>CM059831.1:29618072-30818072 GCA_030444775.1 Atalantia buxifolia
AAAACTATCATCAAAGTACAGCTAAGGGATATATAAAGAAGAGATAAGCCACCAATGGTCAAAATAGTAGAACATGATGATACACAAATCATATGGAGTGGATGCTTACATGCTAGGAGAGCATTAGCAGAAGTCTATGGCATGGAAATAATGTATAACACTTGCAACCCTCTATTTCCAAGTGCTCAAGCAACTCCAGATCTCTACTATAAGGAAGAAATTCAGCATGGACAAATTCATGGTGATGATCACTATAAGTTAGAAATAAGGGGATTATATGATGATTGGCTTTGAGAACATGGTAGAGAAGGGGAGATAACACCACCCTGGGGACCTCCAGGATTACCCCAATAGGAAGAAGAATGGTGGCAAGACCAAGGACAAGACTAGCTTCTTGAAGATGCTCAACCTTTGCAAGATGAGCCTCCAATAAAACCCATGGATGAAGTTATGTTTGAAAATTGGGAATAAGAACACGCCTACAATAATAATCCTGCATGGCATGATGAGGAATGCAGCACATACTATAGGAAGCAATAGTGGACCCTACAAAGCGGAAGTAATGATGAGTAATAACTAATAAATAAGTGACAAGTGTGAAGAGTCACATGTACTGTCTAGTGAGTCATCAATATAAGTTGTATGATGTGACTAATGTAGTGTGTAAGCTGAAAGTAAGATTCCTTAGAGATAAAGAATAAGGATCGCCATGTAAAAGAGATTCCCTTAATGCCTATAAAAGGGACTCTCTAGTATTGTGTAGATCATCATTCTTATATTCTCTTCTCCTCTTTTAATAATAAAATCTTTCTCTTTTTTTTTTTTTGGGTTAAGTATATATTTTGATATTTGATACTTTGTTCTTTTCAATAATATTAATGCTATAATGTCTAACGCGAAGAATGCGATTTTTTTTTTTCAAGAGTATGGTATGGCGGGGGGTGTGTCCTTGACAGGAAATGTGTACAGCTTTGGAACATTGTTGCTAGAAATGTTTATAAGAAGACGACCAACCGATAACATGTTTAATAATGGTTTGACTTCCCATGAATTTGCCAAGATGGCTCCACCAGAAAAAGTAATGGAAATTGTTGATCCTTCTTTGTTGTTGGACCTGAAAGCAAGGGCGAGCAACTCTAGGAATCCTGGAAATTATGGAGCCAAAATCGAGGAGTGCTTGGTTATTATAGTGAAAATTGGAGTTCTCTGCTCATCGGAATCCCCATCCAAGCGAGTGCAAATAATAGATGTTGTGGCGAAATTACGTATTAGGGGCTGTTCGCAAAATCTTTCTCAGATCTTAACCTTTTATTATGGGTTTTTTGAAGCATTAGCAATGGGAGGCCATGTGCTTATTGTTTACTATCGTCAATAGATCTTAACCTTTTATTATGATTGCGTTTTTGCATGCTTCATAGCGATTTAACCACTGAATTTTTGCTGCATTACATGTTGCAACAATCAATCACTTTGCCCCACATCAATTTGTATGTTAAAACACGGGGTACGCGTCAAACAATAATTAAATAAATATTGCTCCATATCATTACTCTTTTGGCTATTTTCATTCTAATTTCTACCTTAATCATATTTATAAAATTAAGAATAAATAAGGGAAAAAAAAAGTGAATTTAAAGACTGGACTTCAAGAAAAATTTCTGGAAACAAAGTGATTTGATTATTACAATTGTCTCTCTCCCTATAACACAATTTTTACACTTGCAGGGAGGACTTTAGACTGTAAAGAGCTATAAAAAGGAGGATTTAGGGGAACAATCGAAAAATAGAAGACAAAATGGCTAGGAAAGAAAAGAAAAGAAAAAAAAAAGAAAAAGGAAAGAAAAGAACTAATAAACCGGCTCTGCTTTTTTCTTCATGGATTTTTTCGTCTTCAGGATGGCATCATGTCTTCTCTTGGAGATTACTTTAAATTCCTCCTGGTACTGCAGGTCAATCATTTCCAGCTTCATTCTGATTTCTTCGTCTATTTCTTGGTCAGACACAGAAGAGATAGTGAGACCACTCAAAGTGTCCACCACACCATTGGAGCATATGTCCATGATATTTCTCTTTTCATCTGGGGTTTCGCCTAATCCCATTCTGGCAGGAGATTCGCTCGTTCTAACAACAAATGCATGTCCATCGAAGTCCATAGTCCCCGGCTCTGGGAATATATCTGAAGTAAAGCAGTATTCCTTTTCATTCTGCTCACTGGAGGATGCAGAAACATTTGATTTCTCAGAAGTTTGATCATCTGCTGTGGCCTTACCCTGACAGCTAAAATCATTATGAGATCTTTTCTCATCGGGCTTCATAAAATCAGGCCCTAGCACAGTTGTTTGAATGCCTTCTTTGAGAGAAGTAGAATCTTGGCCATCTGAAGACCTTGAATGATTGTCAGCTTCATAAGACCTCTGGGACAACCCTGCAGAATTGTCTACACGTTCTAGCGACAAAGCATCCTTCTCATGGTCCCCAGGAGGCTGTCGTCTGCCTTTTTGGGGAATTAGATGGTCAATGCGAACACATGGTTTCCAACCAGGTATCAGGTTCAGTAACAATAAATCAATCAACTCTGCAATGAATGTAACATTCTGGTCAGCCAGCTCCAGCTGCTCAACCATTTCACTTGAAACTGAGAAGGCTGTATCACTATCAAGGTAGAAAAGAAAATGAATATTCCTCAGGCGGCCTGCATTTATGGACATCAAACAAAAGTTATGTGAAAATATATCAAATTGTAGAGAGTGCAAGGAAACAAAGTTTAGAGAAAAAGTGACAAGAATCTGAGAGCAGACATGCATTAAAAAGGCAATGTACTGACCAGACTGATCTGCTATTCGAAGGATCAATGATACAGAGTATTCATCATTGCTCTAAGCCTTTTAACAAGAAAAAGTTCCCTCTCTTAGATCTTCGAACCTCAATGCTCGGAGAATAGGAATCCCCACCACCAGAGTTATCAAGAGAAGTGATTACAGGCAGTCCTGCATCACTATCAAAATCCATGGAGGGATGCTTATTTCGCACACTAGCTGGTCCTTCTGACATTAGACACCTATCTCCAAAGGCTCCCACTCTGGGCAAAACAATGTCAGGTAGTGGCAGTGGACGATTTTTTGTTGTTCCATTCACTTGGAGAAAAGGGTCCGTCAGAAGCTCCTTTGCTGAGAGCCTTTGAGATGCAGGGACTAGACACTTCTCAATAAAGCTCTTTACTTCTGGATCTTTCACTTTAGAAAGGGCAGCAGGTTTGATACCCTTCAAAGTCATAAAACAAAGGTCATTGACCAACATAGGCAATAGCCATTACAAGCTAAAGAAAATGCGAAATATCATTCATATATAACTTACTGATGAAACCTTGTAAATCTGAGCAGAGTTTCTGCATTCACTATAGGGGTATTCAAATGTCACCATCTCTAGCATGCACATTCCAAAGGAATATATATCAGCCAACTCGTTGTAATTCTCATCATACAACTCAGGAGCCATGAACTCTGGGGTTCCTGTGAAGACCATCTCCATGGATCAATTGGAAAGAATGAGGAGCCAACTCGGAAACAATGACATTTGGGTAAATACAGTAGGCATAGAAAACAAAAGATCTCCAATAAAACCATTAGAATGTGAAGCAGTGTCACAGCTAAAATGAAATTGGAAGAAAATAAAGAACAAACACAAAGAGGACCCCAGAAAATTACGTGGTTTGGCTTTTAGCCTACGTCCACGGGCGAAGACAGAAGGAAAATATTTCACTAATGATATGGGGCAGTTGGAATATTTTTCCCCAAATCTATAATGGCATAATTGCATATAAGAGGAGAAGTTGCATCTGATAATAAGTATCAAAGATATTAAAGAAGAAAAATATAAATTATACCAATTACACTTTTGGCATTAGCCTGCTCCATTACAGTGGCCAACCCTAGATCTCCAATTTTCACTTCTCCTTGGTTACCATTGATAAATATGTTGTCACACTTCAGATCCCTATGTATTATTGGTGGATCATGGCTGTGAAGGTAAATTAAACCTGACAAAATCTGTCTAGCCCAACCTTTCACAGCCTTCATGTCAACCTTCTTGTGTTTCTTCCGGTACCTAAATCACAGTTCAGGGCCACTAATCACAGGGCTAATTTCACTATAAAACCAAAAAAGGGGAATTTTAAGGAGTCATGAGAAGGAGAGTAAACATACTGTCTGAGGCTACCCGAGGTGAAGAGCTCAGTTATAATATTCACCGTCTTGTTCTGGTCATCAATCCATGAATTGTAAAACCTTATAATATTGTTATGCTTCAGTGACTTCAAGAGATGCACCTCAGAGTAAAGCCTCTCTAAGTCTTCTGGTGACTGCAACACATCGTCAATCCGAACTTGGCACCATGCTACTTCAAGTCCGTTGACTTCATCAAATGCCTTGTAGCTAGGATTTCATAAAATTAAGGAAAGCATACAGATCCATGAACAAAATAAGTTCAAACTACCAAAAAGGAATTTATTTCCATTTGCAACTTTGCTACATCCAGTCATAGACTAGCTTGTCCAACATCTCCTTTTTCTTATCAGAGAAAAAAAAAGAAAAAGAAAAAAATGTCTGCTGTAACAGCTTCTGCAAACATATGTATCCACAGGACCAAGTACAAACACTAGTATCTCCAAATAAAACAAAAAAGGAAGAAAAAAACAGAATAACGAAGGATACACTGTCTTAAAAGCCCCTTTTCCAATCACTTCTTTATACTGTAAGAACCCAAATCCGGTTATATTTCAGTTTTGTTGATGGGGATAGACAGAAAAACATAAGAAAAGACACATCATAGAGCTTCAGTCTCTTGTCTCAAAAGCAAAACAAGGCATACAACAAAAGATAAAAACACACTAATTTTCTTTCATCTCCCAATTTTCCCAGCAAACAAGCAGGGAAAATAGAAGAAATTGATTAACAATGTCAAAAAGAGCATAACATTACCCGGATGTATCGACAAGTTGGATCAGTCTCAAGTACATCAGGATCAGGAGGCTCCATTTTTGCCGCACCATCTTCTGAACTTTCCATATTAACAAAGCTCCACTCTCTACAACAACTTATCTAAATTTTTAAAGCTGAATCGAAATTGAAATATCTAACTTATTTACTGCAAGACTTCAAAAACCAAATTGAAACCGAAACCATAGTTGCTACTTCAAGGTTCCATTAAGTATAGGACACTAAATAAAAACCTTTTAACGAAACATCATTTGAGAACTATCATATAAAAACAGACGGTAAGGCATTCAAGAGAAAGAGATTACAAACCCATTATACAAAAAAGATTCAATTCCAAACGCCCGAAAAACCCCAATCATACACAAAGCCATTATTCAAAAAAAAAAAAAAATCCAAACACCCGAAAAGTCCAAATCATAACACCAAGGCACTAATTCCCAAGTTCAGCAACTCCAAAGGAACAACAGCACAGAGCTAGAGAAAGTGTTGATACTTTATCCCAAGAAGCCAATTCATTAAGAAACTAAAAAGAAGCCAATTCATTAAAACAGCAACTGAACCTAAATTTACTTCTAAAAGCATTCAATACAACAATAAAATAAAAATAATAAAAGAACATACATATGGCCACAAAGGATAATGCATTGCATATATCGATATAATTTTTTTAGAAAGTCATTGTTAGGAATTAAATAAAATTAATATGCAGAATTTAGTTTCTTCTGTTCATACCTGTTTGCTTGGTCTGGCTTCTCTGCTAATTAAACGAACCAAAATGTTATTATCCTTAGCAAGAGAACAATGAAAACCCTAACCCTAATGAATTTGATTCCTAGAAGAGAGAAAATGAGATAGAGACAAAAATGAAACAAGTGTCGTTTTGATGAATCAGAGACCAACACATTCCGTGTTCAAAGCAAATCAATTTCTCTCTAAAACCAGAGAAAACTCGACATGTTATACACAGCGTATATTTATAGTTATCTGTTTCGTTTTAAATTTATCTTATTGGAAATATCTGACATTCAGCTCCCTAACTTATTATAAAATCACTAACGAGGGTAGTTTATGGCAGTTTATGCGGAACCTTGTTCCCTAGTTCTTTTTATTAAAATCAACGACACATAAGTCCATGGATAATTTGATTTCATGAGTATAACAGTTAGGGGTTGGTCCCAGATTATTTCAGTTCATTTTTCAATTCAGACCACGCTGATCAATTCAGTTGGGTAAGATTTTGACTTCACAAAAACTAAAAAAATAAATCAAAGTAATATAGAATAAAATTGGAATTAGACTTAACCGACCAATTTTAATTTAGTTCAATTTTATAAATTTTAACTTTTATTTATTTTTATTTGTATTTTATATTGATTTTATGGTCCACTAATAATAACATATTACATATTCACTTATATAACAAAATATTAAGTTTTTCAATTCTAAAATTTGAACTATTATCGAACCTATTTTTCAGATATAACAAAAAAAAGAAGAAAAAAAAGAATGAAAAATAAAAAATTGAACCGAAATTGAAAAAATCAAACTGAACCAACCTCTCTGTTGGTTCTACCATTTCTTAATATTATTCAAATTAATAATTTTGTTTCTGAAAATTGGATACTGAATAGCATGAATGGTAATTAGAAACTATGGCCTTAAACTGCGATTAAATTGAAATCTAGGGACCCCACACGTTTTTACTCATTATCTTATTTTCAAAAAATAAAATTCTGACGTTAGCCAATTGCGGCAGTTCCCGACATCGTGTGATTTGTTATGATTACGTGGATTTTTCTTGGTTCGGTGGATGTTGGATGTGTCAGCATGTTTTGATGAGGTGGCTATTTTTTATTTGACATTGAGGAACGTTAGTGACAGGTGATGGACTGATGGTATTTGAAAAAGTATTTCTTTTTTTTTTTCCTCTGAAAATGGTGTTTGAAAAAACTTGGATGGATTCTTTTTGTTTTTTTTGACCGTTAATTGAGATATTACTTGAGTTTTAATTTCATAATCCTGTATAAATAATAAATTATATAATTAATCCTACTGAATATTTCAATTGCTCATTACTATAAAATTAATTCTAATTTGGCAAAAAATATGTTATTTTTTTTCCTTTTTTCATATTGGGGGTTATCACTTATAAATGAGATGTATTTCGCAAAATAAATTTAGGAAATGTTTTCTATAATATTATTGTCCCAATATCTTCGTTGCATACTAGATACTCAATTAATATGCAAATCATTAACCTCCATGTGAACAATATAGTCAAGCGGTCTATTTTTATTTAGTTTTGTATAGTTTAGATGAGTACAGAATTTGAATTCAAAATGAACAAAAGACGATCAAATTAATGCCGTAAAAGCTACAACAACCACAATGAAGCCACCATTAACATAATGACATTATGCAAATATTTATTTCTAAACTTCCTTGAATAAAAATAAAGAAATTCAAACTCTTAATAAATTAAAATAACAGATACAAGAAAAAATCTAAATAAATCAAAATCCAATTAAAATAAGATTAAGTACTTCTAGACTCCGAAAACTCGTCCTAAATCACCACCCTTGAAAAAAAAAATTTCTTATTTTTCTTTTATTATTATTACCGAGGGTACATAGAGCTGTCAGAAATATATTGTGCAGAAAAATCCGGTGGATGATTCAACAATTGTCTTGTGTAGTGTGGTATAACAGCAATTCCTTCCATCATCCAGATCACTTGTTTCATTGTTGGTCTTAAATTTAACTCGCATTCCACACACCAAAGTCGAATCTTCAGCAAATTTTCAAATTCCTCCATGTTAACATCTTGATCACTTACCAAATTTTGGAGCTCCCCAGCTTCATAGCATTGATAAGCCCAGTCAATGAGAACAATTTCATCATCTCTCAAACTCTCATCCACGTTCTTTCTACAGCAAACAATTTCAAGCAACATGACTCCGAAGCTATACACATCCGCTTTCACAGTAATAGGATTGTTGTGGCTGTGTCATTCTGGAGCTGTATAGCCTCTTGTCCCTCTTAAAACTGTGTATGTTCTCGTTTGATCAGTCTTCAACAGCTTGGAAAGTCCAAAATCTGATATCTTGGCCTTCCAAGATTCATCCATGAGAATGTTATGCAGCTTGATGTCACAGTGGACGATTCTGGTTTCGCATTCATCATGTAAATAATGTAGCCCTTCCGCAATCTCTAACGCAATCCTTCTTCTTTCACTCCAACTTAGGCGCTGCTCGGCTCTGAAAAGAAGATTTCCCAACGAACCATTTCTCATGAACTCGTACACCAGAAGCCTGTTTGATCCTTCACTGCAAAACCCCACCAAGTCCACCAAGTTCTTGTGATGGATTCTACCGATTATCTTCATTTCGTTTCGAAACTCACTTTCGCCTTCTTCTACTATCTTTATTAGCTTCTTCACTGCAATTTCTTTCCCACCATTAATACAGCCCTTGTAAACCCTCCCAGAACCTCCCCTGCCAATCTCTTCCTTAAAATTTTCGGTAGCCAACAAGATCTGCTCATAGATGAATGACCTCAAATTGATTTCTGCAAATACATCAGGTGAACTCACTTGCCTCGATATGATCTTGTAGTTCCATATCTGATGAGCCAACACAAAATACAGAGTTGAGAAGAAAATTATCAAGGAAAAGGCAATTAGAACAATACCAACAGCTACAAATTCCTTCCCAATTGTCTTGTTGATAACCCCGTCTCCACCTTTAGACAATCCACTAACTCTAACTTTGATCAGAGCTTTGTTTGGGCTTGTACTATTTTTTCTTCCATATCTCAAAGGAAGCTTGTGTTTAAAGCACTGTTGGTCCCTGAACATTGCCACGACGCAATTACAATCCTCCAAACATGCCTTTGAACAAGCTTCTTCACTTGTCCGAGTGACAATGTCATACTCATCGCGCTCCCAGTAAGTGTTTTCTAGAAGAGAAATGTTGTAACTGTTGCCACTCTTATCTTCAAGGCAATCTTCTATTGTGGAATTTAACTTGCAGCACTCTTGAGGCTTTTCCGGATCAATGTAAATGAATCCCGGAGGACAAAAACAAGCAATGCCTGTACCATTAAGGCCGCAATAGCTGTTCAATCCGCAAGTTCCTTTCACTACACAACGATCTTCATCAACGATTGCCCCCCAAAATATCTTGGAGCTAAAGCTACCGTTAGTCCCAATTTGATGCTGATAAAGCCTGAAAACGCTATCAACATCAAGAGTAGCTCGATACAAAGTTGTCCCATTTACTGAAGGTCTACCCTCAGTTAAATTCTTTACAATAAACCCAGTTGAATTTCGAAGATATAAAATACCGTATTGGTCTAAATTCAATGTTACGTTATGTCCAGCACCTGAAGTCTAAGATGACCAATAACCATATTTACCTTCTTGGATACTTCTCAGTGGAAATGCATTCAGATTCCCATCTGATTGCATCCAGAGTTTGAAGTTGCCAATAGACTGATTGGTTAAAGACATGCTTGAATATAACTTCGAATCTTTAGCTAGCTTTTGGCCTACCAAAAGGGTATCTGTTGGATGATCAAAACTAGCCCAAACAGTTTGAGAGCTTGAGTCAAACAACACAAAGTTACCAGAATCAAGCATTGCAGCAGCCACAGCTGCTCGAGTAGGCTCAGCTATCAACTGGACTTCGCCATTGGAGTTGCGAAGCAGGACTCTGCTGCCATCGACAGAGAACTGTAGAGCAGCACCAGATGAGACCACGGGGTCTGTGCGTCGAGCAGTCCATACAACAATTATGTTATTTGCTGGGCCGCTGCCAATAAGCCATATTCCAGCCCTGAAGCCATTGCCCGTCGGGTAAAATCCGAAAGCAAAATGACCAGAAGGAGAAGGCCAGAAATTTGGAGAGGAATTTGTGTAAAGAGTGGAACCTGTGGTTATGTTGGGTTGTGGTGTTTGAACACTGGACGGTGAGAAAATATAGATAAATAAGATGATAATGAAGGTTTTTGTTGCCGTTAGAGATTTATGCATATATTGTTAATTTGTTATTTTTAAATTTTAGTTCATTTGCCTATTGGAGTGACTTTTATAATGAATGTCAAAAGGGCTTCTGCTTCTTGTCTACTTGCTTTCATTTGTAGTAATTGCTAGGCGACTTAGCGAATTTGGTGTTTGACACAAAGTAAACTCTCGGCTTGATTTTGTATTAAAGTCAAGTAAATGGTTGATTTAGGTTCACACTTTCTCAATTGGACTAACGTGTCTCAAATTTTATTTAAAAGTCTTATTCATATATATATGAGCAAACCGTTGCTGTTCGTCGGTTCAATTGCTTAAACCTCTAAGGGTAGTAGTAAAAGTCTTGGTTCAAACCCACTTAAAACTTAAAAGCGTGATCCAAATATACTTACGGTATATCCAAATCGGGTCTTAATGATGTCTTGCTTATGAATCTTGAAAAGCTACATTTAACTGCATATTAATATATGAGGTAAGGTAAAATCCTTATCAAGGAGCAAGATTTTGAACTATTGGCATCAGAATTATTTTAGCACATTTTTTTTTTGTTGAACTTTAGCCAAAACATATCATTTTGGAACTCACAATTCAGAGACAATTTCTTTAATATTTTCTAATTTTAGAAAACCTTTAGAATTTTTATCTTTTCATATGGTCGGATTTTATTTTATTTTATTTTTGAGAATAATATGCTTGCACTTGGTTGCTTTTTATTTATTTATTGTTCATTTAAAGTCTAATATTCTTTGATGCAATAAAATCATTGATCCTAAGATCCTAACGCCTAAAGCCAAAATGACCTAAGCAAGCAAACGTAACTCTAGTCAATAATGGATGTGGAAGAAAGATGTGGTCTATATATGATTTTTGGTCGCTGGCCATGTTTTCCTCCATATGCTAAATCCGTGATTGCATTTGATATCTTTAAGTCAAAGCACAGTGACTTGCATAGTACACCTGATCCTTTTTTTTTCCTTTGGTACTGAATATTGCGCAAACGACTTGAGCGTTTGACCTAAATAGCATTCTTCCATCATACAAGAAATTAAACCGTGTTGAGAGAGAAAGTGAAATTAACTTTCTGGAATTTGCAACTAAAAATCTTCTTTGACCATTTAAGTTGTAGAATATGCTTAATCATTAAATTTTGACTGATCCACATAATTAACTAGGTCGTATTATTTTCCTTCAGTGAACATTAGCTTAGAAATTGATTTTTCAGAAGCTAGACTCCGTTCCGTAAGTCTCGCCAAAGGATTGGAATTTCAAAAGGTGGTGCATATTCAAAAGACATCAATTAAGCCTTAATTTCTTTTGTGAGAGGATTCATACTGCATGAATTTTCAATCAGATACTTATGTTATTTTAGTTTTAAAAATAGAGAAGTGAATAAAGTCCAAATCAAATTTTAATTCCTACGCCCTTGAGATTCTAATTCATTTGGCCAACTAAATAAAAGTATTTCAAAAACCATTCCGTTCGGCTCTTGAGACGCATATTTATGATCATTGAATGAGAAAATGTTCCGCATTAATTAATATTAGTTATTGGTATCAAGTACTCTCCCTAAGGTCAAGGACTTGATTTCGAGCCTTATCAGAGGAAATGTGATGAAATCAAATGATCCTTTGTTAAAAGCTTGAGAAGTTAAGCTTGAGACAGTGCTCCAACATTTCAACAGTAGGATTCATGTCTCTTGCCAAGTGTTTATGCGTGACTTATTTGGATTGAGATGCTGCATCAGAGAATTTTGTAAATAACTTGTAGATAATAGCGGTTTGAAAGCAATTGGTGTAGCTTGCAGAGAACTTGCATTATCTTGAAGTAAATGATAGCCACTGTACTGGAACTATGGCACTGGAGTTCATTTGCAAAAAATGGCTTATAATGTATGAGAAGTGTTTATAAATCAAACGGCTTTTTATGTTGAATTCAGCAAATAAGAAATTATCAGGTAAGGTTCTCACATTTTATTAAAGTGAAGAAGGGCTTTTAACCGGGTTTTACCACAATATAAAACCTGTTTACAATATTAATAAATTACGGAATCTTTATTGCAAAAGCACTCTCTTCAGCAATTACGGAATCCTTATTGGAAGAGCACTCTCTTCAGCAAATATTTACTGCAATGACTAACTCAAGATCCTCAGCCTCAATTCATTATTGTTGAAAAGTCAGTGTTAGGCACATGCATGTAGCACCCAAATTTCATGAAAGCGTGTAATTTTTCAAAAGGCTACCAAACAAATGAAGAAAAATGGAAAAGTTGGTAAATTTGTCAAATTGAGATACATGGGCGCCATTGAAAAATTGCTTGGATTAGGTGGAATAGTGCAAGCTTGAAACCTATAAATTGAAGCCATTTCTTCCCAATGCATCCCAAAAAAAAAATTGAGAGAGAAACAATTCAATTGTAGAATTGTTAAGAGAGTGAACAATTAAAGAGTGTGTGTATTTGAGAGGTTTTTCCTTTCGAGTGTGTGTGAGTATTGGCGTATTTGGGTTTGAGAAGTAAGGTTTTTTTAATCAAATATTGCACTCTAACAATTGTTAGTAATACAATTATTTTCTCTTGCTCTGTGGATGTAATCATATTGCGAAGTGCGTTAAATTTTGTGTCCTTTATTTCTTTTGTAATTATTCAAATGCGCTTGATTTTGCATTCCAACAATTATAACAAGGTCTATTTTGAAAGTTTATTTTCCAAGGATTGAAATGGTCTATAAATCGCAAAACTCTCTCCCTAATGTGACTGAGAAATTGAGCAAGGATATTAAGTATACTACAAGAAAAAGAGATACGACAATAGGAATTTAGCAACGTGCATGTTATGTGTGTTGCGAATATGGTATTTAACAACATTTGAAGATCGCACGTTGTTAAAAGTAGCTAAAAGTTTATTTTTAACAACACACCTCATTGCATGTTGTAAAACATGTAATCGCAAATGATTTTGTGATTGTGGTAGATTTCATAGGCCAAATGACAACGTGCAAACTAAGCACGTTGTTAAAGCTTTATCTTCAGTAACAGTTTTGGAACGTTGTTAATAAGAATGTATCACAACATTCTTTTGCTCGTTGTTGTTTGTATTCAACGTGTGTTTCTTGTTTTGTTGTGAAATATTATATCAAAACCTTATTATTATTATTATTATTATTATTATGCTGTCTACAACAATAACAAATTAAATGATTTCAAAAAATAATTCTTTTTCTTTTATTTTTTTAGCCAATCATTAACTCTTCATTTTATGTAAAATATATAATTTTATTAATAGGATAAGATAAAGTCTTAGAAAGCTCATTCCATTAAATATATGTATCTATTATAGATACCTAAAATTTTTTTAGTTATAGCCTAGCAAATGACATTTCAATTCACTTTGTCAAGAATTAACTCATGTGAGCGAAGTTCGAATCTCAGATCTTTTGTTTACACTCAAGAGATTTTATCAATAGAACTAGCTAATGAATTTTTATATTTTTCATCTTATTGATATTTTTATTTGGTAATTCAACTACTAATTTAAATTAATTAACAAATTACTAACCATATACAGTAAAAATCACTAACCATATTTATGCAAATATCATATCACATTATAATAGTGTAGTTGACTCGCTATTATATGATAATTCAAACGGTAGCTTGTAATGGTAAATTTAGTTTATAAATGCTATTTTATTTTGTTATCTTAGGAAGAGAGATTTTGAAATTTTCAAAAAAATAAATAAGCCGCAAAGCCCAAGTGCCCAACCCACCACCCGCGCTGTATGTTTTTTCAAAGTAACATAAATAATAAATTACAAAAACCCTAGCTTTTATCTTATCCCCTCTTTCTCCCTTACTGCCGTCACTCCCTTACCCTTCCTTCTTCTCTCTAAAAGCCACCCAACTCCCCTAATAACGAAGACAACGAAGGAACCAAGGAGATCTCACCATCATGTCTTCAACCTGTAAGTCAATTTTTATCAATTTATTTTGCCTTTTTCATGTTTGAAAAACCCTCTCTCACCAAAATAATAATAATAACAATAATAATAAATTTATGGCAAAAGTGTATTGAAAAGTCCGACTTTTTCTCGTTTTCTTTTTTAATTTATTAAAATTTACATTCACAGGATTTTTGGTTTTGGAAATTAAATTTTACATTCACGGAAGACCGCAATCGGTTGTCTTTCTTTGGGAATCGCTGCGTCGTCGTCGTGCGTGCGCCTTTAAGCGATCGGAATTGCTCACGATCGAAGACTGCCACTGGTGCCTCTGCTGCTTTCACTTCCGCTGGAACTAGGTATTTTTTGTTTGCTTGAGCCACTTAGGATTATTATTATTTTTATAATTTCCATTTTATATAATGATGATGATGATTTGGAAAGGTGTATGGGACAGTGAAATAAATAAGGAAAATCTATACAATTATACCGGAGTTTGATGCATATGTGATATATATATGGAAGAATAATGGCCTGTGATGAGCAGAATTCTTTTTTTGTCCAAAACCATTTCTCGTGCATATATTTATGGTGTTTGATGCATAGAGTTCGTAATTTGTCTGGCTTATTGGATATTTATTGCTAGTTATTTTTATTATTAATTGTTTTGATTAATTTTTGGATGTACATAGAAGAAAAGAATCAATTTTATTTGGTTATATGTAATATTTGGGTAGAATATTCACTGGGTGGTATATTATGCATTTCTTTTCTTTTTTTTTTTTTAATGGTCATGAAGCATGTGAATTTTGTTATCGGTTCTTATTCACCTCAGTGATGCCTCTAAAGATTTTTTTCTTTCTATTAGTTGCTTGTCTTAAGTTATCATTATTAGTTTTTAAAGAATTTCGGTCTTTGCTTGTGCAGGAGTTGTGTTTGTGATAATTTGAGGTTTATCGCTAAGGAGAGATTGAAGAATTGGATTTGGTTAGAGTTTTTACTAATATTATGTAAAATTACCATTGAGAAAGAAGAGAATAATATAAGGATTATTATTTTGTATTATTAAATTCTTGTAAACAAATAATTGTATTAATTGAAAGTTACATAACAATGTTCTTTGGATTCTTTTGTATTAATATATTATTTGTTTTTGTTGATTTTTATATTAATACATTTGCAGAGCTTGTAATTAAAATGTATATACAATTTTTTTTTCTTTAAGCAAAATGTTATTCGCAACTTGCATATGAATGTTGTTGAAAATAAAATGTAAGCTAAGGCTTTAACCACAATTATTGAGTGTGGTTAAATATATTTTAACAACGGGACAAAAGACTTTTCACATCGTACTTGAAATGTTGTTAAAGATTGTTCCACTTAAGACAACATCAACATTCACAATGTGCAGTCGAGCGTTGTTGAAAGTATTTAACAACATACATTTCACGTTGTTAAATCCCTTTTTTCTTGTAGTGTACATTTTGCAAATCTTCAATTGATGAAAAATTGTAGAAATCAAATGATGGATAATTAACTAACGACAACGATTTTGAGATATTGTCAAGTAATCTATTGGTTCTTTGTCTTCCACCTTAATCTCGAGCATCGTTGAAGTGTATTGCCTCAAATCTCGATCGTTCAAAACCATGGCCATATATCTTGTCTCGTGCTCCCTTACTCAGATTCTCAATTTTTGCGTTCCGTTCATCAATCTCTCCAGAAGGTTGAGCTATGTCCTCTCGTAGCTCGTAAAAGGGGTTGCCCTGTTAAGCTATAAATAGAAGCTATGTTTAGGCCATTTAGATATAAAAATAATAATCCTACACCACTTTTTTCTCAATCCTCTTTTCTAAAATGAATTTAATCATATAACCTCTATGTTTTTGTGCATCAAACATCCAATATATTGTTTTTTTGTTTTGCAAAAACAATATATTGATTTTGGCAGCCTTGTAACATTCAAGAGTATTAAGGTCTGCTTTATCGATGCACAATATAAGCAAACAAGTAAGTTTGTTATTGTATCTTGGAGGCAAAATTGTTTAACCCATGTGTATCGCTCAATTGGTAGGGGGCAAATAATGTCTTAAGGAAAGCAACATTTGTAACATGCTTTGAAGTAAAAATTATATTTTTGCGGTTTACTTATTACTATTATTTTCTTTGTACATACAGATTTGTAAACACATTACTTTACACAATAAAGTTCCATCATTATTACTGCAATTCTTTGCATTTGTCGTTCCCCACAACTACATATCCCCAACTATCTTAAGATGTTATTTCTGCAACAATGGCACCAAGTTCATGTCTTTGACAATCTGCAGTTGATTTGGTCAAATTGAAATAGTTCGATAGTGGCAACTTTATATGTTAGCAGAAAAAATTGCATTTTTTATTGACAAGCCTTAATATGGTCTTTGTTCTTACAACACCAAAGTCTCAAGAACGTGAGGATGAAACATTAGCAGAAACTAGTGCACGGCAGAAGTGGGAGCAAGATGTCTACATTTGCAAGGGACACATTTGCAATGCCATGTCGGATACTTTGTTTGATTAGTATCACAACAAAGCCACAACAAAAGAAATATAAGACTCATTGGAGGCTAAGTACGATGGAAGACGCACAAGCAAGAAATTCTTGGCTTCTAAATTTTTAATTATAAAAATGGTTGATAATAGACTTGCGGTTGAACAATATAATGAGATTTTGTATATTCTTGATCAATTCAACCAACACTACATGAAAATAGATGAGTTGAAAAGAAAAATCAACTATTGTTTCTTCAATTATTTATTTGTTGTAGAAAATATAAAAAATCAACAAAAGCGTGTGGAGAAGTTGAAAAAAAAAAAAACATGCTCGAAGGAGTAAAAACCTTGATCCCCAAGAGTGGGAAGTAGAAGCCACATTCCTATGAATGGGAGCAGAGCCACGCTTCTGTGGAGCAAAACCATACTTCCCAAGAGTGGTGAGCAGAACGGGAGAGGAGCCATGCTCCCTTGGAAGCAAGAGCAAGAACCATGCTTCTCAGGGAGCAAAAGCGGGAGCTGGAGCAGGAACCGTACCTCCGGGGGTAGCAAAATAAGTCATGACCCATGGGACCATTGACTTGATTTTGGATCATGGACCACACAGAAAAGCCAAGCCTAAATAGAGGAGTTACGGTTGAATTAAGTCCAGTAAAGCAAAATTCAATAATAGAAGGATATTGCTTGGTCCAAAAGTAAATTAAATAAAGTTTGACATGAATACAACCACTAAAAAGATAAAATAATATTTTATAATTCAAACCCTAAAGGATATAGGAGACTTAAGAAGAGTTTAAGTAAGAAAGAGACTTTATCTGTAGAGAATGCTATAAAAGCAAAGGTCTATCTCGGCAGAGCACGAGCACTGAAAAAATAGCAAAAGAGAGAGAGTTGAATTTTAATTAAAATCTTAATAAAAGATTTATTTTTCTGCTTTTTGTGTACGTAGGCCAAAGGTTGAACCATGTTAATTCTCTATCTTTTTATTATAACTCCCTTACCTAGATTAATTCTCACTAGAGTTTACTTCTAGAAAAACTTAACTCTTCTGATGTTTATCATTTACTAAAATTATGAAGAATCTTGTGTCTAATAACGTTCTTAATAAGTTTGGCTTCAAGCTTGTATTTGAATCAAACAAATTTGTATTGTCTAATTGTGGAACCATTGTTGGAAAAGATACATGTACGAGGAATGTTTAAACTTAATATTAATAAAATGAATGTTTCTTTTACTTACATGATTGACTCATTATTTTCATGGCATAATCATTTAGGACATGTGAATACTAGAAGATTGCATGATATGGCTAATTTAGAATTTCCTAAACATGAAAATGATATGCATGAAAAATGTAAAGTGTGTGCACATACTAAAATCACAGGAACTCTTTTTCTAAAAATTTAAAAAAAATCATTTTTTTGCATTTTATTCAAAGCGATGTATATGATATGTATAATAATCCTACTAAAGGAGGTAAAACGTACTTTGTAACATTTATTGATGATTTTTCAAAATATTGCTATGTGTATTTATTACATTCTAAAGATCAAATGCTAGATAAATTTAAAATTTACAAAAACGAAGTTAAGAATTTTTGCGACATTAAAATTAAATGCCTTAGAAGTGATAAAGGAATTGAATATGCATTTCTTGAATTTTGTGAATCTGTTTGCATTGTGCATGAAACTAAGCACTGCATATACGCCGCAACAAAATGGCGTAGCTAAAAAGAAAAATAAGATACTAATAGAAATGGTTAATGCTATATTTTTTAATGCTTTGGACTTGGTAAAGAATTTTTGGTGAAACTCTTTTAACTACATGTCATTTCTTGAATAAATTGCCTACTAAAGAAACAAAGGTAACCCTTATGAATTATAGAAAAAGAGAAAGCTTAGTCTTTCTTATCTAAAAGTTTGAGGTTGTCGAGCTATTGTTAGACTACTCCGAACCTAAGATAAACAAATTAAGAGAAAGGGGAATTGAATGCATATTTTTAGGATATGTTGAATATAGTAAAGTTCGTAGGTTTCTTGCAAAGAACCGAAAGCTTTGTTGATGCTATAGTGGAGTCACGAGATGCTATATTCTATGAAAATAAAATTTTCATTACCAAAAAGTTATTGGTTCTCAAAAGGATGATAAACTAATAGAAATTAGTTAAAAGCGTAATGCTAATAATAAGCAAAATCAATTGAGAAGAAACAAAAGAATAAGGACTGGAAAATCTTTTGGACAAGATTTTATAGTCTATTTAGTAAAAGGGACAAGAGACTTACAATCTTAATGATTATGATCATACCTACTATAGAGTCTCGATCCCCTCACCTATGAAGAGACAATAAAGTCTCATGATGCCGCCTTTTGGAAAAAGACCATTAATGATTAAATAGACCCATTATAGGTAACAAGACTTGAAAATCAGTTGATTTATCACCCGGCTCTAATCCTATAAGGTGTAAACGAATCTTCAAAAGGAAGAAGTAAGTTGATGGAAAAATTGAAAGGTTAGAAGAAAGACTGGTAGCAAAAGGTTTTACACAAAAAGAAGGCCTTGATTATTTTGATGCATATGTAGTTGTTGCAAGAGTTGCTACTATTAGAGTCATGATTGCTTTGACTTCAATTTACCATTTTGAAATCCATCAAATTAAAGGTATTGATAATCCAATCTAATCCGCTCAATCCATCCGATCTGCAAAAATCTAATCAGTAAAAATCTAATCTATGGATTGGTAAATTAAATTGGATTGAAAATTTGAAAATCCGCAGTTGGTGGGTTGGATATGGATTTACTTTTATATATTTGCAAAAATCCACGACTCCAAAAAAAAAAAAAATATATATATATATATTTAATTAAAAATAAAACTTGTAAATGCAACGTTACTACTTAGTAATAAATAAATAAATTAATTAAAATATAGTTATATTAACACATACATATCTTATCCAATAATAATATATAACAAACATAATTGAATACTTAAATAAACAAATATAGATTTCTAAGCAGTTAATTTTTATAATTTTAGTTAACTTTCATGTATTGATTTAAACAAATTTATGGATTGATGTCGAATCCAGTAAAATCCGATCTGTGAACAACCCTACATCAAATGGAAGTAAAAACAACTTTCCTAAATGAAGAATTAGATGAGGAATTTTACATGAAACAACCAAACAAGTTTATTATGCAAGTTCAAAAATATAAAGATTGTAATTCGGTCAAATCTTCATATGGCTTTAAACAAGCTCCAAAGCAGTGACATGAAAAGTTTGAAAAAGTGATTGTTTCTAATGGATTTAATATTCATGAATTTGATAAATATGTGATAGTAGATTCATTAGAAATAAATGTATGATTATTTTTTTATATGTAAATCATTATTGTAATGAACTTTTGATATGAAAGACATAGGACTTGCTGATGTGATTTTGGGATTAAAATTATCAAAAATGATAATGGCCTAGTGTTGACCCAATCACATTATATTGAGAAATTTTAAAGAAATTTAATTATTATAATTGTGAGTGCGTGTCAACATCTTTTGATTCAAACATAAGATATACCCTAACACTGAAAAATAGTATCTCAATTATTGGGTGTGTTGTGCATGCTAGGACTTGTACTAAGCCTGATATTGCTTTTGTTGTTGGAAAGATAAGTAGATAATAGTAATACAAACAAGCACACTAGCAAGCAGTGTAGAGAATTCTAAAATATTTAAAAGCAGGACAATAGATGATGGTCTATATTACTTTGGATATCCTTCAATTTTGAAGGATTTTGAATGTTAGTTGGATTACTGATCGAGTTGATCATACATCCACAAGTGGTTGGATATTTATTCTTGGCAAAGGGGCTATTTATGGGGCTTAAAAAAGAAAACTTGTATAGCGAGACTTCATCATAGCTCTGAGAATTTGTAATTTTGGCTTCATGTAAGAAAGTTGAATGGTTAAGGAATTTACTTTTAGAAATTCCTATTTGGTCTACACCAATGCCTCGATATCCATTCACCATGATAGTGAGGCAACTTTGTCAAGGGCATACATCCAATCTATAATGGAAAGTCTAGGCATATTGGTCTAAGACATTGTTATGTAAGATAATTACTTACTGATTGAGTAATCATAATTGGCTTTGTGAAGTCATGCCAAAATTTGGAAGACCTCTTAACTAAAGGCCTTGTAATGGACATTATATTAAAAACTTCAAAGGAGATGAGGTGAATCCAGCATCATCTTATCACCAACGATGGAAACTCAACCTAACACTTGAAACATCAAGATCTTGGGTTCAATGAACAAAGTCCATAATATATTGTGGTAGCAAGCACTATGATATTTTAAGATGCGTTCAAAGGTCAGTGCTTAATACCTATAAAATATGGGAAATGATAAGTTATTTAGTTTTTGATAGACTTATAAATGTTTTAGTTATAACGATATTCTAGATAAGTCTAATGTTTTAGTTATAAGGATATTCTAGATAAGTCTACCAAAGTAAGTGTAGGAGATGGTGCTGCTTCCTATATAACGTGGATGGTTACTAAAGCGCTCATGAAAATAAGATATAGACACAGGGCCAATCCATGTGTCAGTTAAAGAATACTTGAAAATTTTTAAAATTTATATGTGAGATATATCTGGTTAGTCGAATAAGGTCATTGGTTCAAAACTTGTCTATCATGCCACCTTGATTAACCTTGATATGTTGTCACTTAGTGAAGGTTCAAGTCCAATTTATATATAAGTTTTCTCAGCCCATGCATGATAATTTTTCAAAATTCATTTATTTAAAAAATGGTGGGAGATTGCTAGACTAATTTTTGAAATAAATGATATCTTGTTAGATGCAACCAATAGATAGGAGCGATGATGTCTTCTTTCGTATTCGAGTAGCTAGATGTGACAAACAAGACATGTCCAATTAATGTGCCTTGCAGAAGAGGTATATATATTTTCACTTAAAGATACATCCATTCATAGTGGAAATTCATTTAAAATGGTGATGGTTCAATTTGAACAATTGATTAAGATCAAATCTTGACTCAATGGCCATGGTGAAGGGGTATCATGAAAGGTGACAACCTAAATAGAGAGGGCACAAGTTTATCTATAAATAAAGGCCATGTTTAGGCTATTTAAACATGAAAATAATGATCATACACCGCTCTTTTTCAATCCTCTTTTGTAAAACGTATTTCATCATATAACCTTTATATTTTATGCATTAAATATCCAATATATTGTTTTTTGCAGGAATAATATATTGATTCTTGGCAGGCTTGTAACATTTAACAGTATTTAGTTTGCTTTTGTTGATGCAAAACACAAGAAAATAAATAAGTGCTTCAATGTATCCACGAAGACGTATTACTTAACCCACGTGCATCACTCAATTGGTACGCAGGCACATAACATTTTAAGGAGAGCGATATTTATAACATGTATTGAAATACACATTATTTTTTTGTAGTTTACCTATTACTATTTTTTTTCCTACATACAGAGTTGTCAACACACTGCTTTATACAATAAAATTCCACTATTATTACTGCAATTCTTTACATTTGCCATTCCTCACAAATACATATCCTCAACCAAAACTTGAGTATCATAGCCATATGTTGGCAATGGCCTGGATATTTTCTCATAAGCACAATATTAAATATCATCATCATCTCTTTTGCTTTCAAGAGGAAACAAGAAATGGTGGTAGTTAAAATGTCTTATCTTCTCTCCTTCATCACCTATACCTCTTTAATTGAACAATGAATGTGTGTTTGTTGTGCACGTATGTGTATTACTCACAATCAGCACAACTATAAGTAGGATGCTTATGATTTATTTCTTTGCCGCAAGCCATATAATATAATTGATCAAAATTAGCTTCGTAAGTGTTTGAGGTCCTTAAACCGAGATGATGCTTATGTTCTTCATAGAGAGTACTCATTTGGTAGTGGGTCTTTGCCATATTGCACATGAAAATTGAGTTCACCCTTCACACTAACACATAAAGAAAGTACCTTGAATTGTATGACCACATGCATCGCAATGAAATTTGAAGGACATATTCTCAACTAGAGAAAGAAGATGCTTATGAGCTTTGCACCCTATGTTTTCCTTCAAAGAAATGCATTCAAGATATAAGTCAAAATCACACTCCTAAGTAATACATTCAGGATATTAGTCAAAATCACACCTATCACATCGATATTTGAAACCTTTAGTATTGAAGCAACATGAATCACACCAACCTCTAGGTTTCTTATTAGCAACCAAGAGTTTCGAAGAATGGCGTATGAAATGGCCATATCGGATGTCTTCTGACTCACTACATGACTTGTATTACAACCATCTCTTTGACCATTTATAATTTTGTAGCATAACTTGCAACTCACATTGGTTACCTCCAAGACAAATAAATGATGCTCATGACTAAAATGTACGATTCTTTTTTTATCTTCTGGTATTTCACCCGTCAGGGAAGGCAATGATTGATGGATTTAGCAAAGAACTCAACTCTACGTTGCTAAATCCACAAGTGAAGCTGCATGTTGTCATATATATTTGTCGTGCAACAGATGATAAACCTATCTAGGTAACTCAGCACAGAATTCATGGAGATAAAATAGGCTGGGATCACAACCATATGTTGTGCTTTGAATATAATTCTGGCAACCATAACAAACTATATCATCATCAATATGGATTTCACAAACAAAAAAGAGATGCTTATGACTAAAATGCTCTAGTTTTCCTTCGTTATTGTACTCCTCAGTGATCGCACAACACACATGAACAAATTACTCACATTCAGCACAATGATTAAATAGATCTCTTGAGTTTATTTTTTCCTTTAAAATCATAAACTGACACAGACATTCAAGCTTATTGAGCAAAGCTACAAGAGATAGTATTTTTTTAAAAAAATCCACCAAGATGGTGGGGGTTAGGCGAACCCCCCGTAAATAAATCAATTAATAAGTGAACATAAGGAAGAGCGACATAAACCAAAACCTCCAAAGAAAAGCAAATCATTTAGTGATCAATATAAAACCAAATCAAGGTGATTAATGCCGACAATATGGAATTTCTAAAGTATCCAAATGAAGAATGCCCGATAAACTAGTTGGAAGGTCTCTAGGATTAAAAATCACCGACAAGTCGATGATTACAGCCCAATTGGCCATAAAGTCAGCACAGATGTAGCTTCTCGAAAAACATGCCTAATAATAATAGATGGGCTAGAAGCAAATGCCCCAACATGCCCAATAAGGTAAGTAATATCCACAAAGACGAATCCACTTGAAATAGCCCAATAAACCACAAAGTGGTGAATTAGATTCTACCTCAAGATCGGAAAACCCAAATCGAAAGCAAGATTTAAACTCTCTAATGAGAATTTTGTCAATTCAAGTAAAAAAAAATAGACTGGTACCTCAAAAAAGAAACCAAATGCAACTAATACCACACCTTGATGATCTCGTAAAATACTAATAATAGCGACCATACCGAGTTTCCCTAGAACAACAATCCACACTCAATTTCACCACCCCTGCGATGGTTTCATCCAAGAAACCAATCAAGGTGGTCTGAGGGAGGCATGATAATCCAATCCCTCCTAAACCGAGGATCCAAAATACCTCTCAACTAAGATGGCTTGAAACCAAACGCGTCACTGACTAGCCTAATATTTAGGAGCACTCTAAAAATAACAGCATCCATATTAAAGGCAACAAAATCGTACCGAGAGAAAATTACGAGCCTTCCAAACATGCCTTAGAATGAAGCATGAGCGAATAACTCGAGTATGTTTTGAAGAACGGCAACACCACGCTAGTGACTAAGTAAAGCATTGGAGGGACCAAAAAGAGAGATAAGGACAACTAATCATTGAGTAAAACCGCAACAAATCTATTGAACCACTAGGCAATCCAAAAATAAGTGTCGATTGTCTCAACATTACGATTACAAAGACACCGAGAAACCATGTGAAACCCTTCAACCACAAAGCATCATCCATGGCCAGAAACTATGCAACAAGCATCGAAAGAAAAAAAAGAGACCAGCGGAGGAATATGTCGTTGCCAAATTGAAGAAAAAACTCATTCGGCTATGGGACCTATGTACAAATTCCCTAGATAAGGCCCAATAAAGTATATCCGCCAAAGCACCAGAAATAAGTACTAACAAAATCTTTTCAACAATGAAGATGGCAATATCGATAAAAGCTTCTCCGTGTCCTAATCCACACCACACCACACCACACCAAAAAGAAGATACCGAGGTCATAAAAGTTGTTAAAGGATTAAAATGGAAAAAAGGCATAGATTCAAGCCATCAATCATACCAAAAACCATTATCACCAGTTCTAACTAACTAACGAATATGAGGCTCAAGAATACAATGAATAGAGCTTAATCTTCTCCACATAAGAGAGGCAAGATAGCGAAATTGATCCATACTTGGATGCTAAGTCTAGAATAATTAGATTTCATGAAAGCAACCCAAAGCGAGTGTTGGTTATGAAATCACCATCACAACTTCATCTCGAAAGCATCGGCCAAATTAGAAAAAGATGAACTCTAAGACCTTTGCCATGAAAAACAAATAAATGGCCATCTACACTAATGAATGAGCTTGAGAATCAGACGCTCTATAAGAATCTGGTGAAAACCTCTCAAGAATCGAATGACCGTATCGGCGGTCGAAAGACATGAAAGAGATGAAGTGACATGGATGAAAGCATATGAGCATTATTACCTCCAAAGGAGAGCAACTAATTTGCCCATCCGAAATCCTTTCCCCGATTTTACGATCATATCATCAAAGTGTCGAATCGCACACCTTCCACATATCTTGGACAACCCGGGTAAGTAATTGGAAACCAGTGGTAGATTGAATTGTAGCCTCGCGTGAGGAGGCTTTGTCCCTTGACATAAGAACGCTTTTGACCATTGATTGATTAATTGGCGAGAAATAGTCTCATAATGATGTAAAAATCCATAAGGCGATGAAGACTAGGTGCATGTACCCATTCACAAAGATAATAATATCATCAACGAAGAAGCTTAAATGGGAAACACACATAGGAGTTATCGTAGTGAATTTTAGCAAAGGGTGCGAGAATATAATTGTTCCAAGCCTCAAGATAAAAATTCAGCAACAATGATAAATAGGCGAGTGACAAAAGATCACCTTGTCGAAGACCACTCTAGGATGAAAGAAACTTTGGTGACTCTATTAACCAACATGAAACCATGGCTCACAAATCGCTCGTTTGATTAAGGATATCCAATGATTAGTGAACCCAAAGCACAGAGCATCGAAGAATAAAGGGCGAAGACATTCTATCATAAGCCTTTGTGATATCAGTTTAAGAACCACATTACCACCTCAAGTACAATGATTAATATCATGAGCGAGGTCTTGGACCAATAATACATTATCATGTAACACCCGACCCGAAACAAAGCCACTGGGATAGAGATATAATACGAGGAATAAGAGCGGATAGTCGTAGGACTAGCAACATTTTCAACACTTTATTCTTGACATTACAAAGACCGATAGGTCGAAAATCGCCTTGATTAGCGGGGAGTCCTTCTTGGGTAAAAGAATTAAACTTTGGAATCCTCAAGGTATAGCGAGATCCACTTTGAAATAATCCAAAAGAAAGATAGCATGTAGGTCATCCCCAACTATATTCCAACACGACTGATAAAATCTATTATAGAAACCATTATGTCGGGGGTACTATGAGGATCGATAGAAAAAACCACTTGACGAACCTCTCCACATTAAGAATCTGCATAGGTCTACATTATTCTCTCTTTGTAATCAAAGAAGGATAAAACTAAAATCATCTGGTTGAAATTGGTTATCCTTGTCTATCAATAGGTCCGGAAGAATGCTGGCGAGAATCGCAAATGCGAAGGCTCGAAAGCCATATCGAATAAGCATCCACGAATCAGGTGAACATGGAAAAGCGATGTTTCTTTTAAATCATCGCATGAAAAAATTGGGTATTAGCATCCCTTTCTCGGACCCAACGAACACTAGAATACTACCTCAATAAACCCTCCGCGCACAATAAAGCATGTTGTAGTCGAGCCCTAGCCTCTGAAAAATAACCCTGTCCCCAGATGAACCAAACAAATCATATTGCCTCTCCTTCTGAGCTAAGCTTCTTTAACATGCTGGAAAACATTTCTAAAAACATTTTTGTTCCAAGCTTTTAAGCAGAGCTTTAGGCAAACAAGCTTTTGTTGAAAAGCCCGCATGCCACCACTTAATACGAGGGTAGACCAAGATTGTCTAATAACATCCAAACAATTAGGATGTTTAAGCGAAGCATGAAGAAACTTGAACCTAGATGGTTCCCTAGCAGTGTTCTTGTCGTAAGAAAGTAATAAATGAGAATGATGCAAGCGATCACGATTCAAGTGAGAAAATCTAAATACCGAAAATAACCCATACCATAGTGAGTTACACACCACTCTATCAAAGCGTCTCCAAGTATGCCCATTAGTCCAAGTAAAAAGACTTTCAGCAAAACGAACATCCTCTAATCCACAATCCAATAAAGCCAGATTGAATGCATCCAGAACAACCTGAGGCTGAGTGCGGCCACCAGAAATATCAGACAATAACTGGACTACATTAAAATCCCTCCGACCATCCAAAGATTATTATGAGTATTAGCAAACTCAATAAGAGCATCCCACAAAGCCTCCTGTCCAAATGTGGAACAACTAGCATATACGTAGGTAGTGGCTAACCCAGCAATGAATCACGACTCGCATCTTGAATTACCTCAATGAAAAGGGAAGACAAAAATATCCAAATCTTTCAGACATAGAAGAAAATGCCCTCTCTATCCCAGGCATTTTAACTCTAGTAGGATCCGGTTTATCTCGCACCTAAAAACAACTCTAAAATATAAACCAAAGATAATCGATGCATCCAAATCGGTTTTCATAATCTGAACTGCGGAGGCCTTACTAATCCCTTAAATATTCTAAATAATAAAATTAATCATTGGGATGGGAAAATCTAGTAGGCGGTATCGCCTCTAATGTTACGATTCTTTTTAATAGTAATGAAGAGAAAAATCTCGAGAAGATCTAATAACCTGCGACCATCAATTCTATCAATCACTACATCAGAATGAGAAAAGTTACGAGCATCATCTAGATCGAGATAAAAATCGACCCTCATCCTTACCGGACTCTTTTTGAGCTAAAATCTATATCCGAATGGGATAAGCTATAGTGATCACTCTTTTTAACCATATCCGCCTCTGGAATATTATAACCATGAAAATCCAACCGTATTTTATTTGTATCATCAATCGATCCACGAAAGATTAAGACCGGCCAGTATCAAGTATCAACGACATTAGGCCGATATTGGTCAGCCAAATCAATCTCATTAACTGAGCATCAAACACCGAGATCCCGACATTCGTGGATGCATCCTCAATACCAACTGACCTTAGAGGTGAACTTATTCTGTGAAACATGCTATTGTGCTAAATTAGAGGAATTAGGTTTCTTAGGCCGATTATCATTAACTACTATATCTTTGGACAACATAACCCGCCTTAGGCTGCACATTTGTAGCAGTGTATCTTGTTTGCCATTATCCCTAGTATTTGTACCCGAGCTTGGTGTTTACAAAGCCTAGGGTTAGTAACATAATAACCATCCACCGAATGACTCAAATGCTTACAAGAATCATAATAGTGGAGCCTATTCAAAACAATATGTTGCCAAAAACCTAAATCACCTTCACCAATCCAAATACACTGCAACAAAGGTCGTGAAACATCATACTCTACCAATTCCCTGGCTATAGATGGCCTATTAACTGAGGCCGTAGCATGATCCACACGTAAAAAAGTACTATCAGTGAAGCAATTGAAAATAAGGTAGACTTACAATGAACAAAATGAATATGTAAATAAGGAAAAGATACCCAAATAGAAACAATGGGAGATTCCACTGAGCAATGGATGTCAGTAGACCAGATAAAACCTGCATCCCTCTACCATTAATATACCAACTTTGTCTAACCCATATCTAATAATAGTCTTCCTCTATTTCTAATTTAATCAAGATGTGTCTATTATCAAGTAAGGAAATTTGAAAATTTCCTTTCAGCCCCAAAGAAATAAAAAAAATTTCGAATAACATTCATGGGAGGACAACCAAATGAGAACTTACCAAAAAAGCCGAGTTTAAAAGGCTCACCATCTCTCGAATTTCTACTATAGAGAAATGGACAGTTGGTTCACCTCGTGCAAATCGAATCGATTTCACAGGAATTGATGAAGCTGTAGAACCACCACAACATCTACAAATGACTTTTGTGGTCTTGAAGTGGCACCGGGGTTGAGGAAAGTGACCGGGTTGAGAAAGTAAAGATGAAGGCTTGAGATTGATGTTGGTGTTATACTTTGGGGAGTTGGGTTGGTGGAATAGGTTTTGGTAGCCACATGAGTTAGGTCATTATAAGTAGTCGGTAGTGGTTGCTAAAATGTCTATGTGGGTAATGTTGTGTCGAGAGGTTCGAGGGTGGTAATAGTTAAAGTTTGCTATTTTGATGTGGGTGCGGTTATGTTAGGTATCGTCAATCGGAGGTTGAATGCCTACGAAATCTAGTGGATCATCACCACCAGTGGCTATTGAAACCATAGGTGGTTTGTAGTAGTCCTCGACTTTAAATCGTAAAATTATAAATTTGGCCTTATTGGTCAAAGATGGCCGATAGTCAAGCTCGATGGCCGGCAAGCTCACGTTAGACTCTTCGTGCCATACTAATTCCAATGATGATGGCGGCATGCTTTCACGCATGGCTGTGGCATCAAATTGAGCTCATGAACCAGTGAGTCTTATATAGCCTAAAGCTTACTGAAAAATGAAGAGAGAATCTTAAAGAACCAAATGAAGATGGTGGTGTGACTAGAAACCAGCAAAATTAGGCAAAAATAAGGTGGCATTTGCGGTTGTGAGCTCTATTTGAGTTTTTCCTATTGTTTTATAGCGGCGTTTGGGTAAGGACACGACCGGCGTAGCTCCAGCTTCCGATCGGTACCACCCTTGGCCGCAGAGGTGGCCGAAAAAGTGAGGTCCCTCCAGGTCGAATCATTGTTGCCAGATCGGGTCGTTTGAGTACAAAGCACCAAGGTTAATTAGACAATCTAGCATCCTCAATGTTATTACTTATTATTGAGGATTTGGTGGGCGGCTAGCTACAAGAGATAATATATATTCAAGCCATTTTCCTGTTTTATGAATCCCTAGACATAATGTTATTGGGCCCAGAACTTTAATTTCTTCCTTTTATTAAAATGTAAAGTAGAAGTAAATTTGTCCCTTATATTATTATATTATCAGTAAGAGCAGAGTTTTTCACTACTATAAATGTATGTAGAAAAAAAATAATTGTAATTATGAAATAAAAGTTAATAGTATATAATAAATATGATTTTTAAATAATAATTTTAAAAGAATAGTAAAAATATTATATTTTTTATTATATAAGTGATGGATCAAATCAACTTAATTTTTAAACCACAATAGTTAAAATTTATCAAACACTTTATACTCTAGACTTTAAATTATAGTTGTCCAGCCTTAATTAGAGATTTTGACCGAAGATAGATCTTCAAACTGTGAATTAGGATACTTTGAAAAATAGTTTTAATAAACTATGAGCACATGCTTTTGAAAGTTTCAGCTTTGTCAAATAAAGTATTAAAAAAACACTCCTATCTCCAGCGGGGTATATATAATTTTCGTATAAATAAACATTGAGAGTTGAAAATCTTGAAACCGTGTGGAGAGGGACAGTGCACGAAATTAAAACAACTTTTCAACTAAAAGCTTCAATTCCTTAGACTAATTAAGTTTTAGAATATGGGCTTATTTGACATTGACATAACTAGGTAATATTATTTCTAATTCAATAATATTAGCTTTGGATTGAATTTTCAGAAGCTATACTTCGTTCTGTACGTAAGTTAAAGGAAGACCAAACAATCAAAGAATAATGATGGATGGTGTGTTTTTTATTTACTTAGTGTTATGAATCATTTCATCAATAATAACTATATGTATAAAAATCAACTATTTTCAATTGTAAGGGTGGACAGATCCGCATCCTCGTTGGAACACTAGACACTGTTGAATGTTCCAGTTTAAGAACGAGACTTGACTTGGTTGACTTCGGTTTATGAATTTATATTAAAATGAAACTCGAGCTCCTCATTGTGCCATTTCATCCCAAATCTCCACACAAAAATCCAAAAAGAAAAAAATGGAGAGAGTTCAAATTCGTTTCATGCATTCAATCATCCTCTTTATTTTATCATCGGGATGTTTCACAGCTGCAGCTCAAAAAAAACAATCAAATATAAGCATAGGCTCTTCTCTTTCACCCACCGGGAACTCATCATGGCGGTCACCGTCCGGCCTCTACGCCTTCGGATTTTATCAGCAAAGAAATGGCAGCAGCTATTACGTTGGAGTTTTTCTAGCCGGGATACCGGACAAAACTGTAGTGTGGACGGCGAATAGAGACAATCCGCCAGTCTCCAGCGACGCCACCTTGATGTTCAATTCTGAGGGGAGAATTGTCCTGCGTTCAGGAGAACAAGGCCAAGATTCCTTAATCGCCGATGATTCTCAGTCTGCATCATCTGCATCCATGCTTGATTCTGGCAGCTTTGTGCTTCACAATTCTGATGGGAAAGTACTCTGGCAAACTTTTGACCATCCGACTGATACCCTTTTGCCAACTCAACGTCTTTCAGCGGGGACAGAGTTGTTTTCTGGGATTTCAGAAACTGACCCTTCGACAGGGTTATTCCGGCTTAACATGCAACATGATGGACATCTGGTACAGTATCCAAAAATACTCCAGACACAGCTCCCTATTCTTACTGGGCATCTGGTACAAATGGAAAAGGTGATAATGTGAGCCTAAATCTTGATAAAAATGGCCATCTTTTTTGCTGAATTCAACTGGCTTCAATATTAAAAATTTGACAGAAGGAGAAAGTCCGACAGAAGGGATGATGTATTTGATGAAAATTGATTCGGATGGGATATTCAGGTTGTATTCATACAATTTGAGGCGGCAAAATAGTACGTGGTCAGAGGTCTGGTCATCGACATATGAAAAATGTGACCCAATTGGTCTTTGCGGGTTTAACAGCTTTTGTGTTCTGAACGATCAGACACCAAATTGCATATGCCTTCCAGGATTTGTTCCAATTAGCAAAGGCAATTGGACTTCTGGCTGCGAACGGAATTACACAGCAGAAAGTTGCGGAAACAAAGCTATTCAAGAACTGGAGAGCACTAACTGGGAGGATGTTTCGTACAATGTTCTGTCGGAAATAACAAAAGAGAAGTGCAAACAAGCGTGTTTGGAGGACTGTAATTGTGAAGCTGCGCTATATAAAGATGAGGAATGCAAAATGCAAAGGCTTCCTTTGAGATTTGGTAAAAGGAACCTGGATGATTCTGACCTTACTTTCGTAAAAGTAGATTATGCCACTTCATCATCTCCTCAAGCGCCATTCTCTGCGGAAGGCAAAAGAAAGAACTCTGCAAAGACATCGTCATCATTTGTCTATTTGTTGTTGTTGTCATTCTTATTTCTGCGGTCACTTTTGGCATTGTCATTTACAGATACCGTGTCGGGTCATACAGAAGAATTCCAGGCAATGGCAGTGCCAGATACTGTGAGGATATTGCTCCGTTGTCATTTAGTTATGCAGAACTTGAGAAGATAACTGATGGGTTCAAGGAAGAAGTCGGTAGAGGATCATCTGGTACAGTTTATAAAGGGGCAATGATCAACGGCCAATTAGTAGCTGTAAAGAGATTAGAGAAGGTGTTAGCTGAAGGGGAAAGAGAGTTTCAAACAGAGATAAAAGTCATCGGGAGGACTCATCACCGGAATCTTGTCCGTCTACTTGGTTATTCCCTTGATGTATCGAAAAAGATATTGGTTTACGAGTACATGAGCAATGGTTCTCTTGCTGATATACTCTTCAACGCAGAAAAACAACCAAATTGGGTTGAAAGAATGGGAATTGCTCGCGATATTGCTAGAGGAATCCTATACCTACATGATGAATGCGAGACTCAGATTATCCATTGTGACATAAAGCCGCAGAACATACTCATGGATGAGAATAGGTGTGCTAAAATTTCAGACTTTGGATTGGCAAAGTTGATGAAGCCAGATCAGACAAAAACTTTCACAGGAATCAGAGGAACAAGGGGTATGTTGCACCAGAATGGCACCGCAATTTGCCCATTACGGTGAAAGCAGATATTTACAGCTTTGGAGTTGTGTTGCTGGAGATCATCTGTCTTCGAAGATGCTTGGATCAGAACCTTCCTGAGGATCAAGTTATTCTCGAAGAATGGGTTTACCAGTGTTTCGAGGATGGTAACCTTAGCCAACTAGTAGAGGGTGAAGAGGTTGATCAAAGACAATTGGAGAGGATTATCAAAGTTGCACTCTGGTGCATTCTTGATGAGCCATCGCTCCGCCCATCGATGAAGAAGGTTTTACTTATGCTGGAAGGATCTGTGGAAATCCCAATTCCTCCCAATCCTACTTCTTTTCTTAGTGCCATCTAGGCAAAGTTATGTTTGCATAGCTAGAGTGACATTCATGAAAAAATGGTTTTCTTGTTTACAATATCCCTTTTCTTGTTATATCCTGTTAAGTAAGATTGATTGCCCGAAATGATTAAAGGACATACTCTTATTTTAGCTGCAATAAAATTAAATTGCAGGAAAAAGGATCATACTTAAACCTTTGACATGACAAAGTAAAATCTAACAACTGATTCCATTCATCTGTCTAGTGTGTTTCATCTATCCCCTATGTATATATAAAATCTCTGTCCTCAGTGCCTTGAACAGATAGCTGAGAAAATTTCAGAGCTTTAGAGCAATCCTGAAAGTTCTTGCCATAGATTTTACTTTCATATTTGTTTCAGCTGATTTATTTTGTTAAAGAGCCGAGAGATGTTGAACTGGTCTTGCATGCTACTAAACTTTAATGTGCCAGCCGTGTTCCCAGGGTAATTAGAAGCTTTAAATTTTCAACCACGCCCATGGACAACATTCAAATGCAAAGATTTTGACATTTTTTAATTTTCTTATTTTCATTTCTAATTTTCTGTTTTTTGAATTTACCTTATCCATGTTTTATTGCTTGGACAGACAGGACTGTAAACTGCCAAAACAATTTACAAATTGATTTACCTCGTGCTGTGAATGGAACAAATAATCCTGGCCTGTTTTGTTAATTAATTATCAAAAATTGCTAGTGAGTCTAAAACTTACACGTGTATTGGCAAATAAATTATTGTTGAAAATCACTTCAGGCCACCCACGAACTTGAGAAAGTCTATGCTACATTACAGGTAATACAACCAACAATTAAATATGTGATATGGGTTGTTAAATTTAATATAGCTTGCATGTTGTTTTTCAAACAACAAATGGAATAATCTCATTTGCTTATTTAATAGCTGACGTGGAACTTTGATATACTCTAGAATTTCTCCACAACTTGATATGCATCAAGTTTCCTAACCATAAAACGGACTATTAAGATTGCATGATCATATTGTGTTACCCAATTTAAAACTGAGTTAAAAAATGAAAAAGTATATATAATTATAAAATAAATGATATGTACACTAGCAATTATGAATTCTCTTGAGAGACCAAAATTATGTATTCCGTAAAGCATTTGTATTTGATAATATGATTTAGGATAATGTTGTAATTGTATGTATGCACATTATATGATTAATTGAGTTATGAGGTGTGACTGCTGGTCACCATATGCGTACCCTTTCTGTTACATGATCCTCGGATGCGTATTAAGAGTTAGATCACTCATTGGGCTACAAGTTTACTATTTTCCTATTTACCCCATTTCTCCTATGTTTCCTCATCCAAGGCCGGCTTTAGAATATTTGCAGCCTTTATCGTATAAGGCCCCTTTTTATTTAGAAAATTCATCTTATCTTTAATTCTTGAATTTCAAAAAATAATCAAGAAGCTCCTAAAAAATTTCAAAAACAAAACCTAAAATTCACTTTCTTTGGAACTTTTACAAAAATAAACATACAAATAAATTAGAACAATACTATTTTCAAATAGAACAATTAGAATGGTAACATATAGAAAGTTGAGATAATGAATTGATGATCAGATAATATATATGGATTTTGTATTTCTAGAAATTAATCTTTTACTTTTTTAAATGAATAATGCATGTAATAATTTTCTTTTCAGAGAAGAGAGCAAAAAAAATTTCATCTATGATTTTTTTGATCATAAGGTTCTTAATAGAAATTAAAAGGAATACTCAAAACCAAAGATTCTAATGTTAAATAATTAAGGTTTCTTAGAAACTAAAAAGGTAAAAAATTTATTTATTTTTCTTGGAAAAACTAATAATGAATGAATCAATGGTTAGACAATATTATTAATTATATTTCTTTAACAATAAGATTACCAAATATAGATTCTTTTATAAAAAATAATTCTAAATTATAGGATAAATTTTAATTAGAGAGATATCTAATAGTATATGTATTTAAGATATATTGAGATGTAAAACATGCACATTTTGAAGATGTTTTATATATATTCATGGATTAAATCTTGTTATGAATTTTAGATATAAGCATGAAACAAGTAATACAATGACTATTACATAATTCGCCTTGGATCCGACAAAAGGATTAGGGCAAGTCATGTTAGTAGTTGCCACACCAGTCAGTGATTTTTGTTATAATTTTTTGGGTTTCACAAGATTATTACACGACTTTTCCATTTTCAATTTAATCCAGATTTTGGAATATTTTATTTATTCTTTAACGTATTTCGTAATATATTGGTACTTACTGCATGATTCATATCATATGAATACTACAATACTTATTGGTCGAATTTTAACAAAATTGTATCATTTGAAATTCGGAGTTCAAATACAATGTTTCCCCAATTTTAGAAAACCTTGAGTGTGTGTATATTTTAATATGGTTGGACTTTGCTGCTTTTTATTTAATTAATGTTCATTTAAAATCTAATATTCTTTGATACAGTCAATTCCTTGACCCCCCAAGGCCAAAATGACCTTATCAAGCAAACCTAACTTTAGTCAAAAATAGATGTCGAAAAAGACGTGGGACAAAATTAACGTTGTGAAGTCTTGGTCTGCATCAGACTTTTGCTAAGATTTTTGCTCGACGCCCTTTTTTCCCTTCTTTCTTCCATATGCTGAATGCAAGCGTGATTGCATTTGTCAGTCAAAGCTAAATGACTTGCCTAGTACGTTTGATCATTTTTTTTTTTCCCTTCTGTACAGGATATGATGCCCAAGACTCGAGCGTTTGATATTAATTATTCTTCCATTAAACAAGAGAAAGCTTTGCTAAGCCAATATTGTTTTGTAAATCTCAAACTGACGCGAGCAAACAAGACTTATTGAGCAAAGTTCCAAGAGACATATTAAGTCATTTTCCCTATAATCCAAAAAAAAAATCATTTTCCCTATATGTGAATCCATAGGCAGTGTCACTGGGCCCAATAGGAGCTCTTTTGCCTTTCCATAAACAGCGCTGATATTTGGCATGAAATTTTATCTACTGAAATTAACATTTTTCGTTAAAGTCAAACTAAAATTAGAAGATGGCCCCTCGCTCGTCAACTGTCTTCAGGTGATAAGCCATTGACCCAAAAAAAATGATATATTCGAATAACAAAATCTCGAGATAAATATCATTTTTCTTCCATAAAAATACAAAATAGAAGTAAATTCTTGGCGAAATTTGTTAGTACAAGTAGATTTCAAGTTAATCTGAACAGATTTTTAGGCTACATAATAATTATATATACCTTGAGTCCTAATAGATCCCATATCTCCGGACATAATTTCTTAGCACGCTGATGAAGGCATTCAGTCAGAAATTTTGACCAAAGATAAATCTTAGAATTGCAAATTAGGATACTTTGAAACAATAATTTAAATAAACTCAACCCTCTAGCTACTAAGAGAAAATTTTGTCCTTCCAATCTTTTGGCTTTGAAACTGCTCTAGCTTCTAAGGCCCGGAGATGCTGACTTCTTCGGCAGCCTTCAAAAATAGGCACCTCTAAATAATTAAAATGCGTATGATCTTTTGCAAAACCCAAAATATTAGATATAATAATGCATGCCTCTCTCTATGAGGTCGGTTGTCTATGAATGCACGCCTTAGATCACCCAAGTCAAGTAAATAATTGAGGCCAGTAGGAGTTGGTGTTTAGATTTAGGTTCAATACTAAACTAATTTTTTTTTTTTTTTGGTTAACTTTTTAGAAAGATGTAATTAGTAGTTACCAAATAAAAATATAAAATTAATTAAATTTTGATTATATATTGCTATACATGCACATGTGGCAAAAGATCACGAAGAATTTAGTATAGAGTAACTAAGCACCCGATCTAAATACATTTAGCATTGAAAACTCCACTAAATAAATCATATTTCAAATCGATATCTTCTTTTATAGCTAATATCAATAAAGGAAAAATATTATGACAGTTATGTCAGTCTCAAAATATAAAAACTCATAGTCTTCTACAACTTAATTGATCTGTGAAAGCTTTCAGTAGAATTGTCGTTTTCACGCACTATCCCTCTCAACACGCTTTCTAGATTTTCAACTCTCAATGTTGGAAGTTCATACAAAAGTTATATATGTTGGGAAAATGTACTCTTTAAAAGTATATGTGTTTATTTAATTATAATAAATAATTTTTCTGATTAATAAAATAAATGAGGTATTTATTCAAGTATCTTAATCGCATTAATATTTTGAGTAAAGTCCATTTGATCATATTATATGTATTTATGTGATCACCATGTGGATTCATTGAAGACATAAATACAAGTTATTTTATGATTAAATAAATTATGTTCATAGATTCATAAATAAAGTTGGGCACTTTATTTAGGTATAGATAGATAATAAGTTCATTGAATGGTTTGTCTTAATCATGTATGAATTTATTGGTGAAGATTTACTACTTACGTTGAACGAGGATCACATATGAGATTTAATTAAATTTAAAATGACTGTCAGACTTATTAAATCTCATAGGCATTGATTTTACTGTAATCTTAATCTTAAGTTAATTATGACTTCATGACTGTAATTATTATTCCATTTGAGTTACCAATGGGCACGACACACATTTGTGGTCAAGATTACTCAGTATCTTGATGGGAACAATTATGAGTATTAGAGTTATAGATTAACAATATAGAATTTATACAACACCTCTCTTGATGGATTTTCGGTACTTGATCATAGAATTCTCTGGTCAGAGTGTGTCAACATATTTAGCTTGTTGAAAATGATCATTAGAGAAAACCAGTAAGTATCAAGAAACAAGATGTTATTAAATTGATTAGACAGTTGAGATATCGATTTAATTAATGATGTGGTACAAAGGATTGTGCAGTAAAGAAATCAATGTGGCTTGAGACGAATTATTATTCGAGCATACAATTATGAAGGTCAGTTCCAATCTTTTAGTGGAGTAGATTTGGAATTAAATGATTAGACTTAATTGTCGTATCCACTATTGTATGTTCCCAAATGATTCTCGGGTTAGCTCATTTAATTGACTGCATCACTACTGGATTAATAAGTAAGATAACTGGTTATTTGGGTTAAAAGCCTAAATATATCATTTAATGGAGGCTCTATTTAATATACTTGTATGTAAAGGGCCTTGTATTATTTTACAAGGTGGGCCCTATAGAAAAAACAAGTAACGTGACTTTTGTTTTTACTATTTGGAGCCTCGGTTTCTCATTAAAGAGAGATATAAAAGACTTATTTTCTAAAGAAAAGAGAAAGAGACCATCATATACAAAGCGAGAGAAAAGATTTTTCTCTCTAACTTTGAGAAAAAATTTTCTCCGCTAGTTGCTTTTAGTGGTGATAAAGGCGCCCACACGTCAAGTACAAATCAAACCCGAGTCATAACCTAGAAGATCGTTGGTGACGAACCGTGATCTAACAAGCGTGGTGGTGACGGATCGTGATCTAACAAGCATGGTAGTGACGGATCGTGATCTAAGAGCTTAAATCACTTCGGCGGAAAAAGAAAAAATTGTTCATCTTCTCATATTTTCAAGTTGCGATTTCTAAATTATGAATTCTTATATATTGTATGAGATCGATTCTAAAAAATTTTTTAAAAATTTAAAAACTGATCTTTCCACCAACAATTTATGCTTAGATGGAGATAGGAGTGCTATTTTTTTAATTTTTAAATTGAAATGAAAAAAAAGTTTGGAAAAGCCTGTCTTTTTAATTTTCTAGTTTATTAATAGGCAAAAATCAATCTCACCCATCAATTAAGAGAAATTAAATGTAAATACTAAAGTTTAGGAAATGTTATGGACTTGATTTTCTCTCTTTGGAATTCTCCTAAATCTTAGGCTTTAGTTTCTCATTTTTCCTTGTACAATATCTAATCACTTTAATAAAGCTAGTACGTGCAAAAGAATACAATTGATATCGTTAACCATTCAAACCTTTTATCTTAATATGGTATTAAAGCATTTTTAAGCTCACACGAGTCATTGATCCTTGACCTTGGCTTGTTTTTTTTTTTTTTTTTCTTTCCAAAGATTAACCTTCACCATGGCCAATGAAAATTCAACTACCTCTAGCCTTAACAAAACCTTCACCAACACAAATCCCAACAATCTCACTACTATAAACGCAGCCAAACCAACTTTCTCTAAAATTAACCCTAACAAACTACTATTCGTGGAAGATGTAATTTGATGCGCTTCTTTATGGATATGACTTGCTTGGCTACATTGATGGCACTAAGCCTTGCCTATCTCTAGAGAAAATAGTTGATGAAAAGACAGTCCGAACCCATATTTCACCCTTTGGATGCGACAAGACAAGCTTCTTCTTCTTGGCACCATCGGCTCACTTAGACACAAAGTTGTACTGTAGTTCATTCATGCAAAACATCTGCTGAATCCTGAAATCGTCTTGCCAAATTTTATGCCAATCCTTCATCCTCCGTAACTATGGGATTGGCAGAGCAACTTACTCTCATGATCGAGGCTCCCAACCTGTCGTCGACTATATTGCTACTATCCATGAAATTGATGATAAATTAGCTTTAATTTCCAAATCAATATCTTATCATCCTTACTCTTCATCATGTGGAAACTAAATTCAAAGAACTTGCAGCTGCAGTTAAGGCAAGAGATCTGTGATTAGTTTCGACGAACCGCTTGACAAACTTGTTGAATATAAGGCTTTCCTCAAACTTCAAGAGCTTTGCTCAAAGTGGAAATATTGTGAACTCTTGCTCGACTCTTTATTATTTGTATACTCGATAAGTCTATACTAATCTATTTTTTAGTTTATGTGGACGACTCGTTGATTACAGAAAATTCGTCAAGTTTTATTCATTCAATTATTGACTCTCTCTAAGCGATTTTCCATTAAGAACCTTGGCCATCTTTTTTATTTTCTTGGTGTGGAGGTGATTCTACACATCACAAGATATTTCTCTCTCAATAGAAATATATTTGTGATCTTTTAGCCAAATTCAAAATGGAAGGTATCAAAGACTTTTTTTTGTGAAGAATCGATTTACGTGTTTGGGGGTTAAATGAAAAGAATTAAGACTACTATGGTCTTTATTTAGATTGACTACAGTTTGGGGTTAATTTGCAATTACGTTTTGACATGGCAAAAGTTCGTTATGTTTGTTGAGCTACTTCTAGAAAATTTCCAGAATTAGCTTTATAAGCGAAGGTCAAAGTGCGCAGCGTCTGGTGTGTGTTACATTTCTCTTTCATTTTGCGTCAAATTCGTGTGATTCTAGTTTCTTTGTAAAGCTTGTAATTTTTTTACAAGATTGGACAGATTTGTAATTGTTTTGAGTAACAAAAGAGTGCCAATTTTTCCCTTGAATTGTGTTGGTGTGTTGGTATTGGTTTCTGTTTTACTTTAATCTTGAAGGTTCTTTTTGGCTTCTGTTGTGTACGAACTCAACAAGTGGTATCGAGCCTTAGGGGATCGCAATTATATTACTTCCAAATCCCGAAATGAGAAGTTCACCATTGGTGGTGATTTCTCACTTTGGAAGATGAAAATGAGGTTCTCCTTGTTCATCAAGGATTGGAGTCAACCTTAGAAGAAGAAGATCTAGAAACTGCTGGAAGTTCAAGATCTGATGAAAAGATTAAGCAGATCCAAAATAGAGCTCATAGTACCTTGTTCTTGAGTCTTTGTGGCTTAATCTTGAGGGAAATCTCGAGATAAGAAAACAGCTCTTGGCATCGGAACAAAGTGGAAGCTTTGTGGATGAAGAAATCACTTGCTCACTGGTTGTTCTTAAAGAAAAGGTTGTATACCTTTTCTATGAAATAAGGGTGTCAATGCAGAGCATTCTTAATCTCGAAGGAGTAGAAACCATCAAGATTGGTGATGAAGATAAAGCCTACTTATGAAGGGTTTGTAGATACCATGTTATATGGTAGAACAACCCTTACCTTAGAAGATGTGAAAGCCTCTCTCGTGCTCAAAAGAAATTGGAGGAACTCGGGTGATTTGGATCAAAACCCTGGTGAGGGGTTAGTGGCAAAAAGAGAAGAAGAAAGAGAAGAAGAAAAAGAAAACAAGAATCAGTCCAAGAAAGAGGATGAGTCGAGAAAAAGAAAATGAAAAGAAGAAAATATTTTTTTTGCAAGAAGAAAAACCATTATATTAGAGATTATCTTTGAGAAAAGAGAGACAACAAAGAAATATCAAGATATCGCTATTGCATCTCGATTAGTCTTTTGATGGAGGCTATCAAAGTGCAAACCCTGCCGATGGCATCAATTGGAAAGATTGAAGGTCGGTGGGTTCTAGATTCTGGATGTTCTTTCCATATGAGTCCTGATAAAACCCTTTTTCATGAGTATGAAACTATAGATGGAGAAAGAGTCTTAATGGAAAACCACAATGTTTGTAAAATTGTTGGTATTGGTTCTGTTAAAATCGAGAATGTATTATGGAATCGTAAGGACCCTAGAGCATGTTAGGCATGTACCTAGATTAAAAAAGAATTTAATCTCCTTAGGCATGCTAGATAGCTCAGGCTATATCTTTAAGTCTCGACCATGCTTTGGCTTAAAAATAATAAAAAAACTCTACTATAGTAATTAAGGAGTCAAGAAAAATGAACTATATGTATCGGAAGAGTCATTAGTCCCTGTATTGTCTGCTTTTGCATGTTGTTTCTAATATAGATAAAGCCAAGCTATGACACCTAAGACTTAGGTACATGAGTGCCAAAGGCTTACAAGAATTAAGTAAAAAGGGGTTGTTGTGTAGAGATAAGGTTTAAAAGTGAAGTTTTATGAAAATTGTATCTTTGGGAAGGCTCACATAATGTAGTTTGAAAGGAGACTGCATAAATCTAAGATGTATTGGATTATGTACATTCTGACTTATGAGGGTCAGCCCAAGTACCATCCTTAAGTGGTGGCAGATACTTTGTGACGTTCATAGATGATTTTTCAAGGAAGGTCTGGCTGTACATACTTAAATCTAAGGATCAAGGTTTTGAAAAGTTCAAAATATGGAGAGCTCTAGTTGAAAATCAGACTGGAGTAGAGGTGAAAACACCGAGAACCGATAATGGGCTCGAATTTTACAGCAGAGAGTTTGATGAGTACTGCTGTCAGAAGCATGGAATTACCAGACACAAGACTATCAGGTTCACCCCTCAGCAAAATGGCTTAGCTGAGAGGATGAACAAAACACTCATTGATAAGACTAGGTGTTTACTTATAAACTCAAAGCTGCCAAAAAGCTTTTAGGCTAAAGTGTGACTACAGCCTGTTACTTGGTTAATAGGAGTCCTTCTACAGCTTCTTAAGTTTAAAACTCCTGAAGAAGTCCTGGGTAGTGTACCCGCAGATTACAAACACCTGAGAATCTTTAGATGTGTAGCTTATGTGCATGTCAAGCAAGGGAAGCTGGATTCAAGGGCTCGAAAGGGTGTTTGTTGGATATCTGAGAGAGTTAAAGGGTACAAGGTGTGGTGTGGAGCTACTCATAAATGTATGATCAGTAGAGATGCTATATTTCATGAGGAAGATATCTTTGGAGAACAAAGATACTACTTTCTTTGACTTTACTTCTCATCGATCAATCAATGAAGGAATCTGCAAAGAATGAAGAATTCCAAGGTTGAGGTGGAGTCAACCTAGAGTGATGTGAGTGTGGAGCAAGATGGTGGTACAACAGAAGATCTTCAAGAAGTGTCCGAGGTGGATGACTCAAGAACTTCTCAAAGACTTGATGCAAGACTATCGGCCTAGCAAGGACAGAGTTAGAAGGGAGATTAGACCACCCTCTCGATATGCATATGCTGGAATGATTGCTTATACACTCAACAGTACAGAAGATATAATTATTGAAGAACCATCAAACTTCAGAGAAGCTATAAAAGTAGTGATAGAGCAAATCGGATCAAAGCTATGGAAAAAGAAATAGATTCCTTAACAGAAAAACAAGACCTAGACTCTTGTTCCAAATCTAGGCAACAGAAGGTTGGTAAGCTGTGAGTGGATTTTTAAGAGAAAATAGGGAATTCCAAGAGCTGAAGCTTCAAGATTCAAGGCTAGATTGGTTCTTAAAGGCTTCACACAAAAGGAAGATGTGGACTTCAATGAGGTTTTTTTCACTGTGAGTTAAACATAGTTCCATAAGGATGCCATCTTGTCAATGGTAGCTTTGTTGAATATGGAGCTTGACCAAATGGATGTGAAGACTACTTTTCGCTTAGGAAGCTTGAGGAAGAAATTTGATGACACAACCAGAGGGTTTTGAAGTAAAAAAAAGGAAGGAAGACTATATTTGTCATTTAAACAAATCTCTTTATGGGCTAAAAGAAGTCCCAAGGCAATGGTACAGGAGAATTGATGATTTCATGGTCTTCAAAGGCTATCTCGAAGTAAATATGATAGTTGTGTTTACTTTGGAAGCTCAAGTTCAGGTGGAGTGTTTACCTTCTCTGTATATTGACGATATGTTACTTGCTAGCAAAGATAGGAGTGAGATTAAGAAGCTCGAGGACATGTTAAATGTAGAATTTGAAATAAAGGATCTGGGATGTGCTAAGAGGATACTTGGGATGGACATTATAAGGAATAGAGGTGTTGGAACTCTATTTGTTAGTCAAGAAATGTACATTCGAAGGTCCTGCAGATTTAACTTATTGAATGCAAAATCTGTTTAGACTCCATTAGGTTCTCGTTCAAACTTTCAAAGGTGCAAGCTCTTGTTGTAAATCAAGACAAGTCTTTGATGTGTGAATTGCCATATGCATAGGCGGTTGGGAGCCTCATTTACGCGATGGTGTGCAATAGGTGATATTCCCTATGTTATTAGTCTTGTTAGCATATTCATGAGTGATCCTAGAAAGGAACATTGGGATCTTTGTGAAATGGATTATGAGATACCTTAAAGGTACCCATAATCATGGCTTGATGTATAGGAGGTCTAAGGAGGGTGAGAGTAGTGTGATACGGTATGTAGACTCTAATTTTTGGGGAGATTTAGATGGGAGGAAATCAATCTCGTGCTACTTATTCATAGTGAATGACTGTCGATCAATTGGAAAGCAACTCTTCAATCCGTGGTTGCTTTGTCTTCTACAGAGGTTGAGTTTATTGGCATGTAAGAGAGGTAAAAGAGAGAAAGTGGCTTAGTGGGATCTTGAATGAACTTTGGTTAAGACAAAAGACTTTCACTATCTTTTGTGACAATCAAAGTGTCATCCATCTCATTAAAAATCAAGTCTTTCATGAAATGACTAAGCACATTGATGTTAGGCTCCATTTCATCGAGAGATGAAGTATCTAAAGGTCTTTGTGTCGTGTCCAAAATACACACTGATGTTAATCCTGCTGATGTTCTTACAAAAGTCATTCCCACTGCAAAGTTCAAGTATTGTGTAGACTTGATTGGGGTCGTGACAAACTCACGGTGATTACTTTGTATAATTAAGTGTCACCATTTGTGTGCTTAAAGGGCTGTGTGCTTAAAGGAGTTTTAGGCAGTTTTTATGGTCAAGAATCAAATTGAATCAAATCTGCAAGGTGGAGAGTGTGAAGAATCAGATTCTGTGTTTGGGGGGTTAAATGAAAAGAGTTAAGACTACTATGGTCTTTGAGCAGATTGACTGCAGTTTGGGGGTTCATTTGCAATTACACTTCTTTGACGTGGCAAAAGTCCATTATGTTTGTTGAGCTCCTTCTGGAAAATTTCCAGAATTAGCTTTATAAGCAGAGCTGGTGCGTAGCGTCTGGTGTGTGTTACATTTCTCTTTCATTTTTTGTCCAAATTCTATGATTCTGGTTTCTTTGTAAAGCTCGTAATTTCCTTTACAAGATTGGACGAATTTGTAATCGTTTTGAGTAATAAAAGAGTGCCAATTTTTCCCTTGAATTGTGTTGACTGGTGTTGTTATTGGTTCTCTGTTTTGCTTTAATCTTGAAGGTTCTTTTTGGCTTCTGTTGTGTACGAACTCAATAGCGACTCCTCTCGGTTGTACCACACGCCTCATGCTCAATGATAGCTCGCCAAAAGTTGATGCTTCTCAGTACCGTAGTCTTATTGGCAGCATGCAATACCTCTCTCTTACACGACCAGATGTTGCCTATGCAATAAGCAAATTGGTGCAATATATGCATTCTACCACTCAAACACATTGGACAGCCACAAAATGTTTACTTCGATGCTTGAAGCACACTCTCACGTATGGTCTCTTTATATGTCGCTCACAGCCGCTGTCTTTCAGAGCCTTCTCAGACTCTGATTGGGTTGGAAATCGTGATGATTGTAACTCTATATCGGCCTTTGTTATTTTTCATGGTGGCAACCCTTGTGTCTTGGTGTTCTAAGAAGCAGTGGACAATAGGTCGCTCCTCAACAGAGGCTAAATATATGTTAGTTGCCTCATTCTTTGCTGAAATTACTTGGCTGACCAATCTTCTTCAAGAGTTACATGTCTCTTTCTCTAAGCCACCTCTTCTTTTTTGTGATAACATTGGTGCTACATACTTGTGAGTCAATCCAGTTTTTCACTCAAGAATGAAACATCTTGCTCTGAATTTTCATTTTGTACGGGAAAAAGTCTCTAATGGTTCACTTCAAGTAGCTCATGTCTTTACTCATAATTAACTTGCGGATGTGCTTACTCAACCACTTGCCAAGCCTCATTTTGCTCACCTTCGATCCAAGATTGGTGTTTTTGATGGAAGCGCCATCTTGCGGGGCCATAGGCAAGAATCAATCTCACCCATCAATAAGAGAAATTAAATGTAAATAATAAAGTTTAGGAACTGTTATGGTCTTAATTTCTCTATTGTAATTCGCTCAAACCTCAGGCTTTAGTTTCTCATTATTCCGTGTACAATATCTAATCACTTGTAAAAGCGAGAACTTGGAGTAATGCAACTGATTTCTTTAACCATTCAAACGTTTTGTCTTAGCATGTATCTCACTGAAACATTTATATGGGATGGGAATATTGTCCAATACGTGTATGCCGTGTCTCTCAAAATATTGTCTTTATTATGAATACCATTTTTATGGGAATAAGAAATCTTATCGCAAGAATTTAGATCTAGCGCTGCTGAGCTGATCTATCCTTAATTAATTCTTCCTAATCTTTTGTCACACATGCTTGTATAGTAATATAATATACGATAAAGATTTAATTAGCTTTGTATTCTTATCTTTGTCAGCTCTGTACAAGATCTAAATCCCACATATGAGTTGAGTACTCAACTCTTCATAATCTTCTTCCACACGTTCATATATAGTAATATACTATTAAGATTAAATTAATTTTACATTCTAATTCAATAACTAGCAAATGTATTTTTTAAAAGACTAAAAGTAAGATTCAACAAATAAAATGGTAAACTGACATGTTAAAGCTTAAAAAAAAAAAGGTTTTAACGTACTTCTTTCTTTAACCAAATTATACCCAGCAACAACTTCTTCTGTCAGGCACAACCGAAACAAAACATTCAAGAAGCATGTCTGAAGGATTGTAATTGTAAAGCTGCGCTGTACAAAGATGAGTAATGCGAAATGCAAACACTTCCTTTGAGATTTGGAAGAAGGAAACTGAGTGATTCAGCCATTGCTTTCATCAAAGTGGATGCTACTAATTCATCTAGTTCTGAAAAACCTTTATCTAGAGGAGGCAAACAAGCACAACGGAAAGACATCGCTATCGTCTCTTGTTTATTTGTTCCCGTTATCATTCGTATTTTGGGGACTTTTGGGATTTTCATCTACAGATGCCGTGTCCAGTCGTACAGAATAATTCCAGGCGGTGGCAGTGCCAGTTATTGTGAGGATATTGCTCTTTTATCATTTAATTATGAAGAACTTGAGAAAATGACATATGGTTTTAAGGAAGAAATTGGCAAAGGATCGTCTGGGACAGTTTATAAAGGGACTACCATCAATGGCAAATTCGTGGCTGTCAAGAAATTACAGAAGATGTTAGCTGAAGGGGAAAGAGAGTTTAAGACTGAGATGAATGTAATCAGGAGAACTCATCACCGGAATCTAGTTCGTCTGCTTGGCTATTCCTTTGATGTATCAAATAAGATCTTGGTGTACGAGTACATGAGCAATGGTTCTCTTGCTGATGTACTCTTCACTCCCGAAAAACAACCTAATTGGGTTGAAAGAATGGGAATTGCTCGCGATATAGCTAGAGGAATCTGGTATCTACATGACGAATGCGAGGCTCAGATCATCCATTGTGACATAAAGCCTCAAAACATACTCATGGGCGAAAAACGGTGTGCTAAAATTTCAGACTTTGGATTGGCAAAGTTGATGAAGCCAGACCAGACTAGAACTTTTACAGGAATCAGAGGAACAAGGGGTATGTTGCGCCAGAATGGCACAGGAATCTGCCTATTACAGTGAAAGCAGATATTTACAGCTTTGGAGTTGTGTTGCTGGAGATCATCTGTCTTCGAAGATGCTTAGATCAGAATCTTCCGGAGGATCGAGCTATTCTTCAAGAATAGGTTTACCAGTGTTTCGAAAATGGTAACCTTAGCCAACTGGTAGAAGACGAAGAAGTTGACCAAAAACAATTGCAGAGGATGATCAAAGTTGGACTCCGGTGCATTCTTGATGGCCATCGCTCCGCCGGTCAATGAAGAAGGTTTTACTTATGCTGGAAGGAACTGTAGAAATCCCAATTCCTCAGAATCCTACTTCTTTTCTCAGTACCATCTAGGCAAGTTATGTATGGATAGCTAGATTTGCATTCGCGAATAACTGTTTTCTTGTTCACATCTTATCTCTCTTTTATTGTTATATCTTGTTAAATATGATTTGATTGCTTGATCGACATACCCTGATTTAAGGTGCAACAAAATGAAATGGCAAGGGAAAAACCATACTTAAACCTTTGACACGAAGAAAGTAAAATCTAAGGGCTTGAAATAAAAAAGTTGGGAGCAACATAATGGTGAAACTCTTTGCTACCTTAAAGAAAGGAGCCATAACAATTAAGCTCTGTATGATCTAGACTTAAAACTTCATACGGTGTGGGAAAGGCGCATCACCTCAGAATGCACTGATTTTTTTGCGCTGACGAAAGGGTGATCAAACTTGGTTAATCTCAACGACTAACTTTTTTGCACTGGCCTGATTCTATGAATTAAACTTTATACAGTGTTGAAAATAAAATAAACAATGAGAGCTGAAAATATATGATAGCACAAATGAAATCTAGAAACTGTGTGTTGACGGGGTCCGTGTCAAAACCTCTTATATGAGAGATAAGATGATTTAGTAGAATTTACTAACAACAAGCAAATAAAGGTCGTTTAATATTAGCTTAATTTTGATAGAAAATATATATAACTGGTCTTTTATATATTGATTCTTGAAGCAGCTTTGAATTGGGTTTTCAGAACACTTTTGATAAAATTAGCTAGATTTTACACAAAATATAAAAACTGGCCTTTCGTATATTGATTATATAGAAGCCGCTTTGAATTGGGTTTTAGAAGACTTCTGACAAAGTTGATTGATTTTGAACACAAATGTATGTAATTAGTCAGCTAGTCTTGTGAAGTTTCCAAGTCCTTTGAGGTTGCAAGTCAACCATAAAATTAATTAAAATAATTTAAAGTTATCTAAAATATTACAAGTGAATAAAAACTCTGAAAAATTAATTAATTATTTCCTTTTCATAATCTTTTTCTTCTTTTCTTAGTTCTTTTAACAATTTTTGTCATTTGAGGTTGCTTTAAGTTCTCTTTAATTTAATTATTTTACCCTTATAATATAAAATAATAAAATTACTCAAAAAATGTATTATTGTATCTAATAGATTAAGTATTTAGTTGTATGTTTTATAATCTACTTTTTTAGAAACAAAATTCAATAACTATTAATACCCCACATGTCATGAATACATTTTATTAGTTTAATTGAATAGCAATAATTATATTAATAAAGTAGTATTTATACACCATTACGAAAAAATTATCTTTTGTTTGGAGAAAAATTATCAAAGTTAAGTAAATATTTGGGTATTTTGGTCCTTTTCATCTTATGAGGGTAAAATAGTTAAATTAGACTTATATTAAAGAAACCTTAGTTTTCAAATACAATAAAAAAACACTGACAAAATAAATTAAGATGGATTCAATTAATTAATTCTCCAAACTTCTACTTTATTTATATTTTTTAAAATAATGTTAAGTTACTTGCAGTAATTTTCTGGAAGTGGGGTGGGAATTTATAAAATTATAGGTGAAAATATCAGCACCCTAAACATATACAAGGCATATTTTTCTTAAATTATGCATTTTTATCACTTTAGTCCTTACTATTTGTAGAAAAGAACCTAGACTAGAAGGTTTCAAAAAGATTTAAGTTCTCGGCAATTGTATTTTTTTTTCACTTGGGTCCTTGATAACTTGATCATTACAGAGGTAACAACAATATAAGGCTATTCTCGGGAGCTTATTATATAGTGTTTAGTGGAGCTTGCGAGAGCTCAAGGCAATGGTGGACCCAGACGGTGATGTAGTGGGGGAAATTTTGATTAACTAAAAATTTTGGTCTTCTCAATTTACACGGTCAATTTTGTCTAACCATTTCGTTGAGCATATTGAGGGCAATCTCTAACATACCAACTTCTCAAACATGGCTTTGCATTGCACTTGGTGTTCTACAATCTTTTCAATCTATCTAGTGAGCATGTAAATGTCAGTAAGGAGACCAATTAAAATTCTAATTTTGTGAAGAGAAAAAATCGAAATAATTAAAGAAATTCTTTTTGAGTTACCATGAGTTTTAAAATAAGATTGCAATGTAAGATTTAATCTCAACCATTTAATTTCATTAATTACACATGTTAGTGGATTTTTGAAAGACTAGGATGACTAAGAAAGGAAATGCCTAAAAGAGGATTCAAAATCCTTATTTTATAGTAGATGAGAGTTAGTTGTGTTCACATTTATTTTATTAGAGACTGTTTCGATGATTAATAAAAGATTGATCGTACATTGTTAATTGTAATTTGCTGTATACATAATGGTAATTGAAATTTTAAATAAAAATAGATGGGTAGATATTGTAGCACATTAATGTTTTTATTTAAATATATAGAATTCACTTAAGAAAAATAGTCTCAATATCTATTTTTAAAATATTAAAAATATCCATTTTTTAAATAGTGGCTGTTTATTTTTTTTTAAAAAAAGATATAGTCTATTTTTCCTCAATGAAAAATTATTTGATGGTCAAATAAGAATATAGAGAAAAATTGGACAATAATTGTACTTTAATGATGTACAGTTTTTCATTTTAAAAGATTAAAAATGAGAATTTTTTTCAAATATAAAAATGAGAAGCTTGTCATCTGAACTTAACTGTAAAAATGAAACTTCATGAATTTTTCAAAAGACTTTTTTAAAATAAATGAATGTTAATATGTATATGTGTGCATGTATAAAATTTATGTTATGGGACAGTATAAAAAATTAATAAGCCAAAAATAATTGATTTTAAAAATTTATCGTTTTTAGTTTGGTTTGGTTCAAGTTCTATAAAAAGGGACAAAAGCTCAAGCAAACTAATAAAAGAAAATCGAAAAATCAAACCGACCGGTTTAGTTTACTTTGGTCCGAAATTTTCTGAACCAAACTGAAAATTACCCATAAAATTAATTCAGATTATATATATATATATTTTTTTATGTAAACATTTCAAGCCTAAAGCACAAATGGGCTTTAGGTCTGTTCAGGCCCAAACTTCGGATCGGTGGGTTTTAATTTCGGCCTATTTTTTCAACTATGAACTATTAGGGACTCATTGAAATGGCGATAATTTCCATCCCAGCTTCTTCATATCTGCTAAATCGATTATAATTAATTAGGAAAAGGAAATTTATGAGCTTATATAATATAAGATATACCCATTTAGATTAAATTTTCATGCTCATGCGAAATCTAGGATGGTAATGTCCGAAGCTCTTTATACGAATGCCAAACATATGTGTCAAATTCGGCAGCAATTTGATTAGTACAAGAAATGCAATTTGTCATGTCTAGATAGCAAAGATTATACATTCAATTAAGTGTTGTCCATATACCTATAGCTAGATATCTTTTGTTCATTTGCAGGGGAGAGAGAGTATTTGATCAAAAATAACAAATAAATTCCTTAACAAACATAGGAACTTGTGTTACAATATTCAACATTAGACACAAGGACCACTTCATTGTGGTTCAAAATTTATCCCCTGCATATACACCAGAATCTTGATATTACAAACTTGACATGTATTTAGCAATTCAGAGGAGGAAGATCTGATAAATCCTGATAAGGTTCAATCTTAAAATTATTCCTAAAAGCCTGACTCCCAAAAATAAAAAAACCAATTGAATATCCAGCAACTGCAGCAAGCAACACACCAATAGTAAACGACATGACGGCAAGCATCGCCAAATAGGCCAGTCCAATCCTGAAGGCCTACATGAGAGTCTGTAAAACCCCTGAAGCAACATTGCTTATGCCAGACTTGATCAATTTCACATGTGAGATCCAGTCCACTGTCAATGAGAAGCAACTGAAGCTTTTTCGTAGAATATAATCTCAGTACTAGTGCCCCAAAAAAATGTTATATGACCCATCATCATCTTTTCTTTCTCTGTCTTTTGCCGGAGCAAGTAAAGATGGAAAGGATCACAAATGAAGATAAATAATAGTAGTACAGTTATAGGAGGATGTGGGATATTTTTTCATGCAAGTGATCATAGATAGTACTTGACACTTGGAAGTTGTACTACCTAGTGCTCCACTTCATAACATGTAATGGTACTTTAGAAAGATCAATCAGGCACGTATTAGCCGACTGTGATTAGTCAACTGGCTCTCAATTTATTGCCTTTTTCTAAAAGAGGACATAAATTCGGAATATTCATGCATCACAATACAACTCCACTATGATAAAGAGAACAGTGACGCTTTAATTTATGGGCTCAGTGGTGGGGCTACCATGTTGATTGACTGCTTTTCAAAATGAGTATTTGTAGTACAAATCAAACTTTTAGCTCCTTTTGGCAATTTTTATTTTTATTTGAAAAATGCCATTGACTCGTTGAACAAATTGTAAATCATTTAAAGATGAATATGTGGTCTGCAACAATACTGTGCCGTTGCCACATATACCTATCACATTCGGAAAATGGGTGCAAAAATTATTAGTTTTTCAATCTCTAGTAGCTATTAGTGATGGTTCCTATGTGAAAGAAGCCACAACTAAGTTCTTGAAGAGGAGAGAATGATAAGTTTTATGGAGCTAAGTTGCTATAAACAAGAGAGTGAATGTGACTGAGCTAGAAGGATATTGTGGTGCTGTAGAAAGTAGAATGGAAGCTCTAAGTATTAATGAAAAGTTTATGGGTGTTCGGTAACCTAAATAAAAGTTATTTATTATTATTTTCAGAGTTTATTTTTCATTAAACAGTTTTGGGAAAGTTTTTGGCAGCTAAATTGCGAAAAAGCTAAAACAAAGGAGCATTTTAGAATAGTGGCTAATGAAACCTCTTAAGAGATAGTACTCAATTTAGGAGATTTTAGGTTGTGTTATATCAACATTTCTTTTTGCGAAGGAATGACTTTTCTAATGATTTGACATAGAGAAGGAAAACTGCAGTAAGACTTTTCTAATGGTTTGACTTTAGAGAGGGATAAATGGAGTAGCACAGGAAATTCTTTGCTTCTACATGAAACGGATGTCTTGATCAATGGCTCATAACTAATTAGAAATTTGTGATTTTGAATAGTAGCTCACTTTATCCGCAGCCGCCATGTTATAAAGTCAAATTAATTTGTGCAATATTATCTCTAAAAGCTAATTGGCAAATTGTTAAAAAATTCAAAAACACGACCTTCTCCTGCAGTCCTGTGTATTGTTCATGAATCCCATTAGCCATTTAAGTCCTCGTATTCATTTTTCAACGGCATCAACAGAAACAAAATGAAGAAACAAGAACAACAAAAAGGTCAGCCGCTTGGTGTTTGTGTTGGTTCCATTTCAAGGCCACATAAATCCCATGCTTCAGCTTGCCACCATCCTTTACTGGAAAGGCTTTTCAATCACCATCATTCACCCACAATTCAACTCTCCCAACTCATCGAATCATCCTGAATTCACATTCATACCCATATCAGATAACTTACCTAAAAGCCAAGTCTCAGCTGGGGATCTTTTTGGCATCGTTTCGGCTCTAAACAAGAATTGTGAAGGACCATTGACTGAATGCATTCAAGAAATGTTGAAAGCAGAGGATCCACATGATCGGATCTCGTGTATCGTTTATGACAGCACTATGTGCTTTTCTCAAAGTGTTGCTGATCATTTAAATCTTCCGGGAATCTGTGTTCGTACGAGCCCTGCTGCCACAATGCTGGCCTTCGCTGTCTTTCCTCGGCTTCATGAGCAAGGTTACATCTCCTTCCTAGGTAAAGTTTGAATATTTCTTATGAACGGCTAACTTGATAATGAAATCTAGATACATGTACTTAATTGTTTTTGTCCTTAAATTTGGGAAATGAGTTTAATTGAAACAGAGGCAATTAGGCCAATCAGACTTGTCCTCAAAACTCTCTGATAATAAATTACCTAAATTAGCTTATATTGTTATTGCTGATATGCCAATTGCGCAACAGAGTCTGTGTCACTAGACCGAGTGAGCGATTTCCTGTCCCTCATGCTTAAGGAGCTAGCTGCTTCAATGAAAAAATTACAACCGATGGTATGTTAGAGTTAAGAGCTGCTGTAGCAGAGTCAGTGAAAAAGTGTTCGGTTCTCATTGTTAACACAGTTGATTTTCTTGAACAAGAAGCACTAACAAAAGTTGAAGAACTATTCTCAGCTTCAGCTTTCACCATAGGTCCTTTTCACAAATTAGTGCCAACCATTTCTAGTTCATTACTAAAGGAAGATATTAATTGCATTTCTTGGCTAAACAAGCAAGCTCCAAAGTCTGTCATTTATGTAAGTTTCGGCAGCATAGCTAGCATCGATGAGAAAGAGCTGCTTGAAACAGCTTGGGGGCTGGCCAACTGTGAGCAACCTTTCTTGTGGGTGGTTAGGCCTGGTTTGGTTCGTGGCTCGAATTGCTTGGAACTATTACCAATTAATTTTCAAGATAGCGTTGGAGAAAGGGGTTGCATTGTGGAATGGGCACCGCAAAAGGAAGTGCTAGCAAACGATGCTGTGGGTGGGTTTTGGAGCCATTGTGGTTGGAATTCTACTCTCGAAAGCATTTGCGAAGGCGTTCCAATGCTATGCAGGCCATTTTTCGGGGATCAAAACCTAAACATGAGATATGTGTGTGATGTTTGGAATGTAGGCCTGGAATTGGAGGAGTTAGAGGGAGGGACGATTAAGAAAGCTATAAAAAGACTCATGGTGGATACAGAAGGCAAAGAGATGAGGAAAAAGGCAATACATTTGAAAGAGAAGGTGGAGCTGTCTCTGAAAGAAGGTGGTTCTTGCTACAATTCATTGAATGATTTAGCAAAGAAAATCTTATCATTCTGACCAAATGAAGATGGAGCATATAGACCAACCAGTGTTTTCAGCTGCAGATGTCTGTAACATAATAAATGTCTATTAGATTTAAGGCTTCAGTAATATCCTTCCTGGCTTATATGTTACAAATTTGAAGTAAAAATTTTAAGAGTTTTGTGGATCTTAAGATCATTGATAAATATTATAATTTCATGATATTGATTATCTTAAGTGTTACAATGAAGACTCCTAATGTATTATCAAGAAAATGATCAAGGGAAACAGACAAAATGAAGTATTTATAAAGCCAAAGGAGAAAAAGAAATAACAAATCTTTAGTTTTTGACTTGCGGAAGCCGACACGAAACTCTCTTTCTACAGAAGCAATAAGCGGAAAAAAAGGGGGATGGACATCATCAGCATTTCTTGTTCATCTGATGCTCTTATCATTCTCATTTCGGCAACTTTTGAAATTTTGCCCTGCAAATACCGTGGCTGGTCATAAATAACAATTCCAGGTAATGGCAACGCCAGATATTGTGAGGATATTGCTCCCTTTCCATTTAATGATGCAGAACTCGAGAAAATGACAGGTGGCTTCACTACAACAAATCTGCAATGTAGTGGCATGTGAAAAGTGCTACAAGTAAATGGTAGCATTTTTGTAAGTGCTATGATACAGCCCAAGTTACTCAGATATACCCCTTTTATAGCAGTTTTGGAATGCTATCTTTTTACATTATGCAGCACTGGAAAAATGCTACCAAGTTGTCTGTTCTAGCAAAGGAAAAACGCTACACATTAAAGTCCTATAGCGTTTTACAAATGCTACCAAATTGTCTATCACAGCAGAATAAAAAAGCTACAATTTTGAATGATTCGTAGCATTTTGAAGATGCTACAAATTATATGATCATTATAAATAAATTACTAAATAGCTTGAACAAATTCTAGAGAAATGCAATATTATTTTTAGGTACACTTTCTCATCTTTCAAATTGCGCCCAAACCTCCTTTACAAGTAGTATTTATCATCATAACCTGTAATGTAAATTGAAAGAAAAATATGAGTACAATCTCAAAAAAGGAACAAACAAATTGATTAAATCTGTGTGGGTATAGTGTTCAGTAAAATAAAGCTATCATGATTTTTTTAATTTAAGAATTTTCATCATAATGCGTAGATAATTGCAAATATTGGTCTCATAAACTTTCTTTCAAACTTATATGGACCATTGTAGTTTTGAGTGGCGAAAATTCAAATATGCAACTAAAGGATAAACCGAAGTTGCCTAACCCCCACCTTCACGGTAGATTAAATTAAAAAAAAAAATGAAGTCTGAAATTGGCAATTCAAAGTTGTGAACTACCGGATAAAATCTAAAATGGGAAAAAACTCAGCCACATGAAAAGCACAAGCTATGAAAAAGATTGCAGATTTGAGGAAAGACAACATAGAAAGGTAAATTGGATCCAAGACTTATTATTTCTCATTTAGAATAAACAAGAAGAAAAAGGGTTATCAAGACTAATACTATTGCGAATAAACATTTTGCTTTCCAAATTAAACAAAATTTGTGTTAGCTAACTAAACTCATAGGCTATTAAGATGAAATAGAAAATAAATTAGAAGCTACATAACTTGGCGATTCATAATAACGTCCAACGAAACCAACTAATAAACCGCAAATAAACAAAAAATTAATAGACCAAACTTCATAAATGAACAAAACAAATGACATTGCAAATTCTACAAAAGAAACTAACTAACCTATTAGTCGGAAGGTGGAGCAAGTCATTATGCAATTGGCCACGCAAGCCGGATGTGCAAGTTAGTTGGGTCTTCTTCAACTCAGAGGAACTATTTGGATATCAAAACAATACAAAAAAATCTACCAAATGTACTTTTGTCGAGCATAAAATATAATAAATCTCAATAACAAATAAAAAAAGTTAGCTAATTGTAGTGGATTTCGCATCCTATTTCTTTGAAGTGACCAGCCCGAGAATTTATTGTGCAACTTAACTATTGCCTTATCACAAAGCGGCGCTCGGTTGAGCTAGGAAGCCGGATAGCCATACTACCAACTTGAATTCGTTTCTTGAAGGCTTGCCTCTGTCCTCCAACCGGCAAATTGAAAGCCAATTAATTGACTTTCATACACCCTTCTCTCAACTCATAATGGAGAAATTACATGAAATTTTCTACCATTATGCGTAAATCTAAACAATATGTCATGAGGCGTATTTTTGTTAAACGAAAAAAAAAAAAGTTTTCAATAATTATTTAAAGTAACAAGCTTCACAATAATTCAACACAGAAAGTTAATTTCATGGAACTGAAACATTTTAATGAGATAAATGATAAATTGAAAACAAATAAGAGCACCTTGTTTAGACTATCAAAAATTAACGATCTAATTGCACGCCATATAATTGCCTCGGGAGAAAGGGCTAAATTAAGAAATCGTAAATTGAAATGTTAACAAGTCTTAAGTTGCACAAAAACGCTTGTAATGTCATCAAGAATAGGAGCAAAACATCATCCAACAAAGTTAAAATTGATACTTCATAAATTTCTCAACTTTAACATGGCATCAACTGTCATAATAAATGTTAATATTTTCAATCACTTTCTCTTGAACGGAACTATTGTCAACCTAATGGACTTACTTATCTCATTCCAAAAGTATGCAGCCTCTTCATCACTCTTTAATCTGTTCAAAATCACACCATTTTATGTAAGCAACTTCACATCATCCTCAGTATCCATAACAAAAATGAACAAACATAAAACTAAAGCCATAAATTACCTCCAACACATTTAAGCCATATTTGGAGAAATTAGGACACATTAATTTCTTCTTTCAAACTCACGCCATTTGGGGATGCAATTGCTCCGCATGTTAAGGGGGCCTACATGGTTAAATAATTTCTAAAGAAATTACAGGAGATAAGGATTTTGGGTTTTAAAATCTAATAGCGAGGACTCAAAGGAGAGAAAAAGACTGAGAGTTTTGATAATTTTAGATTTCACACGGGAAATTAGAGATTATAGGCAAAAATAATTAAAATTATTTTTGAAGGTTATAATTATTTTCATTTGGCAAATTGACAAATTTTTCCCCGCTTTTTCTTTTTCATTTTCCCCTCTCTTTTGGCAGACTTTTTTATATTGCCACTAAATTAAAATTGTTTGTGTAGCATTCGAGAAAATGCGATGTTATTAAATAATATACGTATCGTTGATGCCGAAATCCGGATGGGTTGGTTAGTGACTCGATCTCAGATCCCTGCATCAGTATTAGATTTGTTTGGTGGGAAGCTGCTGGTTGATCTCCATGAGCAGATTTTCTATGAGCAGATACTCCATGAGCAGACTATCCGCGAGCAGAGAACCTGTGAGCACAAATAACAGTCAGGAGGCGCCGGAAGTTTTTCCGGCGTAAACCCTCCGACGCTCAAGTCAGTGATTTGGGTCTACTTGGGAAAAACCCATACCACAATTCATGTGGCTTAATTATGAATGCTTTAAACAAAAAGCTTTAAGTAAATTTATTAGAAAATAATCCAAAATAATCCATCCTAACGGGAAAGAAATCATGAGAGAAGTTCTCCAGTCGGTAGAGAGAGAAAGAGATCCTTCTAGAGAGAGAGGAAAAAAGAGCCCCCCTGTGTGATGTTCTTGGGGTTTTTATAAACACCCCACACCCACGACATTAGATCGTGGCCATAACCAATAACTGATCAAATTCGTGCTCTGATTTTTCGGAGGAGGTTTTGTGGTGGTTTATTTGACTGAGTCTTGTTTCTTGGTTATCACCTGGTCAAAGTGGTCTGCTCGAGGTCATCAAGATTACCACTTGGTCGAGGTGGTCTCGTCAAGTGGTCTCGCTCACCCGGGTTGTCCGCTCACGGGTGGTCTGTTCACTGTGTCGCTCACCATGTGATCATTCACCGGGTTGTCTGCATTCACAAAGTTGTCTGCTCACCAGTGTGGTCTGCATTCACTGGTTGTCTGTTCACAGGTTGTCTGCTCACCACGTGGTCCGCTCACTGGGTTGTCTCGCTCACCAGCGGTCTGCTAACCAGGCGGCGCTCACTGCCACCGGCTGCTCACTGCGCTGCCCGCTCATCGTGGGGTTTGCTCACGGGTGGTATGCTCACTGGTGGCTCGCTCACTGTGTCTAGGTGTTGCTTATTTTTTACTTAGAGTAGAGCACGATAATGTATGAGTAAATACATTATCTTGGTCACCTCATTCTATTCCCTAAACACGTATCACTTATGAATATGCTACTATACAAATGCTATTAAATGTAACATTAGAAAAAAATGCAGCGGTGAAATGCTATACAATAGATGATATTTGTTGTAGTGTTTTAAGGAAGAAATTGGCGAGCATCATCTCGGGGATGGTTTATAAACGGACTATGACCAATCACAAGTTGATGGGTCAAGGGATAACAAAAGATGTTAATTGAAGGGGAAACAGAGTTTCACACCTAGATGAAAGTAATCGGAGGACTCATCATCGAAATCTTGTTCGTTTGCTTGGTTATTCTTTTGAAGTATCGAATGAGATCTTGGTCTCGGACGCGTGAACAATTGTTCGACGAAACGTAAAACACTAAGATTGAAAAGATAGAGAAAACGGAGTTCGAATAACAAAATTATGGTTTTTGGTCTTTTATAATAACCTTAAATATCATGTATTTACCAAATTATGCAAACTTGAAATATTTATTATATAATAAAATTCTTCTAATTGGTAAGGAAAACAAAACAAATGACTGGGTAAATTCAATATCTAGGAAAAAAAAAAAAGATAATAATCTTAAAAGCAATAGGAAAAATCAGAAATATCTTAAAATTAAAAGATGATTGCAAAAGAAATAGAATTTCGGCATGATGATGATGTAAAATATTTTAGATTTATTTTGTCTCATCACAAACTTCAAAACGGTGTATTATACGCCTAAAATGGATTCTTATATCTCAATTTATGACTCCGAGAATGTATCATGCTCATTAGGGATGGTAAAAATCCCCACGAGAACGAGTACCTCGGAGATTTTTCCCATTCGGGGAGGGTACAGGAATAATTTCATACCCAATTTCTTATTCGGAGAAGGGATGGAGAAATTTTTTTACCTAATTTCTTATTCGGAGAGGAGATGGGGATAAGGTGGAATCCCCATCCCCTACCCATTTCTCCATTTTGATTTTTAATTTTTTTATTTTTAAAAATTACTAGTAAACAAATAATAAAATTTGAATTATAAAATTATAAATATTGGTAAAAATAACAAATATCAAAATATTTATATTATTAAACATTTAGGCTTAATTAACTAATTAAAGTCTTAAATTTTTATTTAGGATATTAAAAATACCGGGTAGATTCTATTAGCTCAAAAATTTTATTTTAATTTTAATATTCATTAAATATTTTAAACTTAAATCTATTTTTTATTTATTTTTAGATGTTATAATTGCCCACAGCGAATCACAATTTTAATATCTAATCTAATCTAATATTTGCTCTTGATTTGCTCCGACTTAACTATTGTGCTGTAAAGGAAATAGTCCACATTTATAAAGTGCCCACGCCACCATTGAAAAAGTTAATTTTGAATCTAAATTCGATTTTATTTGTAACAATTTTGTATTAAACTATTAATTTGTTCATGATAGTTTGTAAAAGAAGTTTGTATCTCTTGCATGCTGCGTTACTGACTAATTTAATGGATGTGACTTTTGTAATGGATATTAATGTAAGATATATTTCAAACTTTACTTTTATTTGAATTTTTATTTTAATATGATTAACTAAAAATAAAAAAATGTATGAGTTATTCGGGGATCGGGGACCCTCGGGGATCCCTTGTTATTATTCTGGGAGGGAATGAGAATTCTCTCAAGTAATTCTGACGGGGACGGGAACATACACAAAATATTGAGGATGGGTACGGGGAGATTGGTCCCCTCCCCTCCCCATTGCCATTCCTAATGCTCATCCTACATAATCATCCCGCATTAGTTCCCCTCACTTAGAAAAGAAGTTAGAAAAGAAGTCGCCTTTAGTTATTCTAATGCAACTCCTAGTCATTCGAATGCTACTCGAATAGATCAACCATGTTGAAAGTGTGAGATATACTACGATTGTCCAAGAATCGCAGCACATAAGCTTTATCATTAATCTTCCTTGCCACATGAAATGGAACATTTTTCAGCTTCCCAATTTAGTGTGAATCCTAAGAAGATGGTTATCTGCAGATATGTCATTACCAAATTCTCTCTTGAAAAGACTTTCCTACATCAATGCTTGTTTGCATCAGCCTTATACTTAGCATTAGTGACTTCTAAGTGAGCTTTTACTTACCTTGTTTACCACATTACCCACGCTTTACTTCCTCTAGCTACTATTGGCAATACAACCAAATTACGGACATGGTGTGGGGAATAAGCATAGACAATCTCAAAAGGTGCTTTGCCAATAGATTGATTCACCATATTGTTGTAAACAAACTCAACATGTGGCAATATAGTTTCCCAGTTCCATTACTTATCAACACAAACATAGCACAACACATTTTCCAAAGTTTGTTTGATTACCTTTGCTTACCCATTTGTTTGAAGATGGAAGGCACTACTAAACTACAACTTCATGTCAAATTTATCCTACGAGATGATGCCAAAACTTAAAAGTGAACTTCACATCCCTGTTAGAATTAATAGTCTTTGGAACAATATGTAAAACATCACTTCTCGAAAGAAAAAAATGCACCATAGTAGATGCACCTTTAGTCTTCTTATAAGTAATAAAATGCGCAGTCTTGAAAAATTTGTCAACAACCACAAGTGTAGAATATCGAACAGTCCTTGTACACTACAATCCTAGCACAAAATCTAAATTCTAACCAGATATTCTCTAGAATATATAATGGTGTGTATAATCTAATGTTCTGCGATTATTCCTTGCCCTTTTGGCAAATGCAACACCTCTGTATAATCTTATGCACATTTCTATTCAATTTTGGCCAATAATATCGCCCTTAACAAGTGCCTTGGTGTTATCTCGACCAACATGACCATCAATCCACTTCTATGTAAGTCACAGATAATCTATTCTTTCAAAGAAATATAAGGACACACAATTGGTTAGCCCTAAATAGATTCGCCTCGAATTAGAAAATCACTTGTGTTCTAATAATAGATACATTAATCGGAAATGCATGCAAAGTCTTTATTTCGAATTCTTTCTTTTTTTTCAACTCTTACAACCATCGCAATTGTCCTCCTCAGGATGACCTTTGACAATGGTCAGAAAATTCTTTTCCTCCGGGGTCTAGGATTCTTCTTCTTGTTTGTTAATGGCACTAAATAAAATTTCTTGCTATTCCACAAAAAGTCATACACATCAACATTAAACCGCCAAGGTTTACCTAAAAAAAAGATGGTAAGTATCTATATCCACCACATCACACACTATGAATTTTCCCAATAGAGAAAGAAACATGAAAAATCTCATTGACTCTTAATTCGCCCTTTTTCTTTATCCACCCAATCTTGTTTGGTCTTTGGATGTTTCTTTGTTGGAAGTCCCATTACATCAACCAATGCCTTGAAACTATTTTTTTTTTCTACTACCACTATCAATTATGACATTGCACACCTTATCATTAACGATACCATGAGTTTTGACAATTTCATGGCATTAGTTATTTTCTTGAGACTTTGGTGCTAATAAAATTTTCTATACAGAAAATTTAGCAAATCTCCTTCACCTCCATGTCAACTCTATTATTTCTTCATCATCTACCTCTTCATCAATAACTAAATGGGCTCAGTCTCATCAACTCCAACCTTTGCTAGATTGAAATCTTTACCATGACTTTCATTTGATTTATGCCCTGGTTTTCCACAGTTCAAAAACTTACCAAGCATAGGTTTTGCATATGAATTATTCTATCTTTGTTGTTTGTTTGTACTTGCCCCCTCCCCTACCGCAATGGATAACTATTAATTCAAGGCCATGATCTCTACTTATTTTCAACCCCAACACGGTGTTACAAACCCTTACTAATTGTTCTGAAATTCAAAAAAACTTCGCCGTGACTTGAACGTAGAATGCTCTTTACTTCTTTCTTCCAACTTTTGTGCCTTTGAAATCACTTCGCTCACACTCCAAATCAAATCCATATAAAGTTCATAATAAATGTCTATCTTTAATCCATCGATATTCTTTGCAATTATTCTAAATTCGGCTCATCAATATTATTTCTAGCATATAGACAAAGTGAAACTCCTTTGTAGACTCATCTAGAGTGTAATTTGCTTGCCTATAATTCTGGTACTTTAAATACAATTGCTATTTGTAATGTAGATAATATTCCTCCAATATTGTTTTTATCCTAGCCCACAATCGATGATTGGCTTTCCTATAACTCTCCTATTATGAATTTGTTGTCGCCACGCAAATGTTGCTCCCTTCTCCCTTTAATTTAAACAACACCAAATTTACCCATTTCTCCTTAACAACATTCATGTACTCAAAGAAAGTCTCAATTGATGGGAAAATATACTCTTTAAAAGCATATATGTTTATTTAATTGTAATAAACAATTTTTTCGATTAATAAAATAAATTGGGTATTTTATTCAAGTATCTTAATTGTATTAATATTTTGAATAAAGTCTATTTAATCATATTATATGTATTTATGTTATCACCATGGTGTTTTTAGGACCGATCTCATACAAGTATATAAGAATTCGTAATCTAAAAATTGTACCTTGAAAATCGAGAATATGATCAATCTTTGCTTTTTCCGCTAAAGTGATTTAGGCTCCCGGATCACAATCCGCCACCACCACTCCAATTAGATCACAATCCGCCACCATCACTCCAATTAGATCACAATCCGCCACCATCACTCCTGTTAGATCACGATCCGCCACCAAATAATCTTCCAAGTTACGACTCGGGTTTGATTTGACTTGACTGCGTGTGTGGGCGCCTTTATAACCACTAAAAGAACTAGCAGGAGGAAATTTTCTCTCAAATTTAGAGAGAAAATTCTTTTTGTCTAAATTGTATAATCGGCTCTTTTTTTCTTTTACGAGAAAATAAGTCTTTTTATATCTCTATCTAGTGGAAATCCAGCTCCAAATAAATAAAAACAAAAGTCAAGTTACTTACTTTTTTCTATAGGGGACCACCTTGTAAAATAACATAAGGCCCCTTACACAAGATATTAAATGAGCCTCCCACTAAATGATATATTTAGGCTTTTGACCTAAAATGGCTAGTTATCTTACTTATTAATCCAAAGAGTAGTAGTGCAGTCAATTAAATAAGATAACCCAGGAATCATTTGGGAAATGACAATAGTGGCTCAACAATTAAGCCTGTAATTAAACAAGTCCAATCATTTAATTCCAACTTTACTCCACTATAAGATTGGAATTGACGTCCATAATTATATGTTCGAATAATAATTCGTCCCAAGCCACATTAATTTCTTTACTGTATAATCCTTTGTACCACATCGTTAATTAAATCGATATCTTAATTGTCCAATCAATTTAATTATATCTTGTTCACTGATACTTACTAGTTTTCTCTAATGATCATTTTCAATATACTAAATACGTTGACACACTCTAGCCAGAGAATTCTATGATCAAGTGCCGAAAACTCATCAAGAAATGTGTTGTATAAATTCTATGTTCTTAATCTATAATCCAATACTCATAATTGCTCCCACCAAGATACCGGGTAATCTTGACTACAAGTGTGTGTCATGCCCATTGGTAACTCAAATGGAATAACAATTACAATCATGAAATCATAACTAACTCAAGATTAAGATTACAGTAAAATCAATGCCTATGATATTTAGTAAGTCCGGTCAGTCATTTTCAAGGTTAATTAAATCTCATATGTGATTCACTCAATGTAGTCAAACTACATCAAGTAAATTCATACATGATTAAGACAAATCATTTAATGAATTTACTATAGTCTAAACATAAATAGAAAGCGTCGAACTTTATTTATCAATCATGAACTTAATTTATTTAATCATAGGATAACTTATATTTATATCTTTACGTGAATTCATTTAATGATCACATAAATACACATAATATGATTAATCGGATCTTATTCAATATTTTTATGCAATCGAAAAATATTTCGAATATTTTGTTAATCAGAAAATTAATATGCTTTAAAGAGCACATAATCCCAACATGATCAACATTGGACACTGGTGCATTCTTGATGATTCATCGCTCCGCCTTTCGATGAAGAAAGTTTTACTTATACTTTGGAAGGAATTGTAGAAATCTCAATTCCTACTGCGAGGCAAGTTGTATATGGATATAGGTAGCATTTACATTCGATTGGAGTGAGAATCTTAAGATTGGAAGTGTAGAGTAGGAGTAACTTGTTTACTTACACTAAAATGGGAGTATGAAACCGGCATCAAAATCTAATTTAAATGTTTACTTTGTCTTGGATTGGGAGTAAATTGTTTCAAATTATAATTTTACCCTTATTTAAAAATTACAGTTTTTAATTACAAAATTAATAAAAATATATATTTTAAAATATATATTTTATTATATTGGTAAATTAATAATAATTATTAATATTCTTAATTTTGTAAAGCTCAATTTTTTATTAATTTTAATTTTAATTTTATAAATTAAAAACTATTAATAAGAGCAACACAAATAAAACATTATTATTAATAATATAGTGTGAAATTAATATTTTCTTAGAATAGACTATTTATTATTATTAATTATTAATATTAAATATATATAATACTATTGTTTTTAAATTAATATAATATTATTATTTTTAAATATGATATTATTTATTTTATTTAATTAAATATAATTTAATTAACTTTAATAAAAGAAGGGTAAAAAAGGATCTCACCTCTCCAATGGGAGTGGGAATCCCAATCCCTACTCCAAAAATGAGTGGAGCCGACGAAGTAGGATTCTCATTCCCCTTTAAAATATATAAGTAAATACTAGAGTGAGAGAAATGCACGCTCCTCGCTCTTTGCTCCTCACCCTCACTCCCATTCCGTAAGTAAACATAACATTAGTGTGAGGCACGAACAAAACCCCAGAGTACTGAGGTACTTCTTTTCTGCGCTCACAAAAGGGTGCTCAAACTTGTTAATCTCAACGAATGACTTTTATGCACTGGTCTGATTCCATGAATTAAACTTCATACAGTGTTGAAAATAAAATAAACTGTTAGAGTTGAAGATGTGTGGCAGCACAAATTAAATCTAGAAACCGCGTGTTGACGGGGTCGGTGACACAGTCAAAACCTCTTAGATGGGAGATAAGATAATTTGGTAAAATTTACCAGCGACAATAACTAAAAGTTGTTTAATATTAGCCTAATTTTAGAAAATATATATAACTGGCCTTTTATAAATTGATTCTTGAAGCAGCTTTGAATTGAGTTTTCAGAAGACTTTTGATAAAATTAGCTTGATTTTGACACAAAATATATAAAACTGGCCTTTTGTATATTGATTATTGAAGCAGCTCTGAATTGGGTTTTAGAAGACTTTTGACAAAGTTGATTGATTTTGACACACAAGTTTATATAACTGGTCGGCTAGTCTTGTGAAGTTTTCAAGTCCTTTGGAAGATGTAAAATATTTGGAAATTAAGTGTTACTTTAAAATAACAATTGTATTTGCGAATGGGGTACTATTACCCCACTTCCGTAAAAGAATGAAAATTACGTCTAAATTATTTTAAAAATTACAACTGACTAAGAACTTTGAACAATTAGTTAATTATATCCTTTTCATAATCTTTCTCTTTTTTTTTTTTTTTGAGGTACTTTAACAATCTTTGATCATTTGAGGTTGTTTTAAGATATATTTAATATACCTATTTTACCCTTTATTAGAAAATAATAAAATTACTCCACAAAAATGTATTATTGTATCTAATAGGTTAGTACTTAGTTTTATGTTCTCTAATCTACTTTTTTAAAAAAATAAAATTCAATAAATTTTAATACCTCACATGTCATAAATATATTTTGTTAGTTTAATTGAATAGTAATAGTTACACTAATAAAATAGTACTTATACATCATTTAAGAAAAATTATATTTTGTATAAAAAAATTGTTCAAGTTAAGTAAATATTTGGGTATTTTGGTACTTTTCACCTTATGAGGGTAAAATGGTTAAATTAAACTCAGTTAAAAGAAACCTTAATGATCAAATAGAATTAAAAAAACCCTAAGTCATGGGGAAAAATAAATTAAGATGGAATTAATTAATTAATTCTTCAAACTTCTTCTTTATTTGAAGTTTTTAAAAATAATGTAAACTTGTTGTACTAATCTTTTGAAAGTACGAAAGAAATTTACAATATTGTGGGTGGAAATATCGGCACCCTAAACGTATATAAGATATGTTTTCTTAAATTATACATTTTTGTCATTTTAGTTCTTGCTATTTGTAGAAAACAACACAGATTAGAAGTTTTCAAAAAAGATTTGACTTAAGCTCTCCACAATTATATTTTATTTCACTTAGGTCCTTGATAACTTTGATCGTTACATAGGTAACAGACTGTATAATTCTATTTTCGGTCGCTTCAGGCAATTGTGGAGCAAGACTTGTGATGTAGTGGGGGAAATTTTAATTAACTTAAAGTTTGGGTCTTTACTTCAGGATTTTCATTTGATTTTGTGTCGGGTCTATTCATTTAAAGTAATTTTTCGACGAAAATACGATTTTTGTCTTAATTTTTTTATAGTTTATTAAAATTCTATGGGGGAAAATAAATTTGAAATTAATATAGTTAAACTAAAACCCAGAGGCATAAATTGTCATTTAAGGCTTTGTTAACTACACCCCACATGGGACTTTTCTATATTTTCAAACTATGAGACTCAAAGTGCAACTAAGTTTTATGGCGGACTTGAGCTAGGTAGTATTTCTATTTATGGTTTCTGAAATTCTTTTAACAAACAACAAGGTCTCAAACGATAAATACACTTAGACTACATTATTTTATATGAAAATCCAAGTTCCAAATAATTTCGTAGACATTGACCACGTCAGCACGTGCAACTGAAATTCACAGGGGTAGTCGGCTTTTTGAGACAGTTGACTGTGTGGACCTGGATCCAGCTAGGTTCATACATTTAAACATGAATACGAAGCTCACGAAAGTTGCTGACGGAAAAAGAGAAGGAAAAAAAAAAAAAAAATTGTTTCTCAAAGATGCTTAGATTTCATCTTCTTTTCATGCATTTTCTCACATTCACTATTCTATCTTCATGTTTTACTGCCACAGCTCAACAAGGACACTCAAATATAAGCACAGGCTCTTCTCTTTCACCCAATGGAAACTCATCATGGCGGTCACCTTCCGGCATTTACGCCTTCGGATTTTATCAACAAAGCAACGGCCGCAGCTATTATGTTGGAGTTTTTCTAGCTGGGATTTCAGAGAAAACTGTAGTGCGGACTGCCAACAGAGACAATCCTCCCGTCTCCAGCAATGCTACCTTGTTCTTTAATTCTGAGGGGAGAATTGTCTTGCGTTCAACAGAACAAGGCCAAGATTCCATAATTGCGGACGATTCTCAGTCTGCATCTTCTGCTTCCATGCTTGATTCTGGCAGCTTTGTGCTTTACGATTCTGATAGGAAAGTAATCTGGCAAACTTTTGACCATCCGCTGATACCCTTTTGCCAACTCAACGACTTTTGGCGGGGATGGAGTTGTTTCCAGGTATTTCCAAAACTGATCCTTCGACAAGGAAATTCCGGCTTAAGATGCAGAATGATGGAAACCTGATAGAGTATCCAAAAATACTCCAGACACAGCTCCATATTCTTATTGGACATCTTTTACAGATGGAAAAGGTGATAATGTGAGCCTAAATCTTGATAAGAATGGCCATCTCTTTTTGTTGAATTCAACTGGCTTCAATATTAGAAATTTGACAGAAGGAGAAAATCCGACAGAAGTGATGATGTATTTGATGAAAATTGATTCGGACGGGATATTCAGATTGTATTCTTACAATTTGAGGAGGCAAAATAGTACGTGGCAAGTTGTGTGGGAGTCGACAAATGAAAAATGTGACCCTCTTGGTCTTTGTGTGTTTAACAGCTTTTGTATTCTAAACGATCAGAAACCAGATTGCATATGTCTTCCAGGATTTGTTCCCATTATCCAAGGCAATTGGAGTTCTGGCTGTGCAAGGAATTATACAGCAGAAAGTTGCAGCTATAAAGCTATTGAAGACTTGAAGAACACTGTATGGGAAGATGCTTCGTACTCTGTTCTGTCAAAAACAACTGAACAGAACTGTCAGGAAGCATGTTTGAAGGTGCTCTGTACAAAGATGAGGAATGCAAAATGCAAAGACTTCCTTTGAGATTTGGAAGAAGACTTAAATTCCTTAGGAATTGCTTTTCTTGAGCAAGCAGAGTAAGAAACCAGAGGCTATTGTGAAATGAATTTTTCTTACTACGAAAGTTTACAAGAAAATATTTATATACACATAAGGAAACAGAAAATGACAGCTAGCTAATGATAACAATATCAGATAAAAGCAGAATGATCCGTTAACCATTAGCCAATGATATAATGCTTCTAGAATCTCCATCCACTCATTCCCATGTGCTGATATTCCTCTGCGTAATTGTTTTGCCACCTCATTGCATTTATCTCATTTCTCTCATCAGCCAACTATAAATGGGTGTGGCTTATGTGGCATGGAAATGTGTCACTAAGATCTGCTGTTGACTGGTTGTGGCTGCTATTTTCAACATCCACTCTCAAACACAAGGTCATGTCAAACACCTTGAGTTTGCTTCTAAAGCAGCTGAATTTGTAATAAGGCAACGGTTTAGTCAAAACATCGGCTATCTGATCTCTCCCTACAATAAAATTAATTTCTAGTTCACCTCTAGCTACCTTATCCCTGATAAAGTGTAGGTCTATCTCAAAATGTTTAGTTTTTGAGTGAAAAACAGGATTGGTAGCTATTGCAGCTGCACTTGTGCTGTCACTCAGAATTGTTGGGGTCCTTTCCATCTCTATCTTCAGCTCACTTAGTAAGGAGCAAATCCATGTAAGTTCTATAGTGCATAGAGCCATTGCTCTGTATTCTGATTCAGCAGTAGATTTAGCAACTAAACCTTGTTTTCTTGAACTCCAAGCAATGAGATTTCCACCCAGAAAAACACAATACCCACTGATTGACCTCCTGTCATCCAAATCATTTGCTCAATCTGCATCTGTGTAAGCTACTAGATCCAAGTACTCTGATTTCTTGAATTTCAAACACATGTTCATGGTGCTTTTGAGATACCTTAATACTCTTTTGCATGCTATCCAGTGAGGTTGCCTAGGGTCAGACATGAACTGACTAAGCTTGTTAACTGAATAGGCAAGCTCAGGCCTTGTGAGTATTGCATACTGCAGACTGCCTATAACACTTCGGTACAATGTGGGGTCATGAAACTTTTCTCCTTCATTCTTCTTCAACTTTTCTGTTGTATTGAAAGGTGACTCAATTCCTTTACAGTTGCTCATTTCTGTTTTGGCAAGCAAATCTTGTACATACTTTTTTTTTGAGACAATGAGAATAGTGTTTTGATTTTGTTTACCTGGATTCCCGGAAAAAGTTTAGTTCCCTAGATCCTTCAAGCCAAAAGCCTTGTTTAAATTGTCGACTAGCTCTTCAATACAACTCGCTATTACCAAAGTGATAATAATGTCGTCAACATAAATCAAAGAAGATCACTATTTCAGTTTTAGTTCTTGAAAAAAAAAAGAGGTATCACACTTGGAGTTTTCAAATCCCTATTAGTTAAAGGCACCTTTCAACTTGTCAAACCATGCCCCGGGGCTTGCCTCAATCCATACAATGCTTTCTTCAATCCATTTCTGTCAACTCACCATTCAAGAAGGCATTGTTTATATCTATCTGCCATTTTAGTGTCCAATCTTTGTTTCTTGCCAAAGTAAGGATGATTCTAATTGTGGCAGCCTTAACAACTGGGCTGAAAGTCTTTGTAAAGTCAATGCCTGGAGTCTGCAGAAACCCCTTCACCACTAATCTTGCTTTGTATTTATTTATAGTTCCATTTGGATTCTCTTTTACTCTGTACACCCACTTACTTCCAATTAGCTTGTAGCTTGAGTCATTTGGTATGAAGGTCCATGTTTCATTTTTTATCAAGGCATTGTATTCATCTTCCATTGTCTTTTTCCAGCTTGGTTCTTTTAAGGCTTTTGAGATATTTGAGGGTAATGTTATCTGTGGTTGAGTGGAGATTTAGTACAATTTTGGTTTAAAAATCCCTACCTTAGATCTTGTTACGCAGAGAGGATATGATGGCACAACTTTTGTGATAGGGGATAAAGGTTGGTCATTTGATTGAGGTCATTTGGTGATTTGAACAAGGTGAAGATAACTAATTATTTAATATCATATCGATTGCTCAAATTCATTGTGTCTTACCTTGGTCAAGGTTCTGGATTGTTCAAGTTTGAAGAGTGGCTTTTATCAACTGTTGAATGAGTGTTTTGAGCAGTATTAAGAGTAAATGACACAACCTGAAACTTTTCTAAGAGAGTAATGAAATCACTTAGATTTGTTGATTCTTGTCTACTGAATTTAGCGTCATTGGAGAAAGGAAATGAGCTTTCATTGAATCTGACACTAGCAGAGATATATATTCTACCTGAGTGATGCATGCAAACATATCCTTTGTGAGTTATACTTATCCGTAGCAGTGTACACTTGGCAGTATGGAAATCAAACTTATGCTTGTTGTATGGTCTCAAAAATGGGTAACATTCACACCCAAAAACTTTGATTTGTGAGTAATTTGGTTTGTAATGGTAAAGGAGTTCAAATGAAGTTTTATTTCCTATAGTAGGTGAGGCCAATCTGTTGATAATGTAGGTAGCATAAGTGAAAGCTTCTTGCCAGAATTTTAATGGCATTTTAGCTTGTGCTAGTAATGTGAGACCAGTTTCTACCACATGTCTGTGTTTTCTCTCAACCTTGCCATTTTGTTCATGTAGATAAGCACATGATTGTCTCAATGTTTTTCCCTCTTTGTCAAGAAATTGCTTAAATGGTTTGAACTTTCCTCCCATGTCAGCCTGTAATGCTTTAATTTTCAGATTCAATGGGTTTTCAATTTGACTTTTGAAGGTGATGAATGTATTGAGAGCTTGGGATTTTGATGTCAAAGGAAACAGCTAAGTGTATCTTGTCATATCATCTACAAAAGATATGTAATATCTATGTCCATGACTTAAGGGAATTGGTGCCGGTCCCCATAAGTCAACATGAATCAATTCTAAAACTTTGCTAGTTTTAGTTTCTGTGCTTTTGAAGCTTTATTTAGATTGTTTTCCATACTGACATGCACAATAGAATGAAGGGACAGAATTCTTATTTAATTTGAACTGATTACAAGACAATAGAGTGCTTTTCAAGGCAGACTCATTTGGATGTCCTAATCTGAGATGCCAGATCAATGTCTCTCAAAGCATCATTGCTTGGTTTATCAGTTTCAGTAGACTTAACACTGATATTATCTAACTTGACACTATTGAAATTGAACGACAACATAGACACTGGATTCTTTGATGCAATTTATTGATTTAGGCTTAAAAGATGAAGACAAAACAAAGAACATAAGGATTTTTGTTCTCACTCGGGTGAGTAGGTAAGCACCATGACTCATAAAGCCCTCTCTAACCACTCCTTTCACCATAATTTTCCCTTGTCTCTTGTCCTTGATAAAACATGATTTTTGAAATTCAACATTAATATCATTATCATGCAGTAATCTGGAGATCTTTGATGAGATTTTTAGTGATGCTTGGCACATATAATATGTCATTTAAAGCAATGTGTTTGTGTGGAGTAGAAGTGGAAAGCATAGAGTTACCAATATGAGAGATTGAGTTTTTCACCATTTCCTACTGCCTAATTTTTCATTACCTTGATACTCGGAGATGATGTTTATGTTACGAGAGCATTTGTAACATGGTTGGTGGCACCTTGTCCAAGTACTGTGCTCCATTTGCTTTGACCATCAGTTGCAGCCACATATGCACCTCTTGACTCTCTCCTTCGGCTTGGTTGTGGCACATAATTCTTTTTGAATCTGTGTACAAGACTCGAGTTGTGTGTCCCATTTTCCAAAGCAAATTTGACATGGCCCCTTTAGGTTTGAGCTATCATCATTAGTCATAGCTTTGCCTTTCCCTTTGTCCTGAGAATTCTGATTTCCTTGACCATTACCAGATCCATTTCCAGGGGTTCTGAAAACTATGCCAGGTTGGTGTTGATTTCCAGTCCTGTCATGATTGTTCCAGTTTCTTCTTCCATTTCTCATTTGTGCATAGTTTGCCTCTACAGTTCCTGAGCTCAGGTTGTGTTCTGTTCTGTTTTCTTGGCTGAGAAGCATGCCATAAACTTCAGAATGTGAGGGACTTTCCTGCATTGAATTTATGCTAGCTACAACTGAGTCATATTCTGATCCTAAACCAGCAAATACACACATGATGAAGTCATCATCACTCATGTTACTCCTCATAATTTCCTAAGTGCATTTAATATGGATTTCGTTCTAGAGTAATACTCATGAATGGTTAATGAACCCTTTTTGGTAGTCCGGATTTGTGTTACGAGATGTAATATTCTAACTCTAGTTCTTGCACCGAATTGATTTGATAGAGTTATCCAAACCTCAAAGGAGGTAGAACAATCCACCACAAGGTGCCTAAAACTTCCTCATTTGAGTGAGTGAAGACAAGAACCAACTCGGGAGAATGTGGTCCTGTTTCTTGAGACTTGGTATTTCGGGTTAGGTGTGGTGATTCTTGTTTGATCTTGTCCTAGGTTTATAAAGACTCACAGGAGGGCAAATATGATCGCCATCTACAAAACCCTCAAGCTCATTTGCTAATCTGGAAATCACTTGTGATCTCCAGAGCATGAAATTATTTTGGTTTAGCTTGATGGGAGTAATGAAAACATAGGTCTTTGCTAGTGATGTGTTGAGTGGGTGAGTGAGTGTTGTGACCCGAGTTTTGTTCAATATTTTGAGAGGTGTTTTGGTTCAAGTTGCCCATCTAATCATTTTGGTTCACGTTTGCTTGTGTGCTGCTGCTGCTTGCCATAGCTTAAAGATGGCTCTAATACCAACTTAAATTTCTTAGGAATTACTTTTCTTGAGCAAGCAGAGCAAGAAACTAGAGGCTATTGTAAAATGAATTTTCTTGCTACAAAAGTTTACAAGGAAATGTTTATATATACATAAGGAAACAGAAAATTACAGCTAGCTAAGGATAACAATATCAGATAAAAACAAAAATGATCCGTGAATCATTAGCCAATGATACAATGCTTCTAGAACCTCCATCACTCATTCCATGTCTTTGACATTCCTCCACGTAATTGTTTTTCCACCTCATTGCATTCATCTCATTTCTCTCGTTAGCCAATCAGTAAATGGGTGTGGCACATGTGGCATGCTAATGTGTCACCGAGGTCTCTGTTGTTGACCGGTCGTGGTCTTGTTTTTTCAACAAGAAGAAACTGAGTGCTTGAGACATTGCTTTCATCAAAGTGGATGCTGCATCATCTAATTCTCGAAAACCTTTCTCAGAGATGGCAAAAAGCACAACGGAAAGACATCGTTATCATTTCTTGTTTATTTGTTGCAGTTATCATTCTTATTCTCGCGACTTTTGGAATTTTCATCTATAGATACGCGTCCGATCATACTGAGAATAATTCCTGGCAATGGCGGTGTGAGATATTGTGAGGATATTGCTCTTTTGTCATTTAGTTATGCAGAACTTGAGAAGATGACATATGATTTTAAGGAAGAAATCGGGAGAGGATCATCGGGGGACAGTTTATAAGGGGACTATGATCAATGGCAAATTCGTGGCTGTCAAGAGATTACAGAAGATGTTGGCTGAAGGCGAAAGAGAGTTTCAGACCGAGATGAAAGTAATCGGGAGGACTCATCACCGGAATCTTGTCCGCCTCGCTTGGCTGTTCCTTTGATGTATCGAATAAAATCTTGGTCTACGAGTACATGAGCAATGGTTCTCTTGCTGATGTACTCTTCACCCCGAAAAACAACCTAATTGGGTTGAAAGAATGGGAATTGCTTGTAGTATAGCAAGAGGAATCCTGTATCTACATGATGAATGTGAGTCTCAGATCATCCATTGTGACATAAAGCCTCAAAACATACTCATGGATGAAAACAGGTATGCTAAAATTTCAGACTTTGGATTAGCAAAGTTGATGAAGCCAGACCAGACTAGAACATTTACAGGAATTAGAGGAACGAGGGGTATGTTGCACCAGAATCGCACCGGAATCTGCCCATTACTGCAAAAGCAGATGTATACAGCTCTGGAGTTGTGTTGCTGGAGATCATCTGTTGTAGAAGATGCTTGGATCAGAATCTTCCAGAGGATCAAGTTATTCTCGAAGAATGGGTTTACCAATGTTTCGAGAATGGTAACCTTGGCCAACTAGTAGAAGATGAAGACGTTGATAAAAAGCAATTGGAGAGGATGATCAAAGTTGCACTGTGGTGCATTCTTGATGAGCCATCGCTCCGTCCTTCAATGTAGAAGGTTTTACTTATGCTGGAAGGAACTATGGAAATCCCAATTCCTCCCAATCCAACTAGTTTTCTTACTACCATCTAGGCAAATTAGGTTTGGACAGAATAATTGTTTTCTAGTTTAAATCTTAAAGAATCATTATCTGTTTTCTTCTTATATCTTGTTAAATAAGATTGATTGCTCGAAATGATTGAAGGACATACTCTTATTTAAGCTGCAACAAGAAAAAATATCCATGCTTAATCCTTTGACATAACAAAGTAAAATCTAAATTCTAAAGACTGACTCCATTCATCTAAGTCCAGATCATTCCACTAACAGTCCTCTACATATCTACAAAAGTCTTCTTCTCTAATGCCTTTAACAGATAGCTGGGAAATTCCCAGATCTTTAGTGCAATCCTGGAAGTTCTAGCTGCAAATTTTAGTTTCAGATAAGCTGATTTGTTTCATCAAGGAATCAACAGATGTCAAAAACTTGAAATGGTCTCGGTAATTTTATGCGTCAGCAATGTTTCCAGGGTAATTATAAGCTTGAACATCCACTTTAAAATACTTGATGACTTGACCAACGGATGCAGAGTTTTCAACAACTAACAGCCAAATTCAAAGATTTTGAAAACTTTCTTATTTTTTATTTTTAGATTTTGAACTAATCCTGATCAGGATTACAAGCCGCCAAAACAAGATAATTTACAACATATTTACTTCATGTCGTTAATGAAACAAACAGTCCTATTTCATTAATTTTTTTAATTAATTGATTATTCAAATATGCCAGCGATTCAATAACTGACACATTTATTGATAAATAAATTATTGCTGAAAATCATTACATGCAATCCATGACCTGACCATAAAACTGACTATGAAGGTTACAGGACCTGATTGTGTCACCCACTTAAAACTCGTTTTACATAGGAAGTTTGAACAATTTCTATACATATATAAAACAAGAATGAATATAGATACTCCATTATTACAAAACAAAGCCACCAAAGAGAGTCATATATGCAACCTCTTGCAATTCAGCCTAGTTTTGACTTTCCAGTTTCCATTCAACCAAAGAGGTATTAGTTGCTTTTAGCTTTAGGTTATTTACCTCACTGACACATAAATAGAGTAATGCTACTAAATTTTTGGATGGCATCAGTTTCATTCAATATACTGGTAGTGCACATCTCTTACTAATATTTATCGACAACAGAGCCCATCAATCAGATTTTTATGTTAACTGAAACGAGATGCAGCTCTCTGCCAAGTGTAACAATAGCTGTCAATTCAAAATACTCAATGAGAAAAATAGTGAAATTTTTATGTTAACTGAAACGAGATGCAGCTCTCTGCCAAGTGTAACAATAGCTGTCAATTCAAAATACTCAACGAGAAAAATAGTGAGATTAACTTCTAAGATAACAACAGACTAAGAGAACAAAAATACTTATTCATGACTCGACATATATGTTTGTCTATCATTAATTAGGCAGGAGGATTCATTTGTACATAATAAGAAAGAGCAAATTAATCTTCTTAAATTCTAAAAATTCATCGTAAATATGAAATATTTATCAAAATGAAAATGTGGAAGAGATAAAAAAAGATGTAGGGTCGTTTGTCTGCTTGGCTGGTCAAGCATGGTCTAGTTCATAGACCTTTGGGCTTCAATTATTAAGGAATAGAAACTTTACAAATAAAGCCCAAGGATTGGCTCTCTGTTGCTGTCATTTTGTATATATACGACTACAACTATCTATGTTCACAATGTGCCTATGATGTAGCACCAGGTGGACTGTTAGCTAGTGTGTATCATCTTACGCGAATAGATATTATGTAGATGAACTAAAAGAGGTATACATAAAAGTATTAGCTCCAAGGAGTAATCCTAAAGTTCCATCAATTTTTGGGTTTGGAAAAGTGCGAATTTTCAAGAACGGGAATCTTATGATGTGCTAGTAATCCTGTATGATAATCATCCACGACTGAAACATATCTTAATGCCTGAAAATTGGATAGGGTAGCCCTTACGTAAGAATTATATTGCCCCCAATTTTTATGAAACACAAGATGCTTATTGAATTCTAAGAAATTACTCTTCATTTTGATCCAATATTCAAGAAATATTTATATGTTCTTTTCTAGATCAAATGAAGGAATTGAAGTCTCATTCGTATTATTATTGTGAATGGGATAAATAAATTAATGAGTTTTGTATCATGAACTTTGTATCGCGCACACACTTCAACGGGCTCTAGCGGGTCACAGAGAGGGGAAGGAAGAAATTAAAAAAGAATGAAAAAATGACTATTCCCAAACATCTAGCTAGATGGATAAATATGTATGTATCATGATCTATAAATGAATACGTATGGCAAGCCATATCACTGAATTTGTAGTGATAGATACTCATACATATTAATCATATGCCAGGAACCAGATTTGAACTGGTGACACGAGGATTTTCAGTCCTCTGCTCTACCAACTGAGCTATCCTGACCCTTTCTGACACACCGTTCTCATCTTACTAGATGACTTGGGTCCATGTCAATTGAAAAAGAAAAAGGGATCAAAAGTCTTGGGAGGGGAATTTCATTTCTTGAATCATCAAAAAGAAGACTAAATTCCAAGATAACAATAGCCTAAAAGAATAAAAATACTTATTCATGACCCTACATATATAATGTTTGTCTACGACTGTTAAGCGAAAAATTTTCAGAAAACACTTTCCCAGAAACCAAAGTACAAGCCTTCTGGGAATGATCAAACTTAGATACATTCATAATGTGGTGATTGCAATTCATACATGGAATATATAGCAAATAAATACAGGCTGCTAATATTTAAGAAATGAAAAATCAAGATGAGAGATCACAGGATGTATAGGAAAAAAATTACAAAACTGAGGTATATATTGTTTGAACAGCATGCAGTTGTGACGATAATTCACAAAACAAAACTATCTTGCAGCTGTCACAGTTTCAACTCTAATGAGTATAGATAACTATTTCTAGGTGATAACGAAGAGCAATACCCCATGAAGTCTCCTGATCCTCAATGCAGCCACTGTTTGAATGAATCCTGGATTCAGCTTCACTTGGAATATATACAGCCATTTCATTTGGAAGTCAAGAATATAGAAATGACATTTCTCATTTCCACATCTAGATTAGGAACTTGAGGCTTTTTCCAAGGAATTAATAACATTCTCCAGCGTTATCTCCTCCACGATTACAATTTTGTCTCTTGATTTAGACCCAGAACCTATGGACACTTGCCTTCTTTTAACCCCTAAAATCTGTAATTTATAAATAATAATCATACTATGAACTTTCCATAGTTTCCTCCACTAGAGAGAATAAATGGAAGGAATCATAAGACTGAATATAAGGAAACGATTGAAAAAAAAAAAAAAGCTTTGCACTTCATAATAAACTGAAGAACCTGGATAAGATATAATAGGGATGGCTATTACTCTTTTTTTTTTTTAAAAAAAAATATTTATTCCTTTTTAATAGAATTTATTGCTACATGAATGTAAACCAAATTCCATCCCAATCCAATTATAAGTAGGTTTGAATCAACAACTCTACAGACTGGTACCAACCTGAAGATACTGCAACTTGAATCAACTAATTTTACACTACTTAGTAAATTTCTATCCATGCCATGATGCCTACCTAGGATCTTTGTTTCTGTTCATCAATCCAAAATTTGAAAACTTCCTATCTATAATAGAAAATTTACCTGTTAAATAAAAATATAAATCACCAAAAACATATAAATATAATCCCCAGGGGAACAAGCCATTCAATTTTTCATTTACCATACGATGCACAGCTACAACACTTGCAATTTTCCTAGTCGGATGAAGAAATTGAAATTTCAGAAAATTAACGAAATATAGCAGAAGAGTCCTACCATTACCGTTCAAAAAGAAAACTTGCACACTCTCAACAAATTCCCCAACTGAAACATGAATTAGCTGCTGAGAGCAATAGAGCATCAATCATGTCCCAGCAGTAGCTAAACCAGCATTAATACACTAACATTTCTCGTGAAATTTTTGAAGAAAATATAATTAATTAATAAATTCTAGCACATATAATTCATAGTTATGTACGAAGCATTATTAGAAAATTTCAGCGTCTCATCACAGACATTGCTAGCACAGCAAATAAATTTCCGTTATAACAAATTCGAAAAAGAAAATAAAAATAAAAATAACAAATTTAAACTAACCGAGCTCATGTATTCAAGTAGCGCCGCGTTGGCTTCGCCGTCTTTCGCCGGCGCGTCTATTTGCACCCCTACTGCTTCATCGCTTACATCTAAATTTACCAAAACGCCCAAACAATGACAATTAAATTAGGACAAATTTTAAATTAAACAAAATAAAAATGATTGAATGAATCAATGGAAAAGGAACCTGTGATGGAGCAGGATTTGGAGCCGGGCTTGGCGTGGATGCTGATGGAGACAGAAGAAGGGGGAACTAAGCGAATACACGCAGGCAAATTCTCGTCGTTGGCTTTGATTTTGGACTGGGTCGACCCGGCCGATTTGGCCTTCGATTTGCCTTTCTTTGCTGGAGCCATTTTTTCGAATCGAATGTGTACTGTGATGGCCGGGCAGCTCGAAACCGGCTCCTGCGCAAATCCGCTAGTATTTGCTGTAACTTGTGTACGTAGCTAGCTACTGATGGTTCCACTAAGCGATGCCACGTGGACAATTTGGAATTTCCATTTGTCGTTGCGCTAATCTTTTTTTTTGGATATTATCACTTACCGCCTATATTTTCTGAGATATCAAAATACCTCTAAAGGTTTTTCATAATTATTTTTTTCACTTACTGTTTCAACTTTTATCATTTTACCACCAAACTGTTAAAGTTAACAGAATTTTTAACTGAAATTATAAATTCTATGTTAACTCTAAACTATATAAGTATAATTTAATTCATTAAATTAAAAAAAAAAAATAATTTTGTACAAAGAAATAATCAATTAATAAAATTATAAATATTATACCTTGTGAAATTACTAAAATACCCCTTTGACATCAGTAATTTATTTACAGTTAATGTTTGATGGTAAAATGATAAAAAAATGAAACATTAATTGAAAAAGTAATTATCATAAAACTTTAGTACTAAAGTGATATGTCAGGAAACATAAGTTGGTTAAATGATAATATTCCTAAAAAAAGAAGAAATTGGTGTTTAATATAAAAATAAATAAAAGTTTTGGATATTTTATTATTGCTTACTCATTTGATAAATAATGCCTGAGAAAGTATTTAATAAAATTTAAGAATGTCTAGTACTATTTTTCAACAATTCGAATTCTCTTTTGATATAATCTTTTATCTAAACAAATGTAGTCATATGATTGATAGTTAATAAATGAAAAATAATAAATAAGTAAAATTTAGCCATATATAAATAAAAGCACATGTGTATCAAAAGATACTTCAATGCTTAGACATGATCATATCATGGGAAGATGAATTTTGTTTCAATATTTATTTAAATAAATTCCTCTCTTCGGGGTCAATGTTTTGAGTTTTTTTTTTTTTAGAGAAATATCTACTATACGATTGTAATATAATAAGAAAGAGTAGAAAGATAAATTTAAGTTAAAAGGGTAGGCTATTTGCACTCTAATATATTTTCAAGATGCAATTATAGTGAAAGATTTTTAATATTACAAATATATTTCAGCTGAAATTTACAATCAAGAACAATTAAATATAAATAGATAGTATTATACTGGATGTCCAGACATCCAATCTACTATACATTCATTTAACGCAAAATTATCTTTCATTAGACATAAAATTTCTTTCTCAAATTCATATTGCAAACATAATGTTTTTAGTTTTTACAAATGTACAACACAGGCATAGTAATGATCAACTCTGACTTTGCCATGATTTTGAAATCCCTTGAAAAAATAATGAGAAAGACTAAAGCTTCTTGTTGAAAAAATGTCTTCTTTCCACAAACAAAAAGAAAAAGTAGATTGGCATCCTCATGATTTGATAAAATAGTTATATAGACCTTTTTTTTTTTTTTTAGTAATGATTTTATAGACCCCTTTTGAGAAACATAGACTCTTATTTTGAACAAATCTAAAATGTCGGTCTATGCAAGTTTATGATCATTTTCTAACACAAAAGTTTTGTATTCAAAATAGTGTTTGTATGACCATTTCTAAACACAAAAAGGAGTTTGTATATCATAAAAAGTGCCCTATGTGGTCATTTCTAAGTACAAGAGGGCCTCCCCGACAATTTCTTTATATTAAGGAGGTTTGTTGGTGTCTTTTTTTCCCAAATAAAAATCAGCTACCTGGATGAAAGAGAGTGCCAATGTCTTGATCCACCAATTATATAATGAAGAACCTATAATATCTTTATTATTTTTATTAAAATTATAATCTAAATAACATATTTATTAACTTTTATTTTATATATATATGTATATTATATATCAGATATAGCTTAAGAATTACAGCACATTGTCTAACGACCTTGTATGAGTGTAACAGTAACATCGTTAATAGAACATATTTGTTGATTCTGGTTAGAAGACGACTCTGAATCATAGGCACCCCGCCTAACTGTAAATGCTGGTTGTTTTGCAGCAGGGAGGTCCTTAATTTCACTATTAAGCATTGATACAACGGTTGACATGTTTGGCCTGTCCTTTGCCAATTCTTGCACGCAAAGCAATCCCACATTTATGCACCTTCTGATCTCCATTTTGAAGCCAGATTCGGATATAAGTGGATCCACCAAATCAATTACATTGTTGTCATTCCACAATTTCCAGGCCTGAAAGTGAAAACAGAGAAAAAACCCAAAAGAAAAATTAGGACAAATATCATTAAAAGGCAGCCAAAGAGATGTGAATTTGATAGACTTACATAGCCTAGAAGAGTCAACTCAAACTCCTCATGGCAAAAACTTGTGTTCTTCCTCCCGCTAACAATCTCTAATAACAATACTCCAAAACTAAAGACATCTGATTTTTCAGAAAATCTTCCTTCCATTGCATATTCAGGTGACATGTACCCACTGCATTTCATTTGTCATGTGAAGATAAAATGACATGAAACAAGGATTTGAGCATATAAATATATACATAGAGGAAACGCAACAACTTACTACGTCCCAACTAGCCTCTTAGTGGCGGCTTGATCTTGATTGCCTCCGAAAATTCTTGCCAAGCCAAAATCTGAAATTTTAGGATTCAGATCACCATCTAGTAAGATGTTACTTGCCTTTAGATCTCTATGTATGATCCGCAACCTAGAATCCCGGTGAAGGTAAAGGAGACCTCGACTAATTCCTTTAATGATGTTGAAGCGTTTTGGCCAGTCTAAAAGACTTTGTCTTTGTGGATCTAAATGACCGAAATGGAAACTCAACACATGGAATTATACTCTAAATACAAATTAATAAAAAAGGGCTTAGCATGTACTAACCGAATAGAAATGAATCCAAACTTTTATTGGGCATGTATTCATAAATGAGCATCTTTTCTTCTCTTTCAACACAACATCCGAGGAGTCTAACAGGGTTTCGATGCTGTAGATTAGAAATTACCAAAACCTCATTCATAAACTCTTCTAGCCCTTGTCCGGATGGTTTGGATAGTCTTTTCACTGCTATTTCTTGTCCATCTTGCAATTTTCCCTGTGGAATTAACATAAACTCAAGTCAATAACTTATGTATTATGTTGAACAGCTAGTTATGTTGTAATGAAGCCAAGCTTAATTACTCCAGTGGTAAAGAGCGGTCTTTAATGCTAAGGTCCTGAATTCAAGTCTCAATGAATGCATGAGTTAATAGCAATAAACATGATAAATACTCGTTTTCTATATTTTAACTTACATATCTATTAAGTCCCGATATTATAAAAATACCGCAAAACACCGTTACAATAAAGTACATCACATTCTTACCCTTACTTTTTCTTAATCATTACCTTGTAAACTGGACCGAAACCACCTTGCCCAAGTTTATTCGCTAACTGGAAGTTGTTAGGTGCATTAGCCAGCTCCTCAAAGTTGAACACTGGTAAATCCTGTAGTCTAGCTGGGTTCACTTTTTCAGTAGAAAAATTTGCATATGCTTCTCCCAAATCAAGTCGTTGCACCTTGGATTTTTCCTTCATTGCTGATTTAAAATCACATAGCATGAGACGAATATATAAATTGGAAATGAGCAAATCAGCAAGCTCAACAACTTAGTAAGAATCATAAGCATTTACCCTTGCGTTTAGCAAACCATCTCCACGCGAAAAATGTACAAATTGCAATGGCAATTATTCCTACGATCACTGATAGTATGATAACAAGTTTCGTGTCTTTTCGGTCTGCAGATAATAAGTCCATTACAGTCATGATCAGTTTCCTCCTTCAATAGATCATAGATATATGAATTTCTAACTTCCGACATAATATTAACGTCAGTGCTATTGAATGGATCATAGTAAGGCAGAATTCAACTTACCAAGTTCTTCATGTGCCACGCGAATATAAAGATTTGTCCCACCAGAGGGTAATTTGCGAATGTCGATTAAATTGTGAGTCCATATCATACAACCAACGCCAATGTCATACGCATATGCTTTGCAGGAACAATTGTCCAAGCACTGGTCCTTGCATTTATCTTCGTTGGCAGAGGACCGCTCAGCAAAGTAAGGCACCTTCACAGTCTCTAGCTTAAAAACCCATCTTGTTTCCCAGCAACTTCACTAGTTTTGTTCGTCCTTTCACAAAGCAGTGGCTTCCTTCTAACACACCCACCAGTCCAATTTCCTCTGTTCCATTCCTCTGCATTCCTTGGCTCAAATCCTCGCAAACAGCCACAAATTGGCTTTCTCTCTGAATTACAACTTCCGAAAGCCCCACATCTGTCATAAACATCACATCCATCTGTCGGATAGAAAAAATAAATCTTCAAATGATCCTTGCCGTCGATCCAAGCTCTTTCTTCCAGATTCCCCTGTGGAGTCAAGGTAAAAAACGCATCAGTGCTTGCAAAGGCGAAAGTAAGATAACGGGTTCCTTTCTGGTGATCCTCTCCAAGATTAAATCCATCAAGATAAACAGGATTCATATCCGGAATCCCAATGAAGTAGCGACCATTCCATGGACCACTCCTCCAATACGGGCGGGTACCATTAATCCAGATGAACACTTCAGGAATGGTAAAGGAGTCAAGGCCAGCTGAGAAGCTTCCAATGGATGGATTAGAAAGGCTTTTCCATGATGTCAACTGCACTTTCTCACCTGTTCTTAGATCTGTGCTAACTTTCATCCGCGAATAGAATGTATCAGTAGGTTCTTGGAAACTATCCCATATGCTAACTGGGTTGATGCTATCGTACAAGACAAGATTTCCGGAATCAAGAAGCTGAGCTCTTGTATTACCATTGTTTACTGAACTTGAAACGTTTGATGACCAATGAACCTCTTTCTGCCCATTCAGAACAACAAGATTGCCATCCTCCCAAATTGTGAAAATCCCGGATGAATCATTGAGAGGCTTGTTTCTGTTTGCAACCCATACGACAGTTTTATTTGCAGATCCTCCTTTATTGTACCAAATTCCAATGTAGCGATTGGTAGAATTATCATCAGGGCTAAAAAACCCAAGCTTGAATTTACTGCCACTAGAGATAATGGATTCAGGATCTCTGATGAACTGAGAAGATGTGATTGTATCTGTAGCAGTAGCAGCGCCGAAATCTGTATAAAAACTAGATGATAATAATGAAGGGAGAAATTCAGGTTTTCAATTTTTCAATTAAAACCTTTTTGGACCGATCTCATATAACATATAAGAATTAAGTAATCTAGAAATTGCACGTCGGCTTTGATAATCGAGAAGACGAGCGATTGAAAGTTGTAGATCCGTCTCAAACGATCTTCAGAGCTATGACTCAAGATCGATCAACACTTTGGACGTGTGGGCGTCTGTTTCACCACTCCCATTATTGCAACGGCGTCTCTTAGATGTCTTCGCATTTTCTTGAAAACCCGGAATTCTTTCTCTCCGCGAAAAGGAGAAAAGTACCCTTTTATAATATCTTATGAAAAACCTAGTATGTTAGGATTAGGATTCTCTTTTAATTTAAATATTTAAATATTTAAATTAAATGTTATCTCTCCACTTACGTAAAAGTGGAGAGAATGTATGTAACTAAGGGAATACCTTGTAAAATATCACAAGCCCCCTTTTACACTTGAATATTACATACTGGCTTTAACAAATATTATAATTATGATTTCACCTAATACGCCAGGTTTTCTTACTTTTGGGTCCAGGTGATGGTGTTGTCAATTAAATGAGCTAACAGGGGATCATTTGGGAACATACAATAGTGGCTACAATAATTAAATTTGTAATTAAACAAATATAATTATTTAATTCCAATTCTACTCATTTATAAGATTGGAATCGACCTCCATAATTGTATCTTTCGAATAATAATTCGCCCAAGCCACATTGATTTCTTTTTTGCAAAATCCTTTATACCACATCATTAATTAAATCGATATCAATTGTCAATCGATTTAATTACATCTTGTTCCTTGATACTTCTTGGTTTTCTCTAATGATCATTTTCAACATACTAAATATGTTGACACTCTCTCTGTGAGAATTCTATGATCAAGTTGAAAACCCATCAAGAGATGTGTCGTACAAATTCTATATTGTTAATCTATAACTCCAACACTCATAATTGCCTCCACCAAGATCCGGGTAATCTTGATCACAAGTGTGTGTCGTGCCCATTGGTAACTCAAATGGAATAACAATTACAATCATGAAATCATAACTAACTCAAGATTAAGATTACGGTAAAATCAATGCCTATGAGATTTAATAAGTCGGCCAGTCATTTCAAGGTTAATTAAATCTCATATATGATCTGTTCAATGTAGTAAAGTACTACATCAATAAATTCATACATGTTTAAGACAAATCATTCAATGAATTTATTACGGTCTATACCTAAATAAAGTGCCCAACTTTATTTATCAGCTATGAACATAATTTATTTAATCATAAGATAACTTGTATTTATGTCTTCTGTGAATCCACATGGTGATCACATAAATACATATAATATGATCAAATGGACTTTACTCAAAATATTAATGCAATTAAGATACTTGAATAAAATACCTCATTTATTTTATTAATCAGAAAAATTGTTTATTACAATTAAATAAACACATATGCTTTTAAAGAGCACATTTTCCCAACAATCTCCCACTAGCTCTTAAAGCATATCTGGCATATAGCGCATGCCCATGGACTCTAAGTGCAAGTCAAAAAGTTTCCCAGGTATGGCCTTAGTAAAAGGATCTGCCAAGTTTTACTGTGACGCAATCTGAGTAACTTCTACATCACCTCTCTGCACTATATCCCTTATGAGATGATACTTCCTCTCAATGTGTTTTTGTTTCTTGTGGTTCCTTGGTTCTTTTGATTGAGCCACTGCACCACTATTATCACAGAATAATTTAAGTGGTGCATTTGCAGCAGATACCACCTCAAGATCTTGAAGGAACTTGCGGAGCCATACCGCTTCTTTTGCAGCCTCAGATGCGACCACATATTCGACACATTTGTGGAGTGCGATACAAGATTGTTTCACACTCCTCCAACTAATAGCTCCACTTCCTAATGTAAACACATAGCCGGAAGTTGATTTTCTGGAATCCTTATCTGACATAAAGTCAGAATCAGTATAACCCACTGGAATAAGTTCATCACCAGAATACACAAGCATATAATCCTTAGTTCTTTTCAGATACTTCATTATGTGCTTGACAGCAGTCCAATGTTCAGGTCCAGGATTAGATTGATATCTGCTAACCATCCCAACCGCAAAACAGATGTCTGGTCTAGTACAAAGCATGGCATACATGAGGCTTCCCACAGCTTCCGCATAGGGAACTCGTCTCATTTTCTCTATCTCCTCAGATGTTTTGGGTGATTGATCCTTAGAGAATGAAATTCCATGTCTGAATGGTAACAAACCAGTCTTAGAATTTTCCATGCTAAATCTAGCCAATATCTTATCGATATAGACCGCTTGAGATAAAGCTATCGTTTTATTCTTCCGGTCTCGTAGCAACTTGATACCAAGAATATAACTAGCTTCTCCCAGATCTTTCATATCAAATTGTTTTTAGCCAACTCTTTATTGTAGTTAATACTCTACATCGTTTAGATAAGGAGAATATCATCTACATAAAGAATTAGAAAGGCTCTGATTTTCCTGAATTTTCTTGTACACACATGGTTCATCAATATTCTGAATGAATCCAAACGATTTTATCGCTTGATCAAATCGATGTTCCATGACCGGGATGCTTGCTTGATCCATAGATGGATCTCTGCAACTTGCATACCAAGTGTTCTTGGCCTTTTTGTATGAATCCATCTGGTTCTTTGCATAAAGATGTCTTCTTCAAGATGCCCGTTAAGAAAGGCGGTCTTGACATCCATTTGCCAAATTTCGTAATCTGCTTCTTGCAATAGAGAAGCGAAGTCGATGGATTTAAGCATAGCAAAGGAGAAAATGTTTCCTCATGTCGATTCCCTCCTTTTGAGTGAACCCTTTGGCTACTAATCTTGCTTTAAATGTTTCCACCCTTCCGTCTATTCCTCTTTTTCTCTTGTAGATCCATTTGCATCCAATGGGTTTTATCCCATTTGGTGCCTCTACAAGTTCCCGGACTTTATTGGAATACATTGATTCCATTTCTTGATTCATAGCCCTTTTCAATGTTCAACATCACTTTATCTATTAGAGCTTCATTTGTAACTAGTGGGATCTTGTACATGTTCATCCGAGATATAGTATAGGTTTCTCCCGATAACATATATCTTCTTTGGTAACCTAGTTACCCTCCCCCTATGACGAGGTTAAAAATGATGGTTGTTAGGGATAATCCTTTGTTGATCAGATTGTTGCTCTTCATTCATTTAAAGCAGGTGTTGAAAGTGAGTATCAATTTGATCACTTGACAGATTCTTCAAGTATTACCTTACTCTTAGGTTTGAAGTTATTCATATAGTCTTCCTCGAGGGAAGTAAAATGTGTGCTCACAATTACCTTCCTATCTTGAGGACTATAAAATAAACCTCCCCTTGTTCCTTTGGGATACCCACAAACATGCAAACCTCAGAACGTGAATCCATCTTATGCCTTTGGTTTCAAAGACACATGTCTTTGGTGATCCCCAATACGGACATGTCGTAAACTTGGTTTGCGACTCGACCATAGTTCTATTGGGGTTTTAGCACTGCGACTTAGATGGAACTAAGTTCAAGAGGTAAAGCTATGATCTCAGTGCTAGTCCCGAAAAAAAGAGATTGGTAATGTTGAATAACTAAGCATAGATCTCACCATATCCAAAAGAGTTCTATTTCTTCTTTTTCTACCCCATTTTGTTGTGGTGTTCTGGGCGATCAAGCTGAGATATAATTCCATTTTCAACAGATACTCTTTGAAATCTCTCCGGAGAGATATTCACCACCTCGATCAGATCGAAGTTTCTTTATGTTCTTATCTAATTGCTTTTCTGTCTCAGCCTTATACTCTTTAAATTTCTCAAGAGCTTCAGACTTATGACGCGTTAGATAAACATAACAGTATCTCGAGTAATCATCAGTGAAAGTGATGAAATACTCATAACCTCCTCGAGCTTGTACATTGATTGGTCCGTACATGCGTATGTACCAATTCAAGTGGTATCTTGTTGCACGTACACCTTTTGGCGAGAATGACCTTTTGGTCATTTTCCTTCTAAACGAGGATTTCAGAGTGGCAATGATTCATTTTCAAAGTGGACCCAAGAGCCCGTCTTTGATCATTTCTCGTATCTAGTTTGGTTTATATGACCAGCGTAAATGCGAGAGGTAACATTGGTTGGAAGAAATATTTCTTTTCTTAGATAAATGTGTATGCTCATCATTATTGATTCTTGTGTCATGCATAGAATGGATCATAGGACTTAAATGATATAAATTATCTTCCAATGTTCTAAAACAAATAAGTCTCTTATTATAAAAAATAGAAACAGAGGATCCAAAATTTACAGTGTACCCCTTGTTTTGACAAACAAGCTACTTGAAATTAAATTCCTCTTAATGTCTCGGAACATAAAGACAATTATTCAAAACTAAAGTCTCATTATTAAAAGATAATAAAACAGATCCAGTCTTTCTTATTGATTGTGAATCTGTCCTGTCTCCCTAATGACTTAACGCTTTCCTTCACTTATTTTCTGGTTTTTCGAAACCAATAAAGTGAATTACAAATATGATTAGTTGCTCTGAATCCAACACCCAAGTGTCAATAGGATTACGAACTAAACGAGCCTCTATTACAAAAAGATTTCTCATACCGATTTTACAATCTTAGGGCAATCCTTTTCGGTGACCTTCTGTCCACACTTGAAGCATTTGCCTTTCGGCTTGCCATCTTGCTTTGTAGCGATTTCTTTTTCCCAACTTTCTTCTTACCCTTGCCTTTTGGCTTAGGCCTAGAAGAAGAACCTTTTCAACAATATTTATGCTTCTAGAGATTTCTCAACGATAGATCTCTTGTGAGAATGAAGTTCGTTCATCAATTGATTAAGGTCATATTTCTTTTGTTCATGTTATAATTGACCTTAAACTCTTTGAATGTATCTCGGCGGAGATTCTAGCACCATATCAATTTTTGAGTTATCATCAATTTGTGCACCGAATCTGGCCTCATTCAAATAGTCCATCATTTTGAGGACATGATCACGAACTTTGTGCCCTTCCCCATTTTGCTATTCATAACACCCTTCAATCTTTGCTTGTCTCGCGAGAAGAGTACTCGCCCAAACATCTCTTGGAGACTATCCATTATTTGAGTGGCGGTTTCCAAATTCGATGTTTGGTCAAATATTAGAAATTGAGGCTAAAATATAGCATTTAGCCATTTCATTGGCCTTTATCCATTTCTCATAAAGCCTCCTCTCATTTCTATGAGCATTTTCTGGTGGTAGTCTTGGGGGGCATGCCTGGGTTAAGACATATTTATAATTTTCAGATCGAGGACAATATATAGATTTCTTTTCCAATCTATATAATTCTCGCTTGATGAGTTTGTTTTGATTCAGAATAATAGTAAGTGGGCTTAAGGAAGACATTTCTGAAAAATAAAACATCCATGCATTAATACATTGAAACAAGTAGTATTCACAATAAAAATCTAAAATGCAAAAAACCATAAATGCATTTTATTTTATTGTAACGATAATCTAGTACCGCTTTAGCAAGCTATCCGTTGGGGAAGTCATGCCGCCACTTACTAGACCCAATTAACCATTAGATTATTTTCTTTCATGTCATAATATGATAAATAACTATCGTTATCTTTTTGGGCTAAAATTTGTTAACAGAGCTTCGTTGGGAAGGTTAATAACAAATTTTATTGAGTGTATAACCATTGTTTCAATCTACGTATTTCTCATATCATGCAGCCACCGTTAGGGTGATCAACAGATTGAAAAATATTTCGATCTTATCTTTAAAGAAGTTCATCAAATAAAATATCTAATATATATACCCTCCGTAGGGAGCATCACCGTATCATGAAGTCGAGGTATATATATAATTTTATTATTGAACTAACAATGGAGCCCGTGGGAAAATTATCTTGAATTTTCCCTCTCCCACTCAATATTTTAAAAATTGGTTTTTCCTTTTAAAACATACATATATTGTTAATTGCATGCTTCCTATAATATTATCTAAGTGATATTTCATATTATCAAGCATTTGCAAATTTCAAACAATATACATAAATTCATGTTATATGAATGACATATATCATTATGCATAGAGTGGCACTACCTATTCTATATGACATGTTATCATGGCATGTTAACATCCAAAACATAACATATAGAAAAATAATTAAATAATCTTAATTCATGGCTTTCCTAAAATGAAAAATTACATTAAACCTAAGCCTAATCTTCATTGGGTTTCTTTTCAATGTCCATCTTCCATAAGCTCGACTTTGTTAATGGACTAGGGGAAATTGGGCTTTAAAATTTATTATTGGTCCAATTTTAATTTTGAAAGGAAATAAAATAAATAATTAAATAAATTATTATTATTTTTTTTAAATAAAACTTTTGGACCAAAAATAAATTTAATGTGTTAAATTATATTTATGTACTTTAATCCATTAAGCCCAAATTTCAATTGGGCCTAAAACTAGGATTCATTAAGTCTAACACTATTTTTAGACTTAAATACATAAACTTAAAATTTTATGCCCAAAAGAAAAACTTGTGGAATTACAGGACCTCCATGATAAAAATCATGAAAACCCTAAAACCAACTTTTTCTTTCTCCTTCTTCCCCAGCCGCAACCCCACAAAGACAATGCCACTGTTCACCTTTTCCACCATCAGCCCGATGCCAAACCGCCGCTGCCGCCTCGCCGGAAAACGTGCCAAACCCGCGTCCTCTGCGCAGCATCGATGGCGCGCTTTCACGCCCCGCTCGCGCTGCTGGTAACGTGCTGGTTGCGTGCTGCAGCTGCTGGAGCGCACGCTGCTGCTGACTTGCTGCGCGCGCTGGCCAGGCTGGCCGCGCATCTGCTGCTCCACTTGCAGCGCGCGCTGCTGGCCAGGCTGGCCGCCTCCACGCTGCTTGCTGCACGCATCGCGCTGCTGCAGCGCCAGGTGCTGCATGCTCGTTGGGGCCAGCATGCGCTTGCAGCTTGCCTCGCATCTTTGTGTACCGCCATGATGGTGTGCGAGCGCGCTGGATTGTTGTCGCTGTTGAAATTTTTTTGGCCTTCGTAGCTTTGATCCGAAAATGTGATGAATCTCCGTTGAATTTACAAATTTCCTATGCCAATTTTTGGCTTACAAAATTTCTATTACAGTAAAATAAATCAAGAGAGAAACATGGTGATAAGAGACTACCTCTCTTGTTACAGATCCAAATAAAAAATACAATAGAAAATCTAACCATGAATTAAGACAAACCACAATATGCTTTATTCATATATTAAATAAATAATATATATCCGAATAAATTGTGCCACTCTAATACATAAATATCAAGATTAATTTATAACGAAATTCTTATATATTAATATGAGATGGCTCGATACCAATTGAAGGGAGAAATTCAGGTTTTGATTTTTCAATTAAAACCTTTTTTTTGACCGATCTCATATAACATATAAGAATTAAGTAATCTAGAAATTGCACTTTGATAACTGAGAAGACGAACGATTGAAAGTTGTAGATCCGTCTCCAAACGATCTTCCGGCTATGACTCAAGATCGATCAACACGGACGTGTGGGCGTCTGTTTCACCACTCCCATTGCAACCGGCGTCTCTTAGATGTCTTCGCATATTTTCTTCAAAACCCCTGGAATTCTTCTCTCCATGAAAAGGAGAAAAGTACCCCTTTTATAATATCTTATTAAAAACCCTAATATCTTAGGATTAAAATTCCTCTTTTAATTTAAATATTTAAATATTTAAATTAAATGCTATCTCTCCACTTACGTAAAAGTGGAGAGAATGTAACTAACTAGCAGGGACCACCTTGTAAAATATCACAAGCCCCCTTTACACTTGAATATTACATACTAGCTTTAACAAATATTATAATTATGATTTTCACCTAATACGCCAGTTTTCTTACATTTGGGTCCAGTGATGGTGTTGTCAATTAAATGAGCTAACCCAGGGATCATTTGGGAACATACAATAGTGGCTACAATAATTAAATTTGTAATTAAACAAATATAATTATTTAATTCCAATTCTACCCACTATAAGATTGAATCGACTCCATAATTGTATGCTCGAATAATAATTCGCCAAGCCGTTGATTGATTTCTTTACTTGCAAAATCCTTTATACCACATCATTAATTAAATCGATATCTCAACTGTCCAATCGATTTAATTACATCTTGTTCCTTGATACTTCTTGGTTTCTCTAATGATCATTTTCAACATACTAAATATGTTGACACACTGGCCAGAGAATTACATGATCAAGTGAAAACCCATCAAGAGATGTGTCGTCTGACAAATTCTATATTGTTAATCTATAACTCCAATACTCATAATTGCCTCCACCAAGATATCGGGTAATCTTGATCACAAGTGTGTGTCGTGCCCATTGGTAACTCAAATGGAATAACAATTACAATCATGAAATCATAACTACCTCAAGATTAAGATTACAGTAAAATCAATGCCATGAGATTTAATAAGTCTGATGTCATTTGAAGGTTAATTAAATCTCATATATGATCTGTTCAATGTAAGTCGACTACATCAATAAATTCATACATGTTTAAGACAAATCATTCAATGAATTTATTATAGTCTATACCTAAATAAAGTGCCCAACTTTATTTATCAAGCGCGAACATAATTTATTTAATCATAAGATAACTTGTATTTATGTACATGAATCCACATGGTGATCACATAAATACATATAATATGATCAAATGGACTTTACTTCAAAATATTAATGCAATTAAGATCTTGAATAAAATACCTCATTTATTTTATTAATCGGAAAAATTGTTTATTACAATTAAATAAACACATATCTTTTAAAGAAAGACATTTTCCCAACAAATAACACAACAAGAGCTACTGAAATCATTCTCTCATTGCTTCGGAGTTCCATATATAACTGGTTGGTTGCTTCCAAGTGATGAATTACTATAGAAAAATGCTAAAGAGATAGAAAGATGAGACAATTATTTATCAACTTAAAAAGTATAAAGATGAGACAATCATTTTTTGTCTTTTCCTAATCCATCCTCAAGATCTAAGCTAAAATTAGTTCAATGGTAAGATGTTTTTATTGGGTTATTAATACTATAGTCCCTAATGTTTGCTACAAATTAAAAAAGTAAAAAAGTTCAAAATTTTAACATATAAATTGATAATATTTTAATTTTTTTACACTTAAGCGCCGATAAAATGAATTATTCTTATATTTAAATTAACGTATTCAAATTACTACTCTTTCTTATTAGTTAATTACTTTTATATATAGTAAAGCTATCTATTAATTACAAATCATATTTTGTGATAAACATAAATATGAATTTATAGTTAATATTTTTTCATAATACTTATTCAATATACAGTCAATAATTTTAATATGTTATAAAAATTATTAATTTACCAATAATAATGTGTTTTTATTGTTTAAAAGAAGGTATCAAAAAGTGGGGCCAAAAAAAATATTGTTTATTTATTTTTACATCTAGAAGTTTGATGAACAAGTTTAGAAATTCTTTAACAAGGATTTGGAAACAAAGTTATTTTATGCTTCACACTTATTTAGGAATTTTTTCCACATCTCATGTTTGATAACTTTAAGTCAATGATAAAATTCAATTGTTAATTGCTAGAGATATGAAACTGAAGCTAGTGAGCATGTAAACAATTTAATCAATTTTTTACATATTATTTTAATTAATTTATTTAGTAAAAATATAAAATTGGTTTTATCAAGGATATATTTGACATTTAGTTAGGTGTATAGAGTACCGTCCGATTTTTTTATTATTTTATAATAAAACACGGACTGCGGTGTAATTAACCAAAAAAAAAAGGACCAAAAGTGGAGTATGTTCCACTGTAGTAATAGAGCTGGACGCGTACTTGCGTAAATGATTTTTCGACAGCTTGATTGCCTATAAAACGCGTTTCGTGGGCTCCACTCCAGGCCGTACATAAAAATTTATGAATGAATTTTTTTTTCATTTTTGTGCATTAAACCACCCTTCCTTTTCACACGATCTAACTGTATATGAACAATGATCAATTTTAGCTCTAATAAATATCTAAATTTTGATTCTCAATACCTTTTATATAGTTCGAATTGTATTGGAACAATAATCAAAAAATCAATTTTCAATAAGGGATACAAATATTTGGAAAAACTAAGATTTTTTTTAACCATAATACCCATTTTTTGAACTCTCTGTTTTACCTCCATTAAATTTTCATAATCCCTAAATTATCTCAAATAAGTTTTGCCACTTATGCATTTTGATCCCTGCAGAAGTTTGGTCATATTTACAAATAGGTTCATCATCATTATTATTGTTATTTATTAATGTCATTATTATTATATTAATAATGATATTACTAAAATTTATTTTTTATTATATTAACAATAATTATTTTGATGAATAATAATCATAATCAAAATTATTATAATAAATAATAACAATGATCAACTAATGTTATTTTAATAACTCGCAATAATCATTCCGATTCTAAGACAAAGTAAGCATATAAATATTAATACAGCTCATTCTGATTTTAATTCCTACAGGTAAAGTAAACAATTTATTCTGATTCTGATTCTCCATTTCGATTTTAGCCTACTCTCGTTCCAATCTATTCCGATTATTGATTAGTAAATGCACCATAATAATATTAAAATACTTTATATTTAAAATAATTTTTAAAATATAACTAATTATATTTATTTTAATAATATATTTTTATTTATTATAGATATTTTAAATAAATATTTAAGTTAAATAGATTTTACAATTAATAAATATATCTCATGTATTAATAATATTAAAATTATTTTATATAATATTAAAAATAATTTAAATTTTTATATATTTACTATAATATTATGTTTCTATATATTATAAAAATTTACTATAATATAATAAAATATTTCTAATGGATTGTTAATATATTTTTTAATATTGAAATTATTTTAAAATGTAAATTCTATTTCATTTATTTTAATATTATATTTTTATTTTGATAAAATGTTGGAGTCAATTTTTTTTTCAGTTAATATAGCCACAGGATATTATAGTTAAAAGTAATCTTAGTACCCCTTATTAAAAACTTAATAATTTGTGTGATTATTCTCTCAAATCTTAGGGTGTAATTACTCTTAAAAAATATATATATATATTAACAACTTCTTGTTCTCTCAAAATCCAGCGTGTGAGGAGGACAACGCCTGGTTCTATTTTTTGTTTGTGGGCCTTTGATATCGTGCATGAATGTATGAATCACATGCAGTGGCAGTAACATGAAATGGACGGCCATTAATTTGTTCAAATTAAAAAAAATTAAAAAGTAAAAAAAATTTGGCAACTAAAAGCCGGTTTTTGAAACCGTTAGTGCTTCAAAAGAATAAAATAGTAGTACAAAATTATTAAATATATAAATAATTAAATGAAAAATTAATAAATATAAATAATCATTAAATAGTAAAATAAAAAAAAATGCTTGGATAAAAATTAGTTTCAAGTTTAATGATAATAACATCAGTTTTAGGTTCAATATTCTTGGTTTCATATTATTTGTTCTAAATTTGAGTGCGTTTGGGATTGAGATTGGAATTTGTATTTTTTAAATTCTGATCTTAAAGTGTTTGATAAATATTAGTTGTCAGGCTTGAAAACTATCTTTAAAATAATTTTTCACTTGTGTAATAGAAAATTTATTATATCTTTAATAATTTTGTCAAAATTATTATTTAAAATTTATATTTACTACATATTATTAATTTTTGTTTTATAGTCACAGTTTTTTTTCCACAGCACAGCACCTCAATCACATACACACCCTTAATGTACTCATTAACCAATTTCAAGTTGTCGCCTAATAATTTTAGGTTTAATAGCAAAAACTACAAGTTGGCAAAGGTTTCATATTTAATAATGTTGATTTGTTGAGCTCACTTATGACAAATGGGTGACAACTGAGCTGCCATTTTACAAGAAGTTCTCTAGGTATTTCCTTCACAGTTTCCGTGGACATTTTTACCGACATTAAGATGCCATAAATCAAGTTCCATAAAACCTCCTTGACTTCATTTTCCGCAAGAGTAGAGCCGAACCTCCTGTGCAATGGGACAGCGGCGGAATCAAAATTTTAGTTCGAGAGTGGTTATAATAAATAAATTATAATTTTTTCCAAACGATAATATCAAATTAAAATTGAAGAGCCAACAATAGGTCTATAATAAATAATTCGTATCAGGCTATACTAAAATTGTGCAAAAAATGAGGAGGCCAATGTAAACTTCACAACGTGTGTCGGGTCATGCAATTCAAAGGGCTCATGTTTTGGCAAGTTAGAATTAAGGATTTGTAATTTGGTGCTATGCATGGTTGGAGGAATTCTACAATTCATCAGATGTAATATAACTAATTAATGTATGTATAATATGTGTATCTAAATTTTATAAAACCACCAATTGCACGCTATTTATTCAAAGTAAATATACATGTGTCATAATATCATTTACTAGTTCTGTGACTGACATAGTATATAAGAGATATTCAAGAATTTCTTGCACAATGGAGGATGTTCCAGCTTCCAACTGTTGTCGTAAGGGTATGTTGGGAACAAAGCATTGCATAGTATTATAATACTATTCACATTACTTTATTAGTAACCTATGTTTCGTAATTTTAGAAGCTGTAAATGCACCAATTTTAGAGGCATTAAATATATTTCAATTTTTATTATAATATAAATTATTATTTTATTTTATAATACTATATTATATTTTTATATAAGTATCATATTTATTTATTAGTAATTAATATAAAAACATTTATTTAATAATTAATTTAATATAATTAATAATAAAATACTAATAAATTTAAATAATACTATGTTAATATTAATATAAAATTAATACATAAATTGTAACACCAAATGTGGAATAACATTATTATAATAAAATGCCAATGTAATACAGTTTAATAAAATATATTTGCATTAAATAACGAGTGTAATACAATATAGTATGTTAAACACACCTAAGTTCATTGTAATCTTTTTCCTAGTTTCTTAATAAATTTTCTCTTTCCTAACACAAAATAAAAAAGTTCACATTTCTAAAATCCACTAAAAAGAGAATAAGGATATAATGGTGCTACAGTACCGAAAATATGTTCACATTTCTAACATAATTTGCTAAAGGGTGTGTTGAGTACATTCTTATTTCTAAATAACATATAAAATTTTTTTTTACTAGTAGAAATAACATATAAATATTTTATTAAATAATTAATTAATGGGTTAAATAATTAATTTTTTATTTAATCAAATAATCTTTAAATTAATAATAAGTACAAAAGCACTACCCATTACAGGTGTGGCGTGAACTTATAAGTATGTACGCAAAAGGGATAGTATAAAACAAAACAAGGACCCTACTTTTCCTCTGTTCAAGAGTTTTTAGAGCATAAATGGAACAAAATCTCTTAAAATACAAAATTGGCTTGTGGTGAAGTGGATACTCCGATATCTGGATTGGACAATTGATGTTGGGCTATTATTTAAAAAGGATTTTGGACAACAATGTGTTGGGTATTGTGATTCTGATTTCGTCGGAGACCTAGATAAGTGAAGATCAACAATGAGTCGCGTATTCACACTGAGTAGAGGTCCAATTAACTGGAGGTCGCAATCAATAATTGCTATTTCCACTAAGGAAGCAGAGTACAAGGCATCAACTGAGGCTATCCATCTGGTTCAAAGACTTGTTAGGTGATTTGGGAGTAATCCATGAGAACATTGAGGTCTTGTGTAATAACCAAAACACAATTTTCTAGGCAAAGAACTGAACATATCATGCTGAAACAAAATACATAGATGTGAAATATCGTTATGTAAGGGAGATTATCGAGAATAGTGTTGTGTTATTGAAAAAAAGTGATATCAAAGATAACCTATCAGATATGTTAGCAAAGTTGATTTCTTGAGTTAAGTTTCAATGTTGCTTAAACCTAATTCAAATCCTTTCAATGTGTTGAGTTTAGAAAATTTTAACTATGGTTGGCTTGATCCTAGATTTTGGGTAGTTAGGCAATCAAAGCAACACAGTCATTTTAGATACTTAATGAAGGATTACTTTGGGGATGATGGATCGTTGGTAGTCAGCTCAGATTTAAATAAATCTTTGCTAAGGTAGAGAATTGTTAAAAAGTCAATAAGAGTGGTCACAAAAATTTTAAGTTATAGGCTACAAATTTGAAATTTGGGAAAGTTTCACCAAATGAAAAAAAATGGGAAAGGTTGACACCGAATAAAGAAAATGGTGTCAATTTTTGAAGTTTTTTTGTTGTATGCTTGATGAAACTTTTCTATAAATACGAAGCTATTTCCTTTATTGAGGCATCCCAAAATTAAGAGAAACAATTCAAGTGAAGAATTGTTGAGAGAGTTAACAATTGGAGAGTGAGCAATTGAGAGGTTCTTTCATTTCAAGCGTGTGTGAGGGTACTGGTTGTATTTAGATTCTTGGAAGTGAGGTTTCTTTACTCAAATTTTGTATGTTAATAATTGTTAGTAATACAATTATTTTTTTTGTGCTCTCATGGACGTAAGCATAATGCCGAGCCGCGTTAAATTCTTTAGTCTTATATTTTTCTGTGATTATTTGACGCGCTTGATTTCGTATTCAGTGCGTAACAAGTGGTATTAGAGCACAACATTGAGAAGATTTGATTGTAACTGTAACAAGTGTGCTGAAATCTTTAAAAAAAAAAAAAAACAGGATAATAATAACACAACAAGAGCGACTGAAATCATTTTGTCATTGCATGCAAGTTCCGCATATTACCAGAAGATTGCTTCCGAGTATGAATTGTGTGTTTGTGTGTGTCTGTGTTATTTCCTATGAATTCATCAAAAATGAATTAAATTTGGTTTCACCAGGATTTTATTCTTTGCAACTTGAAGCAGCAACGTGAAGCACCATATTCTGCTTGTTTAGTTTCTTAAAACGTAAACTATTTGTTGACTAAAATCTACTCTTCTCAACTGTTGTGAGGAGTGGATGGTGTGGACCAACAATTGGAACTATCACGAGCTACCTGCCATTTCGAGCATAATTACGGATATGAAGAAACGATAGTAACTTAAAAGCACAGTAGAATAAAACCTCTTAATAAGGATAATCTATATAAGAATGACCTTTATGTAATCATAAAAATTTCGGTCTTGATTTGGACCAATTATAAATAGGAATAAACTTTACATTTTAATAAGTTATAAATTTGTTAGATTCGACCTCCACATAATAATAATATTTATCTATTAAAAAAATATTTGTATGTTATATTATAGATTTAACATAGAATAAAATATTTTTCTAAATTTGTTTGATACAATGATTTATCCTTTAGAGTTGTTACCACATATTTGAACTTGTTAGTGTATAATAACTAGCCATTATAGACACCTTCTTGTTGAAGTTAAATTTTTTATAACTTCTCAAGCATGTTTAGAGTTTCATAGAATTGACATGCTCCATTAATCAATTATGTATTTACCTCCATATTACTTACAATAAGAATAATTAAGTCAAAATAATAACTTTTGAATTAAACCTCTACTAACTTACAACATCCATAGAGTAATGATAAACTTAGCTGGTCCCAAAAATATTACTGTAGAGAGATTTTATTGTATATTATTATAAATACTCAGCCGATAAAAGATTTTGAAAAGAAAAGTTAAAAAAGATATTCTACAGGGATAGAGCAAAATTCTTATTTGAGTGAGACATCTGACAGCAGCCTATAGCCCAGAAGGAGAGAAATTCGACACTGTAATACAAATCTTGCTGCAACTTCCTTGAACAGAAGGTATCTCTTGTGTGGAAAATTATGCTAAAGACATTGTGAAAAAAAAGAAAAAGAAAAAGAAGAATATAGAAAAAAGTCTAAAGCTTTTGATTGTTGTGAGCGCGCGAGTGACGATCTTTTCAAGAGTAATCTGAAAATGAGAAAATTTGTCAATATGTTTGAAAGACATGTTAGATTTATTTCTCACGTTATGTGGACTGACATAAATTATTTTAATTATTTTTTATATTTTACCGAATTAATACGCGACAAATGTCAAATTTTATAGAGTAATTTTGACAGACTTATTTATTAAGTGATCGAATATTATATTAATGAGTTTGATTTTGACATACCCTATACAGTAGTATATTATGGACAAGTATAATTCTTAATTGTGTTATTTTAGCTCATAATGGGATGGACAATTTTATACTAACACATGAGGGGTCCCTGCACTCAACCACTGCATTTAAGTAACTTCAGCCCATTGGAAGTGAACTGTTCACGAATCTGTGGCATGAGTGCAGTGCACCTCTCTCTCCCCCTCTGTTTTCCCGCGTGTGTACAGTAAATCAAGGGAAAATCCGAATCTGAGCTGTAGCGAAAAAAGCAAGCATTTAAAAGCTGGATCAAGGTTGCAACAACTCTGTTAAAGCTCCATAACAAGCTTTTAAGTTCGGATTCATGGAAGATAACGGTAAATTTCAAAATTTTACCTAAAATATGTGTTTATTTGGAATGCAAGATGAAGGGCATAAAATTCGCATTTATTTCAGCAATTGGTATCAGAACTCTTGATTGTGCATTTCCTTGTAAACCATAGTTGATTTGTTGATGAAATCTTGCTAATGGAATTTTTCCTTTAATTTCGAATTTTTCGAATTTTTTGATTTTGAGCATATTTGAGCAAAAGGTTATTGAATAATGCGTGAGTGATGATTTTGGAGTAAAAATATAATTTTTTCATAATTTTTTGTGGCCAAAATCGGGATGGTAAAATATGGTTTACTGTAGCTACTGTAGCACACTGTAGCTTCATACCGAGGCTGAAGATGACATTGTGGGACATTATCGTTTGGATCCCTAAACTTTGTGAAATGGCATTATGGCTCAAAGTATTTGTAAATTTTTCATAATGGTTCTTGACCGAAGGTCAACATAGTTAAATATCATTTCGACCCTTGAATTTTAGTAAATTATATTTGGCCCAACATATTATTTTATTATATTTATAGTTTGGACCAAAAGTTTTGATATTTAAAATAGTAAACATAATTCTGAAAATTCTTCATTTTAGTCCAAAATCCATATAATTTTGGCAATTTTTCAGAATTTTAAATTTAAAATATTCCATCATTGTTGGATATTATGGGCATAACATTCATATATTTCATTGAGGCATGTAGATAATTTATTTGATTTAATATCTCGGTAAAAACTTTAATTGTGTTTGATAAAGTTTATTTAGCCCCAATTTTGTTGATGTATGAAATATATATGATGCAAAACTATAATTTAGAGTGATTGTGTATTTGCTCATTGTAGGACCAATCATGATAAATTATTTGGTGTTTGCAATTGAATGTCTATTTATAATTATTAATTATGGATTATGTGATGGATTGTTATTGTTATTACCAAGATCCATACGGATGATGATACTACTCTGTCGGTAAATCACTACTTGGTAGGATGCTTGGGTAGATAAAGAGATTTGTGGAATGTTTTCTACTGAGTGGCTTGATTACCTTGTTGGTAATAGGTCAATGTTGGTGTTATATTCAACTCGTCTGCTTTATCTTAGGTTAGTGCACTCCTATATTATTAAAGGATGCCTAACATATTGTGTTGCTATTGGAGAAACTTAAAATAAGGGGTAATTGATTATAGCATGGTTTTGTTTTTGCATGCTTGATAATTTTTGTTATTAATTCCTCAGCTCTAGATATTCTCTCATTTCTCCAATTTGCCTCCCTCAAGCATTTAACTGGGACAAATTTTGAGGACTGGCGTGAGTCCATTTTGTTTTATCTGCCTACATTAAACAGAGACTTGGCATTACGAGTAGATGAACCAGCCAAGCCCACAGATAAGAGCACTACTGCTGAAAAAGCAGAGTGGGCAGCTTGGCATGAATCCAATTGACACTGTTTGGACACCATGAAATACACCATTGATAGAACAACTAGAGATAGCATCCCTGCATGTGATAAGGCCAAAGATTATTTGGTAGCTGTTAGAAGATTTTTCAAGAAGGTAGATAAGGCAGAAAAGGGTAACTATTTGAGGCTGTTTGCTAATACCCAGTATGATGGTGTTTCTGGGGTGAGAGAGCACATCCTTAAGATGACTAGTTACCATAAGAAGCTGAAGGACATGGATGTCCATTTGCCTGATGACTACCTGGTCTTCCGAATTCTTGAATCCCTTCCACCGCAGTTTGGCAATCTAAGAAGCCAATACAATACTCAGAGAGACACTTGGAATATCACTGAATTGACCGCTTATGTTGTTCAAGAAGAAGAATCTTTAAAGAAGGGGACATCTTGCACTGCCATGGTGGCAACTACTCAAGAGAGTGGGAGTGTGAAGAAAGGCTTTTCAAAAGGTAGCAATAAATTTTTCAAGAAGAAGAAGTTTGGAAAGAAAACTTCACGTGGTAATTCCTCTACCACTTCTGGTTCTACGTCTGCGAGCTTTAAGGGAAAGTGCCACTTTTGCAAGAAACCTGGGCACAAGAGAGCTGAATGCAAGGGATTCAAAGCTTGGTTGGAAAAGAAAGGTATTCCTGTAGTTTTTGTAGGCTTTGAATCTGATTTTGTTGATGTCCCTTCTAATACTTGGTGGTTGGATACTGGTGCAACCATTAATATTACGAATTCCTTATAGGAATTCAGAAGCAGGAGGGAGCCCAATGAAGGGGAGTTGATAGTTCACATGGGTAATAGAGTGAAAGCCAAAGTTGAAAGCATAGGAGTTGTTAGACTACATCTAGCCACAAGTTATTTTTTAGATCTATTAGATACAGCTTATATTCCTTCTATTATGAGAAACTTGATATCTGTATCTATTTTGGATAGATGTGGCTATACTTTTCATTTTGATGATAGAAAAGTTTACTTGTTCCATGATTGAATTATTCGGTTCGACACTCATATGATGGCTTATATATGATTGATTTATTTTAAGTCTTTGTTGAATCATCATCCAATGCTCATGTTATGAATGTTGTTAGTTCTAATCGTTCAAGGGTTGATGAAAATTCCTCTATGTTGTTGCATAAACGGTTAGGTCACATTTCCAAACAGAGGATGGAAAGGCTTATTAAAGATGACATTCTTTATAATTTAGATTTATTTGATTTTGACACTTGTGTTGATTGTATCAAAGGCAAACTTACTGCAAAAATCAGAAAAGAAAGAACTCGGAGAAGTCAACAGGTGCTGGAGATGATACATACATACATCTGTGGGCCATTTACTCCTATTGCTATTGGAGGTTAAAAGTACTTCATCACGTTCATCAATGATTTTTCTCGTTATGGTCATGTTGAACTTCTTACTGAAAAGTCTGAATCTTTGTCTGCGTTTCAACCTTTAAGGCTAATGTTGAGCTCCAAAAGGGTAAGAAAATTAAAGCAGTAAGATCAGATAGAGGTGGTGAGTACTATAGGCGATATGATGAAACTGGGCGTAATCCTGGGCCTTTTGCTCAATTTCTTCAGGAATGTGAAATAGAAGCCCAATATACAATGCCTGGGACTCCTGAACAGAATGGAATTGCAGAAAGAAGAAATCGTACCTTTCTTGACATGGTGTGGTATATGCTAAGTAACTCCACATAACCAGATTTTTTATGGGGTGAAGTATTGAAAACTGCAGCTTATATTTTGAATCAGGTACCGAGTAAGTCAGTGCCCAAAACTCCTTATGAGTTATGGTCGGGCAAGAGACCGAGCCTTCGTCATTTCTATGTCTAGGGTTGCAGAGCAGAAGTGAGGCCTTATAATCCACAATCGAGGAAACTTGATCCAAAAACCATTGGTGGTCATTTTATTGGCTATTGTATAGACTCAAGCGGTTTTAGATTTTATTGTCCCTCCCACACTACTAGAATCATTGAGTCTGATTGTGCCATTTATTTCGAGGATGATCACAATGGTGAGAGTTTTGAGCCTCGCAATCTTATATTGAAATAAGAATGTATGGTTTGCATATTCCATCTTTTTCGACTTTTGCGATGGGATTATCACATATTGATGTTTCTTTGTTGATCGAACCTCATCATGATATGGAGCATATGGACCGTAGAGGATGATGTTGCGATATTCAATTGAGGAGATCAGAGAGGGTCAGGAGACCTGCAATCCCTGATGATTATGTTGTTTACTTGCAGGAACATGACTTTGATGCTGACTCGTTATCTGATCCTAGATACATGCGATGCATGATGAGATGGCATCTATATATCATAATGGGGTTTGAGATTTAGTTGATTTTCCAAATGGATGCAGGCCAATTGGTTGCAAATGCGTTTTCAAAACCAAGAGAGATGCCAGAGGTCAGGTAAAGAGGTACAAGGCTAGGCTTGTGACTAAGGGTTTCAGTCAAAGAGAAGGTATTGATTACACTGAAACTTACTCTCCCGTTTCTACCAAAGACTTTTTTCATATTAACATGGCTTTGGTAGCTCATTTCAATTTAAAATTGCATCAGATGGATGTGAAGACAGCTTTTCTGAATGGGAGCTTGTCTGAAGATGTGTATATGGTGCAACCTGATAGTTTTGTTGAGGCTGGTAAAGAAAACATGGTGTGTAAACTTAAAAAGTCCATTTATGGACTTAAACAGGCATCCAGACAGTGGTATCTGAAATTTCATGACATTGTCACCTCTAATGAGTTTCAGGAGAATGTTGTTGATCAATGTATATACTTGAGGGTCAGTGGGAGCAAGTATATCATTTTGGTGCTTTATGTAGATGATATATTGCTCGCTGCTAATGACACTAATTTTTTACTTGAGACAAAACAAATGTTGTCATACAGTTTTGATATGAAGGATCTCGATGAAGCCCATTATGTATTAGAGATAAAGATTCTCCGTGATAGATCTAGAGGAGTTCTAGGATTGTCTCAAAAGACCTACATTGATCGTATTTTGAAAAGATTCAATTTACAGTCTTGTGCTCCTGGGAAAGCACCAATTTCGAAAGGTGACAAACTTTTCAAGTCTCAATGTCCAGATAATGATGTAGACAAAGGTAGAATGCAAACAGTCCTGTATACATCAGTTGTGGGTAGCTTGATGTATGCTCAAGTCTGTACTCACCTTGACATTGCTTTTCCAGTGGGAGTACTTGGAAGATATCTGAGTAATCCTGGATATGAACACTGGAAGGCTACAAAGAAAGTACTCAGATATTTGCAAGCCACTAAAGATTTTGCATTGACATCAGCATTCTGACTATTTGAATATAGTTGGGTATTCTGATACTGATTTCGCAGGGTGTTTAGAAGACAAGAAATCCACATATGGTTATATCTTTATAATGGTAGGAGGAGCTATATCTTGGAAAAGTGCCAAGCAAACACTTATAGCTTCCTCGACAATGGAGGCAGAATATGTAGTATGTTTTGAGGCTACACGTCAAGCTTTATGGATGCAGAATTTTATCACAGGACTAGATTTTGTATTAGCTGTACCGAGGCCATTAAAAATATACTGTGATAATTCTGCAGCTGTTTCTTTCTCTCACAATACAGGAAGTTCCTCACGTTCCAAGCACATTGATGTTAAATACATATTTGTGAGAGAGAAAATTACTCTATCTTATATATCAGTAGAGTATATACCTACAGAACTCATGTTAGTTGATCCACTTACTAAAACTTTAGCTCCAAAAGTATTTAGGGAGCATGTGACTCATATGAGATTATTAGAATCCCCTTATATATATTGAGTTAGTGGGAGTTCTGATTTTATTATGAGTTGCAACTTAAATGAGATTATGTATTACTCGTTTTGTTATTATGCTTGCATATTGTTATGTGATATTGATATGCTATATATATTGTGTACAAATTTAGTTGCGTATGACATTTTGTATATAATGAGGATATTATGTTCCGAGATATTTTATCAGTCTCAATATGGACACTAAAGACTGAAGCATTATGACTTGACTTCAGTGTGCTTTCTTGAGACATTTTATTTCAGTCTCATTATGGTTATAAGAAAGTATGGTTCCCTTGAGACATCTTGGTATTAGTCTCATTATGATGAAAGGGAAGCTCGCTTCTCTAGACATTTTGATAGTCTTATTATGGTTATGAAGAAGCGATGGTCTAGGAGACATATTGTTTTCGTCTCATTTTGCTAGACATGTGGACTTTGTGGAAATGAGCATGTTGATCATATTGTCATGTTATTTCCATAATTATACTTGTATACTACTACATAGTCACGTGTTTATAGGTGTCATGTTATGTGGAGCATCCTGTCGGTGCACATATAACTTGGTACTTATGGCATATTCTGAACTTATTTATGCTTTGGGTAATTGCTCACCTTTGACTTTTAAATATAGTCACATGTTGATTAATTTGGTTGTTTTAAAATATTTTACTTTAATTTTTTAAAATTCATCATTAGAATGACTTCTGCCGCCCAAGTGGGAGATTGTTAGATTTATTTCTCACATTATGTGGACTATCATAAATCATTCTAATTGTTTTCTATATTTTACCGAATTAATACGTGACTAATGTCAAATATTATGGAGCAATTTTGACAGACTTATTTATTAAGTGATCAAATATTGTATTAATGAGTCTAATTTTGACATACCCTATACAGTAGTATATTATGGACAAGTATAATCTTTAATTGTGTTATTTTAGCTCATAATGAGATGGGCAATTTTGTACTAACACATGAGGGGTCCCTGCGCTCAACCACTGTATTTAAGTAACTTCAGCCCATTGGAAGTGGACTGTTCACGAATTTGTGTCATGAGTGCAATGCACCTCTCTCTCCCCCTCTGTTTTCCCGCGTGTGTACAGTAAATCAATGGAAAATCCAAATCTTGAGCTATAGCGAAAGAAGCAAGCATTTAGAAGCTGGATTAAGGTTGCAGCAACTCTGTTAAAGCTCTATAACAAACTTTTAAGTTCGGATTCATGGGAGATCATGATAAATTTCGAAATTTTACCTAAAATATGTGTTTATTTAGAAATGTAAGATTAAGGGCATAAAACTCGTATTTATTTCAGCAAGATAGTCATTGAAGATGAGAATAAGGACATACACGAATCACGCAGTACAATTAATAATGTCTGGATAAAAGTCAGAGAAATAATTGAGGATTTGGTATAAATTTGAGTAATGAGAGTTTCTGTTTCTTATTTATTGTTTGACAAAATTTGCATGGAATTGGTAATTTAGTACGTATAACAAAGTAATAGCCCTCGTGGGTTTGGCCAATTTTTTTTTTTTTTTGGTTGGTCACTCTTTGAATTTTGAGGGAGATAAGATTAAAAGAAAAAAAATTAGCCCCTACTTAAAAAAAAAATGTTAAAGAGAAAAAGCTACTGATAAAATAATAAGTGTATCTTTATTTTAATTTTGCTAAAAATTTGTTAAAGATACAGTTTTCATTATGTGATACATTTTGACTATTTACGTTTTCTTTTTCTTTTTTTTATTTAAAAACTCCAACCTATGCTCTACGGACGCCATTTAGTTGAGGTGATAATTTTACTCATGTTTGCATATACTTATTCTGGTTGCTTTCTTTGTGAATGGGGATGGGGACAAGATGCCATTTGCAATTTTAAGCAGCAATAAAGTGAATTAATATACACTACAAGAATGGTATGAAATTCTCATAAAAAGAACGTAGATTCGATCGCTTATATATATAGAGAGAGAGAGAGAGTTAATAGTAATATCATGCTTATTTTGATTACATTTGGTCGATACAAAAGTTTGAACAGGAAGAGTTCTTGTATTACTATTGTTTACTGAACTTGAAACGTTTGATGACCAATGAACCTGTTTCCGTCCATTCAGAACAATAAGATTGCCATCCTCCAAAGTTGTAAAAATCCCGGATGAATCATCGAGAGGCTTGCTTCTTCGACAGTTTTATTTGTAGATCCTCCTCTATTGTACCAAATTCCAATGTAGCGATTGGTAGAACTACCATCAAGGGCTGAAAATACCAAGCTTTGAAGTTATTGCCATTAGAGATAATCGCTTTAGGTTATGAAGATGCAGAGACGTTAAAGCTTGATTGATAAAATGATTCTTTCCAGGTTAGCCCTTCATGGAAATTTCTTATGTTTGATTTGGATATGTAAATTTGTTGTTGTTGTTTTAGTTTTAGTTTTTTATTCTTAGGCTGTTTGTAGTAGCCTAGCTATATTTTTATTTCATGAATTGGAGATGAAAATTGTTGATAAAGGATCCATCGGTGTGAATTTGCTTGATGTGTAGTTTATTTGCTTGATTAATTTGTTAAAATTTTGGTTTTGAGGTAATCTGTTATTTCTAACGAAATTGTTATCTGGAGAAGTAGTATATATTCTTGCACCAAATTAATCACATTAATGTAAATGCTAATATCATTCAGGGTTTACATGCCGATTTGGACGGAGAGTGGTATTGTGAAAATTATCTAGTTTGGAAATGTCCCAGCAAAGAATATTCAAAATTTTCATCGTGAAAACACTTGGAAATTATAAATTCTCAATCTACCTCATATTGTCAACAGTATTGTGCACGTAGGCAGTACAACGACAAAGTATGTGGATACAAAAGCTCTTCAATTTCAATGAGACGATGAAACGGTGAGTTTTCTTTTTCTCATCCCGTAAATTTTATTGCTGCGACTTCCCGTTTAACGGAGCGTTATCAATTCTTCTGCTTCTGATACTCTCAGAATGCTAGCGTCCATATTGCAAAGCAATCCCAGAATGTTTTTTCCCCTCATTTACGTGGACATCAATGAAGGTTTTCTTTATCATTTCATTAAGGAAATAGTCATAATTTCTTGTCATACCTTCTATTGAGTTGAATGCCTTCAAGATCTCTAAACAATTCAATCACTTCCCAAAGATCTAGATTAAGATCAATACAAGATGCTAATAACACGATAAACCAATCTGATGAATCAATGATTAACAACCCTTAACGACAGAATTAATGAAGATTAAGATCACAAGAGATAAACCTAACTAAGAAACAAGAAATCACCAAACAAAGACGACAAGTTTACGCGGTTCATTTGTGCAAGAGTGCACAGTCTCATCCATGGGAGAAGCCACTAGAACAAGATTTATTGATGATTCAAGTCAAAATTAAAGAGCTTTTACAGAGAAGATTACAAAGAACAGGATAACACTTTCTCTCTCTTGAAACCCTCTCTAGAATCCTCTCAGATGATCAAAACCAGCCTTCTTGATCAGTTTACGTAACAGCTGTTAACAAACCCAGAATGCGCCAGATTTTGACGCGTGGATAACGGCTTAATAACATCTTTGATTCCTTCCTCACACGCTACCTCACGTGCGACTTAAAACTTCAGATTGAAACGACCGGCATTGTGTCGTTTTGATTGTTTAATGAGTTTAAGTAACTCACGTGTGCTGCCTCGTGACCAAGAGCTGGAAAAAAAAAAAAGGACCAAAACGATGCCGTTTCATGTGCATAAGTTTTGCATTCATCACTTAAGTCCACACTACCGAATTATCTTAGACTCATATGGAGGAATTCAATTATAATAACTGGTCTTCGATCCAGCTTAACAAGAAACAAGTTTGCGGTCATCTTTGGGTTTTGTTCATTGGGTATGGGATACAGGGTCGCACTAATGTCAGATTATCATATAAATACATGTGATTGTTACTTATCTTATAGGGCCAGATGATAATTAGTTATTGATCCTTTTCCATTCTCATCCAACTAGTAAATTTATATTGGTGTCACATCAGTTGAGAGACAAACTTTGCAAGCCCATCTTATTGTTTGTTCACCTCACCAAGTTTGCAGTCATCTTGTGGTTCCTGCTTGCATCTTTGATATCAACTGATCTGATTAATTAACACTTTGAATTTGTCCGATAGTATGGGGCATTTGCTACTTGTGACTTTGTGAGATGTTTTGCTTTAGACTCTCTATATTATTTGCCGTGTTGGTGTTAACATGTATATTTTGGATCATTACACCGTAAATTAATTACTCATTTTTATGGTAAATTCTCTTGGATGACTGCATCTTTGTGTTATTGCTATGGATGGAATTTAAATAACCAATCACAAGAAGCATAAATATATTTATTACGCATTTGTTGAACGGGTGATCTACAAGAGGTTTATCAAAGACACAAACACATTTTAAAACGAAATTACGTGGGGCATATATGAAGCAAGTCAAGCAACAATTCTACGAGATTTTAGCCCGAGGATGCTGTTGGGCAAGGAGGAGTTGCAATGTCACTGATCCCTTCTAACATCATCACCACACTCTTCATAGAAGGACGAAGAGCAGGTTCATCTTGGACACACCAAAGCCCCACCTTGATCATGTTCTCTAGAGTCTTCTTATCTACTTCTTCGCCACGGACAAGACGATTCAACTCTCTGTCAATGAAGCACCTATAAGCCCAGTTGATAAGAACAATTTCCTCCGGCTTTGATGGATCAATCTCCATGTTTCTTCTGCAACAAGCAATTTCCAGGAGCACGACTCCATAACTGAAAACATCTGCTTTCACTGATATTGGAGTATTCTTATACCATTCTGGCGCCATGTAACCTCTTGTTCCTCTGACCAATGTGAAAGTCCTTGTTTGGTCTGGCATCAATAACTTTGCCAGCCCGAAGTCCGAGATTTTTGGAGTCCAAAATTCATCCATCAGAATGTTCTGAGGCTTTATGTCACAATGAATGATAGGCGCTTCACACTCATCATGAAGGTAGAGGAGTCCTCTTGCAACATCTACTGCAATTCTAACTCTTTCTTTCCAAGCAGGGGCTCTTTCGTTGCCTTGAAAGAGGACATCTGCAAGCGAGCCATTCCTCATGTATTCATATACCAGGAGCCTCTTGGAATCCTCGGTGCAGTAACCAAGCAATCGAACTAAGTTCTTGTGATGTGTTCTGCCAATTGCATGCATCTCTGCCCGGAATTCCCTTTCACCATCATTCACCATTTTCTCCAGCCTCTTTACAGCAACAAGATATTCACCTTTATGTAAGGTCCCTTTGTACACGGCACCAAAAGAGCCTTTGCCTAACTCCTCTCTGAATCCGTTAGTTGCTTTCTTCAGCTCACTATAAGAAAATGAGCGCAGTGTAAACTCATCTGTTGGGCCAATTCCATTTTCCAGCAGCCATTGGTATTTAACAACGCTGTACTTGAAAATGAAAAGGCCAGAGATGGCAAGGAAAACACACGAACATAAGATGAAGCCTACAGTCATGACCAGAATTAGTATTATTGCCTTCTTGCTCCTGATTCTGATAGATGACTCAAGTTTTGCGTCATCATTGTTGTCACTTGTGATATTTCTTTTGGCCATCTTGAAATAAGCTACGGTCGATGATGTCGCTCCTTGGTCTCTCCTAGCATATTTAATTGGAAGTTTATGTTTCATGCAATAACCTGATTCTGATTCTGATTCTGATTCTGATTGATACAACACCGCATCACAATTGCAGTCCTCCAAACAGGATATTCTGCAATCTTCTTCAGGCATAAGAGCATTGAAGTATGGATAATCACCCCATGATATCTTATCCATAAAGGTCATGTGTAAGTTTGTACTTGTATTCATACCTTCACATCTCTCTTCAATGAAGTTTCTAACACATCCGATGGACATTTGGTTAAGGTCAACAAAATCATTTCCAGGAAGACAAAGGCAACTGGATTGATTGTCATACAATGTGCAGTAGCTGTTTAAACCACAGAAAGTCTTTACAAGACACATATCATCCGGTACCTTCCATTTGACAGATGTGCTGTAACCACCTCCGGATGCAAAGTAATGATAAAAGAAACGAAAAATTCCATCCTGGCCTAGTGTTGCACGGTAGACAGTTGAGCTATTGTGGGCAAGAGACGAGACAGAGTAGAGAGTCCGCTCTACAGACATGTTGCCGTCGATAACCTGCAATGCGCCAGTATCATTTACAAATAGGTGAAGCTCTGATTTGCTATTGGTATTAGCTGCCCAATAAGCGTCTCTAGACTCGCCTAGACTGTTTGTGGGATACAAAACAAGATTCCCATCAAGTTGCATGGACAGACGAAACCGTCCAGTTCTGCTATTGGTTTCGCTTGCCATAGAAAATAACTGATTCCTGGCACGTAGATTCTGTCCTCCCAATATTGTATCAGTTGGAAAGTCAAAACTTGACCAAATGATATGGGAGCGGTTGTTGTAGAGCACCAAGTTACCGGAGTCGAGCAAGGAAGCGGAAGAAGCTGGCTCATCAAAGATACCAGTAATGAGTTTATCTTCGCCTTCTTCAGTTTTCAGAATGAGTTTTCCATCCAAGGTTAACGTCAGAACAGCATTTGATGACACAGAAGGATCATCTCGATTTGCAGTCCAAACGATTGTATTACCTAAAGAAGTGACTAACCAGATTCCGACAGCAAAGCCGGCGTCTTGTTTGTAGAAACCAAATTGAAATCGACCCGAAGATGAGTGCCATGAACTGGGTTTCTTGGAAGGAGTCAGTGAAGAGCCTGGGTATACTAATTCCAATTGCTGGTGGTGCTGTGCAGCAACAACTTCAAAAATGGTGAAGAGAAATGTTAAAACAGCGTATGCAGAAGCCATGAGAGATAATGTTGCAATTAAATCTGACTGCTGTTTCTTCAATTCATGAGGTTTCTCATTGAAAAGGAATACAAATGGGTAAGCTTTTTAAGTCAAGATCAAACTTTCCAAGCTTGTACCATTGAATGATGACTAGTGCTATTGCAATTTCAATTATTTGTCCGCAAATTAAAAATAATGCGTTGACCGACTTGCTTTGTGGAAATATCAGAGGAATCTTATTCATTTGTGGACCACAAAAAATGATGAAAATTCAAAAGCAAGTAGCCAGCCACTGCCATCATTGTCTGTTGATTAATTTAATTTTCCCCTTCATCAGTGTAGCTCGGGATCTATTTGGTAAGATTCTTTTAGGGTATACAACGGTTGTTGAAAGGTTTTCTTAGTATTCCATTAGGCATTTTTTAGGTTTGTTGGTGGTAAAAATTGTATCACACAAGTCGAGTGTGACAAGTATACAACAGTCCTCTTGCCCAATACGGGTGTGAAGAAAAAATTGAAAGCGCAAAAATAAAATGGAAAGTTCACAAAAAAGAGCATGACCCAACTTAACAATTCAGAAGATGTCTGATAATTTTATGAAATGAGAGTTATTATAATATTTTTGGGTTTAAATCAGTATTACTTAGAGGGTAAATGATGTGTTTTCATTACATTTTAGTTATATTTTGAATAAACATCAATTTTAGTTTATTTTTAATAAATTGAGTTGTTTGAGAATAATTTGTGCTCAGATTGTATGTATAATTATAGGCAACCGAAAGTTCAACTTTTAAGGAAGGAATGCTACTGCAAAAGACTTGCAAAGACAATAAAAGAATGTGGTTATAGAAGAATTAAAACAAGTCTGGAACAGTGAAAATGCTGTAGCACCTTGCTGTAGCAAACCTGGAGCAATGACAGAGAAGATTTCACACAAATCAACTAAAAGATTGCGATTTGGAGTTTCCTAAAATGGAAGATACACGGCCTAGATTTCCGGTTGCCCTAATTCTAAACTATAAATGGAGCACGCATAACAAGAAAAAGAGAGAGCTGTCACCCAAGGAAAAAAACCGCAAAGAAACAAAAGAAAAAAAGAATTCAAGAGAGAGATTGAAGGTTGTTACAGAGGAAAAATTGTAGAGATTAATCGGAAATCAGTTCTTCTTATTTTCTTGTTTTCTATTCATTCATCGAGAGGTATTTGATGGCTTTAATAATTTTATTTATTGTTTTGTCATCAATCATGAACTGAATTTGATTGTAGTTAAGGGATAAACAATTTTAATGGATGTTTGATTAACATATGTGTGTTGCTATGTATTTACTATAGTATTTTGTCTTAATTGTGTTTATTTTAATTCTTTATTTCAGCTAACCACCAATTTAAGGATACAAACTAAGAAAAAGCTTAAAAATGGACTGATTTAGTGAATCTATTAAGATAATACTTAGTTTTAGATTGCTTAATCTAAAATTAGTGATGAACTAAACATAGGGATTCACCTTATAGGGTAAATAGAACCTACAACGTTTAATGGTATATTTAATGTTGGCGTAGCAATTGGTCACTGTTAGGTTGCATTAGATATAAGATAGCCAACAAGCGACAGCTGAGGGTGCATGAGAGATTTTACCCAGTGCTGTAGTAGATATTGTTGCAACAGAATTGTAATTGAAAAATTAGTCAATGTCATTAAGTGAGTTTATTCACTCAACTAATCTAATCCCATTGGTTTTATCGTTGCGTTAGACGTGATAATTTTCTTTATTGCATTTTATTTTAATTACTTTATTAGTTTTATTTTTATCTTACTTTAATTTAGAACAAAACTGTACTATTAAAATTGCTATAGCAAATCTGATAACATCAATTCACTACAAGAAAAATGATATTTTATAACAAAAAATTTAGTCACTAAAGATAACAAATTAGTCACCTTATATTTTCTATGATAGAAAACAAATCGTCATGGGTTAGTCGCGGAAAGACAGTCTTAAAAGGTTCTAGCGACCAAAATTATTTTCGTCATATCAAACATATGTTTTTGCGACAAAAATGATTGCCTTAAAATTAAACTAAAATTGTCACAAATGGTATTCAAAATGGTCAAATTAGAGATTAAAAAATGCACTCAATGACACTTCACATTTGTCAATGTAGATAATTTATAGCGACTATAATATTTGTCTCAAGAGTATGTAAATATAGTCCCAATAATTATTAAAAATCGTCATTAGAGGTTCAATGATGCAATTAGCAACGCTATTTTTCTATCATTCAAGTTTGTATATCGCGACATTATATAATCATCTCAAGTAGTTGTCATTTGCGACAATTTTTTTATATACAATTAGTAATTAATTTAGTCTCAAATTTATTTTAAGGATAATTTATTTTATCATTTCATGGCCAATTACGAAGTATCAACAAATTTTAGATGACCATTATCTCTTATCATTAAAAGTAAGAATTTGTTATTTGACGACTATATCATACCAAAAAATTAAAGTGACTACTCCCAATTATCATTAAAAAAAAAATCCACAACAACATATTGTATAATATAAATTGAAATCTAGTGATCAAAAGATTCTAGTCACATAAAAAAAAATTTAAAATATTTAATTATAATCCAAAAGATTCAAATACAAAGCATGACATTAAAATCTAAATAAATATGGTTCCTTACAAAGAAATGTAAATACAACAGTCATTAAACAAAGTATCTATTGTTTCAATTACCATTTCATTCAAATGTTGCACATGAGACTTTGATTAATAACGATGGCCAGAAGACACTTTACAAGGATTTTGCTTCTTTTTTTTTTATCATTTCTGTAATTGATTTTGGTAGAAAATGTTATTAAGCAATAAATTACTTAAAAGAAAAAAAGAACATCTTTAGTGTAAAGGATAAGAAAATGTATCAACAGAAGTAAGAAGTAACTAACAAAAGTTAACCATAAACTTCAATACGCAGAAGTGCTCTAATAAAGTAGCTGCAGTAAACAAAACTCAGTAACTATAGGGGCCTACAATAATATGCTACAATAAATCATAACCAGCAACTATAGCGAACCAAAGCCAATATAGAAAGACATAGAAATAGTAAAAAAATAATGCACAAAATTAAGAGAAAATAAAAATAGAAAAAAACTATGCTGGAATACAACAGTATATAAAATGTCCTTGTGGGACTAGAGCCTAGTGGCCAACCCTTTAAAGTTCCAAGCAACAATTCTATACTAGTAATAATCTTAAGTATATTTTCCATGTGATGCTAGTAATACCATATAGAATGATATATAGGACCCTACAAAAAAAAAGGAAAATAAAAAATTAAAGTATGTTAATAATGATTTCAACTTTTGGACTCAAATTCTAAGACAATTTTTGCTTCTGGAAATACAAACAAACACTTAAAAAAAACTAAAGTATAACGCTTGAACCATAAATAAAGCATAAGAATAAAAACAAGAATAAAAACAAAAGAGGCTATATGTATCATCATCTTCATTAGTTAAACAACATAAATCGAATAAAAATATTAATGGATATGCCAAAACCTTCAAATTCTCTAAACATTCAAGTGTCTTCAGATTACAAAGAAAATAAATTTATAAGAAAATTAAGAATGCGTATTCGTTGCGGTATTTTATCAAACAATTGGCGTGCAGCAATGTAAATGACAATTAAAATTTGCAAAGCTCTGTACTTTGAAACCTCACCTCTATTATTCATCCAAAGAGAGATATATAAGGCATATACGTTGCTGCTTCTTTGATATTTATCCCCATATTCAATTATTTTCATGATTTCCGTCCAAACGACAAAAGTGAATTGAAAAAAAAATAAACAAAAAGAGGATCCACACTTGTATTCAATTGAAGGAGAAAATAGCGTACCATATATATTCCTAAAGACATTGAAGAATGAGTGGCTATTTTGGTGGTGGAAGGAGATATCATCGACTTTGAGCAGAGCAATTAGGGATTTTTACTTTTAAAGAGAGGAGAACAGCAAGCCGTGAGCTTTTTTTTTTTTTTTGGTTCAAATTGTGAGTTAATCAGAATAACTGAGTGAGGAGATAAAATAAATACTATGTTGTAGTAATTAGATTGAGTATTTTATATTTTAGAAACTAAGAAAGACTTGTCACACACATAACAAGTTCAAATTTCTTATTGATTATGATAATCAGATCTAAGCAATTAAAATTGGAGCAATTATATTATTAAATTTATCACTAAATAAAATAGTTAAAATAATTAGTCAAAATAATTCTAAATACTAGGGGCAGTTGTTGAAACTTTTTCACTACATATTAATTTTTTTTGTTTCATAAGTATTATGGTTGTTGATGGTATGCCGTATCAGTATTGATTCGGTCATTGTTAAGTAATTATTATGTAATTCTATTGATCATCACAAAAAAGTTTAATTAGAGACCAAGTAAAGTGTCACAAAGATAGAATATTTTGGCCACAAAATATAATATCAATCGAGACAAAACTTTTGACTACTATTTCTTAATTTTGTTTAAATAAATTGTTATACATAACAACAAAAAACGGGTCTTAAAATTAACTAAAAGTATAATAGTTTTTGAAATTAATATTTTATGTCACAAATAGTTTGATAGAATTTGTACTTCTTTTTTAGCTACTAAATAGTTTCGTCAAAATAATTATATTTTGCCACTATATATTTTGTCCTAAAAGATTATATGTTGTCCCAAAATAGCTAATTTTAGACCCCTTTTTATGCCCAAAAAAAATCTTTTTGCAACTATTAAAAGAAAAAATATTTTATCCTATTTTTTAGCTACCAAGTAATGTGTCTATAAAAGAAAAAAATTTAGTTATAAAATATTAAATTAATCAAGACAAAACTTTCAACTACTATTTCTTAGTTTTGTCATCATAAGTAATTATATATGACAAAAAAATATGGTCTTAAAATTAGCCAAAATCACAATAGTTTTGAAGACCAATATCTTGTGTCACAGATTGTTTGGCCAATTTTACACCCCTCTTTTAGTTACAAAATAGTTTTATCTATTATAATTATATTTTGCGACCATTTATTTTGTCATAAAAGGTGAAATATTGTCACAAAATATTCACTTTTGAAGGGAATTTTTTGCGCCAAAAAAATTTGTCTTTTGGCAACTAAAATAATTTTTGTCATAAAAAAGTTCAATTAGTGACCAATTAATGGGTCACAAAATAAAAATTATTGGTGACAAAATATATTATAAGTCAAGACCAGACTATTAGTTACGATTTCAAAAATTTGTCACAATAAGTACCATTTTGTGACCAAATTTAAAAATGTTGTAAAAAATATCGTCTTAAAAAGTTAAATTTGTTGTAGTGATTCTTGTGGAGACAATCTGAATACTTATCAGTATATTATTTGTTGTCACTGCAGACATACGTTGACATCTATAGCATTAGCAAGCACATACCAACGTCTCCAAAAATACCTTAAAGTGGCCATATGTTAGTAGAGGGCCACTATAACAATGACAACTCCACCATTAAAATCATTATATGTCAACGCAATGCGGTCCCACTAGGATCACCCAAAATATCTCTCCAACAGTCACATGCACCAAGAATGAATGCACCAAGAATGAAAAAGGAAACCAGTTCAGTTGCTATCTGAACCGCCATCAATGAAATCATCAGCTCCCACATTCTAATTAGCTTATTTGAAATAAGCTAATCAAAGGTCTCAGAGACATGCTATCAATAGAGACAGTCTTGCCAGTGACGGGTTTCAACTCTAAACAGCCCAAGGGACTCAAGTTAAATAGTTGAATTACTCCATAGCCCCTACTTGAAGTATCCAAAACGACACTTAGGGGCACTCCTTTTATAAGGTCATGTTAGTCTTACAAGAAAAGCAAAAAATTTTCTCTCCTACTACTTTCCATTGCTCGTCTATTTAAGGGTTTTTCTTAAGCCCTTCATTTTCTTCAACCCTCAATTGACTTGACGATTGGAGGACTGTCGACGACCACTGCCAGCATCGACTCTAACGGCTGTTTTCTCTTATTTTCAGAGCTATCTCAACTCCTTTCATCCCCAGAAAAATTGTCTTAAAGTGAAATATCCCTCATTATTCACCAAATCACCCCTCGAAGTGAAGCTCTTATAATATTTTTTGGGATGAACCAAAATGGGATTGACTTACAGGTTTCCTAGACAATGACACGTTAGCAGTATCTTGTATGATTTCTTGTTTTCATGGACAAGTTCCAGGTTTAGAAGGATTTAGATTACAAGCCCAACAAGAAAAATGACATCCCTCACTTTGTAAATAGCGTGGAGAAATGTGGGTGCTATTTTAGTTGAGATGGTAAAATCTCATGTGTGAGAAAACAAGATGTTTGGGGTTTGAAACTGATTAGATGGGTGGACACAGGATTGAGTTGCTGGTCAGCTAAATAATAAAAATAAAGGTTGGAGAATCAGTCTGGAATATGAATGACGGGAGATATGAGAATGTAACACGCACAATTTGATTTTTGAATTTAAGGATGAAGAAGATAGGTTGGTTAATAAAGGATCAAAATGTCCAATTGTCCATTATTTTCTTGGGACTTTAGAATGTTTGATCGGTGAGAAAAGTGTTGAAAATGGGGCACCACCCTTCTAGAAGAAGGTGCACCCAAAGTCCTCAAGTGGCCCACCATTGTAGGTGGTGCCGAAATGCTTGAAGGAGAGAATGGAAAAAGAAGAAGAAAGAGGCAGAAAAATAGGTGTCGGGCCGAAAATGAAAAAGAAAAAAAAATAATAAAATAATAATAATAATGATTAAATAATTAAATGAACAGTAGCCAGTATTGGCTATAAAAGGAGGCTCCTTCTCCTCATTTCATCATTCCAATTCGTGAGAGCAATTCCTGCATAGCAAAGAGTTGTAGAGCTTAAATAATAAAAGCTCTAATTTTAGTGATTTGAGAGTTTGGGTGTATTGAGGTTTTGGGAAGTGAGCTAAACTACCACAATACTTGTAATTCCTTTTTACTAGTAAAATATTCTCCTTCTGTCTTTGCCCGTGGACGTAGGCTAAAAGCCGAACCACGTAATTTTCTGGTGTCATCTCTGTGCTTGTTCTTTATTTTTCTTCCAAATTTATTTTAGCTGCGTGTCTGCTTCACCTATCAATTTCCTAACAGTGGTATCAGAGCTATTGGTTGTATTTTTTGGAGTCGGATACTGTTCACGTAAGGGTACTGTTTATGTATACCAAGACTTGTTCATGTATACAGATCGCATTCACGTGAAACAGTGGGAGCGATCCAAGGATTTTGTGGTACAAAACAGGGAGTAGTGGTGTGAGTAAGCAACTGTGTGGTTTTGTACATGTCTAGGAAAGTTCTGTCACAAAGACGATAAGAGCCTAAGGAGTGTGGGTTTTAAGTGGGACTGTTTGTGATTTGAGTCTTTCCAGGAACTTTCTTGGTGTGCATTCTCACACATACTCACAACTATTCAAGGTGGTACACTAACTTGTGTGCGGTATTTATCAACAAAATGGCGGCAAAGTATGAAATTGAGAAGTTTAACGGAAATAATTTTTCGTTGTAGAAAATGAAGGTGAAAGCTGTATTGAGGAAAATAATTGCTTGGCAGCAATTGGAGAAAGGCCTATGGAGATAACTGACGACAAGTGGAACAAGATAGATGGCAACGCCATTTCTGATCTACACTTGGCACTTGCGGACGGGGTGTTATCCAGTGTAGAGGAGAAAAATACAGTGAAGGAAATATGAGATACTCTCACAAAATTGTACGAGGCCAAGTCACTACATAACAAAATCTTCTTGAAGAGGAAACTCCATACTCTTCGAATGGCGGAATCTACAACGGTGACTGACCATATCAACACCTTGAAGACTCTATTTTCACAACTCACATCGTTGGGTCATAAAATAGAGGAAAATGAACGTGCAGAGCTTCTACTTCAAAGTCTACCGCCCATTCGTATGATCAACTCATCATCAACCTGACGAACAACAATCCAGCGGACAGTCTAGTTTTCGACGATGTTGCAGCCTCTGTATTAAATGAGGAGAGCAGACGGAAAAATAAAGAAAACAGACAAGCAAGTTCGCAGTAAGCGGAGGCATTATCGGTGACAAGAGGGAGATCAATGGAACGTGGCCCCAGTAGGAGTCAAAATCATAGTAGATCAAAATCCATAAGTAAGAAGAATATTAAATACTACAATTGTGGCAAGAAAGGGCACGTCAAGAAAGAGTGTTGGAGTAATCAGAAGAGAAGAGAAGGCAAAGAACCTGAGTCATCAAATGCTCAGGGGTGTGTAGCAAGTACCTCGGATGATGGCGAAATTCTCTACAGCGAGGCAATAACTATTTCAGAAGGCAGAAAATGGCTATCTAATGGAGTTAAGGGGTATCGTCTGTGGGACCCCACTGCCCACAAGATCGTCATCAGTAGAGATGTGATCTTTACAGAAGATCAACTGTAAAGGAAAGATGGAGATGATGGCACTGCAAAAGAAAAATCAGAGATTGTCCCGGTATTCGTAGAAAATAATCCAGAAGATTCAGATTCTTCGGAAGCAACACCAGAGCACGAGGAACAAGAACCAGTCGAGTCTGAGGCTCCAGAAGTTCGTCGATCAACTCGTGAGAGACGACCACCAGTTTGGCACTCGGAGTATGTCACAGAGATCAATGTTGCGTATTGTCTTCTAACAGAGGATGGAGAACCATCAACTTTCCATGAAGCTTTAAACACTCAGACGTTACTTTGTGGATGACAGCAATGCAGGAAGAAATTGAAGCTCTACACAAGAACAAGACATGTGAACTTGTACCATTACCACACGGAAGAAAAGCCATTGGCAACAAATGGGTCTACAAGATTAAGCGTGATGGCAATGACCAAGTAGAGCGGTATCGTGCAAGATTGGTGGTGAAATGATATACTCAGAAAGAAGGTATTGACTTCAACGAAATATTTTCTCCGGTAGTTCGACTTACGATAATCAGAATAGTCTTGGCAATGTGTGCTGCATTTGATCTACATCTAGAGCAGTTAGATGTGAAGACTGCATTTCTTCATAGAGAACTTGAAGAAGAAATATATATGCTCCAACCAGAAGGTTTTGCTGAAAAGGGAAAGGAGAACTTGGTTTGCCGGTTGAACAAATCTCTATACGGTCTCAAACAAGCGCCGAGGTGTTGGTATAAGAGATTTGATTCTTTCATCATGAGCCTTGGATACAATAGACTCAGTTCAGACTATTGTGCATATTACAAGAGGTTTGAAGATAATGATTTCATCATTTTGTTGTTGTACGTGGATGACATGTTGGTAGCAGGCCCCAACAAAGATCGAGTCCAAGACTTGAAGGCACAATTGGCTAGGGAGTTCGAAATGAAGGACTTGGGACCAGCAAACAAGATTCTAGGGATGCAAATTCACCGAGACAGAAATAATAGGAAGATTTGGCTTTCTCAGAAGAACTACTTGAGGAAAATCTTGCGACGCTTCAACATGCAAGATTGTAAGTCAATTTCTACCCTACTTCCTGTTAATTTCAAATTATCCTGAAGTATGTGTCCTAGCAATGAAGCAGAGAGGAAGGAGATGTCTCGAGTACCATATGCATCAGTAGTGGGAAGTTTGATGTTCGCTATGATATGTACAAGACCAGACATTGCACAAGCAGTGGAAGCAGTCAGTCAATACATGGCGAATCCTGGTAGAGAGCATTGGATAGCTGTGAAGAGGATTCTGAGATACATCAGAGGAACCTCAGATGTTGCATTATGTTATAAAGGATCAAAGTTTACTGTTAGGGGCTATGTGGATTCAGATTTTGCAGGAGACCTTGATAAAAGGAAATCCACTACTGGCTATGTGTTTACACTTGCGGGAGCAGCTGTAAGCTGGATTTTGAAACTGCAGACCGTTGTGGCCTTATCTACAACAGAAGCAGAGTACATGGCAGCTACACAAGCTTGCAAGAAAGCTATTTGGATACAAAGGTTATTGGAAGAGCTCGGGCACAAACAATAGAAAATTTCTGTGTTTTGTGACAGTTAGAGTGCCTTGCATATTGCAAGGAATCCAGCCTTTCATTCCAGGACAAAGCACATAGGAGTTCAATATCACTTCGTTCGAGAAGTAGTAGAAGATGGAAGTGTCGATTTACAGAAAATCCATACCAAGGAGAACCTAGCAGATGTTTTGACTAAGCCAATCAATACTGACAAGTTTGTCTGGAGTAGATCCTCTTGTGGCCTGGCAGAAACGTAAGCAACATGATAATAGCGAAACAGAAAGGATGATGTGGAGATTGATTAGTTCTAAATCAAATCTCCAAGTGGGAGAAATGTTGAAAATAGGGCACCACTCTTCTAGAAGAATGTGCACCCAAAGTCCTCAAGTGGCCCACCATTGTAGGTGGTGCCGAAATGCTTGAAGGAGAAAATGGTAAAAAGAAGAAGAAAGAGGAAGAAAAATGGGTGTCGGGCCGAAAATGAAGAAGAAAAAAAAATAATGATTAAATAATTAAATGAACAGTAGCCAGTATTGGCTATAAAAGGAGGCTCCTTCTCCTCATTTCATCATTCCAATTCGTGAGAGCAATTCCTGCATATCAAAGAGTTGTAGAACTTAAATAATAAAAGCTCTAATTTTAGTGATTTGAGAGTTTGGGTGTATTGGAGTTTTGGAAAGTGAGCTAAAATATCACAATACTTGTAATTCCTTTTCACTAGTAAAATATTCTCCTTCTGTCTTCGCCCGTGGACGTAGACTAAAAGCCGAACCACATAATTTTCTGGTGTCCTCTCTATGCTTGTTCTTTATTTTTCTTACAAATTTATTTTAACTGCGTGTCTGCTTCACCTATTAATTTCCTAACAAAAATTACATAAAGTAAAGTAACAATACTAATTGCCTTTTTATTTACAAGTGAATGAACGTGCTTTTAAGCTTTCAAAATTTTAAGTCAAGATCGAACTTTTGTTGGTTTTACCATTAAATGATGACTAATGCTGCTGCAATAGCAATTTTCTGCTACAAAGGTAAAATTAATGTGTTGACTGACCTGAAATCAAAAGAAATGGCTTGTGAGAAATCAAAAAAAAAAATGTGTTGACTGACCTTTTTTTTTTTTTTTCTTAGAGGCATGTGTTGACTGACTTGCTTTGTGGAAACATTACAGGAATTTTATCTTCATTTTGCGGACTACAAAGAATGATGAAAATTCAAAAGCAAACAGCCAGCCTGTGCCGTCATTAATGTCCGTTGATTGGTGAAGTTTGATTTTCCACTTCATCGATGTAGATCTGGATTTATCTTGTACGATTTTCTATGGTATTCAAGAGTTGCAGATAGATAACAGTAGTCTGTTGTATGATTTTCCTTTTTTGAAGGACAAGTTGAAGTTGTAAAAGAAATTAGAATAGAAGTGCAACAAGTAAAATGAAATCCCTATCTGCTATACAAATAGGGTAGAGAATTAATACTGGGATAAGAAGAGAAGATCTGACGGTGAACCTGTTAAATGTCTTGTGTCTCCTTGTGTGGTGTTTGATTGATTTCATTTACAACAATGCTTTCGACAACAATAAAGTTCTAACATTCTCAGTGTTAATATTCACAATTGCTGAAAAGAGAGAAAGGCAAAACAATTTATTCATTTTTTGGCAGCAAAATTCAGTTGATACAGCAAGCTAATAGTTATTACCTCCCTACATAGTTCAGGCTTTTGATCATGGATGATGCTTCCATAGACCAAATACTGAAATTAGTGATGAACATGAATGCACATGTTCCTTTATGGTAGTGGCATTTCATGAAAATCAAGAATTACGAGATAACAAGAGAAGGCGTTGGAAATGGAGGGACTGGTATATCCATCATTCCTTCCAGCATCCAGACAACATTTTTCATGGAAGGGCGAAGACTTGGATCGTCTTGAGTACACAATAGTCCAACTTTCACCATCCTTCCCAGTGTTTCCATGTCCACTTCTTCTTCGTCCACTCCAACAAGCATGTTTAACTCCCCAGCAACAAAACAATTATACACCCAAGTCAAAAGAAGAACTTCATCTGCAGTTGAAACATTCACTTCAAAATTGCTTCTGCAGCATACAATCTCCAACAACACAATTCCAAAACTGTAAACATCTGATTTCACAGTTATTAGACCACTTCTCTGCCTTTCAGGTGCCATATAACCTCTACTCCCTTTGACCTCAGCGACAATTCCAGTTTGATTTGGCATTAGAAGCTTTGCCAAGCCGAAATCAGAGATCTTAGCGGTCCAAGAATCATCGATAAGTACGTTTCGAAGCTTGATGTCACAGTGAATTATTTGGACCTCACATTCTTCATGAAGGTAAAGTATCCCTCTGGCCACGTCTAGTGCGATTCTCACCCTCTCTCTCCAGAGAGGACGTATTTCTCCATTGAATAAGAGATTTTCTAGAGAACCTTTACTCATAAATTCGTAAACAAGAAGTTTCTTAGAGCTCTGCATGCAGAAGCCAAGCAACCGAACCAAGTTTCTGTGATGGGTTCGGCGAACTGCTGCCATTTCTGCTTGGAACTTTCTTTCTCCTTCTTCCGTAGGATTTTCTAATCTCTTGACTGCAACAATCTTGTTACTTTGGCACAAAGATCCCTTGTAAACTGCCCCAAAACAACCTCTTCCCACCACTTCTTGAAACATGTCTGTGGCTTGCTCGAGCTCATTATAGGAAAACGATTGCAGGGTGAACTCTTGCTTTTCCCCCATATTTGAATCTCCGCGCAGCTTTTGATATTTATTAACTCGAAGCTTGTAAACAAGGAAACTCGAAAAGGCAACAAGGGAACACAAGAAAGTGATAGAACTCAAACAAGCTGCAAGAACTGCAACAAGTTTCTCCTTGTTGTCATCAACAACTCTTTCATTCGGAACCGCTGGGTCTACTCGCGTATTACTAAGACTGGTGTGGCCAGAACTCCACTTGATGAAGACTGTGGCTGACTCATTTTTATCATTCACACCGTACATAAGTGGAAGTTTCAGTTTGCTGCATTTTTTTTGGAAATAAAAAGCAGCAGCACAATAGCAGTCCTTCAGGCAGGACTTGCTACAGTCTTCCTTTGAGTTCGAGGATAACTGAGCATAAGGACAGCCTCCCAACTTTGTGTTCTCCAAATTAGTAATGTTGTAAAAATCTGATGGCTTCTTCCTTTTACAACCTTCTTTATCACTGAAGTTCTTGTAACAGCCCTGAAGCTTTATATCTGGGTTGATGAAATCAAATCCAGGAAAGCAATGGCAATCGCCTTTACTACTACTGTTTGTAGAAGTAGAGCAGAAGCTATTGACACCACAGAAACCTTTCACCTGGCATTGGTTCTGTAATGCAGACCACTCGATGATCAGATCGTAATCACCGTTATTGATGTTAAAATGATGCGAGTACAGCCTTAAAATCCCATCTGAATCAAGTGTTGCACGGTAAATTACACTTTGATTCACATTCTTTTCAGAATAAGAGCTATTTGATTTAGCTAGAACTCGTAAACTACCGTTACTACTGATTAGCTGTAGTACGCCTCTAGGACTCAGATTTAACATCTTATAATAGCTTCCATCAAAATTGGACATGTCACTGGTCCAATAAGACTCCCTAAACTCGTCTAGAGTGTTTGTGGGATAAAAGACAATTTTCTCTTCATATTTCAGACGAAACCGTCCTGTTTTGCTGTTGGTTTCAGTTACACTGGAATATAATTCCTTCCCGGACGTAAGATTCTGTCCCCCCAATATTGTGTCAGTGGGATAGTCGAAACTCGACCAAATAATGTCAAAACTCTTGCTGTAAAGCACAAAATTACCTGAATCAATCATGGCAGCCGAAAAAGCAGGCTTGGAAATCGAAGAAGCAGGCTTCGAGGTATCAGTAATGAGTTTTTCATTGCCTTCTTCTGTTCTCAGAACGAGATAACCATCTTTGGTTAATGTCAACGTAGCATTTGCTGACAAAGGATGATCATCTCGATACGCAGTCCAAACGATTGTAATATCTGAAGAGGTGACTAACCAGATTCCGACGGCAAAGCCAGTATTTTGTTTGTAGAAACCAAATTGAAATCTTCCAGAGGATGACTGCCATGATCTCGGCTGCTTGGAAGGCGACAGTGAAGAGCCTGGCCTAATTAATTTCAGTTGTTGGTGGTGTTGTCGAGTAGCAACAATTGCAGAAAAGGTGAAGAGTAATATTAAAAGAGTATGTGCAAAAGCCATGAGAGGAAATGAGGCGATTAAGTCTGATTGCTAGCTGTTTCTTCTGTTCTTGAGGTTTCTCAATGAAGGAGAACATCACTCAATGTGTTTTTACTTCCACTGTTAAATGGTGACTACTGCCAGTGAAGTGCAATTTGCAAATTTCCCGAGAAAAGTATTAAAGCGTTGACTTGCTTTATTGAAACTTCACAGATATTAGGTACCTTCATTTGAGAACCACACAAAATTGAAGAAATTCAAATGCAAACAGCTAGCATGTGCTGCACGGTATGCTTAATTGAAGGTCCCTCTGCTATTATGGTACACGTCTGCTGTGAAAAGAAGATCTAACTCTAAATTAATAGTTGATCGTATATGGTCAATAAGATTTTTAAATAAGATTTTTAATAAAATTAGTAAATATATTATAAATTTTTCATCGAACAGTTAACAAATAAAATTACATTAACTTAAAAGCCACTACTTCTCAAGGGCAGATAGTCTCGTTAATCTTGGGCTTCATTGCGTGTCCCTGCACTCGGTGAAGTTTAATTTACTAGATCCGCACAACTTCATCTATATTAAATAGTTACATTTTCCGTGACATTTCAACTCATATTTGAATTGTTTTAGATTTCTCACTCTTTCATTCGAATCATGGTATCTTTCCACGCGAAGGAAGAGGTAGATCTGCAAGTGAGCCATTATTGTTCATTTATTCGTCTGCAAGAAACCACCTGCAGTTCTCGGCGACCTTGTAGATTCAATGGAAGCTTATAAGCATAGAACAAGGTGTACAATTGCAGTCCTCCAAATAGGATTCTTTTTTTTTTCTCTCTTCAACGCTTTTGATGTATTGAAGTAACTTAAAAAATTTGAAGTCTTATTCTAACCAGAACCTGAAATACGAAAATCTTCAGATTTTTGGTCATCCGGTAGACACTTATAATAAACCTTGTCTAAGATGGAGTGTCATTGTGCTTGTAGAATGTCTAATGTTTAACAAGTAATAAAAGTATTTACAATAGGTAATTAGATGGATAGGAACCGATTTACCTTCTCGGGTCTTTCAGCGCCTTAGGATTCACAACTTTGGACATAGAGTCTATGCAAGAGACCACGTGCTGATCAAGTTGCCAGCCATATCTTGTAATATATTATGAACTATAGTGATAGGATAGGTGGCTGTTAAAAAACCAGCACCTACACCACCTACCTCAATCAATCTGTACCAGGCGACAGACCATGATAGCACCTGCTGTCCGTTTGCTGAAGTTTCTACAGTCTTTATTTTGGTCCTACAAATGAAGACAAAATTTCTATGATATTTCCCTGAAGTAATTCAGTCAATGCAGTTGTCTTTCTCCTTGTAGTTGCAAATTTCAATAATGAAACAAATTTCTTTACTACAATACAAAGGACACTTTATTGTTTGTCAAAAACAAGGGACTCTTTAAGTACTTCATCTTTTCCTTTATTGACAAACCCACAGCTATAAGATTTAAATTTAGGGATGGCAGCAAAATCTGGGTCCGACCCGCATTTCGGAAAAATCTGAATCCGTATTTAAAAAATGTAGATCCGGATTTAAAAACCTCAAATTTGTACAGATTCAAATGTTGATCTGGATGCAATATTTTAAATCAAAAAATATATTAACTTAAATTAAAAAAAAGCCTAATCCCTAATCGTTTCTACTTTCTACTTTCTATCAGTGTTGGTGTCTCTAGTCTCTCGTTGCCTCTCTTCCTTCACTCAACTTTCCCCCACACTCACCTCACCAGCAGCCCGCAGACGTAAGTGTCGCTTTCGACCAGTGGCCGACTCGCCGTGACGCCGTCTTCCTCGCAGCTCGCCGAAGCCTCGCCTGATCTGTCGTTGTCTCATTGAAGCTCGCCTGAAGTGCCGTTGAAGCTCGCCTGATCTGCCGTTGAAGCTCGCCTCGCCTGATCTGTCGTTGAAGCTTCGCCGTCCAAGGCTCGCGGTGGTCGTCGAAGGATTGCTGTGACGCTGCCGTCCAAGAAATTAATTTGCCGTTGCCAATAATGATTTTGGCAACACCACCACCATATAAATGTATCGTTACCATTGTACATAATCACAGTAAAATACTCTTAAAAGAAAAAGAGACTACAATTCTATCACCCTAAAAATATAAAGATTTTCAAAACGTTTCTCAAAATTTTAAAGAACATAAACATATGCAAATTTGAAGGTTTTAACGGTTGGACTTAGTAACCAAAATTTTTGGGGGGGTGGGGGGTGGTATCAAAACTGGGAAAAATTCTTCTATACAACCATTGCACACATTACTAATCAATTAATAGAATACTCACATTTTTAACTTTTTGCACATCTGTTATGATTCAATTGGCTGGTTGTTCTGGTACATACCTCATATCAAAAGAAGTTTTTGTCCATGCATTTTGGACTAAAATTTGAAGGTTAAGCCTTATTTACTAGAAGGCATTACTTCATATTTATTTCAAAAGTCATCAATCACCACTTGCTATTCACGTGGTAGTAGATTTGCAACTGTTATTTCCTTGGCACGAAAACTTTTACTGTCACTCAGAGTTGAACTCTTGGTCTTGGAACAGAGTTGTTGCACTGTCACCCTCAATCAAATACCATGGCTGCATCAGACAGCTGTAGGCTTTTGAATTTTCTTCAATTTTTGTGGTCTAAAAATAAATAAATGGTTTCTATGATGTCTCTTCTGTAAATAAAGTCAGTCAAGTCAACTCATTACTTTTTCTGATCATGAAATTTCAATTGTCCAAGTCAGTTTCACATGCCTGCTTCGTTTGATATCTCAAGCATGTTTCATACATCATTTAGTGATATCACAATGACATAGCATGCGTACATGTGGCCAACCTCGCACGAAATCTATAGTGGAAGTGTGGAACTAGGTTCAGTTTTATACAAGAGGGTAAAGAGAAATCTTAAGAAATGAGATATGCAAGTCTTCTTTACATGCCACTACAACAAAAATAGGTATATTTGACATTTATTATTTGATAGTTTTTATAAATTGTCAAATATATTTAGCACTTTATTAAGTATTATGTATGCCTCAAAAATAAATGACAGTTAGTGCAAGCATGAAACATATTTGACGGTTTTAAATTAAGCATTAGGTATTAAAATTTTAAAAAAATCGATTTACCTTATTAAGTCAAAAATAGTAAAATACTACTTAAAAAAATTGAAAATAAAACAAATAAATAATCGACTTGTCCTTTGTCCATTTCTCTTCTTCACAAAAAGCGAAATGCAAATTCTTCTTCACAAAACGACGAATCAATAAAGCTCCTCGTTTCTCTTCTTCGATCACAGCTTCTCCACTGCCAATATTAAAGTGCCGAGCCTCCATCTTCTGAATTGAATGGTCTCAAACTCAGAGAGGATCTTCGAGAAGTTGAAGGTTCTTGATTTATTTAATTTCTCTTTATACATTTATTTTCGGTTGTTAATTTTAATTTTTGTTGTAGATGCTTCACATTAAGATCTATTTCCACAAAGTGCATTTTACAAGTGCTATTTCTTTGATAATTTGGGAAAATTAAGCCATAACAAGCTGGTGACGGCTCTGATCGTCGGTTCAACGACGTTCTTTGCCATAGATTCCTCAGACAAGGTAAATTTTTAGTCATTTTTTTGTCATCGTTATCATGATATTGATCATCAATATTGTTGATTTTATCGTAACTCTGCAAGGTTTTCTTGGTTTTATAGTGAGGCTTGGTGGAGCAGTACTTAAGGACCTCGGTTGATTTTCTCATGGAGTTATGTAACTCTGTTTCTCCAGTGAGAGGGAATTTATTGACGGTTTCTTAGGAGCTCACATATGTCACTCTTATTGTTGACTCTGATCAAAGGTGTGGTTGCAACATATGTTAGAAATATGAGTCAATATTTGCTTCTTTAAATTTGAAAACCAGTCGAAATAGCAACTTCAACATGAGAATAAAACTCCATGAATAGTAGATATTATTACTATTTATATCACTGTTTACGACTACTGTTTAGGAGTACTATTCATCTAATACTATGCACAGCACTGTTCCTATAGTAGCAATTATAAATTTGTCAAAGGGTGTTCAATGTAGTCTCCTTAAGACCACTCCTCTAGGAAGATTTCCCCCCATGTGATAAGGACATAAATAATGTGGATTGATCTCTAAGATTTAATGATGCTACTATTGTGAGGTTGCACTCCAAATAATAGTGTAAAATAGCAAACGAAAAATTAGGAAGGAAACATGAGATAGAAGGAGAGATAATAGAGATTATTGCACCTTGAAGGCCCTTTAGATCTCTTTTATATAGAGAAACCCTCTATAATTCTTTTCCTAATTTAATGTGAATTAGCCAACCACTTTCCTTATTCAATTTGAGTTAGTCATCCATGTGTCTTATAATTTAATTCAATTTAAATAATCCAAATTACATCTAAATTTGATTTATTCAATTCTAATTTATAATCAAATTAAACATATGACTAATTTCAAATCAAATATAAAAATGATTGCTCTCACTTCCCTCTAATGTGAGAAATTACTACTTGAAATCCTAATAAAATTCCAGCAATCCCCCACATATTTCAAAATACTTCAATTTCCTTTATCATATGATTTAATGCATATGAATTGGTGCCTTTTGAGCTATGAACCAGCCATTGAACAACTAATTGTGCCTCAAAAGAACTTGGTGAAACTTATAGTTTCTATGAACTAATATTCCTTTTGTGTAAGGTAAAGGACTAGAAGCTCACATTATACTCTTTAAGTCTTCTATTGTTCTGCAATTTGGCATTTTAATGGTCCTGTAACCTTGGATTCATGAGTGCTCTAGAGAAGCCTGTCTAACTCTCGTAGGAATCAACCTAAGTCCACACTACATAAATGAACCCCCATAAAGTGTGTCATGTAGTTTTGACACATCACCATACACAAAATGTAGGTTGTGGAGTTCATTAAGAGCTCAATTGCTCAACCTAAATAATTGCAATAGGCAACTATATATCTTGCTAGAGGGAGGATTCAAATAAATAGATTGATAGTCCCACAGACAACAAGTGACTTATTATTACCCTTATGAACTTACTTCATGGGATCTCTAATCATATAGGTAGGGTTACCATCACTCTTGTCTTTTGTTATAAACAGAAGTCTTATCCCCCTCGACATAATTACTACTAATCTCACGTAGTAATTTAGTTAGGGAATTGGCCAAATTTGACTCTGACATCACAAATCTAGACGTACAACCCCAAATTCTAGTAGTTGCTCAAGAATATTATATCTAAGATAAATTTATTTGCTTTTCCCATTATGTATTATACAAGTCTGCCTATAATAGTTAAATGATCCTTAATAGGATTTTGAGTATAACTACTCAATCTGCCTATAGCATATGCAACGTTAGACGTTTATTATTCATCAAGTATATTAGGCTACCTATGATTTGGACATATCTCAATTTATCAACACTATGTTTTACATTTTTCATTAGGTGGGTATTTGCATCATACGATGTAGAGATTGGTTTCTCATCATAACCCCCAAACCTTCTCGATATAGTGTTCTTATGACAATATAAGACCATCACTAGCCTTAGTGATTGAGACGCCTAATATAACATCTACTTCTCCCATATCCTTCAAATCAAAGTTAGAAGCAAGCATCCTCTTAGTTTCATTTATATATCCATTTGATATTAATACTTTATCAAACTTCTCATGCCATAGTTTTGATGATTCTTTTAAGCCATATACCGACTTGATATATTTGCATACCTTTTTACTCAATACTTAAAATTATACAACCCTCTAGTTGACTCAGGTAGATTTTTGCATCCAAGTTTATTTTTAGATAGCAATTTCGACATCCATTTAATAAACATGTAAATTATGAATTGCAACTAATGTAATCAAAACTCTAATAAATGCAATTCGTGTCACAAGAGCATAAGTATCAATCAAAATAATTTGTCTTTCTCTTATTAGGATCATTTGGCAATTAATCTTGTATTATATTTATCAATTGATCCATCTACTTTCGATTCTCTTTGAAAATTTCATTTACACCAAATAAGTTCTGTATCCAAAGGCAAAACAACAAATTCTCATACATGATTGCTCATGATGGACTCTAACTCACTATTGATCGCCTCTCTCCACGGAGGTGCATCTCGTGAAGCTATAGCTTCTTTGTAAGTTTAAAGATCATTCTTAATAAGAAAAACATAGAAGTCTCCACTAAAACTAATGTAACTAATGTTAGTTTTCCTAAGAAAATATAAATAAAGAATTTAATATTCTTGGACTTAAGGATAGTATCTAGGGGTGGGCAAAATACCCGACCCGACCCGACCCAACCCAAAAAATTTCGAGTTTGGGTCGGATCAGGTTGTCATTGAAACCCGATCGGGTGAAACCCGACCCGATCCGAATACCCAATCGGGTTGCAAAAAAAAAAACTAACTAAACCTAAACTAAACACATTCCACACGCACAGACAAAGTCACTCACAAAAATCACATACACACAAACAAACAAGGCAACAACAGAGAACAGACTCATCACTCACGCACACAGCCACACAACTCGCAACCGTGCACCCTCTTCAGCCAACAGCCAAGAGCCTCGTGAGAATCTAACATGGTGACGCCCAATAGCCAAGAGCCAACAACCACGATTTGCTGCCGTGATCCGCTGCTCCAATCCCGCGATCTGCTACCGCTTGCCTCGATTTGCTGCCATGATCTGCTGCCACGATCCCATTGGGACCGATCTGTTGCTCCAGGCCGAAGCCTCCAACCAGACCCAAGCTCATGGATTTCTCCCTTTGTGACCCGAACCCGATTGAAGCTTTGAACTTTGAAATTTCATAACTTTCTCCCCTTTTAAATCCGAACCCTTTAAATTTGAACCCTTTAAATCCAAACCCGATCTTACCCGAATAAAACCTAAATTATTAACCCGATCCGATCCGAATATAATTCGGATCGGGTTAATAATTCGGGTTTCATTCGGATTGATTTTTGTCTAACCCGAACAACCCGAACCCGACCTGAACCCGGTTTTGCCCACCCCCCATAGTATCCACCTCAAATGAATGTCCTTCATTTTAAAGTACGAAGAATCTGTAAGCAGCATTGTTCTGCACATACCCTATATATAAACTGTCAACAATTTAAGGTTTCAACATAGTCTTTTTAGGATTAGGTATAAGAACCTTTCCGAGGCCACCCCACACTTTGAGGTATAATAAATTATGCTTATAGCCTCTCCATAACTAATAAGGTGTTTTTTTTTCTGTTTTCTTATAGGATATTCTATTCTGCATATGGCAAGCTAGCAACATAACTTCCCCCGCACAAATTCAGCAATGCTTCAGAACTTATTACCATGGCATTTACTACATTCTTCAATGTTTTATTTTCCTTCCAGCTCCATTAATTGATTAAGGTGAATAGGAAGGAGTTACTTCATGGATGATACTATAATTCTCACAATAAGCATTAAATATGCTTCAATCATATTCACCTCTTCAATTCATGGTTAATTTTAAATCGCCAAGATCATTGTGAACTAAACTAAGAAATTTAGTTTCTCTGCTTAGAACTAGTTTACATGTCTTCTTCGTGGATTCTGGTTCCACACATATTATATATGTCATTTGACAAGCTCAAACTAGACAATATACTAAGTTTTCTCATTTTCTTAATATAAAAAATTTCACATGGCCATGTCTCTCATGCTATAGAGTCAATAACACAAGTTAAGATGATTAATCTTTCATCTTTAATAATATTAAGAATTATAATCCTAAAGAATTCAATAGAATAATATCCCTTTCCCAACAAATATATGATTATTTGACAATATAATTTTGTCACCCTCGAACTAACTCTTTTATCCATGTCTTGCTTAGTAGAAAGGCATAATTCAAATAGTATCGTTTTCTATAAACATGGCATATATTACTCAATGAGAGGGTTTTCTCAAAAGTAAGTCTAAGAAGATTTTTTCCTTGCTCAACGCTGGTGTGGACAAAAGTCATCAAGGAAAACAAATTCTTCTCCTTCCCTCACTATAGCATAATCAACCGTGATTATCTCGAAGACAACCACAATAATAAAGTCATCTCCTTTAACTAAATTGACTTACGAAGGATTTTGTTGTCTTCATTCCTTTGAGCTTAATTGCTATGTTGGCTAGCATAGTGCCCAAGTTTTTCTAAATGTAATGCAATTTCCTTTCCTTTAATAATGAGGTTGAAATAATTATGAGGAGCATAATTCTCAGATAAATGAAGAGCATAATTCTCAAATAAAATTTCCTTGGAATTTAATTCCTTGGTTCTTCTATTATATTTTTTTCCTCAATTTTATCAATCAAATTATATCTTCAAGACTCAAATAATTTCACTATACATTCCTCAACAGAACAGTCTTGAGTCTATAAATTTTAATAAAATATTCCTTTATCAGGAAAATCTTAAATTTTACATAGAGTATGCTGACATATAGGTTCTCAATAATAAAATTGTCATAGCTTGATTCCATCTAAAACAATTGAAATCTATTTTCGTTCTAGACCTCAAGAAACCTATCAAACAATTTTTTGCTATGACATTACTAAATTGAAAAATTCGAAACAATTTATCCTTTTATGGTAAATCATGAAACTTTCCAGAAAAATACTAGACATATATAGGAAACAGTTCTCCAAATTTCATATATTTTTTAAGAAGTCTAGGTATGGTAAAATTGTTGCGTAATCCAAACATTATGTTGAAATCAAATATTTTTAGCGTAACAAACTTGACTTTAAAAAATCATTATAAATTGAATTCTTATATGATTTTGTTGAAAAATTTTCAAAAGATCTTTTAGATGTCTAGTATATCATATAAAAATTTTAGGTTCAAACTCAATCTGTATTAATTATTATGAATTTCATAATAACCCTCTATTAGCATAAATTTCTATAAAATCTTAGGTAGCCAATGTTTCTTATCTAACCATGCTCAAACTATTAAAGTCACTTAGTGAAATACTTCTGAGATTTAGCATCCCAAATATATTTTAATAGATCCCAAATCTTAGAAGTATTTTTATAACTTATATCGTAAGTGATAGGTTTGACATACCTTAGCAATAATCAAAACTCATAAATTGGTCTTAAGATTGTTGGAAATATGAGTCAATATAGCTTCTTTGAATTTCAAAATTGGCTGAAATAGGAACTTCAATATGAGAATAGAACTCTATGAATAGTAGCTATTAGTACTGTTCACATCACTGTTCATGGGTACTTCTTCTTCCCATACTAATTATGGCACTGTTCACATAACAGCAATCATAAGTTTGTCAAGGTATGCATAATGCACTATCCTTAAGACAATTTCTACTCCTCTAGGAAGATTTTTTGATGTGATAATGACACAAATCATGTGGATTGATATTGAAGATTCAATGATACTACTGTTGTGAGGTTGCACTCCAAGAAACAGTGTAGAATAGGAAAAGAAAAATTATGCAGAAAACATGAGATACAAGCAGAGGTAATAGAGGTTGTTGCGTCTTGAATGCCTTTTATGTATTTTTTATATAGAGAAACCCTCTCTATATGTCTCGCAATGTAATTTAATTTAAATAATCCATATGACTTCTAGATTTGACTTATTCAATTCTTATTTATAATTAATGTTACGTTTTACTTCCCGGATTAGGGAATTGGAATTAGAATCGGAATCGGAATCATTGACAGCGTTTACTTTGAAAAATGGTGTCAGGAATCGAAATCGAAATCGTGGGGCCCACCACAATTTGGGAATGAGGAATGGAAGACTCATTCCCAAGGGGGAGGTGGGAATGAGTCCCCTATTCCCGAGAATGACTATTTGGCCCTTCCCCAAAATTAAAAATACCCATATTGTCCTCATTTGCAATTAATTAATATATTATAATAATTAATAAATTAACATATTATTAACAATAATTATTAATAATTATAGTTTTTGAATAAATAATCACAATAATTAATATATTATGATTACAATTAATTCATATATTATTATTAATTAATTAATATAATTATTAATTAATTAATATATTAATATATTATTAACAATAATTATTAATATTTATAATTTTTGATAAATAATCACAATAATTAATATATTTTTATTATAATTAATTAATTAATATACTATTATAATAATTACTAAAATAATTACTTTAATTAATTCACATATATTATTAATTAATATAATTATCATTATTAATTAATATATTAATAATTATAAAAAATTAATTAATATATAATTTTAATAATTAATTAATATATTAATATATTATTAAAAATAGGAAAATTATCATTTTCTCATAAAAGTTTTCTTGACATATCATGTCGATCTTTAGGAATTTGTCGAAAAATACGTTTTTACTACTAAAGTTAAATATTGTTATCAATTCACTATCATTCGGTTAATAAAAAGTTAATGTTTAACGGAAATTGAGTTAAAATTCGATTTTACCCCCAAGAGTTTGGTAGTAAAATGATAATTCTCCTAAAAGTTCGGTAGTAAAATGATAATTTATCTATCAAATTAATAGACAATTTTACTCTTACAGCTGGAAATGTCTTTGATACCCTTATGACATTAGCAAATTTTCAACGTTGTTAACGGAATGGTGGTGAATTGATAACGGCACAAAATTTTGGTAGTAAAATGCACTTTTCGGCAAACCTTGGTACTGACATGATATGTCAGTAAAACTTTGCTAGTAAAATGATAATATCCCTTAAAAATAATATATTAATAATTATATTTTTTGAATAAATAATCACCATAATTAATAAATTTTTACAATAATAATTAATATAATTAATTAGTATATTATTATAATTAATTAATTAAAAAATTTCACAACTAATTAATATACTATTGACAATAATTATTAACAAAGTAATTTTTGAATAAATAATCACTATAATTAAAATATAAAATAATAATTATGACAATAATTAAATAAGGACATTGTAGTAATTTGTTACAATCTAACTCATTACAATTCCGATTCTAAGATAAAATAATCACATCAATGGAATTCCAGTCTATTCCGATTCCAATTCCTGTAGGTCAAGTAAACAATTTATTCTGATTCCCATTCCCCATTCCCATTTCAACATTCCTATTCCAACCCATTCTGATTACTGACAAGTAAACACAACATAAATTAAATACATGACTAAGTTCAAATCAAATATAAAAGTGATTGCTCTCACTTCCCTCAAATGTGGGAAATTAGTTTTTTGAAACATCAATAAAATTCCAACAAAATAAATTTTTTCGCTCTTTTCGAACGCAATGAGAAGCAGTTCACTAATGACAAGGTTTGTCTTTTCTAATGTTTTGGACATAACCACAATGCATCCATGCCAATTCCTCTGAAAGCAGAAAATAGATGACTATCATTGCTACTTTCAATCTTATACAGATGTAGAAGGAGGATTTTCATAACTTAATAATTCAACTGGATGCAAAACAAGCATTTGAACTAGGAATTGAGCGACTGAGAAGGACGTCAAATATGATGAAGCACATGAGTGATCAGGGGCGGATCTCGGAGAAAAATTCTACGGGGGCCAAATTTAAAATTTTAATTTTTATGTTACTATATATGTAAAATTTTAATTCTACAGGGGCCAATAAAGATATTTTACACTAATTTTTCCCATTTTCTTTATAAACCCTAAAATATTTTAAAATTCTACAAGGGCCATAGCACCCTTTAGCCTTATATAGCGTCCGCCCCTGCGAGTGATGATGGTGATACAGAGGTTCAGCAAAAGATAGAAAAAGTGCTTAAAGATTTAAGAGAAAAGGAAGGAGAGATTGAAGATCTAGAAGCATTGAACCAGACTGTAATCATAAAAGAACATAAAAGTTACGATGAGCTACAGGATGCTCATAAAGAATTGATTAATGTACACATTTAAGGATTTATTTTGCTTACCTGAACTGTCCTTTCAAAGTGTTATTGATTGTAGATATGAACTGATAAAGGATTTTAAATAGATTAGCATTCAGTATCTACTTTTTGTGCTATCACATAATTGTGTGTTATTGATGCTAGAAGCCTTTAGTGATTCAGAAACTCATGAGTGAATGAGAAAATTGGAAAACAAGTTCTAAATTGTGATTATGTGAGAAGGATGTGCCAACTGTTTACGTAATCTCTTTCGATGCGGAATGATGAAGTCCAATTTTCATCACTTTTCTATGATTTTTATGCTGCAGTCAAGGGCTTACTGTTGCTTCTTTTAGTTCTGTTGTGCAGTTCCTAATCCCTGCTACCAATTTATCTACCAATTCATAAGCCTTGAAAGAAACATTCGATCGTGCTCATATTGGTCCTAAAAGGATGGGGGAACTTAACAATAAACCGTTATAATTTTGGCTTTCATTCTCATTCCATGTGACCTTTTTAAAATATTCTTTGAATTCAATTTGCCCCTGTTCTGTAATAAGTTTTAAATTATGACAAATGTATCAGTGAATGAATTATGATTATATTTATTTGTGAACTGCACATTGTTGAATTCATCTATCTAAAAAATATTAGAGGTATAAGAATTGATCAATACTAAAAAAATCACTCTTGCTTATCTAGTTTTGTTTTGGTGTTGTAATATATTTTTGCAGTTTCATGACTTCTAAGCTTCCTGGATCTTAAATGAACTTAAGACCCATAAATATGAAATCTCACTTCCCGCATGTTGCTACTTAGCTATGTCTTTTAATGTGAATATGAGACAAACTCCTTAGTTGTATAACTTTTAATGTGAATGTGAGACAAATACCTTAACCATTGAAAGTGATTTTCTTGGAGATAATTTATTGGACAATATCTATGAGGACTTCATTTTTTCTAGCATTTTTCATCACCCTTATGTCACGGGATGAGTGTTTTGCGCAACGGACCCGTGCGAAACTTAGACAACCTTTGCCGAATGTTGCTAAGTAAGCCTTTGAGCTTCTCGACTAGCTAAGCCTAAGTGTTTTGAGAGAGCTAGAGAGAAGGAAGCAATGGTGCCGAATAAGAAAACTTGTATTGCTAATAAGAGAGATTACAAGAGTGCTTGAGTTGCTTGCTCAATGCTTGTTGCTCAAATGCTAAATTCCATGACCTATTTATAGGGGAGGCTTGCCAAGCTCTAGAGATTCTAGAGAATTCTACCACATGCCTAGAATTCTAGATATTTACATGTGCTGCAAATGTGTGGAGTATTCTAGAGTATTTACAAGCTCAAATGTGCTAGAGTTTCCTAGAAGTTTCTGGAAATGGTGGGCAATTGGGCTAGCAACTTGGGCGGTCCGTAACATCCTCCCCCACCTAAGCTCGTGGCGTCCTCGTCGCGCTTTCGTGCTTGAAATTCTAGATATGCTTAGTGAATTACCACAAATCATCTTCACGTTCTCAAGTGGCTTCGCTCTCAGGGAGGTTTTGCCACTTTACCAAGTACTCATTGTACGATGACACGCCTCTTCTCCGAATCACGCGATCCGTAATGATGTAGTCCATATCTTTGTCAACGCAGTGACAAAGACGGTTGGTGCACACCTTGATTCTCCATGACTTGGGTCTCTCACGTCTCCGTGATATGGCTTGAGAAGGCTCACATGGAAGACCGGATGGATCTAGAGTCTTGGCGGGAGTTGGAGTTGATATGAGACGTTGGCCACACGTCGTACCACTCGGAAGGGTCCCTCGTAGCGCTTTATTAACCCCTTGTGCACTTTTCACAAAGTCTTGAATTGTTGGGGTAGGAGCTTCATTAACCCCATTGAAAGTGATCATGACTTGATCACATTCCTTGTACTCAACATGTCGTCTCCTTGTATCTGCCCATTTTTTCATCTTCTCGTGGCTTTGTTGAGGTAGGCTTGCGTGATGTCCGCTTCCTCGTGCCATTCACAGGCGAGCTTATGTGCCGCGGGGCTTTTCCCTCCGTAAGTTGAAGCTATGGCGTGGGGGGTTATAGGCTGAAACCCCATGATGATTTCAAATGGACTTTTGCCTGTAGCCTCACTTCCCTGTAAGTTATAAGAAAATTGGGCGATATCGAGTAGCTTCGCCCAATCCCGCTGATGATTGCTCACATAATGCCTCAAGTACATCTCGAGGAGGCCATTAATACGCTCGGTCTGCCCATCCGTTTATGGGTGGAAGCTTATCGAGAACTTGAGATCTGTCCTCAACATCTTGAAGAGCTCCGTCCAAAAACGCCCAGTGAACCGAGGGTCTCGGTCGCTCACAATGCTCATTGGGACTCCCCAAAGCTTCACAATGTGCTTGACAAAAAGTCAGGCTGCCTCGTCAACCTTGCAATCAGCTGGTACGGCAATGAAGGTTCCATACTTGCTGTAATGGTCGACAATGACCATGATGCTGCCGCACCCTTCAGATTTGGGCAATGATGTGATGAAGTCCATGGAGACACTTTTCCATGGCCTTGTTGCGAGTGGTAGCGTCTCCAATAATCCCATTGGGAGTTGATGATCCACCTTGTCTTGTTGGCACACAAGACAAGTTCGCACATATGCCTCGATGTCGTCCCTCATGTGCGGCCAAAAATATGAGGCTTGAACTAGTGTGGTGGTGCACTCAATTCCGGGGTGACCAGCCCACTTGGAGTCATGACACTCCTTAATGACTTCCTTCCGTAAATTTTCCCACCTAGGCACGAACAACAGATCTCCCATGGTGAGGAGGATGCCTTCCTCTTGCTAAAATCGCCTTGTCTTTCCCTCGAGCACCTTCTCTAGCAAGTCCTTTGCTAGCGGATCTTGTTGGAGGCCTTTCTTGATGTGTGAGACAAGGTCAGACTTCAGTTGGCTCATGCTAAGTGTTGCCAACTCGGCCTTGCAGCTTAGAGCGTCTGCAACGACATTGGCTTTACCTGGTTTGTACTCGATTAAATAGTCGAATTCCACTAGGAAATCTTGCCACCTTGCTTGCTTCGGACTCAACTTCTTTTCTGTTTGAAAGTAGCTTATCGCTACGTTGTCCGTCATAATTCTGAAGTGTGAGCCAAGCAAGTAATGTCGCCATTCTCTTAAGTAATGGATGATGGCTGTCATCTCTTTTTCTTGCACCGTGTAGCGGCGTTCTGTATCATTTAGCTTTCGACTCTCGAACGCTATAGGGTGGCGTTCTTGCATAAGTACTCCACCAATGGTGTAGTCGGAGGCATCCGTTTGGACTTCAAAGGGCTTGTTGTGGTCCGGAAGAGCGAGGACTGGTTCCTCCGAAATTACCTTCTTCAATTCCTCGAATGCACGTTGGTACTCTTCGGACCAATGCCACGTTTTGTTTTTCTTGAGTAAATCGGTCAAGGTTGCCGCCTTGGCTGCATAGCCCTTGATGAAGCGGTAGTAGTAGTTCACCAACCCAAAGAAAGAGGCGGTATTGTTTGGACTGCAAATCGAGATGACGCACCTGTATCATTAAAAGCTACACTGACATTAACCAGGGGTGGTAAGCTCATTCTGAGTACTGAGGAAAGCAAAGATAAAGTCATTGCTGGTACATTTGAGCCAGCTTATTCTGCTTCCATGCTTGATTCTGGTAACTTCGTTCTCTACAACAACCGCTCTGATATCATTTGGTCGAGTTTTGATTTTCCAATCGATACATTATTGGTAGGTCAGAGTCTAGACTCTGGATCCGAATTGATTTCTAGTGTATCTGAAACCAATTGCTCAACTGGAAGGTTCTGTCTAAATATGCAAGTTGATGGGAATATTGTTTTGCATTATGCAAATCTACAAGAAAGCAGGGCAGTTTATTAGGCCCGTAACACTAGTTCTGCAAGAGATGATTAGCTTCTTGGAAGTTCCTCAATCTGAGTCCTAGAAATGTTTTAGAGGCAATGAGTTCTATTAACACTCTAAAATTTAAAGCCAATAGCTCTAATTCAATGAAGAGTACGAGTGAAAGTGTGATTTACCACGCAACACTTGATTCTGATGGGATTTTGAGGTTATATTTACATCATTTTGAGATCACTGGTAAGTCCAATGTTACCATCGAATGGTCTGCATTGTAGAACCAATGTGAAGTGAAAGTTTTTTACGGTTTCAATAGCTTCTGCTCTACTACCAACAGCAGCACTAAAGCAGATTGTTACTGCTTTCCTGGGTTTGATTTCGCCAACCCTAACATGAAGTTTCTGGGTTGTGACAGGAAATTCAGTGATGAAGAAGGTTGTAATAGGAAGGAGCTAGGAGAGTTTTAAAAATTTGCTAATATAGAGATTACTAAGTTGAGAGGCTTACTTTATGCTAAGTTATCAGTAACTAAGGAAGATTGCAGCAAATCCTACCTAGATGACTGCTATTGTGGAGTATCTCTTTATTCAAACAGAACTTGCCATAAACTGAAACTTCCACTTATGTTCGCAGTGAAAGATCAAAATCCATCAGCTACCACCGGGCAACACCAATCTTAGTTTTCTGAAAGTTGCTCCACTGACTCTAAATGAAAGAGAGGAAGCTGATAGCAAGAACAATCTTATTACAATTCTTGCAGCTAGTTTGGGTTCTATCATGTTCTTGTGTTTCCTTATTGCAATTGTTGCGTAAATTAGCAAGTGTACTAGTCGGCACAAGTAATATAATAAGAGTAGAGTATCATCCCACAGAGATTATATATCCTATTAGCTACTAAAATTATTCTAACCCTAATTTATTTGAACAATCGAATAGGCGAATTTAGATTAAAATAAAATAAAATAAAATAACTAAAAATTAAATAAATATGCAAGCAATAATAAAAATCACCAAGAGATTAAGACATTAGGACATCTGATTTCACCATAACCAAACCAATTTAATCCTCCATCTATGCTATTAAAATTTATTACTAATGTTGACAGTGGAAATTTATTCAATATCCTCTCTCGAGTAATATAAAAAATACCTTAACATATTAACCCACTATATCTCTATATGAATTTAAATATGCAAAGATTCATTACGCTCTATGGAAATTTTTAGAAAAACTGCATGAATAACGTTGGCACATCTCTGTCTTTCGTTCAATTCATGACAACCATTACACAGAGCAAAAATACATAAATCTCCTCTCGTTCTCATTATGTATTCTTAAATCATTCAAAGATTGGTCAGATATTTAAAAGCATTAAGCACAATAATGAACACTCAACCATGGAATAATAAATTAAAAATAACACAGATTTATGGAATTAAATCTTCATAGTTAGGCTACATCGTAGCCCTAGTAAAATAAATTAGTTCATGAGAATATAAAGAAAATTCATGAATTTAATTGAAAACATTCAAGAAAATTAATAGAGAAGAGGGAAAGAAAAACTCAAGAAGTTGTCTCTCTCTAATTTCTGCAATTAACTTCTCCAAATTGTTGCTCCCGGATTTTGCAGCAGTGGCTTCTCTTCTTCTTCTTTTCTTGCTCTCGGTTCTCTCTCCAATTTCTGCAATTTGTGCACAAATAGCCACCAAATCTATAAAATTATTTGGCAACAAATCTAATAATTTCTGCTTTACGCATTATTCTTTCCTCTTTTCTCTCACAATCCACAATTAATTCCATTAAGCTCCAATTTGTTTCCTCTTTTTACTTCCTTTCACTTAAATATTCCCAATATTCATACAATGACAAAATATAAAAATTAAGATAAAAATTAATATAATAAAATATAATTTAACATAAAATTAAGTTATAGAAGCATTAAAATAATAGATAAATTATAAGCACATCAGCCATTTCTAGTCTGCTTGCTTACAAGCTCCAAGTAAACCGATATCAAATGCTTGCAAGAAATTCAGATCTAGGCGTAGAGCAAGAGTTCATTTTACAACCATGCAGTTATAATGAACTTGAGCAATCTACAAACAGGTTTTAGGAAGAGTTGGAAGAGGTTGTTTTGGTGCAGTGTACAAAGCAGCTGTGTGTGAAGGTAACAAGATTGTTGCAGTTAAGCAATTCGAAAATCCTGTGCAAGAAGGAGAAAGAAAGTTCTATGTAGAATTGGCTGCAGTTGGCAGAACACATCCCAAAAACTTGGTTCACTTGCTTGGCTTTTGCATACAGATATCAAAGTAGCTTCATGTTTATGAATTCATGAGTAAAGGTTCTCTGGAAAATCTCTCGTTCAATGTCAAAAGAGGTCCTCTTTTGGGGAGAAAGTGTAACACCTCAAATCTAACACGTGCGGAGCACGTGAAAAAAAAGGTTACTAACAAATCGTAATCCTTACTTATAAATTCCAAATTGAAAAACTTTAAATTCTTATTGAAATAAATCCACAAATTCATGTCTAACACTAAATAATCTCTCCCAAAACGTAAAATAACAAAAGTCTCAAAACTCCAAATTACAAGTTTATAACAGAAATAAACTAAAAAGAAACATGAGTCTATTTCTCCTCTTATTCAAATAGCAAAAAGGAAACGAAATCTCTAACTCCAAAGCTAAGCACACCTCTCAAAAAGAACTTAATCTGCAAAAGGTAATGACGAGGGGTGAGCCGTCAACTTGGTAAGTAAAACCATTCCTAACACAGTAGCCCTACCGATACTAAAAAATATTGCAAGCCTTCTTTTATTTAAAACATATATTATAATTCATAAATTTCATAAAACAACATATTTCAATTAGATAACATAAATTCATTGTAATGCAGAATATCAAAAGAATAATCAATTATAAAAGTAAATCGTATAATGTGTCCACAGAAAACAGATAGTTAGCTCATGTCACATAGTGTCATCTATAATCCCGGTAACCCAGCTAGAAACAAAATCATAATCAGAATATCATGTTCACACTCAGAACAAAAACCTAGTACTGGTTCAGAACATATATATCGTATAATACGATCAAAATCAGAATCAGAACAACCACAGACAATGAGTCAAAACATTCAAATTGATTTTTCATATATAATGACTTGTACGTGGCACTTTGCAATATATTTGGTACTTTGCGGCGCTCTGGCCCTCAAGAGGTGACCCTCATACAGTCTCAAGAGGTTGCCCCATACAATAATAAATAATTAAAATCATACATGGACACAAAACATCCGTATTAGATTCATGAAAGTCAATAGCAACAATTTAGGCCTGCAAAATATTTCATAAACAAAATTATAGAAAGTAGTCAAGTCATAAAATTATTTACATATTGAAAAATTTTATAAAATATTTTGTTAAAAGAATTTAGATTTGAAAACATTTTCATAAACTGATTTTGCTATGAAAATCAATTAATCTTCTAAGTAGCATAAAAATATTTATACTTATAATAATATCAAAATAATCATATATATCCAGTACATTAGGAATGAAGTTACTTATCTCGACAAAAGACAAAAAAATTTGAATTAACACGCCTCTAAGCAACTAAGAGCCTCAAACAGCTCCAACACCTTAAATCAATACAAGATATTACTATTAATAACTTATTCTACAAATCTGATTTTCTCATTCATATCCGTACTAGTTGGATTCTTAGAATTTTAACTCTTAATCTAAAAATTGGAATGACATAAAATTCTACAAAACTATTCTGGACATCCGTGGGTACCTCATGTAAAATTTTCAAGAGGATTTGATACCCAAAACATTTTCAAAACTATTTATTTCTTGATGAATTCGAAACTGTTTCACAATATCTTAACTGAACAGAGAGGGTTCTGAGATTTGTATAAAATCAGATACTAATCAGAACATTATAAAATTAAAACTGGAAAGCCTAAACACATATATTGATTTCTAAATAAAATTTCAGAATTTTTCGAGTTCATTTGATAGTATAAATAATTTTGTGAATCTGGTCGCTGAACGGGAATCGTAGTTTTCCAATGCAGCAGTGTCTGTTCGAAAATACATATAAAATCGCAAACGAAGTCAAATTTAATGAAACAAAATTTATTCAAGAAGCCCTACATGTCTAGTTTCCAGAAATATAAATTTCTTAAGAAAAATCATTCAGAAAATACAGGTTTAAATTCGAGGTACTTATGCTGTCCAGAATTATCCTGTGCGCTTAATGCATCAAGGATTGATTAACTAGACTTATAATAAATCAGAGCCTTAAACAAAACCTAAACACTTCCTAAATCATGCATTATGATCTATAACAATCTAAAATTATGCCAATATAAACCCTAGATAGGGTGATTAAAAATCTTGTGGAGAATAAGGAGAGTAAACTTACCAATCACTTTGATTTTCTCCTAAACAAAGGTTTGAATCATAGGGTTTGGGTAAGAGTGTAATGAGCAGTAGAGAAAAAGAAGAACCGTTGAGGATTTAAGATTATAGAATGAGAAAAATATAAATTTATAGGGAGTTTTAAGAAATCCTATTGAATTTAGAAAAATAATCTTTTTTTTAAAATTATCCTATAAATAACCCTTATTTATAAGGTTAATAATACCATTTAAAAGTTCTATTAAAATGAAATAAAATAATAGAAATTTGGGCGTTACATAAAGAGCGAGAATCTCACTAGATGTAGCCAGAGGGATCGATTATCTTCCTGAAGAATGTGAGGTACAAATCATTGACAGTGATATCAAACCCCGAAACATACTTTTAGAAGAATCTTCAACTGCTAAGATGTCCAGTTTCGGCTTAGCAAAGATTCTGAAACCAAAACAAACTGGCATTGTTGTTGGGGTCAGAGGTAGAAGAGGTTATATGGCACGCCTAATAACCGTGCAATCAGACGTTTACAGTTTTGGAGTTGTGTTATTGGAGATCGTTTGTTGCAGAAGTAATTTTGAAGTGAATGTTTCAGCTGCAGATGAATTGCTTCTTTCAACTTGGGTGTATAATTGCTTTGCTGCTCGAGAATTAAATAAGCATGTGGGGGGTGAAGAAGGGGGTGAAGAAGAAGTAGACATAAAAACACTGAAAAGGATGGTGAAAGTTGGGTTGTGTTGTATTCTAGGTGATCCAGGTCTACGTCCTTCCATGAGAAATGTGCTCTTGATGTTGCAAGGAACTATGGATGTACCAGTCCCTCCATGTCCAACAACTTGCCTTGTCACTTAATTTTTCATTTTCATTGAAGGACATACATGGATGTTATTTTCTATATAAATAAGAATGTCTTAAAGTTTACAAGTGTTTCTTGCTCCATCAGAATCATATAAGATTTTTTAGAATAATTGGTTTTCCTTAAACCTCATCAATGATCTGAATCAATGTATATATGAACCAATGTTCATTTCATTTTATAGATAATAAAAGCGTAGTGAATTTAAGATAATAGGCTTCTTAATTCCAACCCCAAGAAATTCCACACACTGATCTTTTCGTGTGCAAGAATGTATTTAGAATTAATTAGGCAATAAAGACAAAGAAAGATTTGAGGTTTGCTAATTAAAAGAAAACAAACTGAACAGAGGGAATTATAGAGGTTGGTGAAGCTACCTACATCCTCTTGAGAAAGAAGCCATAGCCCTTTATTGATGCTTCACAGATTACAAGCCTTATAGAGAGTATTACAAGGAACATCATCACACTCGGCCTAAGTCTACTAGGACTTTTATAGAGCTCGGAATGATCCGACCAAGCAACCCTCCTCGCTACTCATGTTCCGGGTTTGTTGTAACAAACCCAGAAAATATTCCCGCCACATTTAAGCGAAGTTATGACCTTTTAAGTGAAACGACATTTGAAGTGCCGTTTGTTATAAGCTTGAATTCGTAAATGCTCGTGCCTTCACGCGTGCGTTACTAATTCCTTGTGTATGACGGTGAGTCAAGTCGTATGAGAGCATAGACCTCTTGATGACTTGTCGTTTGTTATATTTCACCACAAATGACAAGGTCGTCTCTCTCTACAGAGGTCTTAATTCGGGTTCACAACTAACAATCTCCACCTTGAATCAATTCCAAAGCATCCCGCAGCCTTCTTCTTCTCAACTTCGTATCTTTATTTCCTACAGGACACCCAGTTAAGTCTAAGCAAAGCTCAAACTTAGCAATGGGAAGCTGGTTTTGTCAACATATCAAAGAACATTTTTTGGTATGTATCTTCACTAGCTTCATAACCTTTACAGACTTAGGTCTAATGAAGTGGAGCTTAACATCTATGTGCTTAGTTTTTTCATGATGAACTTGGTTTTGCTTAGGCAAATAGCACTTTGACTATCACATAGAAGCATTACGGATGATTGTTCAAACCCAATTCATTTATCATGCCTTTTAGCCATATTGCTTCCTTTAAAGGCTTCTGTGTATACCGTATACTCGTTGTGGATAGAGCTACTATACTTTGGAGTGAGGCTTTCCGGTGATTGTACAATTATGAAGTGTGAATAGAAAACCAGAAGTGATCTTCTATTATCAGATCTCCCGCATAGTCCGAATCAACAAAGCCCTCAACCAGCCTTGCGGTTGGCTATCTATCTCCTCCATACAATGTACCATAACTTCACAGCCCTCCAATGCTCCTTTCTCGGGTTAGACATGAACTTGCTCACCAAACTCACAAAGATATGATGATCGGTCTTGTTAAGACCATTGCATACATAAAGCTGAGCCCACCGAGAATGGGCATATGGTGTTTTTAACATTTCAGCTTGTTCTGTTTCAGTGCTTGGACACTGCTGGCTTGATAGTCTGAAATGAGCTACCATTTGAGTAGACACTGGTTTGCAGTTCAGCATTCCAAATCTCTCTAAGACTTTGTTAACATACTTTTCTTGAGTCAGAAGCAAGGTTCTGGCTGTTCTGTTCCTTACTATTTCAACTCCCAAAATCCTTTTTGCTGGGCCAAGGTCTTTCATATCAAACTTGTTCCTAAGTTGTTGCTTCAGTTGATCAATCAGCTTCATGTTTTTACAGGCCAGCAACATGTCATCAACATATAAGACCAGATAGATCACCTCCTCTCTGTGAGATTTTCTGAAATAAACACAGCAGTCATAACTTGATTTCTGGAATTTCAGCTCCTGCATGTAGCTGTCAAATTTCAGATACCATTGCCTTGGAGACTGCTTGAGCCCTGACGTCGGAGACTTTTTCAAAGGACTCCAATCGGGATGTTTATTGTCCTCAAAGCCCTCAGGTTGTGACATCATAATCTCTCTTGTAGCTCACCATGAAGGAAAGCTGTTATAACATCTAATTGTTCAAGATGCAGATCATGCATAGCTACCAGTGACAGGATGATCCTTATTGATGTGTGTCTGACCACTGGTGAGAAGATTTCAGTGTAGTCAATCCCTTCCCTTTGGGTAAAGCCCTTAGCTACCAGCCTTGCTTTGAATCTCCTGGGTTCAATATCAGGAATCTCATCTTGTATCTTGTAGACCCATTTACAGCCCACAACTTTTCTTCCCTCTGGTTTCTTTATCAGTTTCCAGGTGCCATTCTTGTTCAAGGAGTCCATCTCATCTTCCATGGCCTTAATCCATTGTCTTTGACTCTCTACTTGCAAACAGCCTTCATCATAAGTTTTTAGTTCCTCTTGGTCAATTTCTGTCTTTCTTTGTTAAGGCATATGCTATTAAGTCAGCATATCCTAATCTCTCTGGTGCCTTTACTTGTCTCTTCTGTCTGTCCCATGTTACTGATAGTCTTTGAAAGTGTGCCCCGTGACTGGTCACCCCTTTCGAGCCTTCACTTTCTCTAGTGTGATCTGTGTTCATCTCATCCTCGTCTTAGTTAGCTCCTCAAAGTGAGATGTCTCGGCCACGGAATTTTTCTCAGACGAGCCTTGTGCAGAATTTTGGTTATTCAAAGATCTCGGACTATCAAGATTACATCTCGGCTAATTATGCACTTAGGAGGCTTAAGGTCTACACACCATAGCTTGTAACCTTTAGTCCCATCTGGATATCCTAGGAAGGCACATTTCAATGCCCTTGGCTCTAGCTTACCCGCTTAATGTGAGCATAGGCAAGATGACCAAATATCCTCAACTTAGAGTAGTCAGCTAACTTTCCTGACCAAACCTCATAAGGAGTTTTGAATTCAATTGCTGTTGAGGGGCATCTATTTATCAAATAACATGTTGTACTCAAAGCTTCACCACAAGGTTTTTGGCAATTTAGAATGGAACAACATGCATCTAACTCTCTCCATTAATGTTCTATTCATTCTCTCCCAAGCCATTCTCATTGTGTGTGTGTGCCTGCGATTTTGTGCCTAAGAATTCCACTCTTCTCACACAAATCATCAAACTGCTTATTACAAAATTCAAGACCATTATCAGTTCTAAGCCTTCTCACTTTCCTATTGGTTTGAGTTTCAATCGAGTTTTCCAAGTCCCGAATCTATCACCACCTGATCTTTACTCTTCAATGTATGTACCCAGACCATTCTAGAAAAATCATCAACCATAGACAAGAAATAGTAAGCTCCACCTAGAGATTCTATCTATGATGGTCCCCACAGATCCGAGTGAATGTAATCCAAAGTGCCCTTGGTATTATGCATGATTTTGAAACTGGGTTCTTGAGGACTTCCCTATGACACACTCCTCACAGAACCCTACAGCACTTATCTTATCACTCCCTAGAGCTCCCTGTTTTTCAAGTTCTTTCAGCCCCTTTTCACTCACATGTCCTAACCTGAAATGCCACAACAATGTTTTATCTTGTTCCTGATTTCTACCACAAAAAGAGTATCCCAGGATATACTGTACCTTGAAGTATGTACAAGCCATTTTGCATTTTTCCCTTCATCAGCACCAGAGACCCTTTAATGACTTTCAAAGAACTTGATTCAACCTTAATGCTACAGCCTGCCTTATCCAGCATACTTAAAGAAATAAGGTTTCTTTTAAGCTCGGAATATGTCTCACATTATCTAATTCTTTAACTACACCATCGACATTTTCAATCTTACAGAGCCTATTCCTACAACCTTACAAGATGCATTATTACCCATCAAGACTTTACCCCATCAAAGGACTGATAGCTAATGAATAAGTGCTTATGAGGACACATGTGATAGGTGCGGCCAGAGTCAAGAACCCATTTACCTTGGTTTGTTCGTTTGAGGCTGAGAACACCCAGAGTCATACCCTCATCCGATTCTTGAAGCTCTGACAGACATTCCCATTTCTGTTGTCAGCACCCTTAGGTTTATTCTTCCTCTCAGGGCAGTCCCTCTTGAAGTGTCCCTCCTTGTGGCAGTGAAAACACTTCAAGGTCTTATTCTTGGACTTTGATCTTCCCTTCTTTTTACCTTTCCATCCTTCTCGTTTCTCAGATCTCCCCCTTACTGTCAACCCTTCACCATCTTTGATTTCTGATTTCTTAAAGCTCTCTTTGGAGCTTAAAGCTTCTTTAACATCCTGCATTGTCAGAGACTGTCTGCCATATAAGAGAGTGTCAACAAAATGTTCAAAGGAGGGAGGTAATGAAGATAGCAAGATAATGGCTTTATCCTCATCTTCAATCTTCACATTAATGTCTTCAAGATCCAGAGTGATCTTATTAAAGGCATCAATGTGAGAAGCTAAGGAGCTGCCTTCTTCCATTTGGAGAGTGTAGAGTCTTTTCTTTGTACTCAATCTTTTCGTCAGAGATTTCTTGGTGTACAAATCCTCCAACTTCTTCCAAAGACCAGCTGCTGTTGTTTGATCCCCCACCTCTCTCAATACACCATCTCCTAGACTCAGGATTATTGTGTTTGTAGGCTTTATCTATAACATTTTGCATATCTTCATCTTTGATCTTGCTAATCTTTTTGATGTTCTTGGATCCTCCAGGACTTCTTCAATTCTGATGGACCAACGGTGCCCTCATCTTGACCTCCACGGGTGAAAGTCGTTTTCCCTGTGAATTTCTCCACATCGAGCCACGAGTTGCCATTCTTGCTTTCAAGAATCGGAGATGTGAGCTCGATACCAATTTGTAGTGAATTTAAGATAATAGGCTTCTTAATTCCAACCCCAAGAAATTCCCACACATCGATCTTTTCGTGTGCAAGAATGTATTTAGAATCAATCGGGCAATAAAGACAAAGAAAGATTTGCCAGAGGTTTGCTAATTAAAAGAAAACAAACCGAACACGAGAGGAATTATAGAGGTTCTAAATGTGACCTACATCCTCTTGAGAAACAAAAGCCATAGCCATTTATTGATGCTTCATGATTACAAGCCTTATAGAGAGTATTACAAGGAACATCATCACACTCGGCCTAAGTCTACTAGGACTTTTATAGAGCTACGGAATGATCCGACAAGCAACCCTCCTCGCCAGCTCATGTTACGGGTTTGTTGTAACAAACCCAGAAAATATTCCCGCCACATTTAATGAAGTTACAAATGACCTTTTAAGTGAAACGACATTTAAAGTGCCGTTTGTTATAAGCTTGAATTCGTAAATGCTCGTGCCCTTCACGTGCGTTACTAATTCCTTGTGTATGACGGTGAGTGAAGTCGTATGAGGAGCATAGACCTCTTGATGACTTGTCGTTTGTTATCTTTCACCACAAATGACAAGGTCGTCTCTTCAGAGGTCTTAATTCGGGTTCACAACTAACAAAAACAATATAAATCTCCTTTTGAAATAAAGTAAATCTACTTCCCCAAGTTAACACAAATAAGAAAATGAAATTCTGCCATAACAAGAAAAAAAAATTCAAAAATTTGAAAAGGAATTAAATTAGGTATGATGCACCACACCTACCACACGAAATGCTAAATCAAACCATACCCCTCCATAAACCCATGACAGCATATATTGTCTGTTTGCTTTCAGTTTTCTTCAATTTTATGGTCTCTGCAAATGAAGATATAATTTCTATGATGTTTCCATATAGTCAGTCAAATCATCATTTAATGGTGAAACAAAGGGAATATAAAGTACCCTTTAATAGTTTCTCCTCCTTCAGTGACAATCCCCCCTTGAACTGAAGAAACAGCAATCAAATTTTATTGACACATTTCCTCTGATGGCTTCTGCGTAAGTTGTTTTAACATTTCTCTTCACTATTCTTGGAATCACCACCGCTCAAAACCACCACCCCCAGTTAAAATCAATAAGCCTAGGATCTTCGCTGTCACCTTCAAGGAAACCCAATTCATGGCAGTCATTTTCTGGCTGATTTGAATTTGGGTTCTACAAACAAGGCTCTGGATTCTCAGTGGGAATCTGGTTAGTCACTTCTCCTAATATTACAATTGTTTGGACTGCAAATCGAGATGGGCCGCCAGTGTCACTGGAAGCTACACTGAAATTGACCACAGATGGTAAGCTCGTACTCAATACAGAAGGATTGCAGATCCATCCGATGATGCTTCATCTACTTCCATGCTTGATTCTGTTAACTTCGTGCTCTTCAACAACCGCTCTCTTATTATTTGGAAGAGTTTCAACACTGCGACTGATACAATACTGAGGCCAAACCAAGCTCAACTGGACAGTTTTGTCTGAATATGCGAGCTGATGGAAATCTTGTTTTGTATCCCAAAAACGCTATAGATGAGAATACTGACGTCTATTGGGCTAGCAACGCTGACAACCATCAACAGTTTCATCTACATCTTGATAATATTGGCATACTGCTGCTTCTCAACAGCAGCACGTCAGAAATCTGGACACTGTACTCTCACTCGTCTTTCAACAATAACAGCTCAGTCACCTACTGTGCAACTCTAGGCCATGATGGCATTCTCCATTTGTATTCTCATTAGTTCAACTCCACAGGCATTTACAACATATCTGTTGAATTGGAAGTACCAGAGGATTTGTGCCATGTGAAGAACTTCTGCGGTTTGAACAGCTATTGCACATGGTATGACAATAAACCCATGTGCAGTTGCCTTCCTGGAACGGATTTTTTAAACACTAACCAAATCTCTAATGGATGTGCTAGGAACTTCATTGAAGAAAGATGCAGAAGTACCAATAGAAGTGCAGCATATAACATGACTTCCATGATTAATATAACATGGGATGATTATCCGTATTTCAGGAAATACCTGCTCGAAGAAGAGTGCAGAAAATCATGTTTGGAGGAATGTGAGTGGGATGCTGCTTTGTACGAGTCAGGTTATTGCATGAAACACAAGCTTCCACTAAAATCTGCTAGGACACATCAAGGAGAGTCATCCTCATGCAAAGCTTATTACAAGAAGAGCATAAAAAATATCGAAAGCGGCGTTATACTGTCAGATAGAATCACTAGCAAAAAGGAAATGGTACTAATTCTGGTACTGATTGTAGGCTTCATCATGTGTTCGTGTGTTTTCCTTGCCATCTCTTTTTTTTTTCATCTGCCAGTACCTACTTATTAAAAACAACTGGCTGCTGAAAAGCGGAAACTTTGGCTTGACTGATGACTTAATTCCATGCTCGTTTTCTTATAATGAGCTTAAGAAAGCAACCAACGGATTCAAAGAAGAGTCGGGCAAAGGCTCTTCTGGGACAGTTTATAAAGGGAGCTTACACAAAGGTGAAAAGCTTGTAGCCGTGAAGAGGCTGGGGACAATGGCGACGTACGGTAAGAGAGAATTCCGAGTAGAGATGCATGTGATCAGTCGAACTCAGCACAAGAACTTAATTCGGTGGATTGGTTACTGCATTGAGGATTCCATGAGGTTGCTGGTATATGAATATATTAGCAATGGCTCCCTTGCAGATATCATATTTTGTGGCACTGAAAGAAACCCCGATTGGAATCAAAGAGTCAGAATTGCATTAGATGTTGCTAAAGGAACCCTCTATCTCCATGATGAGTGTGAACCACCTGTCCTTCATTGTGACATAAAGCCTCAGAACATTCTGATGGATGAATTTTGGACTGCGAAGATCTCAGGTTTTGGACTGCAAAGTTGTTGGTGCCAGACCAAATGAGGACTTTGACATTGATAAGAGGGACAACAGGCTACTTGGCGCCGGAATGGTACAAGAGAACTCCAATGTCAGTAAAAGCAGATGTTTACAGCTATGGAATAGTGCTCCTGGAAACTATTTGCCGCAAAAAAAACATGGAGATTGATGCATCAAAACCAGAGGAAACCATTCTTACCAATTGGGGTTATAAGTTCTGCATTAATAGAGAGTCGAATAAGCTTGTCCGTGGCACAGAAGTAGACAAGAACAATATGGAGAACTTGGTCAAGGCGGACCGTTGGTGCGTCCAAGATGAACCTGCTCTTCGTCCTTCTATGAAGTGCGTGGTGATGATATTAGAATGGATCACTGACGTTGCGACTCCCCGCTGCCCCAGTGCCTCCTTGGGTAAAATCTTGTAGTGTGTTTTTGTTTCTTATGTGCTATATGACTATATAGTTCTATTGCAACATGTTAAAACACGTATATCACGTTTTGTACACCTGTCCACCAAAACTCCGCATGAATGCATTTACTTTTGCCATGATTGGCTGTTTTAAATTTTAATGAAAGTATTTATATAAACAGATGTAGTCATCAACCAGATAATGTACAGAGCAACTGAGTATAATTTCTTTGCAAGAGTTGTGAATACATTCTAATAAGAGCAAACACCTAACCACCATTAAATTTACAGAGGCAAAATCTCAAACCAGTTTTAGGCAACCATCAACTTTGGACAAATTCAAAACGTTATAAATAACTTCGGTTGACATGTAAGATGCATGAGGGACTCCTAGATGGCTAAACCTTGGTGATGATGAATAAAACCTAAGGGAAAAATTCTTTCTTAATGTACTAGACTGGTAAACAAGTATTGTAACTGAATTACACAGAATTATGAATGTTCCCCAAAAGATACAATGAAGACAACCTTGATTGATGTCAATGTATATAAGGTCAACAATGTCTGCAATGTAGAAATATTAGCATTCTGAGAAGCAACTGATATGCTGAAGCAGGTGTCAAAGGAGATGTAATTAAGGATGCCCAATTCAATACATAAGGGAAGTCAGAGACTGAGAGTTATGGGATATGAAAAGGTGCTCTTAGTATTGCACTATTCCTTCTCAGGAATCTATGGTGATAGAATTCGTTGAACGACAAACGATCCACTGCAATGAATTGAGAAGACTGTGAGGGATGTCTGCAATAAACCAGGAGTAAATAAAAGTATCATTATTTGGGGAATGTTAATATATAAAGCTAAAATATGGAGTAGATGATACCTGGATTTGCTGAAAGTAGCTTTGAGCACATATCAACACAATCTGGATGCAAAGCAGGGACGATAAGCTGAGAAAATGGAAGATGCTTACATAAATTGATGTTCCTCACCAACTGAAAGAAACAAAACTTATTAGCTAAGATTCAAGCTGGCTTACTGTTAGGAATATTAATGTAGGCAAAAATACACTACCTGGACATTATTCCTACCAGAGAAAGGTGGGTAGCCATTAAGAAGCTCAAAAAGAATTGCCCCAACGCTCCACATGTCAACCTACAAAGAAAGTTTTAAAACTTTCAGTACATTCGGATGCATTTTAATAGCACAGAATGAGCATCTAGATAAAAAAATTCACCTTCTCTTCATATCTTTGAAATTGAAGAACTTCAGGAGCCATGTATAATGGGGATCCACAAACTTTCTCAGCATAATTGCCTGGATGCAGGGTGCTGCTTAAAATATGAAGCAAACAGTCAATTTTAAGCTCCAGACTTTTCAAGAATGAAACTTCGGCATAATGTTTACATTTTACAAATACAATAGAAACAAAAGAACAGAAAAAGTCATCGTTCAAACACACTTCCAGGACATTGTCAAAAATGAGAACTATCCTCGCACGATATATTTGTACCCTTCTACTAAAAGTTTACCATGAAAGACCAAAATCTGCTATCTTGAGCATCACATCGTCATCTAATCCAGATAGTAAAATGTTCTGTTCCACCAAAAGCAACAGCAAAATCAATTAAAAACTTACAATCTTTAAAACATACAATGTTTTAAAATGAAAACATATAAAATTAAAATGAAGAAAATTCATGTGTAGAAACACTGAAAATTTGGCAGTTTAGTGACAATTATACAATCACTGACGACATTCAAAGTTCCTTTGAACTTCCCAAAATAGGAGTACAAAAAAGTAGCTCATCAAACTTTAAGCTTGTTCAAGATTGTTCATTTCTCGATTTCATCACTTTCTTGACAAGCACACTAAAGAGCAAACCATATAAAGCAACCACAATCCTCTAAGGAACTCCATCCTCTATGATTATAACCAACCAAGACTTCCATTTAATTATTCATAGTATATTTCTCATGGAAGAGAGAGAGCCAAGTGGCAGCACAAAGAAAGAAGTAGAAGGTGCAGGGGATGACATAAAACAGGTTCACAGAAAAAACTGCAAGAGCGAACAAGAACAAAGCCACACGTAAGCAACTAATGGTTAGTGGCATCTTCCATGTTCTTAGAATCATTTAAGGAAACAAAATTTTCCAAATAAGTTAGAAATTCAAGACAATAAACAACAACACATAACTCTCATACCTCTGGTTTCAAATCTCTATGGATAATGTGGTGAGAATTTAGAATTTCCAAACCCGCTCCTGCAACGAGGATTCAGTCACATTCTTTTATATCTTACTTGAAACGGGGAAGTGATTGGAGCAACAAAAATGCACAACTATTGACCAAACGCTAGTAATGAGGTACCAAGCTGCTGAAGAAACTTTCTGGCAGTCTGCTCTGGAACCCTTCCATGCAGCCAAATGTAAGATGAAAGATTACCCCCAGCACAAAACTCAACCACAAGGAATATAAAATTTTCAACCTGACAGCGGAGGCAGTCAACTTCGATTTGTCATAGTACTATTGTTACATAAATGATTTATATATCATTTGCAACAACCCATACGGCTTTCTTTATTAAGGGAATGGTGTAGCTCCAAGACAAAGATGCCTAAGTACGAACAGATTTGGGCAATCAAGGAATCGCTTCTTTTAAATTGTAATTTGCATGCAATGGGCATGCCACCAGACCATTTAATAACAAAAATGTATATGAGGGATGAAAAATAAAACTCCAAAAAGTATGCTTAATTCCAACACGTCTTATCTTACATCAACTATTTGCATCCACAATTCAAGGTATAAAATAAGTTAGCTAAAAATAGTCAGAAACGAAAATAAAAGAACCACGAAAAAATAACATAGTTCGAACATTAAGACCATCCTTTTCTCTAATAACTTCTCCATATTGTGGTAAAAACAATGGTCATTTATGGAATATCCAATTGATAAAATCAACTTAACCAACAGACTGATGAATTAATGAATCTGCATTCCAAGATAAATCTACACTAAATTAACAACTATTATCTCCAAAATAATTAAAGAAAAATCTAAAAGTACGTTTTCAGACCCCCCAAGCTGATTTGAGCAATCAGTTAACATATGCAATTCAGCAAACACTTGACGAGTATCCAACAGCTCATCCAAAAACAAAATTTAAAAAATTAAGCAGACAGTTATACTCTTACAACATATCAAGCAAAATCATACGGAACGATCCTTTATCAAAGATAACCAAATGGATATCCCACAAACAGGCTAAAAATCAAAACCAATGAACTAAATATAAATAAATTACATAACCCAAATCAAAGAAACTTAAATTCAACAAACTCAAGAAAGGCAATTAAGAATCTTGAAATTTCCATTTAAAGGGCTCACCTGGAAAGCGTCAAAAAGGCGAATTATGTTGGGGTGATTGACAGAGGAGAGGAAATTGAGCTCACAATCCAAGCAGCCCTTGAGGTGCTTGTTGAGTTTTTCAACATAAACTTGCTTCACAGCCACCACATCACCTGATGACAAGTGCTCCGCTTTCCACACTGTTGAGAGTGAATTTGAACTCTGCCCAATTTTTGATTTTAATGCATAGTCTCCCACTGTTTTGTATTTTGAGAGATTTTTTTGTTCCATTTCTGTTCTGGAAACTCATAAGCGTCCTGCACAAAAGATAAAAAATGGAAACCTATCAGGGTAGAGCCGAGTTGCTGCCACGTTCTAATGCTTTCCCTTTGCGTGAGGTTATAAATATTACGTGACACGTGTCATGCGAAAAAATTTACGAAAATATTAATTTTAAATAATTAGTTAGGGTTTTGTTTACTATAGAATATGCATTTTTGCACTCCCAATTTTTTAAACATCAAGCAGAATGAATTTTGTTTGCCCCCAATAACAACTGAAAAGAAATGGCGATTAAACAGGGAAAAAAAAAAAAAAGCTAGACGATGCTGCTACTGGATGCAGCAGTTCATATGGGCCCAGTTTCAGCACTTTAAAGTTTTGTAATTAATATAAATTTAATATAAATAATATAGTTTATCTGGTAGATTAATAATATTAAATTATTTTTAATATTTAATATTATATTAAAATTTTAAATTATTATATTATTTTAATAATATATTCATATTTATTATAAGGATTTTTAATAAGTTTTTGGGTTAAATTAATTTTATAATTAACAAAATATATTCCTATTATAAATACGAAAATTTATTATTTACATAATATTTAAAATAATTTTAATTTTAATTTATTTACTATAACATTATGTTTCTATTTATTATTAAAATTTACTTTAATTATAACAAAATAGGTCTAATAGATTATGAAATATAAAAATATTTTTTAAATATTAAAATTATATTAAAATGTATATATTATTATATTTATTTCAATACCATATTTTTATTTATTATAAAATTTTTGAGTCAATTTTTTTAGAGTTTATAAAGTTAAAGGGTATGATGGTAAAAAATATTTTTGTATCTCTTATTGAAAACTTAGGGGTCTTAATGACCATCTTCCTAAATTTTAAGGGTGTAGATGTTATTTTTCCTATTTTGAAAATAAAAAGGGTGTCATAAATCTTGTAATCAAAATATTTTAAAATATTGATTTGCTCATTGTCCGAGTAAGTTTTGTTCAAGATGCTGGAAATAAAATTTTAATATTTAAAGCAAAAGAATTACAGATTGAATAATGAGTGTACTATATCATGAGTATTCAAAATAATTATAGTATACATGACTTATAATAAATTATTCTTAATAGTAATTTACATGATGAGTATTTTTGTAATAAATTATTTTAATAAAGGATGAGGCTATTTAAACCATAAAAATACTTTTTGTACCTTTTTTTTTGTAAAATTTAATATAACAAAAAGAACCATACAGAAAATTATTATTTAAGACAAAGATAAGCCTTTTTAGCACTCTTCTTCTTCTTCTTCTACCGTTTCTTTGTCTTCTCCACATCCATGTTATCTTGTAAATTTAAATAGTATGTTTATCATTCATTGCAATTGCAGCCTTATAAGAATATCAATGTAAATGGAATTATGGAGACCGACGAAAATTACCTATAGTAATACAATTTACTTGATCATAGAGTTCAACCTTTCTCATGGTTCTAGTGGGAAAAAAAAAAAAAGAAATCAACAAATATTCTCGTAAAGAAATATAAAAATCATATTCATAAACTATCCAAAGACAAAAAAAAAAGAAAAAAGATTTCATAAATACTGGTAAAACAAAAAAGCCCACGAAATAAATCAAGATGATGTTGTCATTTTTGGAAATACATATATATATAACCTATATGATTGTTTATATTGGAGGTGATTTCTTTTTAATGATTACTGTTTATAGAAAGGAATCATAGGAAAAAAAATAAAAAGGGGAATCATAAAAATGGAAAAGAGGATGGTAAAACAAAAAAGATGAAATTAGATTTTGATGTATATGGACAAAATTTTGGGGCGTAGAAATGAAATATTGAGATTTTTAATTAGGGTCAATTTTGGAATTATAAAAAGTTTAAAGATGAAACTTCTAATTTTTAACTTTTGTTAATGGAGTGTATAGAGTATATGGGTGTAGAGAGTTACTTAATTCAAATAACCCCACCCTTTAATAAAATATGAGGGTTTAAATTAATTTTTAAAGTGAATATTAAAGCAGTAGATTGACATGCTCTCAGTATAAAATGGATTTTAGAAAATAGAAATCGAAAGCAAAAGCATTGCAAAGATGGATCGTAACATGCATTCAGCAGGAATATAAAAGATTTTATACTCCGATATAATTTAATATTATTCCATGAGACTATACATGAATAACTTTGACTACAAATTTATCCAAATCATGCCCTCCTACCCATAAAAATCTCCTTAGCAGCACGTAATTTTGCCACAACATCTATTATTTGCATTCGCTCGGATGGAGATTCCATTGAGCACAGAACTCCAATTTTCACTATAGTAGCCAAGCACTCCTCCATTTTGGCTCCATAATTTCCAGGATTACTAGAGTTGCTCGCCCTTGGTTTCAAGTCCAACAACAAAGAAGGATCAACAATTTCCATTACTTTTTCTGGTAAAGCCATCTTGGCAAATTCATTGTTACGTGCCAACGTCGACTTTGTAATTGGTCCGTGTAAGGAGTTGAAGTCTTCAGGATCGTTTTCTTTGGTTTCTCTATTATAGAAATCAGCTAAAAAAATGAACAACTGAACTTGGTCTATTTCGAGGAAGACCAAGGCCTCAATACTAGTTAAACTTTGAAGGAAATTAATCTACCACTTTTATTCATCTTGAATTGAATTTATATAAAGTCTTTAATGAGAAAATAACGAAGACACGGCTGAATAATAGCAACAAATGTTGACATAGTGGACCACTTCTACAAGTAAATAATAACTAAAGATTTATTTTGACTATAACAACCCAGGCGAATAGGACTCCTCAGCTGACCACGTGACATTCCTTCCTTCTTGGAAAGCATCCTTGACCTCAAGGATGGAAATCTGAAACCTCATCTGCAATCGATCAAGCACTCTCTCTAAGTAGCTTGACAAGTGATAATCCTTGCCAATGAACAGAACTTCATCTTTCTTTTTCCTCGTCACGCCTATCAAGAATCGCTTGAGGAATAGGCAAAATTGAGTCCTCGAACACTGGAATTATTGGAAGACTACAATCAGCCAATGTTTGAGAGCCAATTCGTTTTTCAATAAGGATACGTGAAAGGCAGGATGTATTTTAGAGCCTTACAGTAACTTCAACTTATATGCCCATGACTCCCACCTTTACGGATGATTTCAAATGGTCCATAGAACTTTGGCGATAACTTTCTTTTCAAAGAAATTGATAGTTGGCGATAAAGGCTGCAACTAGTAGATACGAAATCTCAACCTCAAAGCTTTTATCAGTATGCTTGGCATCATATTTCTTCTTCATACGATTTTGGGCACAAGATAGTTGCTCCCTTAATTCTTTAATTACTTCATCTCGGCTCTTTAGCATATGATCAATAGCTTCCACTTGAGTAGTTCTGGAACATAAGTCAACAATGTAGGTGGTGGTTTACCATAGACCACTTCATATGGTGTCTTCTTAGTTGATGAATGAATCTTTGGTGTTGTAGCAAAACTCTGCCCATGGAATCCATTTCACCCATTCTTTTGGCCTGTGGTTGGTGAAGCACCTCAAATACATCTGAATTACTTTGTTCACTACCTCCGTTTGACCGTCAGTTTGCGGGTGATAAGCGAGCTGAAATTAAAGCTAGTTCCTCGTAACTGAATAACTCCTTCCAGAACAAGCTCGTGAATGTTGAGTCTCTATCACACACAATACTTTTTGGCATGCCATATAATTTAAAAATTTGTTCAAAGAATACTTGAGCAATGCTTGCATTTGTGTACGGATGAGATATTGGAATAAAATGGCTATATTTTGACAATCTATCAACAACTACAAAGATAGTTGTCTTTCCTTTAGAATTAGGGAGGGCATCAATGAAATCCATAGAGATGTCAGACCATACGTGAAGGTATTGGCAATGGATTGAGAAGTCTGCTGGAGCTACACTTTTCGCCTTTTGTCTTTGACAAGTATCACACCCGGATGAATTCTCTTATTTTTTCCGCATTCCGACCCAATAAAATACCGATCTCACCCTGCAAAGTCTTATGGTACCCTTCATATGTGCTTGAATGTATTTCACTTAAAATTGCAGTCGCTAGAGATGAGTCTGCTAATAAATAAATTCGATTCTTAAAATAAAGAACTCCATCTTGATATTTCCAAGGCCCTATAATTTATCCTTGTTCACACAATTTTACCAAGCTATTGCAAAAGTTGAATTACTTCGTACTTCTTCTCGGATGGACTCTAGCCAATGGGGAACTGGGGCTGAAATTGCATTAATTTCACCATCTTCCTCCCGCCTAGATAACGCATCTGCAATGACATTATCTTTTCCCCTCTTATACCATAAGTGCTTCAAACTCCTTTGATCTGTTCTCACAACAAATTTTCTCCCAAGCAAATAAGGCCTCCATTTTTGCACTGCAAGCACCAAAGCCAACATCTCTTTTTCATATGTGGAAAGGAACAAATTTTTTTCCCGTAATGCGTGGTGAAAAAAGCTATTGGCCGTTGATTTTGCATGAGAACTCCACCAATTCCAAATCTGCTGACATCACACTCTACAATAAAAAGCTCATTAAAATTTGGTAAGGCTAACAGGAGCTGTGTCATCACCATCTTGATTTGCTCAAAGGATTCTTGACCTTGAGTTCCATTTAAAATTTCCCTTTTTAAGCGAGATCGGTTAACGGCGATTTTCCATAGTTACGGATAAACTTCCGGTAGTACCTGTTAAGCCTAAGAACCCATGTAGAGCCTCAATAGTGGTAGGTTTAGGCCAATTTAAAATTACAAAGAACCTTCTCTCGGATCTAGAGCAACCCCATTCTTTGGAAATTATATGCCCAAGTACTTCACTTCTTCGGCCAAATGAGCATTTTTCTTTCTTCACAAATAATTTGTTAGCCCTCAAGATTGAGAAAGCAATATGTAAGTGTTCTAGATGATCTGTCCATGTCTTACTATAAATTAAAATGTCATCAAAGAATACCGGGATGAACTTACGAGACATTCTTTGAAGACATCATTTAAGCGATTGAAACGTGGTTGGGGCGTTGGTGAGGCGAATGGCATTACAAAAATTCATAATGCCCTTGATGAGTGCGAAATCTTTGTTTTGGAGATATCGTGGGGTGCATTCGGATTTGATGGTATCGATCGTAAATCCAATTTTGTAAAATATTTGGCTCCATGAAGTTCATCAAGTAATTCATCAATGTTTGGTATTGGAAATTTATCCTTGATTGTGATTTGGTTCGGGCTCTGTAATCAATGCGAGAGACGCCAAGACCCATCATGCTTTTTACTAGCAACTTTGGAGATGAATATGGACTTTGGTCGACGAATCATACGACTTTAGCATGTCACCACTAGCCTCTCAATTTCATTCTTCGGAAGTAAGGGTATCTATATGGCCTTACACACAGGACCACTTCTATTTTGTAATGGAATCATGTGGTCATGGGATCTAGGTGGTGGTAGCTCACGGGGTTCTTGAAAAATATCTTTAAAATTCTGCAACACATGCTCAATTTCCAAGTTAGACGAAGACAAAAAAGGATTAGAAGCAAAATTACCTTGTGGGGCTACCAACGAGAGGGAATATATTTTTACTATTGCTCCTTCTTTCCCTTTACTTAATGCCTTCGAATCTCTTGCTCATCTACAATTTTGTCTCTTTGGAGGTGTCAAACCTTTGAGCTTTACTTCCTTCCCATCAATTTTGAATCGCATGGATAATTTGGAAAAGTCCCAAATTATAGGCCCCAATGTCCTTAACCATTGAGCTCCAGAACAATGTCACACCCTCTAAAGGAAGCATATAAAGATTGGCAAGGATTGGGATTCCTTGGATAATCATACGTACACCTTTACAAAGCCCAAGACTTTGGAAATTTTTTCTCCATTTGCAATGACCACTTCAAATTGTTCTTCTCCAAAGGTGGAATCGATCCCCATCCTTTCTCGTAGCTTTATTGCTTAAAACATTATGTGTGCTTCCCGAGTCTACGAGAAAAATACATTCATGATCTCCTACCTTCCTTGGACCTTCATGGTTTGAGGGCCCCCAGATCCATAAATAGCGTGAAGAGAGACTTACGGTAATGCTCAATGACAGTTACCTCCCGACTCGTCTATCGCAACATCATTTTCCTCATCCGGCCAATGTCCTTCAAATAAAAATAACTTTTTACACTGTGACTGTGGCTAAATTTTTCATCGCATTGAAACAGAGCCCTTTATCTCTTCTTTCCTTTTTTGGTTTCAACCTTTTCACTTGTCATTGGGCTATAGTTTTGGTTAGGCATGATGTTGTGTTGAATGTGGGCCGTTTAATTTCATTGTTGCTTGCTCGCCTATTATTCAGGTTGCGGGACTCATATAACCTTGCCAATCCGATTGCAGCAGAAAGTGTCGAAGGACAACATGCCCGTACATCATCCCGATGTTGTCTTTCAAACCACTTACAAAACAACCCACTTGTTGCGCTGGAGATAATCTTCGCCCCTTATTAATAACCTTTCAAATTGGGTTTGGTAATCTCTTACCGAACCTATCTGTTGTAATTTTGTTAGATCTCCAAAGAAATCTTGAAATTGAGTAGGACCATACCGCTTTATGTAATCCTCGCTTAAATGCCTCCCATGTAATAAAAGGAGTTTCTTCTTTCATGGTGGAACACGTTGTGCATCACCTTCCATATTAAATAAAGCTAAGATTACCTTCTCATCATTTGGAGTTTGATGTAGCTCAAAAATTGCTCCGCCCGCAAACCCAACTTGTAGGATCTTCTTCCGTTAGGCGAGGGAAGTCCAACTTGACTGTATTCTAGGGAGATGACTATTGAAGAGAGATTCTTGGCTGCATCCTCCGCTAGTGTTTCTTTTTCCACCACTATTACGTACTGCACTATAAGAACTTTCACCTTGCTCACGAGCTCGACTACTAAACATCCGATCAAATCGGGCATTCATTCTTTGAGAACATCTCTTGCATTTCCTTGAGTATTCGTTCTTGACCAGCAAGGAGCTTACTTCATTTTCTAAGCTTTTCATTCGTGACTCCTCCATGCCCCTTTGATACCATTTTGTTACGTGCCAACGTAATGACCTTTTAATTGGTCTGTGTAAGGAGTTGAAGTCTTCCGGGATCGTTTTCTTTGTTTTCTCTATTATAGAAATCAGCTAAAAAAAATGAACAACTGAACTTGGTCTATTTCGAGGAAGACCAAGGCCTCCAATACTAGTTAAACTTTGAAGGAAATTAATCTACCCCTTTTATTCATCTTGAATTGAATTTATATAAATTCTTTTAGAAAATAACGAAGACACAATTTGAATAATAGAACAAATGCTTGACATAGTGGACCACTTCTACAAGTAAATAATAACTAAAGATTTATTTTGACTATAACAACCTAGGCGAATAGGACTCCTCAACAGCCACGTGACACTCATGGAGAGTCAAACCATCATTAAACATGTTATCGGTTGGCCGTCTTCTTGTAAACATCTCTAGCAACAAAATTCCAAAGCTGTACACATCTCCTGTCATGGACACATCCCCGCCCATGCCATACTCTTGGAAAGGAAAAGACATTTCGGATTCTTTGTGTTAGATACTAACAATCAAACATTAACATCATTTAAAAATACAAAGTGTCAAATATGAATATAAATACCTGGGGCTATATAACCGACAGTTCCTTTTATCCCAATTGAACTTGATGAAGTTTCAAGAATTGTACAAGGTGAGCGATCAGAAAGAAATCTTGCAAGCCCGAAGTCACCTACATGGGCGACCAAGTCATAATCAAGTAGAATATTGCTTGGCTTTAGATCACCATGAACAATTGGCGCTTGGCAGTGATGGTGAAGATATTCAATTGCAGAAGCCACATCAATGACAACATTCAGTCTTTGAATGAGATTTAAGTTGCCTGCTTCAAGTTGATCATTGCTCTGGTGCAACCAATCCTCTAAACTTCCGCATGGCATGTATTCGTAAACAAGAGCCTTGAACTCAATCCCTTTAGAATCAATGCTTGAGCAAACAGTGATGATTTTGATGAGATTTCGATGGCGAATATTTCTTAATGCTTCACATTCAAAGCAACAAACTCTTGGTTGCACCCTTTGCTTAAGATTCATTACCTTCATCAAGCATTTCTTTGGCATTGCATTTTCACCAAGATTCCCCTTGTACACAGAGCCAAAGCTTCCGACCAATTATGTTTGATGATGAAAATTCATTTGTTGCCTTACTTAGCTCATAGGAAACCATCGAAATCGTTGTTCCATCCGCAAGCGTGCTTGAGGATTTATGTGCAAGTTTCCTTCTTCGATTTTCAACAACAATACAAAGCATGTTAATCGACGAGAACTCGACCCAATCACGGGAAGCAAAACCTTGAGAAGAGTGACGGTCGATTCTCTTGGTCTAGTAGAATGGCAAGGTGGCAAGTGCAGTTCATTTAAACCCCACAAAGCTTCTCATTCCCAAATAGAGAAATATTTATTTTACTCTGAAAACTCCTTTTGTTGGTACTTCACCCTCAAAGTGATTATAAGACTAGTTTAAGAGTTCCAAGAACAATAAATTCTCGAAATATTTTGGAATCGACCTAACAAATTATTGCATGAGAGATCTATCGCTTTAATGCTTTTCAAAGAATTCAAAGCAAAAGGAATTCTACCATGAAAGAATTTTCATGCATATCAAGATATTCTAAGCTTGTGCAAGAACTTAGAGTAAAGCAGGAATTGTTATAAAAAATCAGTTTTTAAATATTTATAAAAACTTTTTAGGATTGATCTCATATAATATATAAGAATTCGTAATCTAGAAATCGTACTTGAAAATTTGAGAAGATGAACAATATTCGCTTTTTCCACTAAAATGAATTAGGCTCCCGGATAACGATCTATTACCACCATGCTGTTAGATCATAATCTGTCACCACCACATTTGTTAGATCACGATCCGTCATCAATGATCTTCCAGGTTATGACTCAGGTTTGATCTGCACTTGACATGTGGGCCTCTATCTCTACCAATAGAAACTAGTAGGAGAAAATTTTTCTCTCAAGATTAGAGAGAGAAAAATCTTTTCTACGATCTCGTATAAAGTTACTGCTCTCTTTTCTTTTAGGAGAAAATAAGTTTTTTTATATCTCTATTTAGTGGAAACCCTAGACTTCATTTTTAATATTATTTTAATTTAAATTAAAAATAATAAACCAAAAGTAACGTTACTTCTTTCTTGTCATAGCGGCCCACCTTGTAAAATAATATAAGGCCCTTTATACACAAGTACATTACATGAGCCTTCCACTAAATAATATATTTAGGCTTTTAACCCAAATAGCTAGTTATATTGCATATTAATCCAAAGAGTGGCGCGATCAATTAAATGAGCTAACCTGGGGATCAATTGGGTACATACAATAGTGGCTACAATAATTAGACATGTAATTAAACTAGCCCAATTATTTAATTCCAAATCTACTCCACTAAAAGATTAGAACTGACCTCCATAATTGTATGCTATCTAGGATAGTGTTCTCGAATAATAATTCGACCCATGCCACATTGATTTATTTACTGCATAATCATTTGTACCACATCATTAATTTAAATCGATATTTCAATTTTCCAAATGATTTAATTATATCTTGTTCCTTGATAATTACTGGTTTTCTTTAATGATCATTTTCAACATAATAAATATATTGACACGCTCTGGCCAGAGAATTCTATGATCAAGTGCAGAAAACCCATCAAGAGATGTGTCGTATACATTCTATATTGTTAATCTATAACTCCAATACTCATAATTACTCCCACCAAGATACCGTGTAATCTTGACCACTAGTGTGTGTCGTGCCCATTGGTAACTTAAATGGAATAACAATTACAATCATGAAATCATAACTAACTCAAGATTAAGATTACAATAAAATCAATGCCTATGAGATTTAATAAGTCTGACGGTTATTATAGGGTTAATTAAATCTCATATGATCTTGTTCAATGTAGTCGTACTACATCAATAAATTCATACATGATCAAGACAAATCATTCAATGAATTTATTACAGTCTATACCTAAATAAAGTATCCAACTTTATTTATCAACTGCGAACTTAATTTATTTAATCATAAGAAAACTTATATTTATGTCTTCTATGAATCTACATGGTGATCATATAAATACGTATAATATGATTAAATGGACTTTACTCAAAATATTAATACAATTAAAATATTTGAATAAAATATTTCATTTATTTTATTAATCAGAAAAATTATTTATTATAATTAAATAAACACATATGCTTTTAAAGAGCATATTTTACCAATAGGAATTTCACCGAAAAATTGATTTCTAGATACATACAAGGCACTCAGATTCTTCAAGTTTCGAACTTATACGGGAATAGGACCACTAAAAAGGTTATCGACGGATCTAGGAGAGTTGAAAGGGTCTTTATGCCGAGGATTTGTTTTGGCAAGGCACTAGTGATTCTATTTTGGGAAATAGATAATTCCATCAAATTTTGACAATTGCCAAGGGATGAGGGTATACCGTGCAAGTTGTTGATTCTTAGCCAAAGACCAGTCAATAATGTCAAGTTGCCAAGAGAGTCGGGGATGGTCCCAATCATTTTGTTTTGCCAAGCTCGAAGCTTGTAGGTTTTCGAGTTCACCAATGGTATGAGGAATAATGCCATTTAGTTGGTTTTCAGCGAGATAAAGGGCATTTAATTTGACAACATTTTCATTTCAAAAGGTATGGAACCGGATATTTGGTTGGATTGCATGGAAATCTCGGTCACAGCTTGTTGAGAGGTTGGCTATCATGTGGTAGCACTCCTCCAAATCTATTGGAACCAATGTCAAGCGCTTCCAATTTGTCGATTTGTGAGAAGGGTTACAAAATCAAGATCACCGATTGTTCCACTACCTAAATTATTGTCTTTCAAATTAAGCCAATTTAGATTCGGGAGATCGCCAAAATTAATTCTCACATTCCCACCGAAAGAATTACTGCTGAGTTCAAGCCCCTTAAGGTTTGAAACATTGGACAGATGAGTATGGGAGAGTACACTGTAAGATTGTTTTGTCCTACACTTAGATATGCATTCGGAAGATTAAAACCTATGTCAACTGGAAGACTTCCTTCGAATCTATTAGACACTAAAGAAATCATCTCAAGGAAGAGATGTTATAAATCAAACAGAAACGTACCAAAGAAGTTATTTTCCTCTATGTCAAGTAGTATAAATCTCTTAATTGACCTAGACAATCGGAAATCTCCCACTCAATCTATTCACTCCAATATTAATTACACGATGGTTGTCGAAGCCAGCAAAAATAAAAACTTATTCTAAATAAATTGTGTATAGTGATTGAGTAGGGTAGTGTTCACAGAGATCATTAATTATTTAAATCCTTTTAAAATGTAAAATACAAAATGGGGGGATTGTTGACAATAATAAAAATCAAATTAAAATAACAAGAATGTAAATTAAAATTGTAATTCAAATTGGGGAAAGGTCTGGTTGAAGGAATTAACTCAGCTTGATTCGACTACTGATCATTGATTTAAATATAAATCATTACTACTTATGAATAGACCAGTTATAACTATCGAGACGTTCTAATAGCCAATCTCTCCTTAACTAGTTGATAACCAAGGTACGACTATTAGTTATTTCCTAATCAATAGACAACCCTAGATAAGATCATAGGATTTAATTAATTGACACCGAGAAACCAGAAAGACCCAAATCCTAATCAACAAAACACATACGATGGTTCATTTAAATTAGATTGTTTATTCTCATAACACAACGCACTCTTTATATTATTTGTTACAAACATTAAAATCTTCATATGATGAATCTTTTAATTGACAATAGATTAAGTTGATAATTAAATAATGGCCAATTATCTAATTAATAAACATAATCATAACAATAATTTAGAGAATAAACAAATACCAAAAAGCAAGAAAACAATTAAAGTATAAGAAAGATCTCACAAGTAATGATGAATCAAAGCTTTATTAACCTTCAATGAGAATAATAGGTTTAGTTCTTCATAGAGAGAAAATAGAAAAAATTAGATCTAGGGTTTTCTTCTTCATCCTCCTTTCTTCATTCGTAGAGTCCTTTTTAAAATAAAATACGAATAACTAAAATATTATCTCAATATTAAATTCAAAATTACAAAAATAACCAAAAAGATAAAACACGTTAAACTAAAAATCGCATATACATAGTTGACAAAGACGCGCCCACGTCTTATCAACAAAGCTCTTTTGAAGCTCATAATTTCTCTAGGAAAATAATCATCCTCAAATATCATCTTGTACCTCAATTTTAGCACCAATCAATAGAATTGCACCTATAAAAATAAAATACAAGTAAATCACATTATTACGTACAAAATATTGATATTAAGAGAAGTAAACAATGCAAAACTAGTGCATAAATTGCACTCTAACAAATTGCCCCACACCAAGATAATGCTTGTCCTTAAGGATATAACTCAAGAATAATCCCAAATCTCTACTCAATTCTCATCTCAACTCATCCAAAAACAATCTTAAGCAAGCATACCTCAAGAATTTTAAGTCAATCAACATTCGAGAGACAAGGATTGTAAAGCATAGGATGTCATAAGCTAGTATAAAAACTTTCAACCATAAAGAAGATCCATTCAAAATTCAAGTGCAACAAGATTTAATAGTGTTAGCTTATATGGCTATAAATATTGATTTTGATGATAACAAACCACATGTGTTGATTAAAGAAAATTGAGAGTAATTAAAAATAAAGTTTTATATATATTGTTCTTTTAAAATAAGAAAATGATTTTATGGAGTTAAGTTATTTTTCAAAGTTGTGAACTAAAGTGAAAGAATTTTAAATAAATATTGTTTTGAGTTTCGGATTTAGACTTATTTAAAAATATTTAAATATTATAGGCCATTCTAACATTTCACAAAGTTTGGGCGTGTTCATAATTTCAGAAAGTTTTGGGATCCACAAAGTATTATTAAGAAATTCTGAAATTGGACTTAATTATAAATTTTTATAACATTTTGGGCCATACAACAGTTTCATAAAGTTTTAGGGTCAAAATGTAATTTTAGTAAACAGTGCATCTGCATCAGAATATGTAGCAAGCAGCAATTCGGATATGCTAAACGAAATTCGGTTCAGGCAGAATTCATCTGAATGGAAGCGGCAATCCGGTTTGTCAGCGGAATTCGATTCAGGTACAGAAAACACGGAGCATAAACGACAATCCGGTTGTGCTAAACGAAAATTCGGTTACGGGACAGAAAGCTTCTGGAGCATAAACGGCAATCCAGATATCACAAGCGGTATTCCGGATGTTTTAAAATTTAAATTTTTGCCTTAACGATAACATGTAAGCGGAATTAGGATACTATAAGCGGTAATCCGGTTATGAGCAAAAGCTCATAACGGTTAGTTTTTTAGCTCCATCTATAAAAAGCCAAATCCAATTCATTTTCAAGCTCTCCAGCAAGCACAAACAAAAAGCATACAATATATCTTGAGCTCTCAATTCGCAAATCATTATTCTTTGAATATCTTTGATCTTCAATTTGTTTATCTACTCTTTAAGAGAGTTTTTATTGTAATTTTCATTTCCTCATCTAAATTGTGAGTGTTTGAGTGTGTGCGACATTTGAGTGAAGAGATTGAGATATAATCTCATTGTTGTAAAGGTTCATTGACACCTTGAAGTTAATTGTAAGCATTTTAAGCCTTGGAAGGCTTGGATAGTGAAAACCTCAAGCTTGGATCGCTTGGAGGCGTGGACGTAGGCGGGGATTGCCGAATCACGTAAAATTTGGTGTGTTTGTTTCTCTTCTCTTTTACTTATTTACTATTGTGCTTTGATTCAACTTATTGCTTTTGAATTTATTAAGGCTTTAGATTGGATTGTAGTGTTGTTTTGTTAGGATAATTTTTAAAATACCAATTACCCTCCTCTTGGGTTGCACACTTGTATTTCAAATAGCCCTCTCATTGACTTCACTCCATGCACTTAAAGCGTTTAGGGTATCATTTATGCACTCAAATCAAATCAAAGAATGTTATTACCATAAGCTTGCTCAAATATCACATCTCAATCCACAAAATATGAATTAAATGCAAAAATCAAAGGGTCTTAGAAAGGTTGTAACGGGGTTAAATAGGTTAAATGAAAAACAAAGGTCTATGAATAAAAAAGAGATCAAAATGAGAGGAATGAACTCATTGAATGAACCTTATAATATCAAAAGACTTATTTGTACTCAAGTCACCAATAATGTAAACATCTTTTTTTTTCTCTTTTTTTGATTTTTATTATGTTTTTAATCAAACAAAAGAAATGAACCTTGCACAATTTAATTCAAGCATAATGCTTGTTGATCTAATTGAGAAACTTTAATTCAAGGTAGCAAGAGCAACAAAATATATAAAAAAATCCAAACAATAAGTCTAAATATCTCCTTAAATTGAGGCTCAAAAAGAAGGAAAATGGGTAAGTAGATGGAGAGAATTAGATGGTTACTTGTTGAGTGTCGAAAGTGTATATTTATAAAGGAGAAAATCATCATTTTACACTTCAAGTCCCACTAAAATCTCTAATTTTATCTATTTAAGTCCCTTGTTATTTAATTATGAATGTTTTGTTTTAATTAAGTATTTTATGTATTTTAGGGCATCATGGTCATTTCACAATGAGCGAGATTTCGGATAGCAAAACAGCGTCACTTTTGAACTGGTGACAATCGAAAACCTTGAGAGGAGCATAAAAGGAAAAATGGCATGTTCACACTTACGGCACTATTCATATATGCGGTCTTGTTCATGGGTATTGTTCACATTACACTCGCTTATTTGACCACGTTCTTGTTCAAACCGTGTGCAAACCGTGTTACTGTTTAAACCACATGGTCAAACCCGTGGTCAAACCGGGTTCTTGTTCCTTTCACGATGACGTGGCGCAATCCGGTGCATCCAAATTATTTTAAATCCGATGGCATGATTCACTCAATGTATCTATAAAAGGGGCCTCCCCAACTTGATACCCCTGAATCTATTTTTGAGCTTAGTTTTCTGTAATTATTTCTCCATCTTGTATTTTCTACGTATTTTAATAAATTTCCATTTTACCCTTAGTTCAATTATGAGTAGCTAATTTTCTTTCAAGTTTGGGTTGAAGGTGAAGTCTCAACATGTGTCATGAGCTTTATTTGGTAAATTTATTTTCTCTTCCCCTCTAGTTTCTGTGGAGGTTTTGACTTTTGTCGACAAATAATAATAATCTTGTCTAGTTACCGCCTTAGTTTTCTGGCACCCTAGTATAAGGTTATTATTATTTGGGACGATAAGCCCTTAGCACCATATTGATTAGAGCGTGGTTCATGAGATGTAGATTCCCCTCATGATTTAATTGGTATTAATAAGGATTATTTAGCCCATGATGCATGTTGATACGGATCTAGATACCCAAGTGCTTTATCTCAATAGTTTCAGTTTAATTATTTTCGCCAATCCAATTTAAATTCCATCATCATCTAAATCACTTCCACACAAATCCAACCACCCATTTACATAATTAATTTACATATAATTAAAATCCACCTCCTCGTGGGATCAACACTCAACACCATTAATCTATTCTACAATAGATTCGTGCGTTTGTGAGTTCAACAAAATTTGCACAACAAGTTTTTGGCGCATTGTTGAGGAGGTAAGTATTTTAATTTGTAGAATTAATTTTTTTATAAATAATTTATTATTATTATTATTTTAGTTGTTCCATTGTAATTTTTTTAAAAAAGAAGTGAATTTATATTTTAGGTAAGAATTTCTTTTTCTCTTCTTTAAATTTCTACAATTTAATTTTCAAGTTATTCTTCTTCATAATTTTTCATTTATCTTATTAATTTATTTTAATTTTAGTTAATTTCATGTATTTGTTTTAGTGTGTTTTTTTAATAAAAAGGTTGTAATAAATGATAAGGCTAGTATCGTAATTTCTCCTTCTTCTTTATTTTTATTTATTTTGTTCTTATTTTTATTTTCTTTACATGCATGGTCGTAGGTCATTATTACCTAATCTTGAACCTATAGATCTTGAATTAGAAAGAACACTTTGCACATACAAACACATTGCACTTAAAGATAAAATTGAAATGGATTTGTAACAACCGAACCATAGGAGAGGCCATTTAAGGACTACTTGATCCTTAGCTAATTTGAGTATATTTTGCATAAGATACCCAAATGTAGTTGTTATGAGTTTTGAGCTAAAACCTAGTGTGCTAAATTATCTCTCAACATTTTATGACTTAGAAAATGAGGACCCATATAATCATCTGAATGATTTTCATACAATTTGTCAAACTTTTAAGTATGAGATTTTTTTTCAGAAATGATGTTAAACTTAGACTATTCCCATTTTCTTTAAAGGATAGAGTTCGTTCATGGTTCAATATATTGCCTGCTAATAACATTACAACATGGGAACAAATGGTAATAAAATTTTTGAATAAATATTTCTCAGTGCATAAAACTAATGCTATTCGCAGGGAAATTTCAGAGTTCACACGGAGAGAAGACGAGCAGTTTTTCGAAGCATGGGAGCAATTCAATAGGCTACTCTTGAAGTGTCCACATCATGGGTACGAGAAATGACACTAATGCCAATACTTTTTGGAGGGATTATTGCCAAATGTGCAAGAATGGCTAATGGCAACAAGTGGAGGAGAGCTAATGTCAAAAAGTGCATCAGAGATTTGAGATTTCTTTAGCGACAAGCGGATAATTCCCAACAAAGTGGAGTCGATCTCTCAGAATACTAGAAGAATTAAAAGAGTGAATGAGGTTCACATTGGCGAGTCCGGTTCGGGAATCAAAGAAGTCAAAGAGATGGTTGAAGGCCTTTCTTGACAACTAGCATCTTTGACGATCTAAATCAACAGAGCCACATGACCATGACTCATATTCAGATCAAGCCAATGCCATCGGTGTTATGAGGAAACCATAAAATTACAACCCATACTCCCGCTCCACCAATGCAACCAATTCCTCAAGTTCCTCAAGCCTCTCAGCCACCATTTAGACCATACAATCAGAACCAGAATTACTCTCAACCCAGACCATGGGAGGATTCATTCCAGAATTTCAAGAATGTTACTCAATCTACAATCGAGCAACAGAACCGCACCATTGATGGACTATGGAATGAGATGAGAGCAGGCTTCAACTCACAAGCCTAATCAGTTTCAAGCCTTGAGAAGATGGTGGGACAGCTTGCCTTTTCAGTGCAAACTTTGGCAATGACTATTGAAAAAGGTAAATTTCCAAGTCAACCAGTGCCTAATCCTAAAGAAGTGCATGAAGCAAGTACTAGTTCGCCACAACAGCATGGAGAGGTCAAAGCTATCATGACCTTGCGAAAAGGGAAAGAAGTCGACAACAAAGTAGAGATGCCAGTGACAAAATCAACTCAGATTGTACTTGTAAATGCTGAGAACTCACCACCGGAGGAGAAAGAAGAAACCAACCCATGAGAGTATGTTCCCAAAGCTTCATTTCCTCAGAGGTTAGCTAAAGGAAAGAAGGGAAAATCCACAGGTGAGATTCTTGAAGTCTTTAAATAGGTAAGTGTTAACATCCCTTTACTTGATGCAATAAAATAAGTTCCATCTTATGCCAAGTTTCTTAAAGACCTTTGTACTAAAAAGAGAAACATTCATGTTCGAAAAAGGCCTTTTAATCGAAAATGTTAGTTCTATACTGCAACACAAAATTCCTTTAAAATGTAAAGACCTGTGCTCCTCCACTATTACATGTAGTATAAGGAACCACATAATTAAGAATGCTTTGTTGGATTTAGGAGCTAGTGTTAATCTCTTGCCTTACTCAGTATTTGTGAAACTTGGATTGGGAGAATTACACCCAACTCCAGTGGTGTTACAACTTGCAGATCGGTCCACGAAAATATCTCGTGGTATTGTGGAGGATGTGCTTATCCAGGTAGACAAGTTTTATTTTCCTGTTGATTTCATTGTAATTGACACTCAACCAATACAGGATTCAAAGAAGTACATCCCCATTATCCTAGGCCGACCTTTCTTGGCAACTGCGGATGCTCACATTTAATGCAGGACTAGAAACATGCAGTTGTCCTTTGGCAAAATGACCATGGAGCTCAACAACCTCACAATGCGAGATGATGGAATTGTTGATGTGGATTTAATTGAAGCATTAGTTGATGATACTTTTCTTTTAAACCTTAGTGATGACCCTTTACAAACATGCTTAACTCATTTTGGTTTGGATTTTGATGTTGTGATCGATCGATGAGGTCAACGCCCTACTTGACTCAGCACCATCCATGGACGCTAATAAATGGAAGTCAAGAGTTGAACAACTAGCACCATCAGAGAAGAAAATCATGTCATCATTAGAGAAGAAACTCATTCTATCATCAGAATCACCACCGAAACTCAAGCTCAAACCATTACCCAACACTTGAATATGCATTCTTGGGAGAAGAAAACACTCTCTCGGGTAATCATTTCATCATCCCTAAATGACGAGCAAAAAGGTAAGTTGTTGGATGTTTTAAAAGAGCACAAAGGAGCATTAGGATGGACCAGAGCAGACATAAAAGGTGTAAACCCAAAGTAGATTGCATGCATTACATTCACCTTGATGAAAATGCTTAATCTACAAGGGAAATGCGGCGTCGGTTAAATCCTAACATGAAAGAAGTTGTTAGAACAGAGGTCCTTAGCTATTCGATGCAGGTATCATTTACCCAATTTCGATAATTCATGGGTCGAGTCTGTGCAAGTTGTCCCAAAAAAGTCGAGTCACTGTAGTTACCAATGCGATAATGAATTGATACCCACTAGAGTGACTATAAGATGGCGTGTATGCATTAATTATAGAAAATTAAATTGTTACACGTAAAAACCATTTTCCTTTACCATTTATTGATCAAATGCTTGATAGATTAGCAGGTCATGAATTTTATTACTTTCTAGATGACTACTCAAGATACAATCAGATTCCCATAAAGACCAAATGATCAAGAGAAAATCACTTTTACTTGCCCTTTTGGCACTTTTGCATATAGGAGAATGCCATTTGGATTATGTAATGCACCGCTTACATTTCAACGTTGTATGTTAAGCATTTTTCTGATATGGTTGAACGGTTTCTTGAGGTCTTTATGGATATTTTTTTATTTTCGGAGATTCTTTTGATCAATGTTTACATCATTTGACGAAAGTTCTGCAGAGATATATCGAGAAAAATTTGGTCTTAAATTGGGAGAAGTGTCATTTTATGGTAAAAGAAGGTATAATCCTCGGTCACATCATTTCATACAAAGGTATTGAGGTTGACAAAGCTAAAGGTGGATCTCATTTCCAATCTTCCTCCACCTAAAAATAGTCAGAGAAGTAAGATCTTTTCTTGACCATGCTGGTTTTTATAGACGTTTCATTAAGGATTTTAGCAAAGTTTCTAGACCCTTATGAAATTTACTTGTTAAGGATGTACATTTTGTCTTTGACTATTCATGTCTTGTAGCATTTGAAAAGTTGAAGCAATTGTTGACGTTATCACCCATCATTCAGCCCCCAAACTGGAGTTTACCATTCGAACTCATGTGTGATGCATCTGATTATGCGGAGAGCGAGATTAGGATAAAGAGTTGATCGAATTCCCCATATTATTTACTATGCTAGTATGACATTAAATGATGCACAGTTGAACTATTTAACTACTGAAAAAAAATGCTAGTAGTAGTATTTGCATTAGAAAAATTTCGATCTTATCTCATTGGTTGTAAAATTATTGTATTCTGAGATCATCGCCGCTCTTAAATTTCTCCTCACAAAGAAAGATGCAAAAGCTAGACTAATTCACCGGGTGTTACTTTTACGGGAGTTTGACTTGGAATTCAAAGATAAGAAAGGTTCAAAATGTTGTGGTGACAATCTCTCTCGTCTCCATTTTAACACAATAATGTAACCCTTAATATTGAATGAGTCATTTCAGGATGAGCAATTAATGAGTGTGGAAGTATTACCTTGGTATTGATATCGTTAATTATCTTGTTATAGGTAAACTTCCGAGCATTGGGCCAAGTAGGACAAGGTTAAATTTTTACGAAATAAAGAATTTTTAGGATGACCCCTATTTGTTCAAGTATTGTGCAAATCAAATTATTAGACGATGTGTCCCGGAAAATGAATTTCAGAACATCCTTTCGTTCGCCATGAACAAGCTGCGGAGGCCATTTTATTGCTTAAGAAAACAGCCACAAAAGTTCTACAATGTGGTTTCTATTGGCCGACTATATTTCGAGAAGCTTACAACTTTTGCTCTTCATGTGATAGGTGTCAACGAATGGGATCATTACATGAAAGAACATGATGCCACTAAATCCAATTTTAGTGGTTGAGATTTTTGATGTGTGGGGTATTGACTTCATAGGACCCTTCCCCGCTTCTTTTGGCTATCAATATATCTTGGTATATTGGTTCATTGACTATGTATCGAAATGGGTAGAGGCAATTCCATGCGGAACCAACGATCATAAAGTGGTGCTAGGGTTTTGAAGAGCAACATTGTTTCACACTTTGGATTCCTCGGGCAATAATCGGTGATGGTGGTACCCACTTTTGCAATAAATCATTCAAATCACTTTTGACAAAGTACTCTATCATCACTATAAAGTGGCAACCGCGTTTCATCCGCAAACCGGTGGCCAAGTTGAGATCTCCAATCAAGAAATAAAGTAAATATTAGAAAAACGGTGAGGCAGACAGAAAAGATTGTCATTAAGACTCGATGATGCATTATGGGCATATAGAACGGCTTTCAAGACCCCAATGGGATGTCACTCTACAAAGGCTAGTGTATGGAAAAGCTTGCCACCTACTGTGGAACTCAAGCATCGTGCGTACTAGGCCATCAAGAAATTCAATTTTGGCATGCAACAAGTGGCTCAAAAAAGACAATTACAGCTGGCAGAACTTAAAGAAATTCGTAATGATGCATACGAAAATGCCAAGGTTTACAAGCAGCGAATGAAAGTATTTCATAATAAGCAGATTATGAGAAAATCTTTCACTCCAGATCAGAAAATACTTTTATTCAATTCTCTTTTGCACCTATTCCCAGGTAAGTTACGTTCTTAATGGTCTGGCCCCTTTATTGTTCATACTGTTTTTCCACATGGGGCAATTGAAATTAAAGACCCAAAGAACAATGTCACGTTTAAAGTTAATGGTTAAAGATTAAAGCCATATCTAGAATACCAACCACATGGAGAGGACACCGAAATAAATTTAAGTGACCCACCACATTTGAATTGAGATTTTTCTGTCTTTTCGGTGATTTGTTTTATTTATTTATTTTTTTTCTTTATTATTCTTCTGCTAATTGAAATTGTTTGTGCATAAGTGTGTTTGTTTAACCATTAAGTTTTCTTTTATCACTCTTAATCATGAGACAGATCCTCTTGAACATCCTTAGAAGACTTCAACGTGTCCAATCTCATCTCAGAGGCCAGATACGATTTTGTAAAACACATCGTATTTAGAAGCTACAACCACCAGAGTTAATATCCCACGTTGAGGATTTAGAAAGCCAACTCAGAGACATTGAGAGAAGTGTCTACAACATCCAGTTGGAGCTTGAGGTAAATTCCATAAGAGGACGATTATGATTTTCTTTTTGTGTTTTTATTTGTTACTCCGTTTGTGTGTTTTAGTTTGTCACCCCGGTCAAATGGCAGATAACGGTACTCCGTGAAAATCAAGTTGGTTACTTCAGTTTCTTATAATTACTGATCTTCTGAGGCGAAGGTACGGACAGAAACGAGATCTTGGCAAAGCTTCACAGTGGATTCCCTTCACTTCCTCAGAATGCCCTCCTTACAATCTATAAAGCTCGGTTTGAACGCATGTACTTGCTCATAAGGAATAACATACTTGCTGATATCCGCTGGTTAATCGAGGCCAAAGTACGCTTAGCAGGTGAGTTGCCTCCTAAATTTATTGCATACATGCCTGGTTGTGGTAAAGGAAATTACGCAAGAAAGTAAAGAGCTCAAAAAATTTCGGTTGCTTGTCATAAGTATGCCGAATGATATGCGATAAAAACGATGTTCTTTAGGAATGGTGTCGATAATGAGAGAAGATAAAATTCAATTCATTAGGGATGGCTTGAATAAGGAGTCATTGGATGATATCCTTTTGTCTCTTGAAATGCATCCCAGTGGATATGTGCAAGGAGCGATTCTCCAGTTATGGCCATCATTCCAGAAAGAGCACACACGATCTGAGGTCTCAGAATCGACTATAAACGACCTTGTTTGCCGTTTATAAGAAAACTGGATGAGAAGCCTATCCTCGACCCATGTAGAGGCATTGAAGCCGTTTACGGACGTAAAACCGAGAGGAAGATGTGAGCCATAGTCGCAACCACCAGTAAATATCCTTTTACTTCACTGTTATTTTATTTCACTGTTGTTTTACCATTTGCATTATTGTCTTTAATAATTTTATTTTATCATTGTTTGCTTTTCCTTTTTACTGTTTCCTTTTTGACTCTCAAGCCATGTGCATTACACGATTAATTGACATAGACATGATACCCCATTCACAGCTGTGACCCACTGCCGCTAAGATCCTTAAATATGATTCTTTTCGTTTGCACTCACAAATTGTTTTTGAGAAGTATCCTAATGGCAGCTACTCCCAATAAACAATTCAAGAACATTTGTGTGCTTTCTGGATTTAACTATGGCAAATATAAAGAGTTCTTTGAGGCAGCCATTGATCTTGGTCGAAGCATAGCAGAGAGAAAATTACACTTAGTATACGGCGGAGGTGACCAAGGGTTATCAAAATTGGTCTCTAAGCTATTTTTTTCAGAGGAAGTCAAGTATTAGGCATCATACCACAAGCCCTAAAACCTTTTTTTGTTTGTCTGACTCACCGATTGGAGAAGAGTTAGTTGTCTCAGGTATGCAAGAAAGAATAACTGAAATGCTTAATCATGCTGATGCTTTTATTTTCTTACCAGGAGATCTTGCAACTCTAGAGGCACTTATCACTTTAGCATCTTGAGCCCATCTGCACATTCATCAGAAACCCATCGGTTTGTTAAATATCAATAACTTTTATGATGGCTTTATCGCATTTCTTAACCATGCAATAAAAAACTACTTCATTCCTTCTACGGCGAAAAAGCTTTTTATTTTTGCTCATACTGCTAATGAACTACTTGATCATTACAAGCTTATCGCCAGAGCGGATCCCAGGACCTTGGTGTTGGAGTGTACAAATAACGATGGTAACAATAGCAGTGATAAGAAGTATAAATTAGATTTAAATCTCCTTTGTAAATATTTTATTTTGTGTTGCACCACCCAGGTGATGTCTCTAAACTCTACTTCTTTCCTTTAAAACATTGAGGACAATGTTTCGTTCAGTTGGGGAGGGGATAGTTGACAATTGTGGAATGTTGGTTAAGTTTTTACTAATTTTTATTGTAGAAACTAACTGTTGCTAACTGTTTGTGTTGAAGATGGCTGAATATGTAGTGTAGTTACTCTAGAAACGCATCTTCTTAGTTAAAAAAAAAAAGAAAAAAATAATAATATAAAAAATTGTCTTATTTTTCGTGTGATCTTTCTAACTTTTTCTTTTTGACTTCTCCTTTATAAATATGCATTTTTAAATGTTTGAGTCAAAGATGGTTAAATATAGAGTGTAGTGCCTCTAGAAACGCATCTTCTTCGTTAAAAAAAAATCATTTTCTCTTTCTATCATTTTAAGTGTAACTTTTCCAATTAGTTTTTCCGCATCATTTTCACATTTTTGCATGCATATTTTTCCTTTCATGTTTAGAATAGGTTGGGGGGTAGAATGTTGTTTAAAAAAAAAAATAGTGTGATTTTGTTTTTATTTTTGGATGACATGATGACTTTCGAATTTTAGTATTTGTATTATCCTTGGTCTTGAGTGATGTTACACTATATTTGCTACTCTACATGTTGATGTCGGAGATAAATTTGAGTTGCTTGAAAGAATTGACATGTCATAATGAATACCAAGTGAACTTTTGAGCCTATTATTTTTCTTAGAGAGTAACCCTTTTTGCCCATCTTTCATACAACTTAGCAATTTACTATTTTATATATGATCTCTATATTCTTTTGAATCAACCCTAAAAAAAAAATTATTACTTAAAAAAAAAGAAAAAAAAGAAAAAATTGTTGCTACATCTGAATGTCCATTTAACTAGTAGATATGAAGGATTATCTAGAGCCCTAAAAGATGATGGAAAAGCCACCTTTGACCCGTTTAAGCTTTTTTAGCTATCCCTTTTGTGAAATATCCATAGTTAGCCACTTTGAGCCTTTTATTTAAAAAAAAAAAATTTCTTTGTCAATTTATCATCTTGACCCGCTCCAATTTGGAGTATTACCGATATCTTATAAGTTCCATCACCTATTCATGTTTATGAAAAATATAAATAATTGTTTTGTTTAGTAAAGTTGTGCAATACCAAAAAAAAAGAGAAAGAAAAGAAAAAAAAAAGAAAAAATTCTCTAAAAAAAAAAAAAAGAAAAAGAGATATAATACGATAATAAATAAGTGAAATGCATTTTTTTAGTTTCCAAAAGATATTATTTTTCTCAAACATATATTTTGTTTTCTCTATTTTCCTTTCTTTGTTAGCCATGTCCTAGCCTACCTTACATCCTAATAAAAGTTCTTCTTGATTTTGGGAACTATAGTCAAGTAGAAGCTAGTTATATAGGCTAAAAAAAGATGTAGTGGTGCATAAAAAAAATAAGTAAATAAATTGGGTTGACTAGCATTTTGTTTGACTTGAGATCGTGTTATTTCTAAGTTGTGGGCATATTCTTTTCATCTTGGTGAGAGTGTGTGATATTATTTCTTTATTATCTTCACTCTATTTATCATTCATTAAAGTGACAATTTTTATTGGGTTTAATTTCCTTGTGAGAGTGTCACTATTACCGGTGAGATTTTGGGGTTTGACATGTCATTTTTTAAAGTAGCTGTGACAAAATCTACTTGGTTGATTCATGTGGATTGTTGATGTGGGTGTGCTGTTTCTTTAAACTGGAGATAATGCTTATATTTTTATTTGATTGCTATCATTAGTCTGATTGAATAAATCCTATTGTAAAAAAAAAAAAAATCATTTTGGATTTGAATTTTGTTTTCGCTTCATTTGCTAGGGACTAGCAATAAGCTGGTTAGGGGGTGTGTTGAGTGTCAGAAAGTGTATATTTATAATGGAGAAAATCGTCATTTTACACTTCAAGTCTCACTAACATCTCTAATTTTATTTATTTAAGTCCCTTATTATTTAATTATGAATGTTTTATTTTAATTAAGTATTTTATGTATTTTAGGGGCATCATGGTCATTTCACAATGAACGAGATTTCGGATAGCAAAACGGACGTCACTTTTGAACTCGGGATGACGTCGAAAACCTTAAGAGGAGCATAAAAGGAAAAATGGCATTGTTCACACGTACGGCACTATTCATATGTACAAGATTTTCGGGTCATCGTTTCACGATTAATTTATTCAGACAGCGTTACTGTTCAAACCGTGTGCAAACCGTGTTACTGTTCAAACCGCGTGGTCAAACCGTGTTACTGTTCACTGATGACGTGGCGCAATCCTGTGCGTCCAAACTATTTTTAATCAAGGCCATGATTCACTCAATGTATCTATAAAAAGGGGCCTCCCCTTAACTTGATACCCCGAATCCATTTTTAGCTTATTTTCTGTAATTCTTTCTCCATCTTTTATTTTCTACGTATTTTAATAAATTTCCATTTTACCCTTAGTCAATTATGAGTAGCTAATTTTCTTTCAAGCTTGGGTTAAAGGTGAAGTCTCAACATGTGTCATGGGCTTTATTTGGTAAATTTACTTTCTCTTCCCCTCTAATTTCTGTGGAGGTTTTGACTTTTCGTCGACAAATAATAATAATCTTGTCTAGTTACCGCCCTGGTTTTACCGGCACCCTAGTATAAGGTTATTATTATTTGGCACGATAAGCCCTTAGCACCATATTGATTAGAGCGTGGTTCATGAGGTGTGGATTCCCCCCTCATGATTTAATTGGTATTAATAAGGATTATTTAGCCCATGATGCATGTTGATACGGATCCAGATACCCAAGTGCTTTATCTCAATAGTTTCCAGTTTAATTATTTCTGCCAATCCAATTTAAATTCCAGCATCATCTAAATCACTTCCACACAAATCCAACCACCCATTTACATAATTAATTCTACATATAATTAAAATCCACCTCCTCGTGGGATCGACACTCAACACCATTAATCTATTCTACAATAGATTCGTGCGCTTGCGAGTTCAACAAAATTTGCACAACATTACTCATAGGCTCAAATCCTCACAAAGTCGGTAAATTTGCCATTAAATCATGTACACTCTTCAAATGAATCAACCCTCAATAGTGGTGTAGAATGAGAAGAAGGTATGAGTGGTATATAAAAGGAAAGGTAAAAAGGATAAGAAGCGAGAAAGATGTATGTAGTAATATAAAAAGCAAAAGATAAAATGTGAGTGATGGAAGAGTATGATAAAATAAAAATAGATGTAAATAATTTGAGATAGATGGGAAAAGAGTAGTGAGAAAGAAAAACAAATATATGAAGCATACTAACTCCAAAATCATTTAAGGATGAGCAGAGTGAAAATAATACTTCTAGACATCAATATTGCAAAAATCCCTCCCCTACACCAAGAACTTAAATTGTCCCCAATGTAAGATAATCAAAGCTCACATAAAGAAATAAAGCTTAAGGATCAAAGATTAAAGGAAAAACGTCCCTGATTTGTGAGTTTTGATCCACATAACGTCTATGGGCTTGGCGGAAATGGTGAGATAAATCTCACACTCTCGAAGTATGCGGCCAAATTCTACTCCATCTTGTTCAGTTTGTGCTCCATTTTCTCTAACTGAATGCTCAAAGGTGGTGCACATGCAGAAGGAATAGTTGGTGGGGCAGCAATCTCGTCGTCAAACTCGTCATCAAAAGTAGCACCACTCATGGCAAAAGCCTCTTTGGAAGCCGAGTGGGTCCTGGTTCAGTAAACTGAAATCTCCCCTCTTTGAATTCAACCACTCCTGTTCTTTCAAACAAAGACATATCCAAAAATTCCTTTTGGCAAGCAGGATATAAATCATTATTGTCAGGATCAAGCACACATAAGTTTATAGCTAACATTAATGTATGGACTAAGAAATAAAGTCATATAACATTTAAGCACACTCTGAAATTGATCTGCTAACCAAAAACCTAGATTAGGCCTCACATCATTTAACATGCACCAGATAAAATAAAATTCAGTTTTAGAGAAAACTCTTGAGTGACCTTTCTTTCCTAAAAAATTATATGCTAAGAATCGATGCACATATTTCAAAACAGGATCACATAAGAAAGAGCTCTTAGATTTACTCGGGTCATAGGCATGGTGATCAGAAGATAAATTTCGCCAAAGACTACAAGGCTCAAAATTTTCGCTAAAGTCACAAGTTGTCCTTAACATTCAATTTTTCAATAGTTGGGTAATAGATATACTTAGCTGGAAGTATTTTTGCTTGGAAATATATTTGTACCTTTCCTTCTCTTGTTGAGTCGTTAATGTGAGGCACCCTCCGAGATTGGATTTAGCAAGTGGCAAAATACTCATGCCTTTTCCATGTTTCGATCTTTGTCTCACGGCTTGGCGTGAATATGAAACTGTGCTCCATGAAGCCGTAGTGGGCAGCAATCTTGGATTTCTTTGCGATGGGTTTCTTTTTAGATGTTGATGACTTGGAATTTGATGATTTCCTCTTCGGCATTATGACTTGCAGGTTTTGATTCACGTGCCTGGAAACTGGTGAAGACGCGACTGGTTTGCAGGATGGTGGTTCACGCGGGACTGGTGCTGCGCTGGAAACGCTGGTGCTTGTTGCTGGAGAGGCTGGATGCGCCTGATGGTTGCTGGACTGGTGCACTAGTAACTGGGCGCGGGACTGGAGAAGGCTGGTTCTGCGCTGCTGTGATGAGGAGACGCTGGCTTGTTATGCGGGGACTGGTGCAGACTCGACTGCTGGAAACTTGGTTGGATTGCGTGCGGATGCTGTGAGGGATGGTGGGGCTGGAATGCTGGAGACGCGGGTTGCTGCACTGCTGCTGGCGACGCTCAGCTGGGAACGCTGCTAGTTACAGACGCGGGACGGAGCTGGAGACGCGGGATTAGGGTTTTTGGCGAGAGGATGCAACAAAACAATGAAAACAAATTTGTTTTGTTTTGTTTTTATTTTTTCAATAAAATAATAAATAAAATAAAATAAAAAATTTTATTTTCAAATAAAATAATAAATAAAATAAAAACTTTTATTTTTGATTTTTAAACTAAAAACTTAAAGAGCCACTTAAGACACAAAAAAAAATACGAAGTACTTATTTAATAAGTATATGGGCAAGCCTTTAAAACCATTTTACTAAATCATGTAAGTCTTATTAGTTAAAACGTAAGACACCTAACCAAAAATTTTCTCTGACCAAAATAAGCAAAAACATTATTCACCAAAAATTACGTAAGTACCTTTTTAATAAGCATATGGGCAGGCCTTAAAATCATTTTATAAAATTACGTAAGACTTATTAGTTAAAATGTAGGCACACTTAACCAAAAATTTTCTTCCTGGCCAAAATAAGCAAAAACATTATTTAAACAATCAATCAAAATTAAAAACGAAAGATATAACAAAAACCCAAAATAAATAGATCATTTGGGTTGCCTCCCAAAAAGAGCATTTGTTTTATATCTTTCATTGGACACATTCATGCATCAATCTCAAGGGGACTCTTGAGAGCCACGTCCTCCACAATATTTACCAAAAACCTTCGTAAAATGGTTTTAAGCGATGACCATTAACCTTAAAAACTTTGTCGAGGTTGGACTCCAAATCTCAACTACACCATGAGAAAAAACATTGTAACAATAAAATGTCATACCCAACGAGAACGTAATTTATCGGAAAAAGTTTAGGCTTAGAATGAAAAAGAAGAACTTTTTGACCAATAGAGAACTCCTTTTTCAATTAGATTGTTTATTCTCATCACACAATGCACTGCTATGCTATTTGTCACGAACATTAAAATTTTCATACGATGAATCTTTTAATTGACAATAGATTAAGTTGATAATTAAATAGTGGCCAATTATCTAATTAACAAACATAATCATGACAATAATTTAGAGAATAAACAAATACCCAAAAAGTAATAAAAAAATTAAAGCATAAGAAAGATCTTACAGTAATGATGAATCAAAACTTTATTAACCTTCAACCAGAATAATAGGTTTAGTTCTTCATAGAGAGAAAAAAGAAAAAAATTAGATATAGGGTTTCTTTCCAATTCATTCTCCTCCCCTTGCCTCCTTCAGAGTTCTTTTTAAAATAAAATACTAATAACTAAAATATTATCTAAATATTAAATTCGGAATTACAAAAATAACTAAAAAGACAAAACACATTAAAATAAAAACTGCATGTCCGTAGTTGACAACATGCGCCCACGCCTTATCAATAAAGTTCTTTTGAAACTCATAATTCTACAGGAAAACAATCATCCTCAAACATCATCTTGTAGCTCAATTTTAGCACCAATCAATAGAATTGCACCTACAAAAACAAAATATAAGTAAATCACTATTATTAAGTGCAAAACATCGATATTAAAAGAAGTAAACAATGCAAAATTAGTGCATAAATTGCACTCTAACATTACGTAAAAAGAGCTGAGAGATTCCCAATAGAAGGTGGGAACGCCCGTTAATCGATTGTCTACAAAGGATAACACCTCAAGCTTCAACTAGTCTGTAACCAATATCTATTGGAACTTCTCCCACAAAGTGGTTTCGCGAACGCAGAAATCGATGAGGTTAGAGCAACAGGACAAATTGGTGGGTATTTTACCGTAAAAGAATTATTTGTCGTAATAGAGTTTCAAGCCCGAACAGACGACCAACTTCATTGGGAATTTCACCATAGAAATCGTTGTTTGCCAGGTTGATGACTCTAAGGAAGCGAGATTCCCAACATAAAGAGATAAGAAACCTCGTATGCTTTGGTTTCTCAACTCTAACTCGATTACTCTTTGGTGTCGATGACCACAAGTCACGCCCTGTCCATTGGCACAAGTTGATAGAATTGTTCCATGAACTTGTAACACCAAGTGGATCCTTAAGTGTGACTTTATGGCAAGCAAAGTAAGACGATCTATCTCATTTGAAAAGGCGAAACAGTGATGGTTGTCGAAGTCAGAAAAAATAAAAACTTCCCCTAAAAAATTGTAGTGATTGAGCAGGGTCATGTCCACAGAGATCGATAATTATTTAAATTTTTTTAAAATATAAAATACAAAATGGGGAATTGTTGACAATAATAAAATCAAATTAAAATAAAAAGAATGCAAATTAAAATTGTAATTCAAATTGGGAAAAAGCTCGGATGAAGGAATTAACTCGGCTTGATTCGACTATCGATCATTGATTCAAATATAAATCATTACTACTTATGAATAAACCAGTTATAACTATTGAGAACCTCTAATAGCCAATCTCTTCTTAACTAGTCGATAACCAAGGTAGGACCATTAGTTATTTCTCTAATCAATTGACAACCCTAGATACGATCATAGGATTTACTCAATTGATGACTGAAAAATCAGAGAGTCCCAAATCCTAATCAACAAACACATACGATGGTTCATTTAAATTAGATTGTTTATTCTCATAACACAACGCACCGCTATGATATTTGTCACAAACATTAAAATCTTCACACGATGAATCTTTCAATTGACAATATATTAAGTTGATAATTAAATAGTGACCAATTATCTAATTAACAAACATAATCATGACAATAATTTAGAAAATAAAAAATACCCAAAAAGTAATAAAACAATTAAAGCATAAGAAAGATCTCAAGAATGATGAGTCAAAGCTTTATTAACCTTCAATGAGAATAATAGGTTTAGTTCTTCATAGAGAGAGAAGAGAAAATATTAGATCTAGGGTTTTTTCTCAATTGATTCTCTCCCTTTTTTTTCACTCCTCTCTAGAGTTCTCTTTAAAATAAAATAATAATATCTAAAATATTATCTAAATATTAAATTCAAAATTACAAAAATAACCAAAAAGACAAAATACGTTAAACTAAAAATTGCAGTGTCCTGTAATTGACAAAGACGAGCCCACGCCTTATCAACAAAGTTCTTCTGACCCTCATAATTTCTCCAGGAAATCAATCATCTTCAAACATCATCTTGTAGCTCAATTTTAGCACCAATCAATAGAATTACACCTACAAAAATAAAATACAAGTAAATCACTATTATTAAGTGCAAAATATCGATATTAAAGGAAGTAAACAATGCAAAACTAGTGCATAAATTGCACTCTAACAAATTCCCCCACACCAAGATAATGCTTGTCCTCAAGCATATAACTCAAGATTAATCCCAAATTTCTACTCAATTCTCATCTCAACTCATCCAAAAACAATCTTAAGTAAGCATACCTCAAGAATTTTAGTCAATCAACATTCGAGAGATAAGGAAAGCATAGGATCTCATAAGCTAATATAAAAACTTTCAACCATAAAGAAGATCCATTCAAAATAAGTGCAACAAGATTTAATAGCCCTCTCATTGACTTCACTCTATGTATTCAAAGTGTTTAGGGTATCGTTTATGCACTCAAATCAAATCAAAGAATGCTATTACTAGCTTGCTCATATATCACATCTCAATCCATAAAACATGAATTAAATGCAAAAACTAAGGGTCTTAAAAAGGTTGTAATGGGTTAAATAAGTTAAATGAAAAAGAAAGGTCTATGAAAGAAAAAGAGATCAAAATGTGAAGAATAAACTCATTGAATGAACCTTATAATATCAAAACGCTTATTTCTACTCAAGTCGCCAGAATGTAAACATTTTTTGTTGTTGTTTTTTTTGTTTTGTTTTTTTTTAATGATGGCTCAAACAAAATAAATGAACCTTGCACAATTTAATTCAAGCATAATGCTTGTTGATCTAATTGAGAAAATTTAATTCAATGTGGCAAAAGCAACAAAATATATACAAAATATATCCAAACAATGAGTCCAAAAATCTCCTTAAATTGAGGCTAAAAAAGAAGGAAAATGGGTAAGTAGACGGAGAGAATTAGATGGGTAATGGTTAAAGCTCAAACAAATATAACAAATAAAAGTTTTCGGGTGGAGAAAAAGAAGAAAAATGCGAAAATAGAAAAATGGAAAGTGGTTTGCCCTTATCATTTTAATGCATAAAATCCCATAATGTAGCTTCAACATGCATAATAAAGTAGGTTCTAGAATAAACAAACTAAGATTGATATTCACATAACAAAAATAATTAGAACAAAGTAGTTGCTTATAGGCTCAAATCCTCACAAAGTTGGTAAATTTGCCATTAAATCATGTACCCTCTTCAAATGAATCAACCATCAACAGTGGTGTAGAATGAGAAGAAGGTATGAGTGATATATAAAAGGAAAGGTAAAAAAGATAAGAAGTGAGAAAGATGTATGTAGTAATATAAAAAGTGAAAGATAAAATGTGAGTGATGAAAGAGTATGATAAAATAAAAATAGATGTAAATAATTTGAGATAGATGGGAAAGGAGTAGTGAGAAAGAAAAGAAAAGAAAAAAAATTTTAAGAATAATATATGAAGCATACTAACTCCAAAATTATTTAAGAATGAGCAGAGTGAAAATAATACTTCTAGACATCAATATTGCAAAAATCCCTCCCCTACACCAAGAACTTAAATTGTCCCCAATGTAAGATAATCAAAGCTCACATAAAGAAATAAAGCTTAAGGATCAAAGATTAAAGGAAAAACGTCCCTGATTTGTGAGTTTTGATCCACATAACGTCTATGGGCTTGGCGGAAATGGTGAGATAAATCTCACACTCTCGAAGTATGCGGCCAAATTCTACTCCATCTTGTTCAGTTTGTGCTCCATTTTCTCTAACTGAATGCTCAAAGGTGGTGCACATGCAGAAGGAATAGTTGGTGGGGCAGCAATCTCGTCGTCAAACTCGTCATCAAAAGTAGCACCACTCCTAGCATCAAGCTTCTTTGGAAGCTGAGTGGGTCCTGGTTCAGTAAACTGAAATCTCCCCCGCCTTGAATTCGACCACAACTGTTCTTTCAAACAAAGACATATCCAAAATTCTTTTTGGCAAGCAGCATGTAAATAATTATTGTCAGTATCAAGCACACATAAGTTTATAGCTAACAGAGTAATGTATGGACCAAGAAATAAAGTCCTATAACGTTTAAGCACGCTCTGAAATTGATCTGCTAACTAAAAACCTAGATTAGGCCTCACATCATTTAACATGCACCAGATAAAATAAAACTCAGTTTTAGAGAAAACTCCCGAGTGATCTTTCTTTCTTAAAAAATTATATGCTAAGAACCAATGCACACATTTCAAAACAGGATCACGTAAGAAAGAGCTCTTTGATTATCTCAGGTCATAGGCATTGTAATCTAAAGATAAACTACGCCAAAGACCATAAAGCTCTAAATTTTCGCTAAAGTCACAAGTTGTCCTTAAATATGCATCATTAGAAGAATAATCATCATCAATAAATCCTAAAGCTAGGTTAAAATCTGTGATAGATTGTGAAAAAATTCTTCCCATTAACCTAAACTTTATAACATTCAGAGTATGTAAAGTAAAATCATTTGGTATATTAAATTGAAAAGTAGCATGGAAATCCCTAATCAACTCAACATAACCCAAACAATCAACATCAACAAACTTACGTAAACCAATCTTATCTATCAAAGAATTAAAATTATCCTTAACATTTAATTTTTCAAGAGTCGGGTAATGAATATACTTAGCTGGAAGTATTTTTCGCTTGGAAAATATCTTTGTACCTTTCATTCTCTTGTTGAGCCGTAAATGTGAGGCACCCTCTGAGATTGGATTCAGTAAGTGGTAAAACACTCATGCCTTTTCCATGTTTCGATCTTTGTCTCACAGCTTGGCGTGAATCTAAAATGTGTTCCATGGGACCGTGGTGGGAGCGACAATCTTGGATTTATTTACGACGGGTTTTTTTTAGACGTTAATGACTTGGAAGTTAATGCTTTCCTCTTCGGCATTGTGACTTGCGGGTTTTGATTCACGCGGCTGAAAACTGGTGTAGACTCGAGGCTGGAAACTGGTTGCTGGTGCTTGCTGGAGACGCTTTGATGGTTGCTGACGCTTGTTGGACGCGGCTGCTGGAATGCGGGATGGTTGGGCTCGGGACTACTGGAAACTCGCGGCTGCTGTTCGGTTGGAAACTGTACTGGTACAGACGCAACTGGGAACGCTGGATTGGTGCACTGGTGATTCGTGATGCTGGTGCAGACTCGAGATGCTTGCGCGCTGGAAACGCTGGAGAAAGTGGGCGGCTACTGTGAGGAGACTCCGCTGTTGGGAACGCAGGCTGGACGGAGATTCTGGATGCAGCGAGCGGCTGGGGATTGCAGACGTGGCTGGAAAGTTGGTTGCGCGGCTGCTGTGCTGGAAACTGGAGATGCGCGGCTGCTGTGAGGGATGGTTGGGCTGGAATGTTGCAGACGCGGGTTGCTGCGCTACTGCTGGAGACGCTCGGCTGCGAACGCTGCTGGTTCACACTGGAGAAGGCTGGTACAGCTGCGGATGTAAGCTGGTTGCACGGCTAGTGAGGCTGGACTGGTGCAGACTCGCGTGACTGCTGCTCGGCTGGAACTGGAGATGCTTGCGCAGCTGCTAACGCTGGTGCAGTTGGGCTGGTGAGCGCGGCTACCGGAATGCTGGACTGTTGGAGACGCTCGACTGGTGGGCTGGAGACACACGGAGAAGATGCTTGCAGACACGGCTTTAGGGTTTTGCGGGAGGAAGAAACAGTGAAAATAATTTTTTTAAATAAAAAATTAAGATTAAAATTAGAATAAAAACCCTTTTTCTTCGAATTTTTTCAAATAAAATAAATTAAAAAATTAAAAAAATAAAAATCATTTTTTAATTTTTTTTTGTAATCTAAAAACAAAAAGAGACACCTGAGACACCAAAAAAATTACATAAATACTTTTTTAATAAGCATATGGGTAGGTCTTAAAATTATTTTGATAAAATCGAAAGTCTTATTAGTTAAAACGTGGGCATGCCTAACCAAAAATTTCTTCCGCCAAAGTAAGCCAAAAACATTATTTAAACAATTTGAATCAAAATTAAAAAAAAAAGATATAACAAAAACCAAAATAAATAAATCATTTGGGTTCTCCCAAAAAGCGCTTTGTTTTATATCTTTGGCTAGACACATTCATGCATCAATCTTCATAAAGGGGACTCTCGAGAGCCACATCCTCCACAATATTCACTGAAAAAACTTCATAAAAAGGTTTTAACCGATGACCATTAACCTTAAAAACTTTGTCGAGATCGGACTCAATCTCAACCGCACTATGAGGAAAAAAATTAGTAACAATAAAAGGTTCTACCAAATAAAACGTAATTTACTAGGAAAAAGTTTAAGTTTAGAATGAAAAAGAAGAACTTTTGACCGACAAAAACTCCTTTCTTAAAATCATTCTATCATAAACTGTCTTTATCTTTTCCTTGTAAAATCGTGAACTCATAGGATTCGTTTCTAATCTCCTCCAGCATTGCACTGTAATTTCCTCTCGCTTTCCCGCTTCATCCATCCGCATATTGCATTGTTTAACCGCCCAAGTATGAATCTTTAACATCCAAATAAAAACTTCCGCACTATAAGGTTAATAACATCCACAGAAAATACCGAATGTTTTTCACTAGGATATTTTATGGCATCATTCATTTTGAACTCTATAACTTCTCCATCAAACTCCATAGTGGGCATAATTCATATTGAACACTATAACTTCTCCATCAAACTCCATAATGAGAGTCTCTTTATGTATATCCATTTTAGTCCTAGCAATCTTAAGACAAGGTCTTCCTAGTAAAATTAGGACAGAATTAGAGGAGTTATCCTCTTCTATATCAAGTACATAAAAATCAACAGGAAAAATCAACTCATTAACTTGTACTAAGACATCTTCTAGTACCCCATCAGGATATGCATTAGACCTATCAACTAGTTGAATTATTACTCTAGTTTATTTTAATAGACCAACATTCAAAGATGAATAAATAGAATGAGGCATGACATTTATAGAAGCTTCTAGATCTAGCACAGCCTTTTCAACTCTAACACTCCAATTTTGCAAGGGATAGTAAATATATCTGGATCCTTGCACTTAGGAGGTAGTTTCTTTTGGAGAACTCTTTGAAACATTCTACCCCATATGAACTCTTTCATTTCTTTTTAATTTTCTTGTGGAGGTGCACAGTTCCTTAAGGAATTTTGCACAGTTCCTTAAAGTGGGATCTTGTCTGCCGCCAAACTATTGTGCATTGGCAGCCATATTTGAGATCAACTCTCTTGCTTGAGTAGGGGGTCTTATTCACCAACACACCTCTACTAGCAGCATCTATTATACTCCTATCCATCAATGACAGTCCTTCGTAATAGTATTGAATAAGAAGTTGATCAAAAATCTGATGTTGAGGACAGTTGGCACACAATTGTTTGAATCGCTCCCAATACTCATACAAAGTTTCCCCAGGAAGTTGTCTGATCCCACAATGTCTTTTCTGATGTTAGCAGCTTTTGAAGCAGAAAGTGCTTCTCGAGGAACTCAAGCTTTTTCAAACCACTCCACCTTGTAATCGATCCAAGAGGCAAGTAGTACAACCAGTCTTTAGTTAGCCCATCTAAAAAGAAAGGAAAAGCACGCAGCTTAATCGCTTCTTCGGTCACGCCCGTGGCCTCATATTTGAACACACAACATGAAACTCCTTGAGATGTTTATGAGGATCTTCACATGCAAAACCATAAAACTTGAGTAATAAATGAATAAGACCAGACTTTAATTCAAAATTTACCTCTAAGTCTACATATTGAATGTAGAGTAGTTCTTGATTCAAGTCGATTCAACTAACTCTCTAAGAGTTCTTTCTACAGGTGCAGCTCTATCCATCACTTGTTCTTCTGAATCGCTAGATGACCCAACCAAATCAGGCACAGTATCTTTTTAAAGCAAAGGTGATGAGGATCATTGCTTAGCTCGCTTCTGTCACTTGCCTCACCTGGCCACTGCCTTCTCAATTTCAAGATCAAACAAAAGTGTACCTGTACGAGAAGAACAAACCATACACCAAGTAAAAACATAAAAATGATTAAATAAACAACACCAATCCTCGGCAACGACGCCAAAATTTGATAGTTGTCGGCTCAAAGAAAATAAAAGCCTACTTTAAATAGATTGTGTATAGTTATGAGTAGGGTAGTGTCCACATGAGAGGTCGGTAATTATTTAAATCCTTTTAAAATGTAAAATGGGGGGATTGTTGACAATAATAAAAATCAAATTAAAATAATAAAAATGTAAATTCAAATTGTAATTCAAATTGGGAAAATATCTGGTTGAAGTAATTAACTCAACCGGTATGTTCGACTATTGATCATTGATTCAAATATAAATCATTACTACTTATGAAAGACCAGTTATAGCTACTAAGACCTCTAATAGCCAATCTCTCCTAAACTAGTCGATAACCAAAGTAGGACCATTGGTTATTTCCCTAATCAATAGATAACCCTAGATACGATCATAGTGATTTAATCAATCGACACCAGAAACCGGAGAGACCCAAATCCTAATTAACAAACGATACGATGATTCATTTAAATTAAATTGTTTATTCTTATAACATAACGCATTTCTTTATACTATTTGTCACAAACATTAAAATCTTCATACGATGAATCTTTTAATGACAATAAATTAAGTTGATAATTAAATAGTGGCCAATTATCTAATTAACAAATATAATCATGACAATAATTTAGAGAATAAATAAATACCCAAAAAGTAATAAAACAATTAAAGTATAAGAAAGATCTCACGGTAAGAATGCATTTAATCAAAGTTTTATTAACCTTCAACTGTAAGAATGATAGGTTTAGTTCTTCATAGAGAGAAAGAAAAAAATTAGATCTAGGGTTTTTCCCAATTGATTCTCCCCTTTTTTTTTTCACTCCTCCTCTCTAGTGTTCTCTTTAAAATAAAATACTAATATTTAAAATATTATCTAAATATTAAATTCAAAATTACAAAAATAACCAAAAAGACAAAATACGTTAAACTAAAAAGCAGTGCCTCAGAATCGACAAAGACGCGCCCACGCCTTGTCGATAAAGTTCTTCTAAAGTTCTCATAATTTCTACTGGAAATGAAACAATCATCATCAAACATCATCTTCAGAAAATTTTAAGACCACCAATTAATAATTACACCTACAAAAATAAAACACAAGTAAATTACTATTATTAAGTGCAAAACATCGAAATTAAAGGAAGTAAACAATGCAAAACTAATGCATAAATTGCACTCTAACAAACAGCTATCAGAATTAAGCAATGAAAACAAGCTAAAGCACTATACTAAAGTGGCAAGGCAGCTCATGGAATTGGAATTTAGCATGTTTGGGCGTGAAGCTGGAAACAAGATAAGGCTGCTCAATGTTGTGCTCAGAATGTGCGGACGATTGGGCGTGAAGCTGGAAACAAGATAAGGCTGCTCAAGCTAAAGCATGTTTGGGCGTGAAGCTGGAAACAAGATAAGGCTGCTCAATTTTTAAAGCACACAAAATACAAAATTTTCTTCATTGTTTGGTGTGGACCACCTCAACATAATTTCAATTCATTTATTTAAATTTAACATGATAACACGAATTGACGCTCCTATTCATATTGCTTGTCAATTTAACAGTGGTACAGCTAATTAATTAAATAAAGAACAACAAATAATAAGGCGGCTAACAGTTAGGAGCATTAAGCCACGAATCATGCGACAGTGCCCGAATGGGCGGCCGAACACCGCAAACTCAGAACGACATCGTTTTGATTTTGCCTATTCGGGGCACCCATTCGGACAAACGAGAATTTCCCTTAAGCTATAAGAAAGTGGCAAGCAGCTCATGGAAAAGGAATTTATCGTGTTCAAACTTTGAGGATTTTTATTAGGCTGTGCTCAAAATGTGTACATGATGGATGCAACTTCAAGTGAAGGGCTTTTAGAGCAGATTTTTCTTCGTATCCTCAATTAAACCGAATGTCAGTCAATAAAACGCAGCTGAGTAGTTGAATGCATGGTGTTGTTGGAGTCTTTGGACAATAAAAACTATTAAAATAGTTTTCAATATTTAAGATAATTTGAAATATGTAATTATTATGTTTGTTCTAGTAATTTATTTTTAGTTATTTGAAGGATTTTAAATAAATCTTTGGGTTAAATAGATTTTACAAGTAATAAATGTCTCATGTATTAATAATATTAAAATTACTATTTTACAAAATATTTAAAATAATTTAAATTTTAATATATTTATTTTAATATTATGTTTTTATTTATTATGAATTTACTTTAACATAATAAAGTATTTAAAATATTAAAAAATTAAAAAATTAAAAAATAAAATTAGTTTAATATATATTATTAATTTATTTTAATAAAATATATATTATTTTTATAATATTAGAGATAATTTTTAGAGTTACAAAATTAAAAAATATTATAATTAAAAAAATTTATAATGTTTGTTAAAAATTTAGGGGTCTTTCTAATAAGATCTTTCAAATCTTAAAAATATAGACGTTTGTTAAAATCTTAAGGATGTAGACGTTTCTTCTAATAATTGTTGTTATTTATTAATTATCACTAATCTCGTGAATTCTACTCAGACGTGACAAAATCCAGATACAATCACATAAGTAATAAGACAACAATGTGGATGCAACGTTTTTTCTTCATGCTATCCTGTAATGATGATTGAATGGTGTTGCTGGTGGAGTCTTTTGGACATGCAATAAAGTTCAATCTTTTTTTTTCTCTCTCTTGGAAGTTTCTACTTGAAAGCCAAATGGTTGAACGTTAACTATCCAGCAATTATGGCGGCGCTATCCTAAAACAGTTCACATATTTTAAAAGAAAAAAAAAATCAGTAAAATCTCTATAAATTAATGATATTGGGATTATATAAAATTTATTAATTTATAGAATATGTATAAAATTTAATAAACATATATTTTAATCAACTAAAAATTTATTATTTTTTTACTGATCTAATCAATTAAAAATGAATTAATCTACTAAGTCTAAATTAAATTAACGAAAAAATTAAAATTCTTGCAATTCCAGAATGCAATCTTAGAACTTTTAGAAGTAATAAATAAAATTAAAGATGAGATCTATCTATATTTAAATTTTAAAAAATAACAATAGTCATATTTTATTTAATAAAATATCATATATTTGTGAGTTCAGAAAATTATTAATTTATGCTATAATTGGACAACGAAATTGTATAAGGTTTTAAAAAAAGCATTATTTTATTAATTTAGTCCTTTAACTTAAGTCGGGACTGTAAAAAATTATTATATAATAAAGATTATTAATTTATCAAGTATCAAATTATAGAAGTTTTATTGCATATCATTATAACTAAGACTATGTTGCCTAAGAGGGAACGTAATCCCAAATTTGTCGACTGTTAGGATATCAATTACTGAAACCCCACAAATCCTCTAGCAGCCACGTTACAGATTTTATTAACCTGTTCTTCCAGTGTTTTGGCTGGTGAACTTTATACAAAATTCTGAGCACAAATACAACTATTAATAAGTTAATTATTGTAACAACTAGAAGCATAATTTATTCAACAATTGTGCCATTACTACAACCCATTAGAAACAACTAATTGGTGAAGAATCGAAAGAAGTCATTTGTTACAATAATATGGTTAGGTAGGGAAAATAATTATATGATAAATTAAAATTACAGTAAATTTAATAATAGAGGAAACGTGAAGTGTCCTTGTAAATGCGTATTTGCACCCACATGACGACATTACTGATCAGAACCAATTACACTTAAACAATTCAAGGGAAAATTAATAATTTTCTTCTTGAAATTTCATGATATAACATAGATTTGGTTGGGGGAAAGGTGGGGACATGCTTTACAAACATTTACTCTCCATTCTTGCTCTCATTCGGGACACGAGTGAAAGAAGAAACCAAACAGATTCTTTCAATGAGTAACATAACTCCTTCGGGTAGCTGAAACACACTTTTTATTTGATTTTTATGAATTTACTCTCATTCTTTTTATGAATTGAAGGATTTTGTCGCGATTATGAATTTTGAGTCAAGGAATCCATTGTGTCAACATACACAACATGATTACACGGCATAAATTAAAACAGAATCCCGCCTTGGCTAGTGATATGGCACTGGTCACTCAACATGCTCCTTCGTCGACAGAACCAAAAACTTACAAATCAGCACTCAAAATTCCATGTTGGTTTAAAGCAATGGAGGAAGAAATTCATGCCTTGAACACAAACCAAACATGGTCTCTTATTCCTCGGCCAAAGAACGTGAATGTCATAGGATCAAAATGGATCTTTAGAACAAAGTTCAAAGAAGATGGAACTGTGGACCGTCACAAGGCTCGCTTGGTAGCTCAAGGATTTTCTCAAGTTGAAGGATTGGACTTTGAAGAAACTTTCAGCCCTGTGGTGAAGCCAACAACAATACGATTAATTCTTGCGATTGCCGTCACTTCAAATTGGACAATGAGACAACTGGATGTGAAGAACGCATTTCTACATGGTTTTCTCAAGGAAACAATCTACATGGAACAACCACCAGGATTTAAAAGTCTTGAGCAACCGACCACGTCTGCAAATTACAACGTTCTCTCTATGGTCTCAAACAAGCACCTAGGGCCTGGTTTGACCGTTTATCTCAATTTCTTCTCCATATTGGTTTCAGTTGTAGCAAAGCTGATTCTTCCCTTTTATTTACAAAACTAACACAATAATTGTTCTTATGTTGGTTTATGTAGATGACGTAGTAATAACAGGAAACAACAATGACTTCATCGACAATCTAATTCATAAGCTTAGCACCGAATTTGCTTTAAAAGATCTTGGGCGACTTCACTACTTCCTTGGCTTAGAAATAAAATATATCTCGGGTGGAATATTTTTGCTCAATCAAAATATATAAAGTACTTGTTGTACCATGCCAAAATGCTTAGCTACTCTTCTTTGGAATACTCCAATGGCTATAAAGGATCAGCACAAACCTGGAGACAACAAGCACGCTAATCCTACCGAGTATAGACAACTAGTGGGGGCACTTCAATATTTAACTTTTAGCAGACCAGACATTGTTCAAGCTGTGAACAAAGTCTGCCAAAAATTTCAAAGCCCCACAATAGGCGATTTAAGTGCAGTAAAAAGGATACTTAGATACCTCAAGGGAACAATGGACTACGGACTTCGTTTTATCTCTCAAAGCTCTCTAACTTTAAATGGTTTTTGTGATGCAGATTGGGGTGGCTGTAAAGTAACTCGAAGAAGCACAATAGGATACTGTATATACTTGGGATCTAATTGTATTTCTTGGTCCTCAAAGAAGCAGCCAACAGTTTCCAAGTCAAGCACTGAAGCAGAATATCGATCTCTTGCTTCAACTACAGCAGAAATAACATGGCTTACTTTCCTCCTATGTGATATTGGCATTCCCCTCCACCAACCACCACAACTATTTTGTGATAATCTCATTGGACTACATATGACTATCAATCCAGTGTTTCATCTCGGTCCAAAAATATTGAAATCGATTACCATTTTGTTCGAGAAAAAGTCGCACAGAGCACTCATTACAAGGTTTCGCCTCTATAAAACAAATTGCTGATGTATTTACAAAACCACCGCCAAAGCAATCTTTTCCTTGGTTTCGATACAAGCGGGAGTTCACTTTGCATTCCACCCTCCAGCTTGAGGGAGGATGATAAGGAAAGAACTCAATCATTGGAAAATCATAAAGATCAATTTGCGGAAAGAACTCAATCATTGGAAAAGCATAGAGATTAATTTGCAGAATGCAAAGCACTATCAAAGGGATTTCCAACGTCTAGATTATCTCTATAGAATATCCTCAATGATTCAATTCTTTTATAAATATTCTTTTTATGCTAGCTGTACATAAATGACATGCATTAGTGGCTATGATTTGGCCATTAGTTAGACAGTAATAGCTTAAGTTTAGGCCACTTGCTCCTTTAATCTCACATACTTGACTTGTATAAATTTATGGTTTGAGTTTCAATAAAGGTCAACCAATTCTCTCACGCTTCAATTTTCTTTAATCATTGGAAAATCATAGAGATTAATTTGTAGAATGCAAAGCACTATCAAAGGGATTTCCAACGTCTAGATTATCTCTATGGAATATCCTCAATGATTCAATTCTTTTATAAATATTCCTTTTATGCTAGTTGTACATAAATGTCATGCATTAGTGGCTATGATTTGGCCATTAGTTAATACAGCAATAGCTTAAGTTTAGGCCACTTGCTCAATCATTGGAAAATCATAGAGATTAATTTGCAGAATGCAAAGCACTATCAAAGGGATTTCCAACGTCTAGATTATCACTATAGAATATCCTCAATCATTGGAAAATCATAAAGATCAATTTGCAGAAAGAACTCAATCATTGGAAAATCATAGAGATTAATTTATACGTTGGAAATCCCTTTGATAGTACTTTGCATTCTGCAAATTAATCTCTATGATTTTCCAATGATTGAGTTCTTTCCGCAAATTGATCTTCATGATTTTCCAATGATTGAGTTCTTTTCTTATCAAAATGAACTCAAAAAATTATGCAAGTTTATATGGAAGTTTATATATGTGTCTAGTATTCCCAGTTTAAATTTCATAAGTTTCCGATTAGTATTTATTTTATACAAATCCTAGAACCCGTTCTGTTTGGTAAAGGGTTATGTGAAAGCGATTTGAATTGGTTGAGAAATAAATAGTTTTACAAATGTTTTTGATATCGGATCCTCTCGTAAATTTTTCATGAGGTACCCATGAATGTCCAGAATGGTCCCATGGAATATTATGTCATTCTGAGTTTTAGATTAAGAGTTAAAATTCTGAGAATCAGACCTGTTCGAGAATAAATTAGAAGAGCAGATTCTTAGAGTGAGTTATTGATAGTTGTATTTTTCATTTGTTTAAGGTATTGGAAGTGTTTAAGACTCTTAGAGGCTTAGAGGTGTGTAGTTCGAATTCTTTTGCGGAGGTAAGTAACATCATTCCTAGTATACTAGGAATGTATAAGTATTTTGATATTATTATAAGTATAAATATTTTTACACTATTTAGAAAATTAAATGATTTTCGTAACAAAATCAGTTTATGGAAAAATGTTTTCAAACCTAAATTCGTTTTAACAAAGTATTTTATAAATACTTTTTAATAAGTAAGTTATTTTATGACATGACTACCTTTTATGATTTTATCTGTAAAATAAGTCACAAGCCTAAATTATTTTTATGGACTTTATGAATCTGATACGAATGTTTTGTACCCATGAATGATTTCAATTATTGATGATTGTATGAGATTCCTAATGTTTTGGCTCATTGTCCATAATTATTCAGAATCTAATTCTAATTCTGATTGTAATATACGATATATCTGTCTGGACCAGTACTAGGTTTCTGTTCTGAATGTGCAAATGATATTCTGATTCTGTTTGGGCCGGGTCACCGGGACTATTGGTGACACTATGTGACATGAGCTAACCTTTTGTTTTTCTGAATGTGATATATGATTTGCTTTTGTAAGTAATCATGTTTTTGATATTCTGAACTACTATAAGTTTATGTTACTTTATCGTGATATGATGTTTTATGAAATTACGGATTATGATATATATGACATATGTTTTAAACAAAATGAGGCTTGCAATATTTTGGGTATCGTAGTGTGTTATGAATGGTTTTACTTACCAAGTTGACAACTCACCCCCCGTTATTGTTTTTTGCAGATTAAGTTCTTTTGAGAAGTGCGCTTCGCTTTGGAGTTAATAATTTTCATTTCCGTTTACCATTTGAATAAGAGGAGAAATAGACTTATATCTCCACTTAATTTATTTCTATTATGAACCTGTAATTTAGAGTTTGAGACTTATTATTATTTTTATATTTCTGGAGAGATTGTTTAATTTTAAACTTGTGGAATTATTTGAATAAGATTTTGAGGTATTTCAGTTGGTAATTTATGAGTAGAGATTATAATTTGTGAGTAACCTCCTTCTTCACGTTTCTGCACGTGTTAGACTTGGGGTGTTACAATTAGTAAATGAATAAGTTAAAATTAAGTTGGAGGTGGACATTGACAACAATCATCTAAGCTTTCAAGTGTCAGCTTTTGTATCTATTAACTCTAAAATTTTAGTTAATTTTCATGTATTAATATAAAATATCGGATTGTTTTCGTTTTGGTGTATTAAAGTTTGAAACTATGAACAACATCTTTAGAACACACATTACTCCAATTTTACATAGCTTTATTTAAGAGAGATACGGAGTAAGGCTAAAATGGTTATGTGGCTTCCAATTTATTTAAGAAAACTCTAATGTTTTCGTTTTGGTGTATTAAAGTTTGAAACTATGAACAACATCTTTAGAACACACATTACTCTAATTTTACATAGCTTTATTTAAGAGAGATACGGAGTAAGGCTAAAATGGTTATGTGGCTTCCAATTTATTTTTGTTTTGATACATATGTTGATTGAATTAATATATGCTAGATAAGGACATAAAGATCCTAATAACATAACATTCCTGAACACATATTAAAACTATTAATTTATTTAGATCTTGTTTAATTTTGAATTTGATCTATAGTAAAATTATTTTTCTATTAGATTTTTTATTTAATTATTTTGTAGATTGGATAGGACAAAAAATTTTTAATCGACATTGAATCCACAAAATATTGGATTGAATGTGGATTGTGTCAAATCCACATTTGATCCATAAATATATGAATTGAATTTGTATTACTTTTACCAATCTATGAATTGGATTAGATAGAAAATCTATAATTTTTACATAATAAACACACAAAAATACACAAGATCAAATATTTAGAAATATAATTAGAAATTCACAATATATTACATAATTACAAATGTAAATTATAATATAAGTACAAAATAACATTTATACCCGTTAATGAACATACAATTTTTAACACCAATCAATGAGAGAAAAGAGCTACACTCTTTGCTATTGTTGTTCATTGTGGTACTTGATTGGTCCACTTACTTTCTAAGCTCTCCCTTCCCTTCGTCTTAATTCCTCTAGTTGCTTGCTTTTAAATCTCATTGCCTTTTCCTTCTCAATTTGAATATCTACCTTTGTTTGATCGTAAGCAACTAAATGAGAGTTGATTCTTTGGATTCCTAAAGTTGTACCACAATTACCTTATCTTCACTTATTCTTTGAATCTCCTCAGGTTTTGAGGATGATTGAAGGCTCCGAGCTCGATGCTTGTTCCGTGATATCTCTTGAAAAAAAAAGTTCTTAGGGTTTTAGCTTTTCCTTATTTGAGTCGTATTAACTCCATCATATTAGCTTATAATGTTATTGATCCCGATAACTCTATGAAATGAGAGTTATCATAGCACTTTTAGACTACAATCAAGAATACTTAGAGAGCAAATGACATATTTTTATTGTATTTTAGTCATATTTTTCATGAACATCTATTTTAGTTTATTTTTAATAAATTAAGTTGTTTTAAAATAACTGTACTTAGATTATATGCATAATTGTAGGTGACCTAAGGCTCAAGTTTTGGGAAGGAATCACAACAACAGACTTGCAAAGATAATGAAAGAACTTGGCTACATAAGAGTTGAAATAAGTCTGGAACAGTGAAGATGCTGTAGCAATCCTGGAGTAATGACAGACTGGATTTCGTGCACAACAACTAAAAGATTGCGATCTGAAGTTTTCAAAAACGGAGGATTCGTGCCACACACATTCAGTTACCCTAATTCTGAGTTATAAAAGGAGCACGCATGAAAAGAAAATGGGGGTCGTCACCTAAAAAAGAGAATTCTGAAAAGAAACAATAAGAAAACATAAAATTAAAAGAGAGATTGAAGGTTTTAATAGAAGATTCAAGGAGGAAACGGAGAAGATATCACTAAAATTGAACAAACTTAGTTCTTTTTCTTATTTCTTATTTTCTATTTAATTATGGGAATGTATTATATGGCTATAACAATTTTATTTACTATTTTGTCACAAAACATTAACTGAATTTGATTTTAGTTGAGTGGTAAATGATCTTAATGGATGTTTGATTTTGGTAATGAACAACTTTAACAAGATAATTCTTTGAAATGGAAAAAAAAAATCCAAAGAACTCTTAAAGACCATTTTTGGAAAGAGAAAAGAGAGTTTTTCCATGTAAAGAGAGAAAAGATCATCTTATCTTGTTTGAACTTTGAAGCTCCTATAGGTGTGACCGTCCACACCCTTAAATTATAGGATGACCTTCAATGGATCAGGTCCATGCCTTGATTTTTTTAAGTAGATCTATGGGTTGATTTGGTTTAAGTCTCTCTTCGCAGAATCTCTGCATGGACATCGTCGAGAAGTATCTGCTTGTGTTGTCGTAACTTAAGAAAGTCATTTTGCAAGTATCTGTTGCGAGGAGTGCCCCAACTATTTTACCATATTTGATATCAAGGAAGCAAAATTTGTGCAAAGGAACATCTAATCATGCTCCTCCTTTTTATCTACCAAACATTTGATTTAACATCGAAGATGTAAGAGGGTCTCGGAAGGTGACTACAAATTTAGTGATAATAAACGAACCAAAGGAAAAACTTGTTTCAAAATTTGTAAGATCAGAAAACATTTATTACTACAGAGCTACACTAGTAGAGAAACAATAAAGAAAACCCTAATTCTGTCCATGTACATGCAAAGTGCAAAAACTCTACAAATTATTCGAACCGATGTCAAAGTACCAACATTAAGTAAGAGCGTCTTGCGAAGCATGCAGATCTTGAATGAAATGGAATTGATGATGCCAAATTCAGTTCACAAGGTGTTTGGTGGACAAAAAGAAGAGCATGAATAGATGTTCCTCGCACAAATCATTCCCGCTTGATATAAAATGCGGAAGCATCATACAATCTCCTTGAAGTAAATCCAGCCCATACTACGAGGTGACTTCCTTAGGCTACAAAAATACAAGTAAATAACTTCGAGAGTGTGGTCAAGTAAATAAACCAAAAGACTTAGAAGTCACGCTATGGATCTCCTCCAAAAAATCAAGACATAAATTTAATCCACTAATAGTCACGCCACAGTCTAAGGGCGTGAGATTCTCAGCTTATAAAACTCCTCGAGAATTCAAATCGGGTAAGCTATATTTTCTCTCTCTACCACTAAACCCTCTCTCAAAAGGCGGAACAACAGAAGTTTTATTCTTTTGCTCAGTTCTCCATTTATTTTTGAAAGCTTTTTAGTTAAAGCAAAAATACAATCAAGCCATCTTGTCTCAATAGACATTTCTCCTATAAACCCAAGGAACTGACTTGACTATTGAGAGTTAACACTAGAAAAATCTCTAGCATCCCCTAAATGTTTTTCTGTGAATGCATGTGCTTTTTTAGGAAGTGTTTGTGGCCGTATTTACTCGGTGAGAAGCTACAAGTCAAGGTGTCTCCACAATTACAAACTTAAATGTTGAAGTTGGCATCTAGTCGCTACCAAACACGACTATATTTCAGTGCCAAGTTGTGGAATATCAAAAGTTGCTCTTAGTTTGACACTCACTCCCAGGAGTCAATGAACGTATAATTCTTCGGTAAAGATCATGTATAATATGCAGTTGCGGGGAGGACATGAAAACTAGATTCACGGAAAGTAGTTTGTTATATCAATACAATCGATATGTAAAGAGGGAATGAGTAAATAGAAAATGCTTATTGTTGATGACGAAATCTGAACTAGTCAGTTAACTACTGGATACCAAACCTCCGTGTCAACATTAAATTTATTTGTTGGGGAAGCATCTCACCAGTCACCAAGGATGCCCTACGACCATTAGAGATAGCTTAGGAACACCTACAATCACAAAGAATGGTAAGAGGCACCAGTAGTTTTTCCGACGTTAACCCTCCAACGCTAACCCTCCGACGCTCAAGTCAATTTGTGAGTTTCTTAAAAAAATAAAATAATTTATGGTTAAACAATAAACCAAAGTGTTTAGGAAATTAGATACAGAAAAAGAAAAAAATGAGCATAATGGCAGGATTGAATCGGCTTGGCCGAATCCTTCATAAAAAGCAAGAATAGAGAAGCATCATGATATTGATAAATGTTCCCCCTTAAGATGATGGGTATGAGGATTTTATTTATCTTCCTCCTTTTTTTCTTTTCCTATTCATCTTGTAAAATAAGCGGTTGAGAATGATGAGGAGTGCCAGTCCTCTTTGGCCCCATTTACCTTCTTCTAGTTTTATTTCTCACCATTTTCCTTCCTATTCTCCCTTTTTATTATTATTATTAAAAAGATAAAAGAAAAAAAGTGGCTTACAAAAACTACCCAAACACTTATTACAAGACTAAACGTTTCTCGGCTAAGGAAAAACAAAATTTACTTACAGGACATTGTCAAACCGACAAGTTCTGCAGATCACCCACTAATTTAGATCTCTTGAAAGACCACAATCAGTGATATTTTAAGCACCCTATCACCATCTAGGCTACATTGTAGAATGTACTTTGTTCCACTAAAAGCACTAGCACAACTGCACGAGTCCATTTGAAAACCTACCATCTCCAAAACATTAAAAATATAATGAAAAATTGGTCAAATTAGCAAGAAATATTATCCAAGTGACAACAATGCAAGTTGCTTAAAATTTTACATATTCAAGATTTTTCATTTGCTAGATTTTATCACTTTCTTGACAAGGACATATGAAGAGTGAAACATATAGAGCAAAAGCCAATCCATTTAGCGTCAATTAATCTGCAACAAACAGGGGACTCTATTCTCTCAAATTATCACCATCAAGAATCTCATTTGAATTAGCCATCGCATATTTCTTTGCGGCAAAGGCGAACCCCCAACAACATTATGGAGAAGCTATAAAACTTATGAGGAATGCATGTTGCAAGTGGTTGCAAGAAAAATTGCAAGAGTTAGCAAGAATGAAGCCACGCCTTGTAGTCCAATAAATCAAGAGTTAACAAGAATGAAGCCCACGCTTGATAGTCCGGTAAATTATAAGTGAAAAATGGAACAAATAATTTAGCAGAATAAATTTTTTTTTCCAAGTAGGAAACACAAGACAACATAACCAAAATACCTCAAGTTTGATTCTCTCATTGATAGACAACACAAATTTTGTTAAGGAAGAACTTTTATTATTATTATTAATCAATGGATGACGCTTCAAATATTTCAATCTCAAATGTACTAAGGGTGGTGCTGTTAGCACCCTCGAAATCCTTAAAAACCCCCTTTTAAGGGTATTTTTAGAAATACACAGTACTTTCTTGTTGGGAAAATGTGCTCTTTAAAAGCATATGTGTTTATTTAATTGTAATAAATAATTTTTCTGATTAATAAAATAAATGAGGTATTTTATTTAAGTATCTAAATTGCATTAATATTTTGAGTAAAGTCCATTTGATCATATTATATGTATTTATGTGATCACCATGTGGATTCATAGAAGACATAAATACAAGTTATCTTATGATTAAATAAATTATGTTCGCAGTTGATAAATAAAGTTGGGCACTTTATTTAGGTATAGACTGTAATAAATTCATTGAATGGTTTGTCTTAATCATGTATGAATTTATTGATGTAGTACGACTACATTGAACAGGATCACATATGAGATTTAATTAACCTTGAAATGACTGTCAGACTTATTAAATCTCATAGGCATTGATTTTACTGTAATCTTAATCTTGAGTTAGTTATGATTTCATGATTGTAATTGTTATTCCATTTGAGTTACCAATGGGCAGACACACATTTGTGATCAAGATTACCCGGTATCTTGGTGGAGGCAATTATGAGTATTGGAGTTATAGATTAACAATATAGAATTTGTACGACACATCTCTTGATGGGTTTTGAACTGACTTGATCATAGAATTCTCTGGCCAGAGTGTGTCAACATATTTAGTATGTTGAAAATGATCATTAGAGAAAACCAGTAAGTATCAAGGAACAAGATGTAATTAAATCGATTGGGCAGTTGAGATATCGATTTAATTAATGATGTGGTATAAAGGATTATGCAGTAAAGAAATCAATGTGGCTTGGGCGAATTATTATTCGAAAGATACAATTATGGAGGTCAGTTCCAATCTTATAGTGGAGTAGAATTGGAATTAAATAATTATATTTGTTTAATTACAAATTTAATTATTGTAGCCACTATTGTATGTTCCCAAATGATCCCCGGGTTTGCTCATTTAATTGACAACACCATCATTGGACCCAAAAGCAAGAAAACTGGCGTATTAGGTGAAAATCATAATTATAATATTTGTTAAAGCCTAGTATGTTATATTCAAGTGTAAAAGGGGACTTGTGATATTTTACAAGGTGACCCCTAGTTAGTTACACATTCTCTCTACTTTTACGTAAGTGGAGAGAAAGTATTTAATTTAAATATTTAAATATTTAAATTAAAAGAGGAACTCTATTTTAAAATAGGAATCCTAATCCTAACATACTGGGGTTTTTCATAAGATATTATAAAAAGGGTTCTTTTCTCCTTTTCGCGGAGAGAAGAGGATTCCAGGGTTTTTTGAGAAAGATACAGAAGACATCTAAGAGACGCCAGTTACAATTGGGAATGGTGAAACAGACGCCCACACGTCCAGTGTTGATCGATCTTGAGTCATAGCCTGGAAGATCGTTTGGAGATGGATCTACAACTCTCAATCGTTCGTCTTCTCAGACTATCAAAGGTACGAATTTCTAGATTACTTAATTCTTATATGTTGTATGAGATCGGTCCAAAAAGGTTTTAATTAAAAATTGAAAAACCTGATTTTCTCCCTACATTTCTCTGTATATATGTTTTCTCATGCTATCTCTTTTTCTTTCGCACTTCTAAAATCTCAAACTCTCAACTCGGTACACAATTTACAAATTCCCATCTCTTAACGCATTTGGTTTTATCCATTGTCATCTTATTTGTTGTTTGTTTTATTTAAAAACAAACCTTATACGATTTCTTTCTTCTGTTTCTTAAAACTTTAAAACACACCAAACATACACAAGTTTAATGGTCTCCAATCTCTTAACTTAGAATTGTGTTACACATTTAGGAAAGGCTAATAGCATACATGGGTCTCATTATGGACATCAATCTGAGAGAGGGTTGGATTGGAATAACTACAATTGCTTTCAATATCTCTAAGTTAAGATTTGAATTGTGATTTTTGAAGTACTTGAACTCCGTCTTTTACAAGTCAATTTTTAAAGTGATTCTAATCAATATATGTTGGGTCCATCTCATTTGGAAGCCTAAAAGTCTAAAGTTTAATAAGTTTGGATAATTAAGAAAATAAAAGAAACTCAAAGGGGGCAAATGAAAATTTCCATGTAATTTAGCTATAAAAGCAAGCACCTGCCCTAATTAAGAATTGAGAAAAAGGCGTGCAAAGAAGTGCGGGAGAGAGAAAAAACAGTGTAGGTTTTGAATTTGAAAATATTGATTTCAATCTTTAATTAGATAATCAGACGACAATTTTAATTTTGTTTTCTCTTAAATTTTGAGGGTAAATTTTTGGCATCTCCCTCTACAATTCTAATTGTCTTTATTTTTATTTTATCCTCTCGTGGGTTATTATTTGAGATACCCACTTGGTAGATAGATAATTATTATGTTGTTATTATAAGCCAAAAATACTGAGATTCTTGATGTTGTTAGCCTCTAGTATTATCTAGAGAAGAATTTATATTGTAATCCCATTAATATAGTGGAAGTTTTTATCGGACTACTGATCCGTGGTTTTTTCTCGCTTTAGGTTTTCCAAGTAAAAATCTATATCTCTTATGATTAGCTTTTGCTTTGGATTTATTAGTTTATTTTCGGGTTTATTTATTTGTGGTGCACATCCTATTTTAAACACAGAGCGAAAGTGTAATGCCCACTTTTATTTATTCATTTATTTGTTTCCTCTTTTTATTAAATTGAGTAGGATAGTTATTATTGAGTGTTTGTGTGTGAGTAAAATTTATTAAATTACTTTAAATAAATTAAGTAAGTTATTATTTTTTATAAAAAATAATATTTATTAATTGCCTAGTAAAATTTATTAAATTAATTTAAATAAATTAAGTTATTATTTTTATAAAAAATAATATTTATTAATTGCTTAGTATTTAAGAGGAAATCATCTTTTTAAGAGGAAGCGTCTTTTATTTTCTACACCGTTATAAATCTTAAAAAGAAAAGAAAGAAACATCAGTCTTTGGAGAAGGAAAAGAAAGTTTTATAACTTCTTTTCTTAATGTTTGCCTTAAGGTATTAAGTATTTCTTTGACTTATATGATTTAATTTTATGAATTGTTTGCCTTTAATTACTTATAGTATGATTTGGGAAATATATGTGTGTTTGTAATGGTGTGATGATATGAACAGTCTCTATTCCTTCCTTGAAATCGTTTTCTTTATTTAGAATCACGTGAATATGTTTAGATATTATGGAACCAGACATCCTAAGATTTTCATTAGTAGGTTTTGTGTTGAAATCGTCTGGGTATGCAAATTATTATGGGTTTTCGAAGTTGGTTTACTGGTGCTGGAAAATTCCGATTTTCAGCAGAGGTTCTCAATTCTAGAAATTGTCTGTAAGGTTACAGATCCTTAAAAATTATGATGATTTTTGTATCAACAGACCTATGTCTCCTATGCTTGCATGTTTAATTTCGTAGTTTTATTCCTTATGGTTAAAGTATTAAAAATCGTAACATGTGGCTGCTGCAAATCTGGAAACTGTTTTCCAGAATTGCAAAAGCTGAAACGTGTAACAGTTGGGCTAAATTATGAATATTACATGTCATGTTAGGATTTTATAATGAAATTTCAATCTTTCCTCTGTTTTTAAAAACAGGAATCGTGATTTTTAGGCATGTAAAATAAAAGATACAAATTTTTGAAATTTTGTTTTCAAATCTGGAATTTTCTGAACTGGTTAGATGTTCTCAGAAATAAAACATTTTAAAATAGTTTTAGGAGTCCAAAAATTATGAATTTTATTATATGCTTTCTGAATATGTCTTCTGTAATTAGCAAAAAGAAACATATGATTTCGAGTACTAAAGAATATTTTATGAATTTCCTAAGTTGTAAAGGTCTGTTTTGGTCAATGCTGGACAGTTTTGTTATTTTGATGAAACGTCAATATTCTGACTCGATTTTGACTTGTGCTGATTTTTGTGAAATATTGTATGCAATGCTATGCATCTTCACATTGCCTCTGTAAATTTTCATGGTTTTCCTACATGTGAATAGGTTATTAAAAATCAGCATGTGCAGAATACTCATAAGTATAGGATATGTCTAGAATGTGTATAAGTATTAAGCTAGTTTAAGTGCCTATAATTTAAGGATGATTGGGATTATGTTTAAGGTTAGAGATAATATTGATAAGAGTATTTTTATGATGATTATAGGACGTGGGTGAGCTCGTTGGTTGTTCTCGAGGTATTGAATTGACTGCTACGGATTAAAGTAAGTAGATTCATGTATGATGTGTTTTATAATAAATGCAATTTATGCTATAAGAATTATGTTTAGATGGAAATTTTTACAAAACTGATTTTTTAAAATATTTAAAGGAATTTTGAAAAATAAAAACACTTTTAAATGAATTTATATAAATGTATTTTAAAATGAATTTCTCTTAAGAAATTAGTTTTCTCAAATAAAATGTTTTCTTAAACAAAATGTTTTCTTAAAGAATTTAATGTTCAAAAAAAAGTTCTTAAATGTTTTAGAAGACTTTAAATGCTATTTATGAAAAGATGTAAGGTGGATTCAAAAATGTTTTGGCTTATAGTCTGTAGTAATGTATACGATGCAAATGATATAATGTTATGTAATGTTATAGCCACTTGCTTGGTATGATGATGATCTTGTGCACAATGATGTTATGAACAATGCAGGGTATAGTACCTTGATCGAGGAACAATGTGAGGTATAGTACCCTAAATGATGAATGATGATGACTACGAGGCATGAGCCACCAATGTTTATGTTTTTAATGTTTTTATGAATGATTTAATGTTTTTAATGCTTTTACAAGAATCCACCCCTTATGCTAAATGAAGATGTTATTATAAAATGTTTAAAGGAAAAATGACAAAGGTTTTCAACTATTGTGCATGGATTTGCTTACCGAGTTGACGGCTCACCCCTCATCTCTAATATTTTACAGATTGATTAGAGATGTGGCTTGGGTTCTTAGATGAAGAATTTTTCTTTGTGGATCTTTGGAGTTGTTTTAGAGATTAAATTTGGCTAGACTTTTTATTTTAGATTAGAGACTTTTCTTTAGAGACTTTATTTCAAATGTTTTATGTAAGGATTCAATTGAAGTATGTATAATGATTGTCTATTTTGAGATTTATTAGTAAAAATAAATTATGTGAGGTTTCATTCCAATTTTACCCTTGTGTTTTCATGGATAATTTTTGGGATGTTAGAAAGAGTTTTGTTTCCGCTAATTTGCAAAATCTTGTGGTAGTTCCTTTCCCAACAGAGTGGTATCAAAGCATTAGGTTGTGTATTTTATTACTTGTGTGGTTGAAATAGAGGAATCCTCGGCATGCATGATTAAATTAAATTCATGGAATTATGGTATTTGGAAGTATAGGATGGAAGATTTGTTCTATATAAAAGACTTACATAAACCCATTGAAGGCAAAGAAACCAGACCCGCCGATTTAGATGATATGAAATGAGCTTATTTAAACTAGAAAACCATGAGTACTATTAGATCATGGATGTGATCAGAGTGTGTACCACAATGCCACGAAGGAATCCAGGGCTGATATTCTTTAGAGAAAATTAAAAACAATTTAAGAGCAGCCGATGGAGTATAACCGAGCAAGCTTGTTTACAAGGAAGGGCGCAATATAACTGAATACACTGGTGAGTTTCAAGGCTTAGTTGATCAGTTGACTACTATGAAAATTATTTTAAATGATGAGTTACAAGAATTGTTGTCGCTTAGTTCTTTGTCTGACAGTTGGGAAATATTAGTGATGTCAGTGAATAATTCAGTGCCAAATAGAAAATTAACCTTGGATATGGTTACAGATAAGCTGTAGAATAAAGAATCTAGAAAAAAGTGTGTTGAAGCAGTTCCCTCTTATCAGATGCACTTGTTTCAGAAAAAGTAAGGAAAACGGAGGAGGAGCCAAAGTAGAAATTCCCGCCAAGAGAACAATGATAACCCGGAGGAATATCTAAGTCCCAAAGGAAAACTTCAAGTGCTTTCATTGTCGAAAATGGGTCAAATTAAAAGGAGTGCAGATTGTGGAAAAGAGAACAGGCAAAAGAAAAGGCTAATGCTCGGAAAAATGACAAAGAGAACACTACAGACCATAGTTGATGGTGATTTGGGTATTATTTATGATGAGAGTTCAGTAAATCTCACTTGCCATACCAGTGATTGGGTGATTGATTCGGGTGTTTTGTTTCATGTTACTGCACATCGTGATTACTTTACATACTATGTTAATGGTGATTATGGCCATGTTCGAATAGGAAATGAGGGGCATCCAAGATTGTGGTAATAAGTGATATTTGCTTGGAAAACAGCATTGGCTGTAAGTTGTTGCTTAAAGATGTCGACATGTACCGGATATTCACCGTAATTTGAACTCTACAGGCAAGCTTGATCATGATGGTTATATTAACCAATTTTGGTAAAGGAAAATGAAAGCTCACAAAAGTCTCCCTAGTATTAGCTAAGGGGAGGAAAGCTAACACCTCTACATGTGTTGAAGCCAAGATTAAGAAAGAATATGTGAATGTGGCTGTAAAAGATTCTGACATTGAGACATGGCATAAAAGGCTTGGTCATATTGGCGAGAAAGGGGTGGAAACTCTTGCTAGAAAAAGACATCTAACCAAATTGCAGATATGTCCCTCAAGACTTGTATTCATTACTTAGCTAAAAAGACATACAAAGTTGCTTTTAAAAGCTTTTCTCCATCTAGAAAGCCTCAAATATTTGATTTGATTCATACTGATGTTTGCATGATGCAAAGTAGATCAATAGGAGATGCACTTTATTGTGTGACTTTTATTGATGACTGTTCTAAAAAGTGTGGGCTTTTGCTTTGAAATCTAAATACTAGGTGTTTGATATATTTAAGTTTTTCTATGCTTATGTTGAGAGAGGGACATGAAGAAAATTAAAATCGTCAGGTCGATAATGGTAGTGAGTACAAAGGACCATTTAAGCAAAAAGATTGTAGATCTCATGGAATAAGACTTGAGAAGACTATACCAAAACCCCTACAAAGAGAATGGTGTTGTAGCAAAGATAGACAAAACAATTGAAAGAGGGTCAGGTATATGCTTTTCGATGCTAAGCTTCCTTAATCTTTCTAGGCGGAGGCTATACGTACTGCAGTTGACTTGATTAACCTTTCTCCTTTAGCTCCATTAGATGGTGATGTAGTTAAGAGAGTTTGGACTGGGAAAATTGTTTCTTATAAACACTTGAGAGTGTTTGGTTGTAGAGCATATGTTCATATCCCAAAAATGAGAGATCGAAGCTTGATGATAAAACTAAGGAATGCATTTTTTTATGCTATGGGCATAAAGAATTTGGATACAGATTATGCGATCCAGTGGCAAGAAAATTGATCAAAAGTAGAGATGTCGTGTTTCTAGAAGATTAGATTGTTGGTGATGTAAAGAAGAGTGACAAGTCTCAGTAATATCTAGAGATTCATACTATTTCAACTTTATTTTTTCCATCTATAGTTTGTAATGATCGTGGGGAAGCTAGAGAGGATAATAATGATGATCCAACAGAACCAGTTGACCAAACACCTTCAGTACCACCTGCACTATCAACTCACAATAGCGATGCAAGGCTAGATTGATTCTAAAAGGTAGAGGTAGCAAAAATACCCGCCAGTCCGGACCGTACTCGGGCGTTGTGGGTCGGGTATTACCCCTTCGAGTACGGCCGGTCGGTTTTGGGCATCACTTGATAAACTCGGAACCGGATTTTATTAAAAAAGTATTATAAAATATATATCATTTTAAATATTTATATTTATTTGACTCATATATTATACATATATAAAGTTTTAAACACTTAAATTTTATATTTTCATGTCAAATTTTATTGAAATAAATTTAAAACTTATAAAATTACCAAAAAATAAAAAAATATATACATATATAATATTAAAAAAATATAAAATTCGGGTACCCGAATTAAAACCCGATCAGACCCGCACCTTTTGGACTGTTGCATCCGGCAGTGGTCCGGTCATGGCAATACCTAGACCCGGCCGGGGTTTTGCCAACCCCATCAAGGGTTTCGGTCGGAAGAAAGGTGTTTTAGATTGGTTGTGAAAGGTTTGATCGGAAAAAAGGTGTTGACTTTGAAGAAATATTTTCTTGAGTGGTGAAGATGTCTTATCCGAATAGTTCGGGATTTGCAGCTATCTTGAACTTGGAGATTGAACAACTTGATGTGAAGACAACTTTCGAGATATAAGTGTGTAACCCAAGAGGGGGGGGGTGAATTAGTATTTTAAAAATTTTCTTAACAAAACCACACAATAATCTAATCTAACGCCTTAATAAAATTTGAAAACAATAAGTTCAATAAAAGCACAATAATAAATGAGTAAGAGAGAAGAGAAACAAACACACGAACTTTTACGTGGTTTGGCAATCCCCGCTTACGTCCACGCCTCCAAGCGATCCAAGCTTGAGGATTTTACTATCCAAGCCTTTCCAAGGCTTCAAATGCTTACAATGGACATCAAGATTTCAATGAACCTTTACAACAAGGAGATCATCTACCAATCTCTTCACTCAAGTGTCTCACACACTCAAACACTCACAATTTAGATGACGAAATGAAAATTACAATAAAAACTCTCTTAAAGAGTAGATGAACAAATTGAAGAACAAAAATGATTCAAAGAATAATGATTTGCGAATTGAGAGCTCAAGATAAGTTGTGTGCTTTTTGTTTATGCTTGCTAAGGTTACCAAAAATGAATTGGTTTTGAGTTTATATAGTTGGAGCTCAAAAACTAACCGTTATTCACTTTTTACTCGTAACCGGCTTACCGTTGATGGTATCCGGTTAGTCGCTTGTATGTTACCATTAAGGTAAAATTTTGAAATTTAGAACATTCGGTATGCCGCTTACGATAACCGGATAGAAGTTTATGCTCCACAAGCTTGTTGTCCAACAACCGGATTACCACTTACGAAATCCGGATAGCCGCTTTTCATCCGGAGAGTTTCTGCCCAATATCTAGCTAGCCACTTAGCACATCCGGTTAGCCGCTTGCTACAATAACCGATACAGTGAACTATTGGCCAAAATTACAGTTTGACCCCAAAACTTTATAAAATTATATTATGACCCAAAACATTATAAATTTTGTAATTAAGTCCAATTTCAAAATTTCTTAATAATACTTTGTGAATCCTAAAACTTTCTGAAATTATGATATCGCCCAAACTATGTAAAATTATAGAATTATTTAAATAGTTTTAAATAGGTCTAAATTCGAAATTCAAAACCATATTTATTAAAATCAAAGATTGTAAAATTCTTTCATTTTGGCTTACAACTTTGAAAAATAACTTAACTCCATAAAATCATTTTCTTATTTTAAAAGCACAATTTATAAAACTTCATTTTAACTACTCTTAATTTTCTTTAATCAACACATATGGTTTGTTATCATCAAAATCAATATTTATAGCCATATAGGCTAACACTTTCTTGCACGGTGACTTAGAAGAGGAAATATACATGAAGTTTGATTCTTTTATGGAGAATCATAGTTTCAGAAAGACTATGTTTGATTATTGTATTTTTGTGAAGAAGTTTGGTGATAATGATTTCATCATTCTTTTGCTTTAAGTGGATGATATGTTGATTGTTGGCCAGGATGCTCATAAGATTGATAATTTGAATAAAGAGCCTAGCAAGTCTTTTGCAATAAATGACTTGGGACCGAAGAAACAAATTCTTGACATGAATATTTCCCATGATAGAAAATCTAAGAAGTTGTGGTTATCTCAAGAAGCACATGTTGAAAGAGTTCTTGAAAGATTTAACTTGAGAAAGGCAAAATTTATTTGTTCTCCACTTGCGGGTCATTTCAAGCTTAGTTTCGAGTATTGTCTTACAAGTGAGAAAGAGAAACAAGAGATGAAAGTTGTTCGTTATGCTTCAAAGAGCTTGGTATTCGATGTACGTCATGGTTTGTACAAGACCAGTTATTGCTCATACAATTGGTGTAGTCGGTCAGTTCTCTCCATTCGAGCAAAGAACACTAGATACAATGAAGTGGATTCTTAGATATCTCGAGGCACTTCTAAGGCATGTTTATGTTTTGGTAGTGACAAACTTGTGTTATTGCATAGATGCAAATATGGCGAGAGATGTTAATTCTAGAAAATCCTTATCAAAGTGTGTTGTATTGCTCGTCATCAAGCAGAGTGTATTACAATCACTAAAGGTTGCAAAGAAACCTTATGGATGAATAATTTCCTACATCTTTGTTGTGTCTCGTGTGACAGTCGTGAGTGACATTCACTTGACAAAGAATTCGACATATCATTCAAAATCCAAGCATATTGATGTAAGATATCATTGGATACGAACCGTGCTTGAGAAGAAACAATTACAGGTTAAGAAACTACACACAATAGAGAATGGGTTAGATATAATCACAAAGCCATTGCCCAAGGAGAAGCTGAAAAGATGTATGTAGAAAGCGAGCTTGGTGGTGCCACCCACATGTCCTGGAGGGGGAGATTTGTGGGTCTATTTCATTTAGGGGTGCCCAAAAGTCCAAAGTTTAATAAGTTTAGGCAATTAAGTAATTAAAAACTCAAAGGGGAAAATGAAAATTGCCATGTAATTTAACTATAAAAGCAAGCGGCTGCCCTAATTATGAATTGACAAAAAGGCGTGCAGAAGAAGTGGCGAGAGAGAAAAAGACAATAAAGGTTTTTAATTTAGGAATAGTGATTTCAATCCTTAATTAGACGATCGGAAGGCAATTCTAACTCCGTTTTCTCCCAAATTTTGAGGGTAGGTTACAAGCATCGCCTCTACAATCCTATTAGTCTTAATTTTTATTTTATCCTCTCGTTGGGTATTATTTAAGATATCCACTTATTAGAGAGACAATTATTAAAATATCGTAAGCAAAAATATCGAGATTCTTGATGTTGGTAGCCTCTAAAAGTATTATCTAGAGAAGAATTTGTGCTATAATCCCATTAATATAGTGGAAGATTATATATTGGACTACAATCCTATATTTTTCTCGCTTTGGGTTTTCCACGTAAAAATTTGTGTCTCTTTTGGTTGGTTTTTTTTTGAATTTATTGGTTTATTTTTCAGCCTATTATTTTGTGGTGCACATCCTATTTTTATTATATAAAGAGGAAAGAGTTTTGTTTCCGCTTAATTTGCAAGCTGCTTGTGGTAGTCGCTTTCCCAACAATATGAACATAACAATTTAGTTTGAGAGCTAAAGAAAGGAATGAACATATCAAACAAGGTTGTAACGAAGAGCTGCGTAAGGTGGTTTAAAAGATGAAATACTTTGGTCCTCATTCAATAGACCGTTGCGACAGTACTGGCTATTTCTAGTTGAACTTTCTTTAATTGATTTTTATGCTCCAATATATTATTTCTGTGATGTTTCGGTAAAGCAAGTCAATCAACGTATTATATATATAGGTTCGGAATTTCTATATATTAGTAAAGTTTTAAAATTACACGGTTTTAAACTGTTAATTTCAAAATGCTTTTCCGAACATTATGAAATTATGAAATTAATACTTTAAAACCGCAGGGTTTTAAAGTTTTTCCGAAATTTCCCACACTTTAAAATCCTAAATTAGAAAACTTATATATATATATATATATATATATAGAGAGAGAGAGAGAGAGAGAGAGAGAGAGAGAGAGAGAGAGAGATGTTCCATCCGAAATTTTAAAGTCGGAAACGTCCTGAAAAAAGATAAATCAAATCGTGCGGTTTAAGCGCTTTAAGATTTAAGGTTTAAAACCCCATGATTTTAAAGTTTTCCTAGACATTTCCCGCACTTTATAATTCTGAACCAGAAAACTACTATATATATTTCCTACCAGTCATCATCAGTATTTATTGGTGAAAGGACTTTTGATCCATTTTAATTAGCTGATATGAGAAGACCAGCTAGTACAATCACATTTTAACAAATTGACGTCTCGAAATGAACATATACTTCAAATGATGTTTCCACAAGGCTGGTCAGCAATGCATAAATTTTTCTATGATGTTTGCACAAAGCAGGTCAGTCAATGCACTCATTTTTCTATGATGTTTCCAGAAAACAGGTCATTCAATTAATTGGTGTAGGCACTTCACCTGCCTACACTATCAATTGACCAAGTCCTGAACCAATCTGCTCTAGGCTGTAGAGCACGCAGCACGTGCTGTCCGTTTCTTTCACAAGTTTCTTCAATTTTATGGCCCCGCAAAAGAAGAAAAAATTTCTATGCTTCATAAATGACGCATTGCGGATAGTAGAGGATTGACAGAAAAGAACAAGAGCGTGACTGCCGCTCTTGTTCTTTTCCGTCAATCCTCTTTACCATCTGCTCTACGGCAACTGGTATCAGAGTTTTTCTCAATGCTAGGTAAAGCTTTTCTGACCGCAAACCACCTACCATATACAAATTCTTCCTCCGTCATCCATTAATTCCATCCATTTAAAAATAAAATCAGAAATTATATAGAAAAAAAAAAAAACCGAACCACCTCACAGCTGCACTGCGTCAATAAAGTCAGTCAGTCAATGCAGTTCTTTTGCTCCTTCGTAAGTGCGGAATTAAATAGTGAAGGGAAGCTAATTTCTTGACTATAAAGTACCTTTTAGACGGGAAGTCGGCTAAGTTACAGTTTTGGTAAGTAACAGATCTAGATTATACAAGTAAACGAATTGGAAGGTCACATGCATCCTGGAAGAGAGAGGGAAAAAAAAATGCAGGTGCCGGTTAATATCCGGTATTAAAGCAACCGAATACTGGATGCCTGCCGGTTGCAGAGAAATATTTTATTGCATGAAAATGTAAGAAACGAAATAAAATGTATCCCTATCCTGGCGAGCAGTAACGTGTGGCAGGTACATTTTTCCAAACAATAGCGATGATCGTTCAGAAAATAGTAGATTGATATTACAGCTTTGGTTGACTTCACCTAGAAGCAGGACCGGACGGAGTTATATGAGTGGTTCGGCATAAACGGAAATATGAAGCTTGTAATTTGCGAAGGTGAACAATAAAGCTTCATGGCTAAGTCCATGTAACTTTGAGCGTAATTATTGCGTGTTATAAGAAGCTTATTGTGAATTGAGTTTACGTGAAATTATTATTGTCTATTCTTTTGGAATTGAGCCAACATAAAAATTATACGAAGGTAGATGGGAAAGGAGATATACTAGTTTGTTTGTGTTCCTGTAAATCTGACTGTATCTCATGATCTGTCAGGAAAATTATTTATTTTTGTTCCGGTTATATTGCTATCGTTTTAAATCGATTGGGTCTTATCTCACATTGATAAATTGAATCAAGTTTATGGCAATTATATATTCTGACGCATATTGGTAGAGGTTGTAATTCCATAGATGATAAATTGACGAAAATGGCTGTTAACAGACATTATTGTGTGTGTGGGTTCGACACTTCTCGACCAGATGTTAATGCTTGGTTATGGAAGGAAATGGTTAGCAAAGACAGAAAAACATAATTGTTAAAATGAGAGCGAGAGTGAGCAAATGAGCTAACAAATGAACCTGTTTTTTGCCATCCTCCAGTCTTTAGTAAATTTCATTGAGAACTCCGGAAAAGTATTTATCTCTTATTATTTAATATAATTTTTATCGTTTTACCTGACACCTGAGCAAAAAAAAAAAAAAGTAAAAAAAAAGGAAAAATTTATATTTCATAATCTTTGTCTGGCAAAGTTTATCCATTGTTGGCAAGACTAAAAATGATTTCATTACGAAAACATTATGAAGTTGATGACTCCCACGAAGAATTTGATAATGAGGACGTAGTTATTTGTTTTTCACCGCTATGGCTTCCATGGTATGAACATTTGATAAGCAGTTGGCCTGTATTTCAATCGTTTTTGTTGTAAACACTTGTTGGAGATCCATCAGTAGCTGCATTATCACGGGTGATGTTGTTTAAGAAACTTATAATTTTCGGGATAGGGTCATAGTCGATTACAGTCTTCCGAAGTGTTGATTCATTTTACTGAATATACGAAATTGAGGCTTTAAAAAAGAAAAGATGTTTAATTTGGTTGATAGTGTAGATTTAAATATTGTATATCGTCCTTTTTTTTTTTTTTTTGAAAGAGTAATCTCACTTGATATTTACAATCATACATATAGGCCGTTTTACATCAACGATATGCAAGATTGCTCAGATTTTTAACCCTCTCAAATATTCGAGGATGTCCTCTCAAATATTCGAGGACGTCAACTCCTCCCTGGGAGAAAAGATCGCCTTCACTCAAGCGCCCGTTACATCAATTCGATATAAGATCGCTTCAGATTTTTAACCTCTCAAATATTCGAGGACGCCAACTCCTCGCAGGAGAAAGACTCGCCTTACTCAAGCGGCCTCCGAGGAAGGAAATTTAAATTAAACCCTGCACGCGTCTGCGGGCTGACCCCTTCCTCACTTTATTCAAGATATCGTCCTTTAATATTTAAATGAAATATGAAATAATTTATGACTTTATTGAACATAAATATTAGAAAAACTTGAATGCAAGTCGTATCGAGTATCTAGCATCTTAATAGCATCAAATTTGCACTACCCATCACACCTACCACGATAAGGTACATAACCCATAAAGTGAGAGGAAATAGTATTAATTTAATTGCGCGTTGGGAAATAATTTATTTAGCTTCTACAGAATTTAAATGCGTGTAAACTAACTTCTTACATAATTACAAAAGTGAAGTATATAATATGTGGGATGAGATCGTGAAGAAATAATCGAATTTTAAGATGGCAATTATTAAATGAAGACGTTCGACATCAAAAATGATTGAATGTGTGGAATTGGTGAAGAAAAGAAAATAATTTTAAAAATTAAAAAAATTATTTTAATTTCAATATAAAACGTGAAATCCATGTAAACAGTTTTGAAAAATGGAAAAACATATTTTGTAGGATTTGAAAAACAAATACAATAGTATATATTGAGAACAAAAAGTAAAGGAAATAAAATTATAAATGTAGGACTGTTTGAATTGAAAAGTCTAAATATATTGGAAGAGAGCCAACCTGTCTTAATATTAGAAATTAAACTTAAAACCTAAATCCATGTGTCCTTTTTCAACCCACGCTGTTCAGTTGCCTATTAACCACTATATCTTTATCTTTTTAGTTTTTATTCTTTTTATTTTATAACTGTAGGATTTTTGTCAACTGTATCCAATGATTTATATAACCGATCAGTTACTAACAGAAATTATAAAGGCCGGTTAGACAGACCCTCTCGTACTGCAAAAAAATAAACCCCACCGCCAAAGCCGAAATAGGAAAACATCATATATAAAATGCCCTTATTAAATAAAATTTAAAAAAACAAAGAAAAAGAGAGTAAATTAAATGAAATCATGTTATATACCAAAAATAGTATAAAATATTCAACTCATTAATTTTTCTAACATTGAAATTTCAATAGTTCAAGTTAGTCAACTCATTCATCGATTTATCTTCTTCTTTAAGAACGTTATGAAATGAAGAAACAGTAATCAGATTTAGTAGTCCTCTCTTTCTCTCATGGCTTCATCAGTATGTGTTGCTTTAATATTACTCTTCACTATTTTTGGAATTATTAAAGCTGTTCAGCAACAAAACCACCAGTTAAAATCACAAATAAGGCTAGGCTATTCTCTGTCACCTTCCGCGCAGCCTTCATGGGACTCACCTTCCGGCCGATTTCGATTTGGTTTCTACAAACAAGGCACTGGCTTTTCCGTGGGAATTTGGTTAGTCACTTATCCAAATAATACAGTCGTTTGGACTGCAATTCGAGATGAGCCACCTGTGTCATCAAATGCTACGCTGAAACTAACCATGGATGGGCTCGTTCTACAAACAGAAGAAAGCAAAGATAATCTCATTACGACAATGACCCATGATGAGCGGGCTTCTTTCGCTTCCATGCTTGATTCTGGTAACTTCGTGCTCCACGACAACCGCTCACATATCATTTGGTCGAGTTTTGATTTTCCGACTGATACTATATTAGCAGGCCAGAATCTTTATTCTCGGCCTATATTGATTTCCAGTGCAATTGAAATGTGTAAATTGATCTCCAGTGCATCTGAGACCAATTACTCAACTGGAAGGTTTTGTCTGTTTATGGGAGGTGATGGGAATCTTGTTTTGCATCCTGCAAATCTGCAGGAAAGCTGGGCTGCTTATTGGGCTAGTAACACTAGTTCTGAAAGATCTTACAGTATGTTGCTTAATCTGAGTCCTACAGGCGTTTTACAGGTAATGAGCGGCAATAACATTGTAAAAGTTATAGCCAACAGCGCTTCTTCAAACGAAAATATGAATAGAACTATGTTTTACCGTGCAACACTTGATTCTGATGGGGTTTTGAGGTTGTATTCGCATCATTTTGACATTACTGGTAACTCTAATGTCACCATCGAGTGGTCCGCAATACAGGACCGTTGTAAAGTGAAAGGATACTGTGGTCTCAATAGTTTCTGTTCTTATTCTACTAACAGCAGCAGCAGTAAAGCAGATTGTTACTGCTTTCCAGGGTTTGATTTCACCAACCCTGATATCAAGTCTCTGGGCTGTTACAGGAACTTCAGCGACGAGGAAGGCTGCAAACGGAAAATTCCAGCAGAGTTTTACAAGATTACAAGCTTGGAAATTGTACAGTTGGGCGGTTCGATTTATGCTAATCTATCATTGAGTAAGAAAGATTGCTGCAATTCCTGCCTGAACGACTGCTACTGTGGAGCTGCCTTTTATTCCAACGGAATTTGCAGTAAACACAAGCTTCCACTTATGTATGCGATGACAGATCAAAACGCGTCCGCTACGCTCTTTGTCAAGTGGAGCTCTGGCCAGGCCAATCTTAGTACTCACCCAAATGCTCCATCTTCTGTAAATGAAAAAGTTGTGCCCGATAAGAAGAAAAAACTTATGACAGTTCTTGCAGCTTGTTTGGGTTCTATCACATTCTTATGTTTCCTCATTGCCGTTTCTAGCATGCTTGTATACAAGCACCGAGTAAAGCGATATCAAAAGCTTCGAGGAAATTCAAATGTGGGTACATCACAAGAGTTCATCATACAATCATTTTCTTCTATTGAGCTTGAGAGGGCTACAAACGGGTTCGAGGAAGAGTTGGGCAGAGGTTGCTTTGGGGCAGTTTACAAAGGAGCAATATGTGAAGGTAACAAGATTGTTGCAGTGAAGCGATTAGAAAATCCTGTGGAAGAAGGAGAAAGAAAGTTCCAAGCAGAAATGGCTGCAGTTCGCCGAACCCATCACAAAAACTTGGTTCGCTTGCTTGGCTTTTGTATGCAGAGCTCAAAGAAGCTTCTTGTTTATGAATTCATGGCTAAAGGTTCTCTGGAAAATCTCTTGTTCAATGTCGAAAGAGGTTCTATTTGGAGAGATAGAGTGAGAATCGCTGGATGTGGCCAGAGGAATACTTTACCTTCATGAAGAATGTGAGGTACAAATAATTCACTGCAACATTAACCCCCGGAACATACTCTTAGATGATTCTTTGACTGCCAAGATCTCCAATTTCAGCTTAGCAAAGATTTTGATGCCAAATCAAACTGGAATCGTTGCTGGGGTTGAAGGGAGTAGAGGTTATATGTCCCCTGAATGGCAAAATAGTGGCTTAATAACTATGAAATCGGATGTTTATAGTTTTGGAGTTGTGTTATTGGAGATTGTGTGCCGCAGAAGCAATTTTGAAGTGAATGTTTCAACTGCAGATGAAGTGCTTCTTTCAACTTGGGTATATAATTGCTTTATTGCCAAAGAGTTAAACAAGCTTGTTGAAGAAGACAAAGAAGAGGTAGACATGAGAGCACTGGAAAGGATGGTGAAAGTCGGACTTTTGTGCATCCAAGATGAGCCAAATCTTCGTCCTTCCATGAAAAATGTAATCTTGATGCTGGAAGGAATCATGGAGATACCAGTTTCTCCATTTCCAAATCTTTCCAACCTTAGTAGTAATTCTCAAACACAGTCATCCGCATTTATACAGAGTAATTAATAGCTCCCTATAAATTTACTTTAATGTTTTAAAATAGACTCGGGTATCACTGCTGGTCAGTCTCTATGTTTCATGAAAAAACGGACGTTCTCATTGAAGCATTTTCTTGGATGTTTTTACTATGACAAATAGCAGGTCCGCTTTTATGTTTCTCGTTGAATTTTATAGGATGATGCTTTCGTGTTAATCTTGTGTTTGGTTTTTGACGCATCATCGAGGATCTGAAACCTGAATTTATGTTTCGGTGGTAGTCGTTTGCTTGCTGTAACAATTGGCTTATGTTGGCAAAATGCTGTAAATTAATTGTTTTGCATCTCTTTCTTTTCTAGCTTTGATTGATTCTTGAGTCGCAATGTGTTGAATCATTGACAAAATAGAGCAATACAAGAGAGAAGAGCGGATTGACTTAGTGCCAACTTTGTCTTATCTAGTGTACAAGTATCACCCGGCTTTTTCTAAGTATGTGTGGCAACCTGCATGATGGAGCTAAGTACTCTACTTAGCCAGCCACTCAACAGTGCCCAACGGAAGCTAATGCATTGCAAATAAACCATGAAAGAATTTCAGTTTTATATTGTTTGGTAAGCTGGAAAATGAAAGAAAATAAAAGAAAGTAAAAAGAAAATTATGTAGAGAAACTTGAAGAATCTTTTTACTTAAGAGGAAAGGTTACAACTGTATGAATACAATCTGATATTTATATTAAGCTATAATCAGTTGAGCACACACACGGGTTTGCTGCACAACTAATTTTACACATCAGCTAAAACAAGCTAACTAACTTTGCCAGGTGAGTTTGGTGAGCTGTTATACTACATTCAGCTACACAGCAACATCATGCTCTGCTTCAGCAACTTCACTTGATTCACTAACATCCCCCCTCAAGCTGAAATGTTTAGGATGAACATTCAGTTTGCTTCTTAAGTAACTAAATTGTTTAAAAGTAAGAGCCTTAGTCAGTACATCTGCTGTTTGATCTTGACTTGGCACAAAACAAACTTCAATTTCTTTAGCTGCAACTTTGTCACGGATAAAATGTATGTCCAATTCTACATGCTTAGTTTTAGCATGATAGACTGGATTATAGGCTAAGGCAATTGCTCCTTGATTATCACACCACATCATAGAAGTAGAGCTCAATTTGATATTAAGTTCACCAAGCAAAGATTGTATCCAAGTGACTTCTGAAGCAGCATGAGCAAGAGATCTATTCTCAGCCTCTGTACTGGACCTGGAAACAACAGCTTGCTTTTTTGATGACCACGAGACTAAATTAGGACCAAGGTAAACAGCAAACCTAGCTACTGACTTCCTATCATCACGATCACAAGCCCAATCAGAATCTGAAAAACAATGTAATTGCAGGGCTCCTTTGTTATAGAATTGCAGACCAAGATGTATGGTGCCTTTTAAGTACCTTAACAACCTTTTGCATGCTTCCCAATGTTGTGTCCTGTGATTCGAAAGAAATTGACTAAGCTTATTTACAGAGAAAACTATGTCAGGTCTGGTAAGTGTGACATATTGGAGAGCTCCGATAATGCTTCTATATTGAGAAACATTATCAATAATATCTCCTGATTCTTTTGTGAGAATATAACTAGTAGACATGGGAGTAGTCACAGGACTTCAATCTGTCATGCCATGTTTAGCTAAGATATCAGCAATATACTTTGCTTGTGTCAAAGAAATCCCATATGCAGACTTGTTGACTTCAATCCCCAGAAAATAGTTAAGCTCGCCCAGGTCTTTTAAAGCAAATGTTTGATTCATATTTTGAATGACTTGCTGAACCAAAGAAGGACTTGAACCAGTGATGATAATATCATCAACATAGACTAAAACAAGAGTTAGATGACCACTGCTCCAATTAAAAAATAGAGAATTATCAGACTTTGAATGCTGGAAATGCCATTTAGAAATCATGCAGCCTTGAATTTGTCAAACCAGGCTCTAGGTGCCTGTTTTAAGCCATACAAGGCTTTATTTAGCTTACATATATGATGAGGTTTAGTTGAATCAACAAACCCCTCAGGTTGAGCCATGTACACATCTTCAACTAAAATACCATTTAGAAAGGCATTATTAACATCCATCTGTCTAACCATCCACTAATTCAGAACTGTTAAGCTAAGAATAACTCTAACAGTTGATGCTTTAACCACTGGACTAAATGTTTCTGTGTAATCAATTCCATGTGTTTGATGAAACCCCTTTGCAACAAGCCTAGCTTTATATCTTGAAATTGAACCATCTGAGTTATATTTAATTCTAAACACCCATTTACTTCCAATTATCTTCACTGGAGCAGTAGGTAAAACCAAATCCCAGGTGTGATTAGTTTGAAGTGCTACAAACTCTTCTTGCATAGCCTTACACCACATAGGATCAGAAATTGCTTGTGAAACAGAAGTTGGTTCTGATGGTTGAGCTAATAAAGCTGACAAATAAATTTTTGGCTTAAAAATACCTGCTTTAGATCTGGTTACCATTGGATGACCAGTTAATACAGGTTGAGACAATGCATGTGGAGAGGAATTGTGTGGTGAAGAGGAGGAGGAAGTTGAGTTGGAGGTATTAGACAAGGAAAAATCAGGAACAACAAGACTATGAGCATTTTGATTGTGTTCTGATGTTGCTGCTAAAGGTGCTTGTAACTGGATAATAGAAGGAACAGAGAAATCAGATGTTGACTCTAAACATTTTGATGACTGACAACTTGAAGAAACAGAAGAAAAATCTGAACCAGACTCATAAGGAAAGGAATTTTCATCAAATGTGACATGGTTTGAAATATAAACTCTTCCAGAAGAGTGAAGACATTGATACCCCTTGTGTTGTGAACTATAGCCAATGAATATACATTTAGCAGTTCTGAAATCAAACTTGTGTCTGTTGTATGGTATGAGTGTTGGATAACAAGCACAACCGAAAGTTTTAAGAATTGAATAATCTGGTTTTTGATTGAATAACTTTTGAAAAGGAGAAATATTGTTTATAACTGGAGTTGGAAGTCTATTTATCAAATAGACAACTGTGTGGAATGCATTCCACCAGAATTTGAGTGGTAAATGTGCTTGGGCTAATAAAGTCAGACCAACATCAACTATGTGTCTATGTTTCCTCTCAATTTTCCCATTTTGATGATGAATATGGGGGCAAGGGTGTCTAAAATGAATACCAGAAGTAGTGAGTAATGAGGAAAATGTTCTGAACTCTCCTCCCCAGTCAGTTTGAACAGTTTTGATCTGAAGTTGAAGATGCTTTTCAATAAAGGTTTTGAAATTGGTAAAAACTTCAAGAGCATCAGACTTAGCTGACAAAGGAAAAATCCAGGTAAACCTACTGTAATCATCTAGGATTGACAAGTAATACCTATATCCTTGGGTAGAACAGACATGAGAAGGACCCTAGAGATCTGCATATATTAGTTGCAAAGGTGCTAAAGTTTTTGTTTCAACTGAGTCAAAGTGCAACAGATGATTTTTCCCATATTGACATGCTGAACAGAATTGTAAACTTGCAATTGTATTATATGCATTAGAGTTGTTACAAATATTGAGTACAGTTTTAAGAGTATAGGAAGCTGGGTGTCCTAATCTTCTATGGAGAAGATTTACATCATTAGAACTCTTTGTAACAACTGATAGACATGACTTTTTATTTAATTGGAAGAAATCACAACATGTGAGGTCGATCAGAATTGAAAACATGAGGACAAGCAAAGAGAGACTGAATTTTACTTTGGTCGATCGAACCGAAAGATGAATGAGTGCAAAGACATTTGAAGAAACTCTATACAAGCCACCTTTAGCAACACCTTCAATTAAAATTTTCCCTGTGTTCCTGGCCTTTATAAAGCAAAATTTTCAAGAAATTCAATAGTAATTGGATTGTCAGCCAATAATTTTGAAATACTAAGCAAATTTTTAGTAATAAAAGGGACATGAAGAACTTGGTTAAGAAATAAAGGTTTAGAAGTTGATGTATTAAGCAGAACTGATCCTATATGTGTAATAACTAATGCATTTCCATCTTCAACAAACAATTTTTCAGTACCAGTATAAACTTGAGAATCTAGAAGTTTACCTAGATCATTTGTAATGTGATTTGTTGCTCCACTGTCAATATACCATGAAGGATCTTCAATGTTCTCTGGTGATGAAAGTGGAGAAGGCATAGCTGAAGAGGATGGCGAATTGAACTGTCCAAGATTGTTATTTGCATGACCAGAAACAAAAGTAGATGGTCCAGGGGTGAATGAGTAATAAGCAGAGGGATTGCTAATAGATTGTTCTGGATACACTATATTTCCTTGATAGCCAAAACCTCTTGGTGCATGGCCAAAACCAACATTTGATGTATAGCCAAAACCAGCATTCAATCCAAAACCTCTGCCACTATTACCATTAAAAACTCTTCCTCTACCATACTGACCTTGATTAAAACCCCTGCCACCATTCATATTTCCTCTGCCAAAATATCTCTGTGGAACAAAAGATGAATTGTACATATTTTTGCACCTATTTGCTGTATGACCAGGTAGGAAGCAGATTTGACAAATAATCTCAGAGGAATTACCACCATTGTTAAACTGACCATAACCATAGCCATTGAAGCCACCATATTCAGAATTATTTCCAGCTCCAGGATTATTTCCATAATTTTTCTGAGAATTACCATTATTCTTTCCAGCATATTGATTCTTTTGAGCAACATTTGCTGTCACATCACTAGTAATTTTGCCTTTCTTTTGTTCAACTCTATTTTCATGATTCAACAGTAAAGAATACAATTAATCTAATGTTATCTTCTCACCTCGAGCTAGAACAGTGGTGACTAAAGATTCATAATTTGAGGAATCAAGACCAGTTAATACATGCATCACAAGATCACTTAACTCAACAGGCTTTCCAGCTAGAGCTAAAGTATCAGATATGCGTTTTACTTTTACAAAGTAATCAGCCATATTCATTGATCCTTTCTTAATAGTTTGAATTTGCATTCTAAGTGTTTGAATCCTAGCTTGAGATTGAGAGATAAACATACTAGTTAGAGTTTCCCAAAGCTGTTTTGAAGTTGTTGAATCAATCACAGTTGAGAGCAGATTTTGCTGAATTGAAGACATCATCCAGCTTAAAAGAAGTTGATTCGTTTTCATCCAAGTTGTGAATTCTGGATTGATAGATCTAGATCTTATTTCAGTTGAAGTTTCAGCTTCATTGACATTTTCAGAAGAAAGAAATTGCTCAGGACATTCTCGATTTCCATTGATAAATCCTTCCAAACCATTTCCTTTGATTGATGTTAAAATTTGTGTGCGCCATTTTGATCTAACTTTACTGGCGTAACAAAGCTAAAAGAATTATTTTGATTTGTATTCACCATTAATGGCTCTGATACCATGAAAGAATTTCAGTTTTATATTGTTTGGTAAATTTGGAAAATAAAAGAAAGTAAAAAGAAAATTATGTAGAGAAACTTGAAGAATCTTTTTACTTAAGAGGAAAGGTTACAACTGTATGAATACAATCTGGTATTTATATTAAGCTATAATCAGTTGAGCACACACACGGGTTTGCTGCACAACTAATTTTACACATCAGCTAAAACAAGCTAACTAACTTTGCCAGGTGAGTTTGGTGAGTCGTTCTACTACTGATCATTCTACACAAAGAACATCATGCTCGTCTTGGCAGCCTTCACTTAATTCACTAACAAACCAAGACTCGCAATGGAGGTTATGCAAGAGAGATTTCTCACCATCACAAAGAACAACGCACACAAGCCACAATAACACAAGTAATTTGCTTTTTACAGAGACATTACCCCAACTTTTCTATTTCTACAATAAGAAAGATTACAAATAGTTCAAGTTTTATACGCTCAAGGACACAACTTTATGCTCAAAACTCGCGCCCCAACATACATCCCCATCATTATTTATATACACTAGTTTGTAAATGACTCCCCATTTGCTAAGTTTGGTGGCGAGCCACCTCACACCACCTCAAATTCCCTCCCAAATTTTAAGCACCACCAAGTATGATCTAAGGAGCACATCTCCACTCCTCTAGAATCGAGCAACCGCAGCCCATTAAGCCTATTAGCAAGGAAATTATGGGATGTAACCACCACCGCCCACCGCCTTTGCCCTCATTTCTAGGCATGTGATCCAAGGCCATGTTCTCCCACTTAGCTAAGCCCACAACTATCCACTCATACTTGATTTTAGGCTCACTTTTGGAGAGTTGCAACCATCATGCTGCACGTTCAACTGCCATTGTCTGTAGACAACCTGCACATGAACACCTCTCATTCACACATGATTTGGCCCCCAGTGCATGCCCTATGTTTCGCATGCTTGTGCGCACTCCGGCACGTAATTACGCCACTATCTCACTTTATATCGCAAATTGGCCCATAATTAAGCCACTTTGTCTCACTGTTGTGCGCCCACGATCGCGCACCTATGTGCCATGCTCATACGTTGCTAGGCCCAATGCCTCACGCACCAATGCGCCTCGTGCTCACGTGCCCATGCATTCACGCCCGCACGCCCCGCGCCCTCACATCGCACGCCCATGTGCCCATTCACTTGCGAGATGTTGCGTGCATAGGCACAAGCTCTCTCACAAGGATATGCCATAGCGCACGCTTGTTGCCGCGCCCCAAGCCACGCATCGACTTGCCTTGCTTTTGTGCTCGCCTGAAGCACGCCCATGTTGCTGCCACGACTTGGCACAAGGCCCAAGCCAAGCCAAGGCAATCACCATCACGACTCACGGTAGTGACAACAAGGCCCCACGTTAATTTTTATTTTTATTCTTTTTTAATGAAAATAGCTATTCGTTAATGAGATAAATAATCATCACAAGATAAGAAAGTTGTGAGCTCGGCTTCTTTTGATCAAGTACAACAATTTGGCTCCAATAATGCCAATTTGGACAACATGATAACCACTAGATTACAAACTCTAGGACAAACTTTGCACGCTACTTTAGCAACATCTTTAGCCGATCTTGATCCCATCAACTAGCCATCCAATCTCACTCTAGCTTGTCAGCTTGCTAGTGTTCAACTTAATCACATTTTGCGAATCTAATTCGATAATTAAAGGATAAAGCCCATTGATTTGGCCATCTTTAAACTTTCATAAATAGCAAGTGCTTAAAAAATTCAATATCATTAGGAAAATGATATCTCTAAGTTGCTACAAATTTAACACCATTTGAAAAATAATATCTCTTAGTTGCTCTGCCATGACTCGCCTTTGAGAGTTTTTATACTTGCTCCTAAGCCAACCAATCCTCCACTATAATTTACAACCACATCTACATTCATTCTATACCAAGGAACATCAGAGGAAACCGGTGTTGAATGGAAAAGTTTCCTCTTAAGACCTGCTCGGTCGGGAGTGTGGTTAGAGATCTATTAGAATGCAATAGATCCACTACTCGTTATAGGTTATTAATTGACAACAATTTCTTGTCTCCAATAAGACAAAATCATCTCTATTACCATTTTCCATTATAGACCAGGCCATGTCTTAAACCTTAAGTGAAGAATTCCCATAAAGCACCAAAAGAAGAGAGCTTCCATATTATTTTAGCATAACCACACTCCACCAAAGCATGCGTATGATCTCACGATGAAGTTTACATCTAAGGCACCAAGAGTCAATTAAGATATTTCTCTTATATTGTAACACCCTAAACAAATCTCACATGGGCAAAGCACGGGAGAGAGATCTATTATAACCAACCCAAACCCGACAAGATATTGTCCGCTTTAGGCCTTAACAAGGCCCACATGGTTTTTTTCTGGGGGTCATACACCCCAAAATGCATCTTACCAATTAAGGTATGGATCACCCTTTATAAACCCAAAGATCTCTCTCGTGCTTTGTCGATGTGAGATTTACCTAGGGTGTTACATACACCTCCCTTAAGGACTCGGCGTCCTTGATAAGGTTTGCCCCACCATCACTCAAGAGGACACGCGGAGTCGCTTTGATACCATCTGTCATGACCCAACTCAAACCTGACAAGATATTGTCCACTTTGAGCTTTAACAAGGCCTGCATGATTTTATTTCTAGGGTGCCCATACGCCCCAAAATGCATCTCACCAATTAAGATGTGGATCGCCCTTTATAAATCCAGCATCTCTCCTGTGCTTTGCTGATGTGGGATTCGCCTAGGGTGTTACATATATAGACTTTCATAAGTTGGCAGCAAGTTATTGATCACCCTTCAAAAATAATATTTTAATTTTGTTGGGTACACAACAAGACCACAACAATTTAAATCTATCTTGAGCACCATTAGAGCAAGAAGGATTCTTAGGAAATTTCTTTATAAAAGATACTTAATAACCACTCTTCAACTAATAATAAATTCCTCTTTTATCATAATGCCAGATTAATTTGTCTTGTCTGGAAACATGATGAAGAAGAATTTTTAGAATTAACTCAAAGATCAACTAGGAGAAACTTTTATTGGATTAGTTATTCATTTTTAGAATTAACTCAAAGCATCAATTGGGGAAACTTTTTGCTGGATTGGTTGTTCATTCCAACAACCCCTTTTATTAATAAGTTTAGCAACCATAGTCCCATCGTGCAAAAGCTTTGGTGATACTAGCTTGAAAATATAGGACCTTAGCAACCATCCATCTAACTAGATAACAATTAATTCTTGTCACAAATTGCCATCTAGAACCATACTTGATAACTTCTCACCCCAAAGTAAACTCCTCCATATATACAAAAGGTTCGACCCCAACTTATTTTTCATGAACTTCCTCTGCGAAATATCTAGCCTTGAGCATCCTAAACATTAATGATTCTAGAAAGTGAAATAACCTCTAACATTGCTTGCCAAGAAGTGCTTGATTAAAAGCTCCAAGATCACGAAAGCCTAACCCATTATTCTTTTTGCTCACACATCTTTTTCCAATCCATCTAGTGAATGGTCCATGCCTTCTCATTAAATCCCCACCAAAATCTTGCAATGATTTTTGGATATCATCGCAAAGGATTGAAGGAAGCTTAAAAACACTCATTGCAAATGTTGGACTTGTAATTCCCCCAAATCTAACACATATGGAGGATGTAGTAAATAAGGTTACTTATAAATCGTAATCCTTACACAAGGCATCTCAAATTGAAGTGCCTCAAATTCTTTTAATCAAATCGACAAATTTACAAGTCTAATATTTAACATTTTCTCCCAATGACATAAATATTAAAAAAATCTCAAAACTCCCCAATTACAAATTCATAAGATAAATAAACTTAAAAGAAACATAAGTTCATCCTTATCTTATTCAACTAACTAAAGTAAATAAATCTCTAGCTCCAAAGATAAGCATACCTCTCAACAAGATACTCAATTTGCAAAAATAATAATAAAAGGGTGAGTGTTAACTCGGTAAAGTAAAGTCATTCTCTACACACTAGGGTTATCGAGTACCAAATGATATGTAAGCCCTTTTTTGTTGAAACATATATTATATTATAACAAATGGACATAAATTTACAAGTCATTCAAAATATCATAACCGTAATCAATCATGAAACCAAATCGTATAACACATATGTACAGAGAAAACAAAAGCTTAACTCATGTCACATAGTATCACCTATAGTTCCGGTGGACCGAGCGAGGAAAAAGAATCAAAATCAAAATATCATGAGTACACTCAGAATAAAATCGATACTAGTTCAGAACTTATATATTGTATAATATAATTAGAATCAAAATACCTATTGACATTGAGCCAAAACATTTAAATTCATATTACGTACTTAACAACTTACATGTAGCACTTAATGGCACTTTGACCCTCGAGAGGTAGCCCCTACACAACCTCAAGGGTGGCCTCTGCACAAATTTTCATAAATAATCTTAATCGTATATGAGAACAAAACATTCATTTTAGATTCCTAAAAGATCATAATAATGATTTAGGCTCGCAAAACAAATTTCATTCTAACATTTTAAAGACAATTGCATAAAAGATAATCATTAGCCAAAATAAATTACACATTTAAATGCATTTAGAATATTTTGTTAAAACCATGAAAAATAACGTAATTTTCATATTTGATAACCTTTACATAAACTAATCTTGTTATGAAATCAATTAATTGTCAAAGAATTATAAAAACACATATACTTGTAATAATTGTATCAAAATAATCATATATATCCAAGACAAGTAGGAATGAAGTTACTTACCTCAAGAAAAGAGTAATCTAAATACATATACTAAGCCTCCAACAGCCTCAAACACTTTAAAAAACATAAGATGTAACTATTAACAACTTTTTCTAACATCTTGATTTTCTAACTCATAACCACACAAATTTGATTCTGTGAATTATTACTCTTAATCTAATAATCAAAATGACCCAATATTATAAAAAGCTACTCTGGACATCCATGGGTGTCTCTCACAAAATTTTTAGGATGATCCAATACCAAGTACATTTTCAAGACTATTTGTTTCGAACAAGTTCATACTTGTCTCACAAAGTGCCCTAAATAAACAATATGGGTTCCGCGGTTTTTATAAAATTATATATGGATAATAAAATATGAAATTAAAACTAAGAATACTAGACATATATAATAAGCTCTATTTAAAACTTCATAATTTTTTGAGATTATTTGGCATTCCAAATAATTTTGTAAAAGTTGGTCATTCTACTGAAATTATAGTCATCCAAAGTGCAATAGTATTTATTTTGAAAATCTGTATAAAATCGAAAAAAGGTCAAATCTTATGAAATAAAATTTATTCAATAAGCCTTTTATGTCTAGTTATCAGGAAAGTGGGATTCATCTCAAGAATTTTTTTAAAGTACATGTTTTATTATGAGATATCTATGCTATCCAAAACTGATTAGTTCGTTTATTGTATCATGGATAAACTGACAAGACTCAACTGTAAGTCAACTCACTAGACACAACTTAAACACATCATAAATCATACATAAAGGTTTGTAATATTCTAAAATCATGCAAAATAAAACTCTTAATAGAATACAAAGATAGGAAATCTGGTGGGGTATAGGAAAAATAAGACATACCAACCGTTAATTAAGACTCTCTCTTAAGAAAGCGTTCGAGTCCTAGAGTATAGGTAAAGCATGTGAGAGAATGAAGAAAATATCATTTGTGAGTTCAGGGGTGAATTTATAGGAAACTATAGGAACCCTATTAACTTTGAAAAAAATAAATATTTTCCAAAATAATCCTATGAATCCTGGTAAGGAATAGAAAGAAAGAAAGTTTCTACATGCAAGAATTCTTTTCCTCTCATAATTCTTTTTCCCCAAAAATTTCGGGTATTACAAGTGTTGCCTAGGTACGGATAATTTTAATCAACTAACGAGCGGGTTGATTAAAATGTTGCAGCATATGTTATTTAATCAACTAGTATGTTTTCAGTATGTTGCAGCATATGTTATTTACACAGCAGTCACAGTTTCACTGTTATCGGTAAAAATCCTTGTTATTGGCAATAATAACGTCATTAAATGTTGCAAATATTCCTTAGCCCACATTGTAGACATAAAGTTCTAAGTTGTATGCATAACCGAAATATTGTTACCGGTTTTTTTTTTTTAAAAAAGTGGTTGTTGTAAACATTTATAGATTGCAATTGTGACTGCTGTAGTTGTTAAATTTTTGTTCTTCTTTTGTATCAATAGTTCCATTGGTATTCAATCAAGATAACATAATGGCTCTCTGCAAACTTTGGATATGAATTTTCTTCAATTTTTGTGGTCTACAAATGAAGATAAAGTTTCTAGCTGGTCACAAAATGCATTGTCTTTTCTCCTTGTAGAAAATTGCAATGCATTACTACCCGTTAGATCGAAAGTTCGATTCATGACCACAGAGCCCTCATTAATTTAACTTCTACTCTTCCAGTGACAAACCATTGACATTGAGAATTGAAGAAACAACAGTCAAATGTTGACTCTCACTTCCTCCTATGGATTCTTCTGTGTATGCCGTTTTAACATTACTCTTGACCATTTCTGGAGTTACTAATATTGCTCAACAGCACCACCAACCAAAATCAATAGGCCTAATCTCTTAAGAATGATGCTTCAAATAGTTCAATCTTAAATATAATAAGAGTGGTGCTATTAGCACCCTCGGAAATCCTCAAAATTAAGGGTATTCTCAGAAATACACATTAATTTCTTAATAATTTTTTTGTCTCTTTCATCTTTCTCACTCTATCTCTTTCTCTTTCTCTATTTCTAAAATCTCAAACTCTCAAATTCAGACACAGTTTACAGATTCCCATCTCTTAACATATTTGGTTTTATCCACCATCATCTTCTTTGTTATTTATTTTCTTTAAAAGTAAAACCTTATACATTTGGTCGATAAAAAGAAAAAGAAGGAAGGTGGAGGGGCCAGGCGTGTTAAAAAAGGGATAAGAAGAAGGAAACTGGATGGGGACAGGCGGGAGAAAAAGCAGGAAAGAGGAGAGAAAGTGGGGCCGCAGATTGACTCCTGGCTCTCCTCTCCTATCTTTTCCCAAGTGAATAAGTGGCTTCTGTCAAAGGCGCGGGGACTGGGCCGAGAAATTGGTTCTCGGTTTTCTTTTTTTCAACTTTTGATCTCTAAAACACTCTGCTTTTGTTTTAAATGGAAACTGTATAGTTTATTATTTTTTATTTTATAAACCCATAAACTGATTTCACGTGGAAGGGTTAGTGCTGAAAAATTTCTGGTGCCTCTTACTATTCTTTATGATTTCAAATGTTCGTGGGTTATCTGCAAGAGGTTGCGAGGCATCCTTGGCGGTTGAAAACCCACTTTCCCAACAAAATAAATTTAATCAGGTGCAGAGGTCTAGTATCTAACCGCTAACCAGCTCAACCAAGTTTCAACATCAGTGTTTGGCGCCGTCGGTTAGGACAGTATAAGAAGCCCAATTCTATCAATTTTTCGTCTGGCCAAAGCAAAGGCAGAAGATTATCATGCTGTAAGCTCCGTTTTAGCTCGAACTTGCGCGAAAGAATCAAATGGAACCAGTAATAACTAACAAAGTTTTGACGTTCGCAAGCTTCAAATCAGTAATTACCTTCAATTTACTTGTCTATATGCATGATATATGACATCGAATGATCAATTCACATCTCACAGCCTCGGTATTGCTTGAATTTATTTCTTCATGAGTATAATGATAATAAATTTCACTTCAATTCTCGGATTCAATCGCGCACTGCTACGAGCTGTTTGCTTAAATCTTAAATTTGGTAAATTTGTGTATAATTGACCGATTAAACAAGCATGCATTCAGTCTTGTGAGCGTGAAATCCATCTCAACAGCTTCAGTTTACCGTGCATCTAGCCAATCAACATCATGCAATCACCTGGGTTTCTTGGTCGGTGAGCTAAATTGCGATAGATCTATGCCATAGCAGCAAATCAAACGGGAAAATTAGCTTCAATTTGCTTAATTTATATGCATGAATATAGTAAAATCTGTGGATTAACATGATACTGATTGGAGAAGTTCGGTGTGCTTCGAACCTATCCAATTTATGATTTGGCATCCATGAGCATGCGAAAGTGATTACAGTGGACAGATTCAGAAAATATACAAATAATCAATATAAGAAATCATATCACAAACTAGTGGCCAAGTGCTTTTTGCTTTATAGACAACTCTTGATCATGTGCTTGCCATTGTTTTCCATAGGTTCAAGTTTAGATACTAAGATCTCAGCCACTTTCACAATCGGATTAGCTCTTAATCATGCTTCAATTTGATCGCTAAGTCAAACACTTATCTTGTATTTGCTGATTCATGATTATTCATGAGTGAAATCTCACGTGCAACAGTTTCAGGTCCATATTCTTGTTTTTACTGTCATACGATAAGCCGCTTACATGCTATGACAACTGTATACATTTATTTGACAGTCAAGCATCATAATAGTATCATGCACGAACACGAATCCAAATCGTTGATTAAATCTTTGATTCGGTATGCTCCCCTGCAAAATCAGTCTATGAATCAGTAACATATACATCATAGTTTTATTTTTGCTTTAATCTTTTCTGATTAAATATATTGTTTATGACTTTGAATAAAATGGACGCAAAAAGAAAAATTTCTTCTATTCTTTTTCTTTCCTTGTTGAATTTTTTTTTTTTTTTCTTAACCACGAGGTGTCTGTTAGCCCCAACATGGACACCTTTAAACTCGTACCACAACCCATTAGAAGTCCCCGCCGAACCGGAGAGGCATGGGTTCTCCCAACAGCTATTTCCTCGCGACTGAACTGAAAGAGCAGACCCAGTCAAGCCACTTAAAGGGACTGCATTACCAGTGGAACCAATACTTTGTTGGTTCCTTGTTGAAATTTTTTAAGGCAAGTAAACGCTTTAAGACTCAAAACCTACTCGAGATGAGACAAAAACCTGAACTTGCTAACACTTGCTCGGCCATGAGTAAGCAAATAGAGATATAAATAAATAAATAATTTTCTAAAGCATGTAAACATTTAGAAGTTTCAAAAATCTACTTTAGCTGAGATAAAAACCTAAACTAGTACATCCCTCTCTGCATGAATAGGCAAGTAGGAAAATAATATATTTGAAGGCATGTAAAGGTTAAAAAGTTTCAAAATTGCTCCAAGTGAGATAAAACCCTAAAATTGTGCAACCTACTCTACATGATTAGGCGAGGAGAAAAATAAAATATTTGAAATGCATGTAAAGGTATTTAAAAGCCTCAAAACCTGCTCCAGGTAAGATGAAAACCTAAACTTGCGCAGCCTACTCTACATGATTAGGTGAGCGGGAAAATAAAATATTTGAAAGCATGTAAAGGTTTAAAAGTATCAAAACCTGCTCCAGGTGAGATAAAAACCTAGACATGCACAACTTGCTCTATGTGATTAGGTGAGCAGAAAAATAATGTATTTAAGGGCATGTAAAGTTTTAAAAGTTTAAAACGTTTTGGAGGTGAGGTATAAAATTTGAAACTTGCTCAAATTTTTTGCCCATGGTAATGTTAATTTCAACAACCCCAAGTGGACTCTCAGAAATCACTTCGAAGTCACTTTAAACTTTATAGTTTCTAATCTTGATTTGTTTCACTCTCAATACTAAAACGTGGGCACCGATGTTCGGTGGATAAAAAGGAGAAGAATAAGGAACGTGGAGGGGCCAGGCTTAAGAAAAAAATGGGAGAAGAAGAAGGAAATTGGAGGGGACAGGCGTGAGAAAAATGAGGAAAGAGAAGAGAAAGTGGGCCAGTAGAGTGCCTCTTGGCTCTCATCTCCTATCTTTTTCCAAGTGAATAAATGGCTTCCGTCAAAGGCACATGAGGAGGACGAGGAATTGATACTTAATTTTCTGTTTTCAATTTTTAATCTCATAAATACACCAAACTGCAGAAATCGCCCAATGTGGGTGTTATACATCTAGGAAGCGCTAGTAGCATATGTGGGTCCCATTGTGGACATCGATTCTCAAACAGGGGCGGATTGTAATAACTATAATCGCTTTCGATATCTCTGAGATAGACTTGAATTGTGAGTTTCGAACTTAAACTTCCTCTTCTAACAAATCAATTTTTAAGAGTGAGTTCTAGTCACTATGAGCGTAACACATTTGGTTTGAGAGCGAAAGCTAAGGAATAATATGTCAAAGACGGTTCTAACGAATAGAGCTGTGTAACGTGGTTAAAAAAATAGTTTGGTTCTCATTCAACAGACCATTGCGACGGTGACTGGCTATTTCCATTTGAACTTACTTTCTTCAGTTGATTTTCGTGCTCCAATATATATATATATTCCCAGCAATCAGGGGCGGATCTTAATGAAGACTGGAGTGGGCCATGGCCCCCGTAAAATTTTAATTTTTTTTTTAAACCATCCGGTTTCCGACGATTGTATTGGACCCGACTAATTCAGATTCAGGGTGTAGTCACAGTTAAAGCTCCTTACCCCTCCCAAATAGTATATTTAGTGGCGATCGAACCCAAAAGCTCTTCCCACTTACCTAGCGTGCGTTGCCAACTGAGCTACAATCGTTTGGTTTCTATTTTTTTTGAAATATACATGATATCCTCTAAATTATAATAGAAATTAAAAAATATCTCTAAACTATATATACATTATTCACTCCGGCCCCTGTAATTAAAGTTTTGAGCTTTCGCTCTTGCTAGCAATGGCATTAGTCATCATCACTATTTAATAGTGAAAGGATTGTCGATCCATTTTAACTAGTTTTAGCTGATATGAGAAGACCAACTAGCACTGTCACATTTTGCCAAATTGACGTCCCCAAATGAAGATATACTTCAAATGATGTTTCCACAAAGCAGGTCGGTCAATGCATAAATTTTTCTATGATTTTCCACAAAGCAGGTCTGTTAAAGCATAAATTTTTCTCCATGTAGAAAATTGTAATGCAGCTTGCAATAATTTATCTTCTCCTTAAGTGAGAAACACTGAGCATTAATGATACAACAATCAGATTTAATTGTCCCACTTCTTCCTATGGCTTTTTCATCATATGTTATAACAACTCTCTTGTTCATTTCTGGAATTACCAATGCCGCTCAACAACAGCACCAACAATTAAAATCAATAAACCTAGGCTCCTCACTTTCACCTTCCAAGAAACCCTGTTCATGGAAATCATCACTTGGCCGATTTGAGTTTGGTTTCTACCAACAAGACGGTGGATTTTCAGTGGGAATCTGGTTACCCACTTTTCCAAATACAATTGTCTGGACTGCCAATCGAGACGATCCACCTGTGTCATCAAATGCTACATTGACACTAACCATGGATGGTATGCTCGTTCTCAGAACTGAAGAAGGTGATGATAAAGTCGTTGCTGCTGGTAATCCGGAGCCCGCTTCTTCAGCTTCCATGCTTGATTCCGGTAACTTCGTGCTCTACAACAATCGGTCTGATATCATTTGGTCAAGTTTCAACATTCCAACTGATACAATACTGGGAAACCAGAGTCTATATGCTGGGAATCAGTTGTTCTCTAGGATATCTGAAGCCAACAGCTCAACTGGACGGTTTCGTTTAAGCATGCAACGCGATGGGGATCTTGTTTTGTATCCCACCAACACTATTGATGAGCCTATGGAAGCGTATTGGACCAGTGGCACAAAAAGGGAACAACAGTTCCATCTTTATCTAAACAATAACGGCGATCTAGTACTCCTCAACGAAAGCATGTATATAATAAGCCATCTGTATGAATCACCCTCAAACGACAGCTCAATCATCCGACGTTTAACACTAGGCCATGACGGCATTCTTCGTTTATTTTCTCATTACTTTGTCTCCGAAGGTGCTGACAACAAATCTCTCGATTGGCAAGTACCAGGTGATTTGTGTTATGTGAAGTCGTTCTGTGGTTTCAACAGTTATTGCACGTTGTATGACGATCAACCCAGGTGCCGTTGTATTCCTGGGACTGATTTTCTCGATCCCAACCAAACGTCCAGCGGATGTGAGAGAAACTTCGTTGATGAAAGATGCAAAGGTACGAATATAAGTGCAGAATATAACATGACTTCTATAGAGAAGTTGTTATGGGATTATTATTCTTATTTCGAGGCACCTATGCCTCAAGAAGAATGCAGAGAATCTTGTTTGTTGGACTGTGAATGTGATGTGGCTATGTATGAGTTCGGTTATTGCATGAAACAAAAGCTTCCTTTGAAATACGCAAAAAGAGATCTAGCATATTCGATGCAGTCCACCCAGTCCATAGCGTATTTCAAGACGGGCACAAAAAATATCACAATAAGCAGCAACAACAATGCTAATCTCGATCCAGCACGGCCAGAGGTCAGGATCACAAGCAAGAAGGCAATAATACTAATTCTGGTCATGACTGTAGGCTTTGTTATATGTTCATGCGCCTTCCTTGCCTTTTCTGGTGTTTTCATCTTCAAGTACCAAGTACTTAAATACGAATGGCTGCTGGAAAATGGAAGCTTAGGCTTGGCCGATGAGTCAAATCTGCGCTCATTTTCTTATAATGAGCTTAAGAAAGCAACAAATGGATTCAAAGAAGAGTTAGGCAAAGGCTCCTTCGGTGCAGTATATAAAGGAATCTTGTACAAAGGTGAAAAGCTTGTTGCAGTGAAAAGGCTGGAGAAAATGGTGACCGAAGGTGAGAGAGAATTCCGAGCAGAGATGCATGTAATCGGTCGAACACATCACAAAAACTTAGTTCGGTTGCTTGGATACTGCGCTGAGGATTCTAAGAGGCTTCTGGTATATGAATATATGAGCAATGGCTCCCTTGCGGACATTCTATTTCGCGACCCTGAAAGATCCCTCGGTTGGAATGAAAGAGTGAGAATTGCATTGGATGTTGCTAAAGGAATCCTCTATCTCCACGATGAATGTGAAGCGCCAATCATTCATTGTGATATAAAGCCTCAGAACATTCTTATGGATGAATTTTGGACTGCAAAAATCTCAGACTTCGGGCTGGCAAAGTTGTTGATGCCAGACCAAACAAGGACTTTCACATTGATCAGGGGGACAAGAGGTTATATGGCGCCAGAATGGTCTAAGAATACTCCAATATCAGTGAAAGCAGATGTTTTCAGTTATGGAGTAGTGCTCTTGGAAATTGTTTGCTGCAGAAGAAACATGGAGATTGATCCTTCAAAACCAGAGGAAACTGTTCTTATCAACTGGGCTTATAAGTGCTTCATTGATAGAGAGTTGAATAAGCTTGTGCGTGGCGAAGAAGTAGATAAGAAGACCCTGGAGAACATGATCAAGGTGGGGCTTTGGTGTGTCCAAGATGAACCTGCTCTTCGCCCTTCTATGAAGAGTGTGGTGATGATGTTAGAAGGGATCACTGACATTTCGATTCCTCCTTGCCCCACTTCCTCGTAGCAGAAAATTCTCGTAGAGAATTGTTGCTTCATATATGTTCTATGTATTTCTGTTTCGGCGTCTGATGAAATCTTTGGCATAAAGGTGTATTAAACCTGTCAAATAAAACTTTTCCATGAATAAATTTATGCTTGTCATGATAGGTTATTTAAATTTTCAACAAAAACAAGAAGAATATGCAATGCAGGCATCAACGAGATAATTAATAAACACGTATGCAACATACCATTGTCGGAGAGGCAAAATCTCCAACAAGTTGCAGACAGCCACTGTCTTCGGACTTATTCCCATCGTTAGTAATCATTTGGTTTAACATCAAAAATGCAAGAGGGACTCGCTAGATTACTGTAAGCCTAGTGACAAGGAATAAAACCCAAGGAGAAAATTGGTCAGATAAACAAGAAATATTCACCCAGTAACGACAATGCAAGTTGCTTAAAATTTTACAGCTTGTTCAAGATTGTTCAATTGCCAGATTTTATCACTTTCTTGGCAAGCACACAATAAACAGTGAAACATATAAAGCAAAGGGCATTCCATTTAGCAGCAATTAATCTGCAACAAACAGGGAACTCTGTTCTCTCAGATTATCGCCACCAAGAATTTCATTTGAATTAGTCATGGCATATTACTTTATGGCACGTGGGAAACCCCACCGGCACTATAGAGAAGCTGTTAAAGTTATGGGGGATGGCATGTTGCAAGTGGTTCCCAAAGAAATTGCGAGAGCCAACATGAATGAAGCCACGACAGCTAGTCCAGCAAATAATTAGTGGTAAATGGCTAGAAATGGCAAAAATTCCCGCGGAGACGGGGATCTTTGGGGATTTTTTCTATTCGAAGAGGGTATAGGGACGATTTTATATTCAATTTTTTATTCGGAGAAGGGACAGAGATAATTTTTTACCTAGTTTCTTATTCGAGGAAGGAACGAGGATGAGATGGAATCTCCATCCCCTACCCATTTCCCCATTTCCTCGTATTAATTTTTAATTTTGATTTCATTTTTTAGAATTATTAATAAATAAATAATGAAATTTAAATTATATTGAATATTAGTATAAAAAAAATATCAAAATATTTATACAAATCTGCTATAAAAATTTCGAACCTACTTAACTAGTTACAGTCCAGAATTACTATTCGACCAAACCTTATTCTAAAGACCGTAGCCCAAAATTATTTTAGATTATGAGTTATATTGCTTATATTATTTTTATTGTTTTAGATTTGAAACCTAATATTATCTCTCAATTTGTCATATTCCTCGAGAAAGAACAGGAGGAGTATGAGGTGCAAGAATTAATACTTTTATTAAAAATATTAATTTCAGTATCTATATCTATTTTATTTATTTCATTATTGATATAAAAGTAATTATTGATATAAAATATTTATAAAGATTGACAAAAATAATTATTCTGATGATTTGTATTTTGTAGTGTGATTTTTGTAATGAATTAATGTTAGTGTAAAAATATATTGTCAAATCTAGGGATGGCAAAAATCCCCACGGGGATCGGTACTCTCGGGAATTTTTCCTTTTCGGGTAGGGTACAGGGATAATTTTACACTCGATTTCTTATTCGGGGAAGGGACGAGGAAAATTTTTTACCCACTTTCTTATTCGGAGAAGGGATAGGATAAGGTGGAATCCCCATCCCCTCCCCATTTCCCTCATTTTAATTTTTAATTTTATTTTTATTTTTTAAAATTACTAGTAAATAAATAATAAATTGAATTATATTATAAAATTATAAATATTGGTAAAAATAAAAAATATCAAAATATTTATATTATTAAACATTTCTGCCTAATTAGCTAATTAAAGTCTTAAATTTTTATTTAGGACATTAAAAAGGTTGCGTAGATTCTATTGGCCCAAAAATTTTGTTTTAATTTTAATTTTTTTTATTAAAAATATTAATCAAATATCTACATTTATTTTATTGTCAATATAAAAATAAATTCTTTTTCTTTTTATTGTAGAATTATGAAGATTGACAAAGATAATTATTTTGATAATTTGTATTTTATATGTGACTTTTGTACTGGATCAATGTTAATGTAAGATATATTTCAAACTTTACTTTTATTTGGATTTTTTATTTTAATATAATTAACTCAAAATTGAAAACAAAAAAAGTATTTGTAACACCCTAGGCGAATCCCACATCAGCAAAACACGGGAGAGATGCTGGGTTTATAAGAGGTGATCCACACCTTAATTGGCAAGACGCGTTTTGGGGTGTATGGGCGCCCCAGGAACAAACTCGTGCGGGCCTTGTTAAGGCCCAAAGCGGACAATATCTTGTTAGGTCTAGGTTGGGTCATGACATTATGGTATTAGAGCGGCTCCGCGTGTCCTCTTGAGCGATGGTGGGGCATCTTGAGCGATGGTGGGGCATCTTGAGCGATGGTGGGGCAAACCTCAGCGAGGACGCTGAGTCCCTAAGGGGGGGGTGTACAATGTCATGACCCAACCTAGACCTGACAAGATATTGTCCGCTTTGGGCCTTAACAAGGCCCGCACGGGTTTGTTCCTGGGGCGCTCATACACCCCAAAACGCGTCTTGCCAATTAAGGTGTGGATCACCCCTTATAAACCCAGCATCTCTCCCATGCTTTGCCGATGTGGGATTCGCCTAGGGTGTTACATACGCCCCCCCTAAGGGACTCAGCGTCCTCACTGAAGTTTGCCCCACCATCGCTCAAGAGGACACGCGGAGCCGCTCTGATACCATAATGTAATGACCCAACCTAGACCTGACAAGATATTGTCCGCTTTGGGCCTTAACAAGGCCCGCACGGGTTTGTTCATAGGGCGCCCATATACCCCAAAACGCGTCTTGCCAATTAAGGTGTGGATCACCCCTTATAAACCCAACATCTCTCCCGTGCTTTGACGATGTGAGATTCGTCTAGGGTGTTACAGTATTAGTTATTCGGGGATCGGGGACCCTCGGAGATCCCTTGTTATTATTCTGGAGAGGATGGAGATTTTCTCAAGTAATTCTAATAGGGACAGGGACATATGCAAAATATCAGGGATAGGAATGGGTACGGGGAGATTGGTCCCCTCCCCTCCCCTCCCCATTACCATCCCTAGTCAAATCTTACTTTTGTTTAAATTTTTATTCTAATATAATTAAATCAAGTTCAGAATTTAAATTTAAAAACGTATCTGTTATTTGGGGATTGAGGATCCCTCTTATTATTCGTTGAGGGGACGGGGATCCCGTCAAACAATTTTAATGGAGACAGGGAGATGATAAAGATATATACAAAATATCAGAGATGGGTATAAGGATATTAGTCCCGTCCCCTCCCCTTCCCATTATCATCCCTATAAATGGCATGAATAATTTAGCAGAACAATTTTTTTTTCTCCCAAGAATGACGTTTCAATCCTTTTTAAATCATAGATGCCCAACCATTCATGTCGGGCCAGGCAGAGATAGGCCCACATAGGCTTACAGGCCATCAAAACTATCACTATCAAAAACCATCAACTCGGTGGGCTATACACTGCCCAGCCTTGCAAAAGGTTGACCCAGCTCCGCCCGTAGGGCATGAACTGTGTTTCAGCAAAAGTTTGTCTAAGGTATTGTCATTTTTAAACCACAATTGTCCGCTATAGTGAAAAAAATTCTTATAAAATAAAAGTTTATTATCTTTATAAATATAATTTTTAAATAATATTTATGAGAACTAGTGAAAGTTTATAATTTTTTTTTCAATCAAACCTATTGGATTAATCTATGACTTTTAAAGTATAGCTCCGTACGTGCAACATGAAGACATACCTTTTCTTGAGAATAATAATGTAGTTGCACCTAAACATTCAATAATAGAGTTAATTTCATATAATTTCTCTTGTGAATTGACTATCTTTAAATCATCTCCTTACTTTTGAAAACCTCGATTTCCTCTTCATTTTTTATTAAGATAAAAAAACTCAACTCACCCGCTTTTTCCTCATCTTCTAACCAAATATTAGGATAATTTAAAATTTTCAAAAAGAAGAAGGATAATTTAAAGATAGACAATTAACAAGAAGAGTAATCTAAAATTTGTTCTTAACAATATCACGCAGCAAAGAAGAACCTATATAGGCCAGGTTGAGGTGGTTGGACTAACTACTAAAGTTCGGTCACATGACATAGCAAGTGAGTCCTATTATAGGACCCACTTGGCCTCCAACTATAACATCCGTTGCTCTGTCAAATTGCAGAACCTTACTAGTTGGTCCTAACACCTCAAGCTGAGATGTTATACATAAGTTTTTTTTCACAATAACTACATTAAACTGCAATAAAAATTCTGATTCATATTTGATAATATAATTTATACTTATAAAATAATATATCATTATTTAAAAATATAAACTCAGTGTAATTGAATATGGATTATGCTTTATAGCATAACTGTTAAACTTCATAAATATGTACACAAAAATATATCCAAATTGAGTATGATTTGGAGGTTTCACTGTTTTATCCTCAGTTTTGGAAATAGATTTAATTCTTTAAATTGATTTAAAATGAAGCATAAATTAATTTGTTTAGCACTTACCTCCCGTGTTGGAGCACAAATGGCCAGCCATAGCTTGCCACTCGGCCAAGATTTGACTTAGGTCTCGATTCTAAATCTGCATTTTGTAAAATCATATCCCTGCATCCATCTCACTTGGATGCTATGAACATTCTTGATCTATTTATAAAGCACAAAATTTCCCAATTTGCCAGCTGTTGTATATGTTCGTTTCCATTAAATAGATCATACTAGCCAAATGAGACCAGACCAGTCAAGCCTTGAGTAAGGAGAACAAGCCAAGTCTTATTAAGTACTTGAGCAAAGCAAGGGTAGATATTAGCCAAAAGAGAAGTGGCAAATATTAGCCAAATACTACTATTACGTATGCATATACCAAAAAGGTCACCTGGGTTGTCAAATAGGACAATTAAATCAAAGTAACTGTAGACTTGCCCTTCAATTCAACTTATATGTTCTAGTCTAGTTCGGTGCACCAAATGATACACACACCATTGATGAAGTCATAGATCAAACTTTACCCGTTGACGGACCATGGCGGCAGCAGGCTTTCTGGATGCTGTTGAAAATAATTTTCTTAAACTTTTACTGCCCTGCAAATGAAGATTTAAAATCTCTGCGATGTTTCCATACAGCATATCAGTCAACATACTAATTTTCTTTGCAGTGGAAAATAGCAGTAGTATTAGCTATTGTTAATGGTGAAAAACAAGGCAAGTTGATTTCGTGAATAGTCCTTGTCTCCTCTCATAGCTTCTGCATGTGTTCTGCTAGTATCACTCTTCGCCATTTTGGAAATTATTACTGCTCAACAACATCACCACCGCCAACCAAAATCAATAAGGCTAGGCTCTTCACTGTCACCTACCAGGCAACCCAGCTCATGGCACTCATCTTCAGGCCGATTTGAATTTGGGTTCTACAAACAAGGCTCTGGCTTTTCAGTAGGAATTTGGTTAGCCGTCCTTCAGGAAACACAATTGTTTGGACTGCAAATCGAGATGATGCACCTGTATCATTAAAAGCTACACTGACATTAACCATGGGTGGTAAGCTCATTCTGAGTACTGAAGAAAGCAAAGATGAAAGTCATTGCTGTTACCTTTGAGCCAGCTTCTTCTGCTTTCAAGCTTGATTCTGGTAACTTCATTCCCTACAACAACCGCTCTGATATCATTTGGTCGAGTTTTGATTTTCCAACCGATACAATATTGGTAGGCCGGAGTCTAGACTCCGGATCTGAATTGATTTCTTATGTATCTGAAACCAATTGCTCAACTGGAAGGTTCTGTCTGAATATGCAAGTTGATGGGAATATTGTTTTGCATTCTGCAAATCTACACGAAAGCAGGGCAGCTTATTGGGCCAGTAACGCTAGTTCTGCAAGAGATGATTTAACTTCTTGGAAGTTCCTCAATCTGAGTCCTAGAGCTGTCCTAGAGGTAGTGAGTTCTAATAACACTAAAATTTATAGCTAATTGCTCTAATTCAATGAAGAATACAAGTGAAACTGTGATTTACCGTGCAACACTTGATTCTGATGGGATTTTGAGGTTATATTCACCTCATTTTGAGATCACTGATAAGTCTAATGTTACTATCGAATGGTCTGCATTGCAGAACCAATGTGAAGTGAAAGGATTTTGCGGTTTCAGTAGCTTCTGCTCTACTGCCAACAGCAGCACTAAAGCAGATTGTTACTGCTTTCCTGGGTTTGATTCATCAATCGTAACATGAAGTTTCTGGGCTGTGATAGTAATTTCAGTGATGAAGAAGGTTGTAATAGGAAGTAGCCGGGAGAAAGAAAGTTCTAAGTAGAAATGGCTGCAGTTGGTAGAACACATCACAAAAACTTAGTTCGCTTGCTTGGCTTTTGCATACAGAGCTCAAAGAAGCTTCTTGTTTTTGAATTCATAAGCAGAGGTTCTCTGGAAAATCTTGTCCGATGTCAAAAGAGAGTGAGAATCTCACTAGATGTAGCCAGAGAGATCCATTATCTTCATGAAGAATGTGAGGTACATTATTCACAGCAACATCAACCCCGAAACATACTTTTAGATGAATCTTCAACTGCTAAGATTTCCAGTTTTGGTTTAGCAAAGATTCTGAAACCAAATCAAACCGGAATTGTTGTTGGGGTCAAAGGTAAAAGAGGTTAAATGGCGCCAGAATGTCAAAAAAGTGGCCTAATAACCGTGCAATCAGATGTTTACAATTTTGGAGTTGTGTTATTGGAGATTATTTGTTGCAGAAGTAATTTTGAAGTGAGTGTTTCAGCTGCAGATGAATTGCTTCTTTCAACTGGGGTGTATAATTGCTTTGCTGCTCGAGAATTAAACAAGCTTGTGGGGCGTGAAGAAGAAGTAGACATGGAAACACTGGAAAGGATGGTGAAAGTTGGGTTGTTGTGTATTCAAGATGATCCAAGTCTACGTCCTTCCATGAGAAATGTGAATAAGAATGTCACTTAATTTTTCATTTTCATTGAAGGACATACATGGATGTTATTTTCTATGTAAATAAGAATGTCTTAAATCTTACAAATGTTTCTTGCTCCATCAGAATCATATAAGATCTTATGGAATAATTGGTTTTCCTTAAACCCCATCAATGATCTGAATCAATGTATGTATGAACTAATGTTAATTTCATTTTATCGATAATAAAACTATATAAACCATCTCCTTTTGAAATAAAGTAAATCTACTTCCCCAAGTTGACACAAATAAGAAAAAGAAATTCTGCCATAACAAGGGGAAAAAAAAGATACAAAAATTTGAAAAGGAATTAAATTAGGTATGATGCAACATACCAACCACTTCGACGAAATACTAAATCAAACCATACCCGTCCATAAACCCATGACAGCATATGTTGTCTGTTTGCTTTCAGTTTTCTTCAATTTTATGGTCTCTGCAAATGAAGAAATAATTTCTATGATGCTTCCATATAGTCAGTCAAATCATCATTTAGTGGTAAAACAAAGGGAAGTTAATTTCTTAACTATAAAAGTACCCTTTAATAGTTTCTCCTCCTTCGGTGACAATCCCCCCTTGAACTAAAGAAACAGAAATCAGATTTTATTGACTCATTTCCTCCGATGGCTTCTGCATATGTTGTTTTAACATTACTCTTCACTATTTTTGAAATCACCACTTCTCAACGCCACCACCAATTAAAATCAATAAGCCTAGGCTCTTCACTGTCACCTTCAAGGCAACCCAAATTATGGCAGTCATTTTCTGGCCGATTTGAATTTGGGTTCTACAAACAAGATTCTGGCTTTTCAGTGGGAATCTGGTTAGTTACTACTCCAAATATTACAATTGTTCGGACTGCAAATCGAGATGAGCCGCCAGTGTCATTGGAAGCCACACTGAAATTGACCACAGATGGTAAGCTCGTAGTCAGTACAGAAGGAAGTGAAGATAAAGTCATTGCGGATCCACCCGATGCTGCTACATCTGCTTCGATGCTTGATTCTGGTAACTTCGTGCTCTTCAACAACCGCTCTTTTATTATTTAGAAGAGTTTCAACAATCCGACAGATACAATACTGGGAGGCCAAAGTCTCTATGCAGGGAAACAATTGCTGTCTAGTGTATCCAAAACCAATAGCTCAACTGGACAGTTTTGTCTGAATATGCGAGCTGATGGAAATCTTCTTTTGTACCCCAAAAACACTATAGATGAGAATACTGACGTCTATCGGGCCAGTGACGCTGACAACCATCAACAGTTTCATCTACATCTTGATAATACTGGCAGACTGCTGCTTCTCGACAGCAGCACATCAGAAATCTGGACACTGTACTCTGACTCGTCTTTCAACAATAACAGCTCAGTCATCTACCGTGCAACTCTAGGCCATGATGGCATTCTCCGTTTGTATTCTCATTACTTCAACTCCGAAGGCATTTACAACACATCTGTTGAATTGGAAGTACCAGAGGATTTGTGTCATGGGAAGAACTTCTGCGGTTTGAACAACTATTGCACATGGTATGACAATCAACCCATGTGTGGTTGTCTTCCTGGAACGGATTTTTTAAACTCTAACCAAATCTCTAGTGGATGTGCAACGAACTTCAGTGAAGAAAGATGCAGAAGTACCAACAGAAGTGCAGCATATAACATGACTTCTATGGTTAATATAACATGGGATGATTATCCATATTTCAGGAAATACATGCTCGAAGAAGAGTGCAGAAAATCATGTTTGGAGGACTGTGAATGTGATGCTGCTTTGTACGAGTCAGGTTATTGCATGAACCACACACTTCCACTAAAATCTGCTACGACACATCAAGGAGTCTCATCCTCATCCAAAGCTTATATCAAGATGAGCATAAAAAATATCAAAAGCGACGTTATACTGTCGGATAGAATCACTAGCAAAAAGTAAATAGTACTAGTTCTGGTACTGATTGTAGGCTTCATCATGTGTTCGTGTGTTTTCCTTGCCATCTCTGTTTTTTTCATTTACCAGTACCGACTTGTTAAAGACAAATGGCTGCTGAAAAGCGGAAACTTTGGCTTGACTGATCACTTAATTCCATGCTCGTTTTCTTATAATGGGCTTAGGAAAGCAACCAACGGATACAAACAAGAGTTCGGCAAAGGCTCTTCTGGGACAGTTTATAAAGGGACCTTACACAAAGGTGAAAAGCTTGTAGCCGTGAAGAGGCTGGGGACAATGGCGACGGATGGTGAGAGAGAATTCCGAGCAGAGATGCATGTGATCAGCTGAACTCATCACAAGAACTTAATTCGGTTGATTGGTTACTGCATTGAGGATGCCATGAGGTTGCTGATATATGAATATATGAGCAATGGCTCCCTTGCAGATATCATATTTTGTAGCGCTGAAAGAAACCCCGATTGGAATCAAAGAGTCAGAATTGCATTAGATGTTGCTAGAGGAATCCTCTATCTCCATGATGAGTGTGAACCACCTATCCTTCATTGTGACATAAAGCCTCAGAACATTCTGATGGATGAATTTTGGACTGCGAAAATCTCAGATTTTCGGCTGGCAAAGTTGTTGGTGCCAGACCAAATGAGGACTTTTGACATTGATAAGAGGGACAAGGGGTTACATGGCGCCGGAATGGTACAAGAGAACTCCAATATCAGTAAAAGCAGATGCTTACAGCTATGGAATAGTGCTCCTGGAAACTATTTGCTGCAGAAAAAACATGGAGATTGATGCATCAAAACCAGAGGAAATCATTCTTACCAATTGGGTTTACAAGTGCTTCATTAATAGAGAGTTGAATACGCTTGACCGTGGCACAGAAGTCGACAAGAAGAATTTGGAGAACTTGGTCAAGGTGGGCCTTTGGTGCGTCCAAGATGAACCTGCTCTTTGTCCTTCCATGGAGTACGTGGTGATGATGTTAGAACGGATCGCTGACGTTGCGACTCCTCCTTGCCCCACTGCCTCCTTGGGTAAAATCTCGTAGTGGGTTTTTGTTTCTTATGTGCTGTATGACTATGCATCTCTATTGCAGCATATTAAAATATATATATCACGCTTTGCACACCCGTCCAGCAAAACTTTCCATGAATATATTTACTTTTGCCATGACTGGCGGTTCTCAATTTTAATGAAATTAAGTGTACACAAAGATGTAGTCATCAACCAGATAATATATAGAGCAACTGAGTATACATCACTTTTACAGAGTTATGAATACATTCTGATGAGAGCAAACACCTAACCACCATTTAATTTACAGAGGCAAAATCTCGAACCAGTTTTAGGCAACCATCACTTTTGGACAAATTCAAAACATTATAAATAACTTGGGTTGACATGTAAGATGCAAGAGGGACTCCTAGATGGCCAAACCTTGGTGATGATGAATAAAACCTAAGCCAAAAGTTCTTTCTTAATGTACTAGACTGGTAAACAAGTATTGTAACTGAATTACACAGAATTAAAAATGTTCCCCAAAAGATACAATGAAGACAACCTTGATTGATGTCAATGTCTATGAGGTCAACAATGTCTGCAATGTAGAAATATTAGCATTCTGGGAAGCAACTGATATGCTGAAGCAGGTGTCAAAGGAGATGTAATTAAGGATGCCCAATCAATACACCAGGGAAGTCAGAGACTCAGAGTTATGGGATATAAAAAGGTGCTCTTAGTATTGCACTATTCCTTCTCAGGAATCTATGGTGATAGAATTCGTTGAAGGACAAACGATCCACTGCAATGAATTGAGAAGACTGTGAGGGATGACTGCAATAAACCAGGAGTAAATAAAAGTATAATTATCTGGTGAATGTTAATATATAAAGCTAAAATATGGAGTAGATGATACCTGGATTTGCAGAAAGTAGCTTTAAGCACATATCAACACAATCTGGATGCAAAGCAGGGGCGATAAGCTGAGAAAATGGAAGATGCTTACATGAATTGATGTTCCTCACCAACTGAAAGAAAGAAAAGTTATTAGCTAAGATTCAAGCTAGCTCACTGTCAGGAATATTAATCTATGCAAAAATACGCTACCTGGACATTATTCCTACCAGAGAAAGGTGGGTAGCCATTAAGAAGCTCAAAAAGAATTGCCCCAACGCTCCACATATCAACCTACAAAGAAAGTTTTAAAACTTTCAGTAAATTCCGATGCATTTTAATAGCACGGAATGAATATCTAGGAAAAAAAGAAATTCACCTTCTCATCATATCTTTGAAATTGGAGAACTTCAGGAGCCATGTATAATGGGGATCCACAAACTTTCTCAGCGTAATTGCCTGGATGCAGGGTGCTGCTTAAAATATGAAGCAAACAGTCAATTTTAAGCTCCAGACTTTTCAAGAATGAAACTTCTGCATAATGTTTACATTTTAAAACTACAATAGAAACAAAAGAACAGAAAAAGTCATCGTTCAAACACACTTCCAGGACATTGTCAAAAATAAGAACTATCCTCGCACAATATATTTGCATCCTTCTACTAAAAGTTTACCATGAAAGACCAAAATCTGCTATCTTGAGCATCACATCGTCATCTAGGCCGGATAGTAAAATGTTCTGCTCCACCAAAAGCAACAGCAAAGTCAATTTAAAAACTTACAATCTCGAAAACATACAATGTTTTAAAATGAAAATATATAAAATTAAAATGAAGAAATTCATGTGTAGAAACACTGAAAATTTGGCAGTTTAGTGACAACTATACAATCACTGACGACATTCAAAGTTCCTTTGAACTTCCCAAAATAGGAGTACAAAATCGTAGCCCATCAAACTTTAAGCTTGTGCAAGATTGTTCATTTTCTTGATTTCATCACTTTCTTGACAAACACACTAAACAGCAAACCATATAAAGCAACCACAATCCTCTAGGGAACTCCATCCTCTATGATTATCACCAACCAAGACTCTCATTTAGTTATTCATGGTATATTTCTCATGGAACAGAGAGAACCAAGTGGCAGCACAAAGAAAGAAGTAGAAGGTGCAGGGGATGACATGCAACAGGTTCACAGAAAAACTGCAAGAGCGAACAAGAACAGGGCCACACTGCGTAAACAACTAATGGTAAGCGGCATCTTCCATGTTCATAGAATCATTTAGAGAAACAAAATTTTCCAAATAAGTTAGAAATTCAAGACAATAAACCACAACACATAACTCTTCATACCTCTGGTTTCAAATCTCTATGGATAATGTAGTGAGAATTTAGAATTTCCAAACCCGCTCCTGCAACAAGGAATCAAGGATTCAGTCACATTCTTTTATATCTTACTTGATACAGGGAAGTGATTGGAGCAACAAAATGCAAAACTATTGACCAAAGGCTAGTAATGAGCTACCGAGCTGCTGAAGAAACTTTCTGGCAGTCTGCTCCGGAACCCTTCCATGCAGCCGAATGTAAGATGAAAGATTACCCCCAGCACAAAACTCAACCACAAGGAATATACAATTTTCAGCCTGACAGCGGAGGCAGCCAACTTCAATTTGTCATAGTACTATCATTACATAAATGATTTATATATCATTTGCAACAACCTATACGGCTTTCTTTATTAAGGGAATGGTGTAGCTGTAAGACAAATATGCCTAAGTACGAACGGATTTGGGCAATCAAGAAATCACTTATTTTAAATCATAATTTGCATGCAATGGGCATGCCACCAGACCACTTAATAACAAGACTGTATATGAGGGACAGGAAAATAGAAATCCAAAAAGTATGATTAATTCCAACACATCTTATCTTACATCAACTATTTGCATACCCAAAGTCAAGGTATAAATTATAAAATTGATTAGCTAAAATCAACCATTTGCATTTTCGATTCAAGGTATAAAATAAGTTAGCTTAAAATCGTCAGAAACAAAAATAAAAGAACCACGAAAAAATAACATAGTTTGAACATTAAGACCATCCTTTTCTCTAATAAGCAATTTGCATCTCCATGTCATGATAAAAAATAATGGTCATTTATGGAATATCCAATTGATAAAATCAACTTAACCAACAGACTGATGAATTAATGAATCTGCATTCCAAGATACAACTATTATATCCAAAATAATTAAAGAAAAATCTAAAAATACATTTTCGGACCCCCAAGCTGAATTGAACAATCAGTAAACACATGCAATTCAGCAAATACTTGACAAGTATCCAACAGCTTATCCAAAAATAAAATTTAAAAAATTAAGCAGACAGTTATACTTTTACAACATATCAAGCGAAATCATACGGAACGATCCTTTATCAAAGATAGCCAAATGGATATCCCACAAACAGGCTAAAAATCAAAACCAATGAATTAAGATTAATAAATTACATAACCCAAATCAAAGAAACTCAAATTCAACAGACTCAAGAAAGGCAACTAAGAATCCGAAATTTCCATTTAAAGGGCTCACCTGGAAAGCGTCAAAAAGGCGAATTATGTTGGGGTGATTGACAGAGGAGAGGAAATTGAGCTCACAATCTAAGCAGCTCTTGAGGTGCTTGTTGAGTTTTTCAACATAAACTTGCTTCACAGCCACCACATCACCTGATGACAAGTGCTCTGCTTTCCACACTGTTGAGAGTGAATTTGAACTCTCTCCAATTTTTGATTTTAATGCATAGTCTCCCACCGATTTGTATTTTGAGAGATTTTTTTGTTCCATTTCTGTTCAGGAAACTCATAAGAGTCCTGTCACGAAAGATTCAAAATGGAAACCCATCAGGGGTAAAGCCGAGTTGCTACAATGTTCCAATGCTTTCCCTTTGCGTGAGGTTATAAATATTTCGAAAAAAAATTTCGAAAATATTAATTTTAAATAATTATTTAGGGTAAATTTCACGGCAAGCCCGACTAATGTTCGTATTCACTAATGAGTCTCCAGTATATTGTATGTCATCAACGCGCACCAAAACCCTTTTCTTGTCCCTAAATCAAATTAGAGTATCAATTAGGGGTATTTTGAAAATTCATTCATTGTTATTTACTTTTTGAAAAATGGTAGAAATGTGTTCCCCACATTGTTCAAATGTAGTCAATCATACCAGGCCCTATAAGAGCACTGCTCTTTTTCTATTCATTCTTAATCATATGTATACTTTAACTATAGTTATAAGAAAAATGATATTGCCCTAGAGTTGAGATTATTTTACACTTTAAAAATTTCTTTCAACATTATATTATTTTGTGCACTCATTTACTAAATTTAAAAATTTAAATTTTATTTTGTACACTCATTAAAATATTTAAAATATCCTAATTTAAACCCCTTAAATTAATTTACTCAAAACAACAAGAAAACTATTAAGCAAAGCCAGAAAAAGATTTAAAAATTAAAAATTTAGCATATACTTGCAACAAACAGAATCAATTCAAGTTGTAAAGAAATTTTTTTAACAGAATTTTTAGTTATTCGTTTTTGTTTACTATAGAATATGCTTAATAATGATTTTTGAACTCCCAAATTTCTTAACACCAAGAAAAATGAATTTTGTTTGCCCCCAATAACAACTGAAAAGCAAAAATTTATGTGGATGCAGCAGTTTATGTGGGCTCAGTTTCAGCTTCCTCTCCGTGTTCCTTTTTTTTTTTTTTTTTTCAAATCAAAAGCAAAAATTTGACCATCTTCACAATACCTTATTTCAATTTAATGTTCTAAAGATAAATGGACACTTAAATCCTAAGATTTAGAAAAATTGTCATAAAAAACTCTTAAGTTTTTATTTAAAAAATATGAAGACACTTTTTGACCATAATACCCATTAAATTTAGTAATTAGAAAATTAACTTTAAAATTTTGTAATTAATACAAATTTAATATAAATAATATAGTCTATCTAGAAGACTAATAATATTAAATTATTTTTAATATTTAAAATAATATTAAAATTTTAAATTGTTATATTTATTTTAATAATATATTTATATTTATTATAAAGATTTTAAATAAATTTTTGGGTTAAATAGATTTTACAATTAACAAAATATATCCCTATTATGATTTTTTACATAATATTCAAAATAATTTTAATTTCAATTTATTTACTATAGTATTATGTTTCTATTTATCATTAAAAATTACTTTAATTATAATAAAATATGTCTAATAGATTGTGAAATATAAAAATATTTTTAAATATTAAAATTATATTAAAATGTATATATTATTATATTTATTTCAATATCATATTTCTGTTTATTACAAAATTTTCGAGTCAAATTAGGGGTTTTAGTGGCCATCTCCCCAAATCTTAGGGGTGTAGGTGTCATTTTCCCCTATTTTGAAAATTAACATAAATCTTGTAGTCAAAATATTTTAAAAAATTGATTTGCTCATTGTCCAAGTAAGTTTTGTTCAAGATGCTGGAAATAAAATTTTAGTATTCAAAGCAAAAGAATTACAAGTTAAATAATGAGTGTACTATATCATGAGTATTCAAAATAATTATAATATACATGACTTATAATAAATTGTTCTTCATAGTAATTCACATGATGAGTATTTTTGTAATAAATTATTTTAATAAAGGATGGGGCTATTTATACCATAAAAATACTTTTTGTACCCTCTTTTTTTGTAAAATTTAATATAACAAAAAGAACCATAAAGAAAATTACTATTTAAGACAAAGATAAGCCTTTTTAACACCCTTTTTAATACCCTTCTTCTTCTTCTTCTTCTTCTTCTTCTTCTTCTTTATCATTCATCGCAAGATTCGCAACAGCAGCCTTATCAGAATAGCAATATAAATGGAATTATAATTACCTATAGTAATACAATTTACTTGATCATAGAGTTCAACCTTTCTCATTGTTCTAGTGGGAAAAAAAAAAAAAGGAAATCAACAAATATTCTAGTAAAGAAATTATAAAAATCATATTCATAAACTATCCAAAGAGAAAAAATAAATTCAGATTTCATAAATACTGTCAAAACAAAAAGGCCCACCAAATAAATCAAGATGATGTTGTCATTTTTGAAAATACATATATATAAGCTATATGATTGTATATATTGGAGGTGGTTTCTTTTTAATGATTAGTGTTTATAGAAAGGAATCATAGGAAAAATAAAAAATAAAAAGGGGAATCATAAGAATGGAAAAGAAGATAGTAAAATAAAATATTGAAGTTTTTAATTAGGGTTAATTTTGGAATTACAGAAATTTCAAAGATGAAAATTCTTATTTTATACTTTTGTTAATGGAGTGTAGAGAGTAAATGGGTGTAGAGAGTTATTTAATTAAATAACCGCACCCTTTAATAAAATATAAATATTTAGAGTAATTTTTAAAATACATATGAAAGTAGTAGATTATCATGGTCTCTAGGGATGGCAAAAATTCCCATGGGGACGGGGACCCTTGGAGATTTTCTCCATTCGGGGAGGGTATGAGGACGATTTTATACCCAATTTCTTATTCGGGGAAGGGACGGGGACAATTTTTTACCCAATTTCTTATTCGGGGAAGGGATGGGGATGAGGTGGAATCCCCATCCCCTACCCATTTCCCCATTTTCTTGTATTAATTTTAAATTTTGATTTTATTTTTTTAGAATTATTAATAAATGAATAATGAAATTTAAATTATAAAATTATAAAATATAAAATATTAGTATAAATAATAAATATCAAAATATTTATATAAATCTGTTATAAAAATTTCGAGCCTACTTAACTAATTGTAGTCCTGAATTACTATTCAACCATACCTCATTCTAAAGGACTTAACCCAAAACTATTTTAGATTATAAGTTATTTTGCTTATATTATTTTTATTATTTTAGATTTGAAACTTGATACTATCTTTCAATTTGTCACATTCCTTGAGGAAGAACAGGAGGAGCATGAGGTGTAAGAGTAAATGCTTTTATTAAAAATATTAATTTTAGTATTTATACCAATTTCATTTATTTCATTATTGATATAAAAATAATTTTTTTATTATAGGATTATAAAGATTGACGAAGATAATTATTCTGATGATTTATATTTTGCAGTGTGATTTTTGTAATGGATTAATGTTAGTATAAAATATATTGTCAAACCTTACTTTTGTTTAAAATTTTATTTTAATATGATTAAATCAAGTTTAGAAATTAAAAATGTATCCGTTATTCGGGGATCGGGGACCCTCGGGGATCCCCTCTTATTATTTGGGGAGGGAACGGAGATCTGTTCAAGTAATTCTGACGGGGACGGAGAGAGGATAGGGGTATGTGAAAAATATCAGGAATGGGTGTGGGGATGTCGGTCCCCTCACCTCCCCTCCCCATTGCCATCCCTAATGGTCTCAGTATAAAATGGATTTTAGAAAATAGAAATCGAAAGTAAAAGCATTGCACAGATCGATCGTAATATGCATTCAGCGAGAATATAAGATTGTACACCCCCATATAATTTAATATTATTCCATGAGACAAACGATTAATAACTTTGACTAGAAATTTATACAAATCATGCCCTCCTACCCATAAAAACCTCCTTTGCAGCACGTAATTTTGCCACAACATCTATTATTTGCATTCGCTCGGATGGAGATTCCATTGAGCACAGAACTCCAATTTTCACTATAGTAGCCAAGCACTCCTCGATTTTGGCTCCATAATTTCCAGGATTACTAGAGTTGCTCGCCTTTGCTTTCAAGCCCAACAACAAAGAAGGATCGACAATTTCCATTACTTTTTCTGTTAGAGCCATCTTGGCAAACTCATGGAGAGTCAAACCATCATTAAACATGTTATCGGTTGGCCGTCTTCTTGTAAACATCTCTAGCAACAAAATTCCAAAGCTGTACACATCTCCTGTCATGGACACATCCCCGCCCATACCATACTCTTGAAAAGGAAAAGACATTTCGGATTCTTTGTGTTAGATACTAACAATCACACATTAACATCATTTAAAAGTACGAAGTATCAAATATGAATATAAGTACCTGGGGCAATATAACCGACAGTTCCTTTTATCCCAATTGAACTTGATGAAGTTTCAAGAATTGTACAAGGTGAGCGATCAGAAAGAAATCTTGCAAGCCCAAAGTCACCAACATGAGCGACCCAGTCATAATCAAGCAGAATATTGCTTGGCTTTAGATCACCGTGAACAATTGGCGCTTGGCAGTGATGGTGAAGATATTCAATTGCAGAAGCCACATCAATGACAACGTTCAGTCTTTGAATGAGATTTAAGTTGCCTGCTTCAAGTTGATCATTGCTCTGGTGCAACCAATCCTCTAAACTTCCGCATGGCATGTATTCGTAAATAAGAGCCTTGAACTCAATCCCTTTAAAATCAATGCTTGAGCAAACGGTGATGATTTTGATGAGATTTCGATGGCGAATATTTCTTAATGCTTCACATTCAGCAACAAAACTCTTGGTTGCACCCCTTTGCTTAAGATTCATTACCTTCACTGCTACTGGCATTGCATTTTCACCAAGATTCCCCTTGTACAGAGAGCCAAAGCTTCCCTGACCAATTATGTTTGATGATTAAAATTCATTTGTTGCCTTACTTAGCTCCGCATAGGAAACCATCGGAATTCGTTGTTCCATCTGCAACGTGCTTGAGGATTTATATGCAAGTTTCCGTCTTCAATTTTCAACAACAATACAACATGTTAATAAGACGAGAACTGACCCAATCACAGGAAGCAGAACCTTGAGAAGAGTGACGGTTAAGGTTATTATTTATAGAGTTGGTATTTTATGGTAAGTCTAGTTAAATTGGAAGTTTATTTATTATATATCTTGTAATAGGGATCAATTTATTAATTCTCTAATTTATTGAGATTCCAATTTATTAGGAATATTTGTTTCCTAATTTAATTAGATGTCTAATTTAGAAAGTCAATTAATGATAGGATTCTATAATTGACGCATGAGATCTCTTTAGAGCAAGAAGTTGGTTCGAGCAAGAAGTTTATTAAATGATCTAGATATTTCTTAGGAGATAAGTAAGACAAGAAGATCAGATTTATTCATATTCAGATTCATGACAATTATAAGAGGAAAGAAACTCTTATTTAGAAAGAATCCAAGTCTTTTAAGACTTGTTATTTTGGTGAAACCCTAGTGCCTATATAAAGAGAAGTATTTCACAATTGAAGGATGGACAACACAGAGCATAAAACAGAGAAGCGAAATTCAGCCTCCTCCCTAAAGAATCTAGATTTAGCGCACCATGTAGTGTTGATTTATTTTCTTATCTTCTGTTCATCTCTGTGGAGAGTCTATGTGGATCTTGGATCACTAGACGTTGAAGAATTGAAGAATTGCTATTGATCACTTTGCGAAGTACCTTGAGGATCGTGGATCAAGAGGGGTAGCGATTATTCAAGAGAAGCAGATTCAGTCTAAGGTTTAGTAAACAGTATGGTGATAAACTGTAAGTGAGAGTCTTAAGTTTAGTAAATCTATAGGTTGTAATATCTTAATTTAGTGAATTACTTTTCATCTGAGCGTGGCCTCGTGGATGTAGGATTGATTCATCTAAACCACGTAAAAATCTCTGTGTCATTTATTTTCTGCATTTTATTGTGTTTTTAGAAAATTAATATTTTTTATACTGATAAACAAGAATCAGAAATAAAGAATCGTGAAGCGAAGCGTGAGCGATTCGTAAACGGTAATGGTGAAAGAATAACAATGAAACGATCTTCGAAAAAATTAATTAATTATTTTTTAATTTTTAATTGCTTACATTTATTTTTGATAGATCTAAATTTCTTTCAGTGACAATTGATTCTCTTAGTCTAGTAGAATGGCAAGGTGGCAAGTGCAGTTCATTTAAACCCCCACAAAGCTTCTCATTCCCAAATAGAGAAATATTTATTTTACCACTGAAAACTCCTTTTGTTAGTACTTCACCCTTAGGGATGGCAAAAGTCCAAGTAGGGTGCAGGTTTGGGCCTGCCTGGGACCGACCCACATGACACACATAGCTGCCCGAACTCGGACCGTGTTCGAATTTTTTTTATGCGGGCCGGGCATATGCCAGGCACTATCCAGGTATGGGTTTTTTCCCGGGTTTTCTCAGTTCGCATTTTCAAAGCACTGGGCGGAGGCATCCTTCATGGTTCAGCTTCAGCTTCAGCTTCAACTTCAAGCATACATAAAAGTGTACTTTTAATTAACAACCTGGTAACATTGTCCAAAACCAAAACAATTATTATTAAATCCAAAATGAGCAAAGAAGCAACCATGGAATTATTAAAATTAAAAAGGGAAAAAATTCTAACAGCAATTGATTTTATTAATTAGGACTTTTGACAACTTTTTGTCCTTTCATTGCAGCCTCCTCAACTTTCCAAAGTTAGTGGTTGGTGTGGATAAGTATTAATGCTTTTGTAAATAAAATAACATAAAAACCGATCATGGAATGAAAATCAACATTTCCGTTGATGTTGATTGTGAAGCAAATTAAATGGAATCGATGGCATCTTTGGGTGCTCTTTCGGCACAAGTAGGAGCAGAACGAGGAACAGGAGAATCGTTCTTGTTTTGAGATTTTCGCGCGATGATGCGTTTTGTTCGAAGAAAGAAATAGTGAAGGTGAAGGTGAAGGTGAAGGTGAAGGTGAAGGGAATGGCCAAGTTCAAGGGAACGCATATGAGAGAGAAGAAACTAACGGAAATGATAGAGTAGAAAGTGAGAGAAGCAAAGCAAGTGTGCCAAGGAGATGAAACCTCTGTGGAGTGTAAGGTGGCTTGGGACCAAGTTGAGGAAGTGTGCCAAGGAGATGAAACCTCTGTGGAGTGTAAGGTGGCTTGGGACCAAGTTGAGGAAGTGAGCCAAGCCAAGGCTGATCTTAGGCTCAAGCTTCAGAAACAACAAGATCCTCTCGAATCCTTCTGTGACGGTTGTGCTCTGCGAGAAATGAAAAGAGTTAACCGAGGGAGGCAAGAGGTTCGTAGAGAGCTAGAGGCGCAGTCAAACACTGCATCGGTGCCGGTGGGTGGTGGTTGCTAGTGGTGAGACGGAGGGAGGTGCAGTCGAAGATTTCAGCGTGTGTGTTCTGTTGGTGTTGCCGTGTTGTGTGTTCCGTTGGTGACTTGGTGTCTCGCGATTTAGGGTTGGGTTTTTGGGCAATTGGGCAAACTGGCAAAGCAAATTCGGTTTTATATATATATATTTTTTATTTAATAAAAAACCGGGTAAGGGCCTGGGTTTCGAATTTTTAGTGTTGTAACCAGACCTGTGCCCGGAAGCACCCGGGCATTGAAAATCAATGCCCGGGTCCGCTTTTTCCATACACCGGTCCGGGTAAAAACCGAACCGCATGTGCCGGATCCGGTGCGGGTCTGGTGCGGGTGGGCTTTTTTTCCACCTTTATTCACCCTCAAAGTGATTATACGACAAGTTTAAGAGTTCCAAGAACAATAAATTCTCGAACTATTTTGGAATCTGACCTAACAAATTATTGCATGAGAGATCTATCGCTTCAATGCTTTTCAAAGAATTCAAAGCAAAAGGAATGCTGCCGCTGAAAGAATTTTCATGCATATCAAGATATTCTAAGCTTGTGCAAGAACTTAGAGTAGCAGGAATTTCACCAGAAAATTGATTTTTAGATACAAACAAGGCACCTAGATTCTTCAAGTTTCCAACTTCTACGGGAATAGGACCACTAAGAAGGTTATCAGACAGATCTAGGAGAGTTGAAAGGGTCTTTATACCGAGGATTTATTTTGGCAAGGCACTAGTGATTTTATTTTGGGAAATAGATAATTCCATCACATTTTGACAATTGCCAAGGGATGAGGGTATACCGCCTTGCAAGTTGTTGATTCTTAGCCAAAGACCAGTCAATAATGCCAGGTTGCTAAGAGAGTCAGGGATGGTCCCAGTCATTTTGTCTGCAGCCAAGCTCAAAGCTTGTAGGTTTCTGAGTTCACCAATGATATGAGGAATAATGCCATTTAGTTGGTTTTCAGGCAGATAAAGGGCATTCAATTTGACAAGATTTTTCATTTTAAAAGGTATGGTGCCAGATATTTGGTTGTATTGCATGTAAATCTCGGTCACAGTTGTTGAGAGGTTGGCTATCGAATGTGGTAGCACTCCTCCAAATCTATTGGAACCAATGTCAAGCGCTTCTAATTTGCTGCAGTTTGTGAGAAGGGTTACAAAATCAAGATCACTGATTGTTCCACTACCTAAACTATTGTGTTTCAAATTGAGCCAATTTAAACTCGTGAGACTGCCAAAATCAATTCTCACATTCCCACTGAAAGAATTACCAAACAGTTCAAGCCCCTTAAGGTTTGAAACATTGGACAGTGAGTGTGGGAGAGTACATGTAAGATTGTTTTGTCCCACACTTAGATATGCCAGATTCGGAAGATTAAAACCTATGTCAACTGGAAGACTTCCTTCGAATCTATTAGACGCTAAAGAAATCATCTGAAAGGAAGAGATGTTAAAAACTGAAACAGGAAACGTACCAAAGAAGTTATTTTCCTCTATGCTGAAGTAGTATAAATCTCTTAATTGACCTAGACAATCAGGAAATCTCCCACTCAAACTATTCACTCCAATATTAATTACTTGAAGAGCTGAGAGATTCGCAATGGAAAGTGGGAACTGGCCTGTTAACTGATTGTCTGCAAAGGATAATACCTCAAGCTTCAACCAGCTGTAACTAATATCTACTGGAACTTCTCCCACAAGGTGGTTTCTGCGGAAACGGAAATCGATTAAGGAAATAAGGTATTGTTTCCATACCGGACAGCCACCATCAACGTCAAGTCACCGTCGCTGCCTCACCGGAAATGCACCAGACCTGCACGCAACTTGCTGGCTGCGTTACTTGCCGCTGCAACTGCTGGCCGCGTTACTTGCAGCTGCAACTGCTAGCCACGCGGGCCGCACGCGCTGCTTGCTGCGCGTGCAGCTCAGCGTGCTCTGCTGCAGCGTGCGCCGGTTGGTTGCTGCTGCTGAAAAATCCAGCCTTCGTTCCTTTGATGTTCCTTTGATCTATCGTCGAGTGATTAATCTCCAGCGATTTACAAATTTCCTACACCAATTTTGGCTTATAAAAATTCTATAACAATAAACTAAATTAAGAGGGAAACATGGTGATAATAAACCACCCCTTTTGTTACAGATCCAAAAGAAAAATATAGTAGAGAATCTAACCATGAATTAAGACAAACCAAAACATACTTTATTCATATATTAAACAAATAATATATATCTGAATAAATTATGCCACTCAAATACATAAATTTCAAGATTGATTTCATATGAAATTCTTATATATTAATATGAGATGACTCTGATACCAATTGTTGGAGAAAAATCAGTTTTTTTAAAAAAATTTATAAAACTTTTTAAGATCTATCTCATACAATATATAAGAATTCGTAATCTAAAAATCGTACCTTGACAATCTGAGAACATGAACAATCTTTGCTTTTTCCGCTAAAGTGATTTAGGCTCCCAAATCACGATCCGTCACCACCACGCCTGTTAGATCACGATCCGTCACCACCACGCTTGTTAGATCACGATCTGTCACCACCACGCTTGTTAGATCACGATCTGTCACCACCACGCTTATTAGATCACGATCTGTCACCAATGATCTTTCAGGTTATGACTCAGGTTTGATCTACACTTGACGTGTAGGCGCCTTTACCACTACCAATAATAACTAGAAAGAGAAAATTTTTCTCTCAAAATTAGAGAAAAAAAATCTTTTTCTCTGATTTGTATAAAGTGGCTGCTCTCTTTTCTTTTAGGAGAAAATAAGTATTTTTATATCTCTATTTAGTGAAACCCTAGGCTCCATATTTATTTATTTATTAATTCTATTAAATCACATTTGATTTAAATTAAAAAATAAGAAAACAAAAAGTCACATTACTTGTTCTTGTGTTATAGGGCCCACCTTGTAAAATAATACAAGGCCCTTACACTCAAGCATATTAATGGAGTCTCACACTAAATAATATATTTATATTTTTAACTCAAATAGCTAGTTATTTTACTTATTAACCCAGTAGTGGTGCAATCAATTAAATGAGCTAACCCAGGGATCAATTGGGTACATACAATAGTGGCTACAATAATTAAGCATGTAATTAAACTAGCCCAATTATTTAATTCCAAATCTACTCCACTAAAAGATTGGAACTGACCTCCATAATTGTATGCTATCTAGGATAGTGTTCTCGAATAATAATTCGACCCATGCCACATTGATTTCTTTACTGCATAATCCTTCGTACCACATCGTTAATTAAATCGATATCTCAACTGTCTAATCGATTTAATTACATCTTGTTCCTTAATACTTACTGGTTTTCTCTAATAATTATAATTAACATACTAAATATGTTGACACACTCTTACCAGAGAATTCTATGATCAAGTGCTGAAAACCCATCAAAAGACATGTCGTACAAATTCTATATTGTTAATCTATAACTCCAATACTCATAATTGGTCCCACCAAGATAACGGGTAATCTTGACCACAAGTGCGAATCGTGCCCATTAGTAACTCAAATGGAATAACAATTACAATCATAAAATCATAACTAACTCAAGATTAATATTACAGTAAAATCAATGCCTATGAGATTTAATAAGCCTGACAATTATTTCAAGGTTAATTAAATCTCATATGTGATCCTGTTTAATGTAGTCGTACTACACCAATAAATTCATACATGATTAAGACAAATCATTCAATGAATTTATTACAGTCTATACCTAAATAAAGTGTCCAACTTTATTTATCAACTGCAACATAATTTATTTAATCATAAGATAACTTATATTTATATTTTCTGTAAATCTACATGGTGATCACATAAATACATATAATATGATCAAATGGACTTTACTCAAAATATTAATGCAATTAAGATACTTGAATAAAATAACTCATTTATTTTATTAATCAGAAAAATTATTTATTACAATTAAATAAACACATATACTTTTAAAGAGCACATTTTCCCAACAATCTCCCACTAGCTCTCAAAGCATATTTGGCATCTCACGCATGCCCATGGATTCTAAGTGTAAGTTAAAATGTTTCCCAGATATGGCCTTAGTAAAAGGATCTGCCAAGTTTTGTTGTGATGCAATCTGAGTAACCTCCACATCACCTCTCTGCACTATATCTCTTATGAGATGATACTTCCTCTCAATATGTTTTTGTTTCTTGTGGTTTCTTGGTTTCTTAGATTGAGCTACTGCACTACTATTATCACAAAATAGTTTAAGGGGTGCAGTTACAACAGGTACCACCTCAAGATCTTGCAGGAACTTACGGAGCCATACAACTTCTTTTGCCGCTTCAGTTGTGGAGTCTACGATACAAGATTGTTTTACACTCCTCCAACTAACAGCTCCACTTCCTAATGTAAACACATAACTGAAAGTTGATTTTTTGGAATCCTTATCTGACATAAAGTCAGAATCTGTATAACCCACTGGAATGAATTCATCACCAGAATACATAAGCATATAATTTTTAGTTCTTTTCAGATACTTTATTATATGTTTAACTGCAATCCAGTGTTCAGGTCCAGGATTAGATTGATATCTACTAACCATCCCTACCACAAAACAGATATCTGGTCTAGTATAAAACATGGCATACATGAGACTTCCCATAGCTTCTGCATAGGGAACTCGTTTCATTTTCTCTATCTATTCAGATGCTTTAGGTGATTGATCCTTAGAGAATGATAATAAACCAGTCTTGGAATTTTCCATGCTAAATTAGCCAATATCTTATCGATATAGACCGCTTGAGACAAGGCTAAAGTTTTATTATGTAATGAAAGTTATTAATTTATCGAGTATTAGATTATAGAGGTTTTACTGTATATCATTATAACTAAGACTATGTTACCCAAGGGGGAACATAATCCCAAATTTTTCGACAGTTGGATATCAATTACTGAAATCCAACAAATCCTCTAGTAGCCATGTTACAAATTTTATTAACCTGTTCTTCCAGTGTTTTGGCTGCTGAACTTTATACAAAATTCTAAGCACAAATAGAACTATTGATAAGTTAATTATTGTAACAACTAGAAGCATAATTTATTCAACAATTGTGCCCTTACTACAACCCATTAGAAACAAATAATTGGTGAAGAATATGTTGGAAAATTTATGGAAAATCGAAAGAAGTCATTTGTTACAATAATATGGTTAGGTAGGGAAAATAATTATATGATAAATTGCGGTAAATTTAATAATAGAGGAAACGTGTGGCAGCTAGAGATCACAATTGTCTGCTATAAACCTGGATTTGACAATCGTGAAATGTCCTTGAAAATGCCTATTTGCACCCACATGACAACATTACTGATCACAACCAATTACACTTATGGTGCATTTACTTACCGGATTGGGGAATCGAAATGATTGACGCGTTTACTTCGCAAAAATGAAGCGAGAATCGCAATCGAAATGGTAGGGCCCACAACTATTTAGGAATGGGAACGAGAGATTCATTCTCATGGGGGAGGTGGGAATCAATCTCTCATTACCGGGAATTCCCATTTTGCCCTCCTCCAAAACAAAAAATGCCCACTTTATACTAAGTTCTATTTAATTAATATATTATTATAATTAATTAATTAATTATTATGATTAATTAATATATTAATATATTATTAAATATAATTATTAATAATTATAGTTCTTGAATAAATAATCACAATAATTAATATATTATTATTATAGTTTATTAAATAATATGTTATTATAGTAATTATTAATATTATTATTATAATTAATTCATATATTATTATTAATTAATTAATATAATTATTACTTTTAATTAATATATTAACATATAATTATTAATAATTATAAATTTTGAATAAATAATCACAATAATTAATTTATTGTTATTGTTATTATAATTAATTAATATAATTATTACTATTAATTAATATATTAACATATTAAACAATAATTATTAATAATTATAGTTTTTGAATAAACAATCACAATAATTAATTTATTGTTATTGTTATTATAATTAATTAATATAATTATTACTATTAATTAATATATTAACATATTAAACAATAATTATTAATAATTATAGTTTTTGAATAAACAATCACAATAATTAATTTATTGTTATTGTTATTATAATTAATTAATTAACATACTGTTATAATAATTATTAATATAATTATTATAATTAATTCATATATTATAATTAATTAAATAATATTTATTACTACTAATTAATATATTATTAACAATAATTATTAATAATTATAATTTTTGAATAAATAATCAAAATAATTAATATATTATTGTTGTAATTAATTAATTAATATATTATTATAATAATTATTATAATAATTATTATAATAATTACTAATATAGTTATTATAATTAATTCATATATTATTATTAATTAATATAATAATTATTAAATAATATAATAATATATTATTAACAATAATATATTAATAATTATAGTTCACGAGTAAATAATCACAATAATTAATATATTATTGTTTTAATTAATTAATATATTATTATTATAATTAATTCATATATTATTATTATTAATTAAATAATATAATTATTACTACTAATTAATATATTAATATATTTTTAACAATAATTATAATTTTTGAATGAATAATCATAATAATTAATATATTATTATAATTAATTAATTAATATTATTATTATTAGTTAATATATATTTATAATAAAATTTAATATAATTATAATAATTAATTAATTAATATTAGTTAATAATAATTATTATTATGAAAATAATCTATTAAGTACTTTTTCGTAATTTTTTACAATTTAACTCATTCCGATTCCGATTCAAAACAAAGTAAACACATTAATGACAATCTAGCTCATTCCCATTTCGATTCTTATAGTTCAAGTAAACAACTTAATTTGATTCCCATTCTTTATTCTCATTCCAGCTCATTCTCATTTCTGTCCATTCTAATTTCAGCTCATTCCAATTCCAGTTTAGTAAACGCAGCATTAAACAATTCAAGGAAAAATTAATAATTTTCCTCTTGACATTTCATGATATAACATAGATTTGGTTGGGGGGAAGGTGGGGACATCCTTTTATAAACATTTACTCTCAATTCTTGCTCTCATTCAAACACGAGTGAAACAAGAAACCAAACAGATTCTTTCAATGAGTAACATAACTCCTTCGAGTAGCTGAAACACACTTTTTATTTGATTTTTATGAATTTACTCTCATTCTTTTTATGAACTGAAGGATTTTGTCACGTACGATTATGATTTTTGAGTCAAGGAATCCATTGTAATTGTATGTTATGAAATCCAATACATAACGAGAACCTCAATAAATTAATAGTGGTGAGACCATAAAAAATTTATTAATTTAATAAATATTATTATATCAATAAATTAATAATAATTTACTAATATAAATTAATATAACAATAGCTCCAAGTCGAAATTAATTTCAAAAGCAAGCAACATCACCAACTTATTTTCAAAAGCCTTATGGACATATCATATGTCACTATAACAAAACTGAGATATAGTAGCACGCGAAAAGTGCTACTAAAAATAAATTGTAGCATTTTACAAAGTGTTATGTTAGCCCATGTTACTAAAAGTATCACTTTTTAGTGGCAATTATAAAATGCTATAAAATTTTAATTTTGTAGCATATAATAAAAGCTGCATATTTTGTTTTAGTTGCAGTAGATAACTGCTACCAGTACACATTACATAGCACCTAAGAAATGCTATCAAATCGTCTTTTACAGCATAATAACAATGCTACAAATATGTTATTTGTCATATTTGTAGCACTTTAATCATGCTACACATTTTAATCTAGTAGCACTTCAAAAGTGCTATCACATTCTCTCTCATGGCATAACAAAAATGCTACAGATTTCATGATATTAGCAATTTTAAGATGCTACAAATTACACGAGTCCTGGCATTTGCGAAATGCTACCAAAGCATTTTTACATAGCCTAACAAAAATGCCACAATATTGAATGATTTAAAGCATTCTTATGATATAACAAAAATAACTCAATGATATATTCTAGGCAATTACTATAATTAAAAAATAACTCAGTAAAAAAATTCAGAATTTTAAAACTAAAAAATACTAAAACTAAATTAAAAGAAAAAATAACTTAATGATATATTCTGGATAACTACTATAACTAAAAAATACTCAGCAAAAAATTCAGAATTTTAAAATGATTGCAAAAAAAAAGTAAATAAGCAAATAATAATAATAATTTGACAAGAACATGCAGAAACACTCACCTTTGGCAAGGTCACAAAACTAGTTCAGCATGCAATTAGCCAAAAGCCTTGTCTTCTTCAATTGGGAGGCGTCATTTTATCATATCAAATCCTAGGAAAAAAAATAGTTAGATGATTAATTTTTACAAACCCAGATTCACAAGATATCAATAATTTTAAGAGAGAAATTGGAAAAAAAATTTTTAACAAAACTTTAAAAATCCAAAAGGAAAACTTGTGAATTACCTTCATGAAACCATTTTCGGGAACAAAATCCATCAGTTACTTCTGTCAAGCTCAAGCGATTTGGCGATTTAGTTGCTCAACAAATTAATGGATCATTAGATGATATGATTTCTAAGGAAATTTTGAGGGATTAGGATTTTAGGTCTTTAGTTGCTTTGGTGTGTGGGAAGTGACGACTTGAGGAAAGAAGGAAAAAAAGGCTTTGACTTTTGGGTGGGTGGTAATGTGGAAGTTGAGAGAGAGGCAAAATAATGTTAGAATTAAGTTTTAGAATTTCAATTTTTTTTTATTTGGCGGTAGCCTTAGATTCCCGCTATATTTTGCTCTTTTTTTTTAGCATTTCTTATGTGCTGCAAAATTAATGTTTATATTTTAGCTTTTATAAAATGCTATATTATTAAATGTTATACACAGCTCTTCTAAAATGCTACTATATGATTTTTTTTTAAGTGTAACATAAATTTGTAACATTTGTAAAGTGCTACATTATTAAAAATTTATGGTAGGATTTACTATATGTTACAAATTAAATGTTATATATATCAAAAAAAATAAAATGTGAGTATTGAGTAGTTAATAGTAGCTTTTATGGACAAAATGCTACAATAGAATGACATTTGGTAGCATTAAAAAAAAGTGCTACAATTTAATTCTACTAAAGGTGATATTTGTTGTAGTGTGTATTTCGTTTCAAATTATTTAATTATTAAGTTGTGTATTAATTGTGTCCTATAGCAAAATAAGATTTTTTCTTGAAAATTTGTTATCTAATAAATTTATTAAATGATTAATTTATCACGTTCATCCTGAAATTCTAGTTATGCAACCCAAGAGGGGGGTGAATTGGATTTCTAAAAAATTATTAAAATATGAAACAATAACTCAATGTTAATCTATAATGAATTTAAAGCAATAACAAATAAACTTATCACACTATATAAAAAGATAAGGGAAGAGAGATTCAAACACGAGATTTTACGTGGTTCGGCCAATCTCGCCACGTCCACGCCTCCAAGCTTTCCGGGCTAGAGGATTCCACTGAGCCAGCCTCCAAGGCTTCAAATGCTTACAATTGACTTCCTAGGTGTCAATAAACCTTTACAATGAGAGATAATCCCCAATCTCTTAACCCAAGTGTATCCCAACACTTACAATCACTCAAAAACAAAAGATTACAAATTGTTTTCTCTCACACAATATTTAAGATTACAAGTCAAAGCCCAATGTATGAGATAGATGAAGCAAGAATGTGTTTTAAAGCTCTATGAAGATTGTGTTCACGAATATAAGCTCAATGGTAGTGTTGTGATCAAGAGTTGTTTGAATTTAAATGAGCTTATTTATAGTTGGAGCTCAAAACTAGCCGTTATTCACTTTTTGCTCACTGTCGGATTGCCGTTAACAGGATGTCGGATCGCCGTTTGACTGGTCAATATGACCGTTGGGCTGGATTTTCAAAATGTCGGATCGCCGTTATAGAGATGTCGGATCGCCGTTATAGAGATGTCGGATCGCCGTTATAAAGATGTCGGATCGCCGTTAGTGTCCAGAAGCTAAAACTTCATTTCTGTTTGAAGTCGGTGAGCCGTTATCAAGAATGTCGGCGAGCCGTTATTTTCCAGAAGCTAATTTCACAATTCCATTCCAGGTCGGCGAGCCGTTATCAAGAATGTCGGATTGCCGTGAGTGTCTGAGGCTAAACTTCAGTTCTGTTTGATGTTGGCGAGCCGTTATCAAGGGTGTCGGCGAGCCGTTATCTTTCAGAAGCTAATTTCTCAATTCTGTTCCAGGTCGGCGAGCCGTTATCAACATGTCGGTTTCCAGAGACTAAGATTCAGTTCTGTTTAAAGTCGGCGAGCCGTTATCAAAAATGTCGGCGAGCCGTTATCTTCCAGAAACTGATTTCTCAGTTCTGTTCGATATCGGCGAGCCGTTATGGAGGAGTGTCGGCGAGCCGTTATTGACCATTTTCAAAATACTCCCGTTTTTGATCATTTTCAAAATACTCAAGGTTTTTCAATTTGATGCTTTTACTAATTAAACATATAAAAACCTTTATGGTATGAGAATTTACGATTTGAAAGAGTATAAAAAACTTTTTGAACTTTTAAAGAATTAATCAATCTTCATCAAGTTTGTTATCATCAAAAACAATATTAAAGAAATATTTGTGTTAACAATCTCCCCCTTTTTGATGATGACAAACTTTTGAAAAAAATATTTGTTCAATTTTGCTCCCCGTAAATATGTGCTCCCCCTTTAAAAAAGAGTTGTAGAGTTTTGCTCCCCCTATTTTTATCCACACTTTTTCACCACACTCAAACTCAAATCAAATATTTTATTAACAGATTTTAAATTATTCTCCCCCTTCAGCATAAAAAAGAAATGAGTGCGATTAGATGAAAAAATAGAAGTTACCCATGGCTTGCGAAAATTTTGGCAGAACTTCCCCTCAAAAACTGAACAGACCCTAAAAAACAAAGCAGTTAAAACACTTCCATATAAACTCCAATTTAGCAACAACCTTCCAATCCAACACAATCTTCATCAACATACTTAAAAGATAGTCATACCATCAAAAACAAACACAATCATAAACAAAATTCCAATATCCAACAAAATAAATCACAACCATAAACAAGGTTCAAATATCCAAAAAAAAAACAAATGGCAACATACAAAGTGCATGAGATGAACAATGTTTGTGCGAAATGCATATGTGCAGAAACTAGAGTGGGGGCTGTGAAGAGGAACTGCCGGGATCATAGCCGAGATGACCAAGAATACGGCTCTGCCCAGCAATCAACTCCATCTGCTGATCAAGCACCTGCTGCCGAAAGGTTGCGAAGTCAGAGTTGAGCTGCTACTGCTGCTGAGAGAGTATATCAACTCTGTCGAAGAGCTGTTAAAGACGGTCCTCATGAGCAGAGGATGCGGCGGGGAGGCACTGGTCGGCTCGGGCACATCATCTCGAGAAAATCTGCTGCTGCTTTGTTGATGTTCTTGCCGCCGCTGCTTCTTGATGTTATTGTTGCTTGCTTCTGATATTCTTGCTTCTTCTTTGTCTTCTTCTTTGCACGGCGAGGGACATGTGGTCTAGCTCCAAGGCGAAAATCGGGCAGCTCATCCTCGGAATAGATATCGTTGGGCATGCGATTATCCTCTGGGGCAAGTAAGGTGTCTTCATTCTTAGAGGAGGTTGTTTTTACCCACTGCCCACGTTTCTTAAATAAACCTATCGCAGACATAATATCTCGACCTAGTTTTCGGGTCTTGACATGCACAGGCTCAGTGATAGGGACATCAAAATGTCTCAAAATCCTAGTAATGATGCTGCCATATGGAAGGGACCGGTTGGTTACTTTAGGAGTGGACAACATATGACGAAGGATAATATAGAATAAGCTCACATGTCGTGTACGGATGAGGGAGTCTAGTACACCGACATCTAACCTAGTTACCTCATCGGTATAACCCTGTCTAGGTGTGACCATGTGTTGGAGTATGATGTGGATAACGCGAACTTGAAATGGGAGAAGCTGAGACCTAAAGGACAAAGAACATATGTCCTTGGATAAATCTCTACGTCTACAAATGTTCCGTACTCCATCCTTATAACGGAAACCATTAAAATCAAGCTCCTTCCTAGTGGTATAAATGTCTAAGCCCCCATAACGAATTCCAAGAATATGACACAATTCTTCCTCATCAAACTCAATACGAACTCCTCCTACATATGTAATAACACGATATTGCCGAGAGGGGGATAGTTCCATATTGGAATAAAAGACACGCACAAGATTTTCATAGACATGTTCTTCTATGCTAAAGGCCTCATTCCAATACCTAAGCATTTGCGTAATACTACTCCCACAAATACTAATATCCGAAAATTCTTCAATATCAAGATAAAAAGAGGGAGTTACCGGTTTTCCCATAAACTTATCGTGAAAACACTGAGCGGAGTCAGCATTGCGAAAATGCAGCCTTTCAAAGTCTTGAGAGGGAGGCCGCGGAGGGCTGGAATCACGTGGGGCAGTATTTTTGGTACGGGCACGCCTTGGTCGTGAAGCCATTGATGAATTTTGAAGAAAAGAAACGAATAGAAAGAGAGATGGAGGGTTTAAAGAGAGATTGTGAACGAAATTTGAAAGAAATTTGAGTCAATTTGGACAAGGATGCTGACGCGGGTTCTAGGGTTTTGATTTTGGAATTTTTCAATTTCTAGCTTTAAAAACGAGTTTTGATCGGTTAAAAGGATGCTAAAGATGATGAGAAAGGTTATTAAGGCTTCAATTTGGTGCAAAATGACATAAAGAATGACTGATTTGAGAAAGAAAATTAGGAGCAGTCGTGGGTTGAGAGAGAGAAAAATGGTGAACAGAAGAAATGGTGAAGAAAACGAGTCAGTGTCCACTTATCGCGTGATATCGGCGAGCCATTATAGACATATCGGCGAGCCGACAGCGTCCAGAATGTGTATCAAATTTTCCTTCGAAAACAGTGAGCCGTTATCTGAGATATCGGTGAACCGACAGCGTCCAGAATGTGTCTTTCGAAAATGGTGAGCCGTTATCTGAGATATCGGTGAACCGACAACGTCCAGAATGCTTGCCAAGGTTTCTGCCCGAAAACGGTTAGCCGTTTATTGAAATAACGGCAATCCGTTTTCTACAACTTATGATTTTGCACATCTAGTTTAGTATTTGGCCAACAAATAATACATTTCAAGATCATTTAATTGATCCAAAAATGTTTTATAAGTCATTTTAATGCATGATTCATAAATTTACATTCATTCAAAAATGTTTTACATGCATTCAATTCATAGAAACATTCAAGAATCAGTAAAGCAAACTCATCACTTGTTTATCATGCTTAAGCATTTCATAGCTATTAAACCATCAAAAATATCAATCAATCAAACAATTTTGTAAACTTAATGACATGAATAGAAATGTTAATGTGAAAATTTCATCATCCCAAGTTCATGCCGAATTTTTGAAAATTGTTCTTCGCCAAGAGGTTTAGTAAATATATCGGCAAGTTGTTTTTCCGTAGAAATAAACTTTAATGCAATGTCTCCCTTTTGAACATGATCTCTCAATAAATGATGTCTTATTTCTATATGCTTGGTTCTAGAGTGCTGAATGGGATTCTTTGAAAGATTTATAGCGCTAGTATTATCACACTTGATAGGAATTTGTTCAAGATTAATGTTGTAGTCTCTAAGAGTTTGTTTTATCCAAAGGGCTTGTGCACAACAACTACCTGCGGCAATATATTCTGCCTCAGTGGTTGAGAGTGCAACCGAATTTTGTTTCTTGCTAAACCATGAAACAAGTGAATATCCTAGAAAATAGTAAGTTCCACTAGTACTTTTCCTATCAACTTTGTAACCAGCAAAATCGGCATCCGAATAAAAAGTTAAATCTATATGTGTTCTTCTAGGATACCAAAGACTAAGATCTATGGTTCCACTCAAATAACGAAAAATTCTTTTAACAGCAAGCAAATGAGATTCCTTGGGACATGATTGAAATCTTGCACACAAACATACACTAAACATTATATCGGGTCTACTTGCGGTTAAGTAAAGTAAAGAGCCGATCATACCTCGATATTTTTTAATATCAACTTCTTTACCTTTTTCATCTTTGTCAAGCTTAATCGTTGTGCTCATTGGAGTGCTCTTGGTGTTTGAGTCATCAATGCCAAATCTCTTTAGCAAATCTTTGACATATTTCGCTTGGTTTATGAAAATTCCCTCATTGTTTTGCTTGATTTGAAGTCCAAGGAAATATTTCAGTTCTCCCATCATACTCATCTCAAATTCCTTACTCATACAAGATGAAAACTCTTTGCATAAAGATTCATTAGTAGAACCAAAAAATAATATCATCAACATAAATTTGAACAACAAGTATATCTTGATTCTTATTCTTAATAAAAAGAGTAGTATCTGTTTTTCCCATCGAAAAACCGTTATCCAATAAGAAATTTTTAAGCCTATCATACCATGCTTTAGGTGCTTGTTTTAAACCATACAATGCTTTTGATAATTTGTAAACATGATTTGGAAATTTTTCATTTTCAAAACCAGGAGGTTGTTTGACATACACTTCCTCCATAATATAACCATTTAAGAAAGCACTTTTGACATCCATTTGAAATAAAACGAAATCTTTATAACATGCAAATGCTAACATCATCCTAATAGATTCTAATCTAGCTACAGGTGCAAATGTTTCATCAAAATCGATTCCTTCTTCTTGGTTGTAACCTTGAGCTACTAATCTATCTTTATTTCTTACAACCACACCGGATTCATCAATTTTATTTCTAAATACCCATTTAGTACCTATAATGGATTGATGTTCTGGATTAGGGACTAATTCCCACACATTGTTTCTCTCAAATTGATTCAACTCCTCTTGCATTGCCATAATCCAAGACTCATCATTTTCCGCATCCGCAAAGGATTTTGGTTCAATTTGAGAAATAAATGCAGCATGTTCACATGTGTTCCTAAGTGATGATCTAGTTGTAACACCTCGTGAGGGATCTCCTAAAATTACATCCTTAGGGTGAGAAGAAACATACCTCCACTCCTTGGGGAGTGTTTGAGAAGTACCTTCATTTTGCTCTGCATTTGTTTCTTCATGATACTCTTCTTGAATTCCATGAGGTGCATCCTTTTGGTTGTCATTTGATGATTCTTCTTGATGTTCTTCTGCATTATCATCAACAACTCCTTTCTCCGCAGAGGAGGGATTAGACTCATCAAATGTGACATGCATAGATTCTTCCACAACCAAAGTTCTTTTATTATACACTCTATAAGCTTTGCTTGAGTTTGAATAACCAAGAAAAATACCAACATCGGATTTTGAATCAAATTTACCTAGATTATCTTTTGTGTTCAAAACAAAACATTTGCATCCGAAAACTTTGAAATAGCCAATGTTGGGTTTTCTATCTTTCCAAAGCTCATATGGAGTTTTATTAAAAGTAGGTCTAATCAACACACGATTCAAAACATAACATGCGGTGTTGACGGCTTGACTTCAAAAAATATTTTGGTAAAGAGTTTTCATTTAGCATGGTCCTAGCCATTTCTTGAATAGACCTATTCTTTCTCTCTACAACTCCATTTTGTTGAGCAGTCTAGGTGATGAAAATTGATGCTCAATGCCAAACTCATTACAAAACTTCTCAAATGCATGATTTTCAAATTCTCCACCATAGTCACTTCTAATACAAGTAATTGAATATTCTTTTTCATTTTGAACCTTTTTACAAAAAATTCTAAATGTATCAAAAGCATCATCCTTATTAGTTAAGAACAATACCCATGTGAATCTAGAGTAATCATCCACAATTACAAAAGCATAATATTTGCCACTTAAACTAGCATATCTAGAAGGACCAAATAAATCTATGTGAAGTAATTGAAGAGGTTTTGAAGTAGAGATATTTTTCTTGCTTTTGAAAGAAGTTTTGATTTGTTTTCCAAATTGACAAGCTTCACAAATTCTATCTTTTTGAAAATTGATTTTTGGAAGACCTTTAACCAAATCATTTTTTGAAATTTTTGAAATCAAATCCATGCTTGCATGACCTAGTCTTCTATGCCATAACCAACTATCATCATTCAATGCGGAAAAATATTTATCATGATTGAATACACATTCTATGTCAATTGTATAAACATTACCATATCTATTTCCAACAAACAGAATTTTCCCATCACATGCATTCTCAATAACACATCTTGACTTATCAAAAACAACTTTATAACCCTTGTCACACAATTGACTAATGCTAATCAAATTGAATTTCAAATTTTCAACTAAGCACACATTTTCAATTAGAGTTGAGGAAATTTTACCAACATTACCAATTCCGAGAATTTTTCCTTTTGAATTATCTCCAAATGATACTTCTCCACCATTTTCGATCTTGGTAAAACTTGAAAACCAAGAATAATTCCTTGTCATGTGTCTTGAATAACCGCTGTCCAAGTACCACTTATTCTTCTTCTTCAAGCCCTGCAAAAAAAGTCTCAAGTTTTAGGTACCCAAACCTTTTTGGGTCCTTGAGAGTTAGCAATGGTTCCTTTTGGAACCCAAACCTATTTCACACCATAATGTGCATTTCTCTTTACTGTACATCTATCTTTCATATGACCATCTTGATTACAATAATGACATACAATTTGATTGTAATAGATGTATTCTTTACAAAGTAGTTCTTGTAATATTTTTGTTTCAAATTTGGTTTGTAACCAATTCCTCCTTTGTCAAACACACACTTTTGTGAATTAAGCAAGTTATCCAACATCTTTTGCCCATTTGTAAATTTCAGCACAATCTCATTTAGATCATTGCTCTTCTTTTTAAGCATTTCATTTTCATTTTTCAAGTCATTCACATGTGATTCTAAATGCTCATGTGATGTGCTAGAATTCTCAAATAATGCAACTTTATCATGTAATGTTTTATTCTCCAATTCTAGGCAAGTAATCTTTTCACTAAATGATTCATTTTCATTTTTAAGCTCTACCATTTTCCTTTTTAAGGCAAACATTCTTTTTACCCATCTTCATCAATTCATCATGCAATTCTTTAAAGGCATCATGTAATTCATCATATGTAGGAAGACTGCTTACCTCATCAAGTTCATCACATGATTCTTCTCCAACGGCCATGAGGGCTAAGTTTGTCATTTCTTGTTGCTCTTCCTCATCACTTGTTTCCTCATCGCTATCATCCCATGTGGCCACCATAGCTTTCTTCTTGAGTTTGTTAAGGAGAGGACATTCGGTCGTATGTGTCCGGGCTTCTTGCATTCATAGCAAGTGATTGGTTCTTTCTTTTCCTTTTTATTTTTGTAACCTCTGAATTTTCTCTGCTCATTATTCTTCTTGTAAAATTTTCTGAATCTTCTATCCAACATTGCCAGCTCCTCATCATCCATCTCACTTTCCTCATCACTCTCATGTTTTGAGGCTTTGAGAGCGATGTTTTTCTTCTTTTCCTCATGCCCTTTTTCTGCTGCCAAATCCTCTTCATATGAAATGAGAGAGCCAATTAAATCATCAGTAGGTAAAACATTTAAATCTTTGGCTTCCTCAATGGCAGTCCTTTTTGGTCTCCATTCTTTAGGAAGCGACCTAATGATTTTCTTAACTTTCTCGCTATTAGAAAAGGTTTTTCCTAGGGCTCCTAAAGTGTTCACTATGTCCGTGAATCTAGTATACATAGAATATACACTCTCATTTTGTTCCATTTCGAACAATTCATATTGTCGAGTGTACCTACTAATTTTTGACTCTTTCACTTGATTCGTGCCTTCATACACAACCTCAAGTTTGTGCCAAATTTCATTAGCACTTTCAACTGGACACTCTATGAAACTCTTTCTTATCAAGTGCACAAAATAAGGCATTCATAGCTTTGGAATTTAGAGAAGCTTTTCTCTTCTCCAAATCATTCCATTCCCATGAAGGTTTTGGAATATCTTCCCCTACTTCGTTTTTAGTCAAAGGCTTGAATGGACCATCACATACAACTTCCCAAATTTCATAGTCTAATGCTTGTAAATAAATTCTCATCCTAGTCTTCCAATATGGGTAGTCATTCCCGTCAAAGAACGGTGGTCTAGTTGTGGATTGTCCTTCCCTAAAGGTTGAATCATTTTGGGTTGCCATGTATCTTTTACTCTAGACGGTTAAGTCCTAACAAGAGAACCAAGGTCTGATACCAAATGAAATTCTAGTTATGCAACCCAAGAGGGGGGTTGAATTGGATTTCTAAAAAATTATCGAAATATGAAACAATAACTCAATGTTAATCTATAATGAATTTAAAGCAATAACAAATAAACTTATCACACTATATAAAAAGATAAGGGAAGAGAGATTCAAACACGAGATTTTTACGTGGTTCGGCCAACCGCCTACGTCCACGCCTCTAAGCTTTCCGGACTAGAGGATTCCACTAAGCAAGCCTTCAAGACTTCAAATGCTTACAATTGACTTCCTAAGTGTCAATAAACCTTTACAATGAGAGATAATCCCCAATCTCTTAACCCAAGTGTATCCCAACACTTACAATCACTCAAAAACAAAAGATTACAAATTGTTTTCTCTCACACAATATTTAAGATTACAAGTCAAAGCCCAATGTATGAGATAGATGAAGCAAGAATGTGTTTTAAAGCTCTATGAAGATTGTGTTCACGAATATAAGCTCAATGGTAGTGTTGTGATCAAGAGTTGTTTGAATTTGAATGAGCTTATTTATAGTTGGAGCTCAAAACTAGCCGTTATTAACTTTTTGCTCACTGTCGGATCGCCGTTAACAGGATGTCGGATCGCCGTTTGACTGGTCAATATGACCGTTGGGCTGGATTTTCAAAATGTCGGATCGCCGTTATAGAGATGTCGGATCGCCGTTAGTGTCCAGAAGCTAAAACTTCATTTCTGTTTGAAGTCGGTGAGCCGTTATCAAGAATGTCGGCAAGCCGTTATTTTTCAGAAGCTAATTTCACAATTCCATTCCAGGTCGGCGAGCCGTTATCAAGAATGTCGGATTGCCGTGAGTGTCTGAGGCTAAACTTCAGTTCTGTTTGATGTTGGCGAGTCGTTATCAAGGGTGTCGGCGAGCCGTTATCTTCCAGAAGCTAATTTCTCAATTCTGTTCCAGGTCGGCGAGCCGTTATCAACATGTCGGTTTCCAGAGACTAAGATTCAGTTCTGTTTAAAGTCGGCGAGCCGTTATCAAAAATGTCGGCGAGCCGTTATCTTCGTAAACCGATTTCTCGATTACATTCGATATCGCAGCCGTTATGGAGGAGTGTCGGCGAGCCGTTATTGACCATTTTCAAAATACTCCCGTTTTTTATCATTTTCAAAATACTCAAGGTTTTTCAATTTGATACTTTTACTAATTAAACATATAAAAACCTTTATGGTATGAGAATTTACGATTTGAAAGAGTATAAAAAACTTTTTGAACTTTTAAAGAATTAATCAATCTTCATCAAGTTTGTTATCATTAAAAACAATATTAAAGAAATATTTGTGTTAACACATCCTAAGTTGGGACTAACAAAAATTATTATTTAATTGAGATTATCAATTTATCGGGTGTAAATTAACAAGGTTCTATTATTGCAAATTATTATTCTACTGTACTTCATATTAATGAAGTTATTCTTCTGTCTCAATTGCAAAATTAGTCGACTCTATTATTGCAAGAAACATAGTTTACCCAAATAAAATTGACCGTAAATTGACCAATAAATATGCAAATTTTCCTTTGGTGTCATCTAGTGTCACTTAAAAAGACAAAAGTGCCCTTAATCTAAAAATAAATTCTAACAATTTGTTCTCACTTTCCTCAACCCTCCCCTCTCCTTTCCTCCCTGTCTATTGATTTTTAAAATTCACAAACTAAAAGCATCATAAAATGGCAGCTGCTAGGTTACATATACTATAAGGTTGACCCAAAAATAGTTTCTCACTCTCTCCTACTTATTTGACAAGCAACGCTAGTCTTTCAAAGTTCTGTTGCATCTTATCCAAGGACAATAAGTAAGAGCATCAATTCTCAAAAAATCTTTAATTGTTGTACTTAAAAAATTGAGCTTCCACTCACAAACCATGAATGAAAGCAATTGTTGTTCTTAATAGGATGGAAGCCAAATTAATTGACTGAAATAGCTCATGGAGCCGCCCGATTTATTATTTGTCCTTTGCTTTCGAATCGCTCAAATCAACTTTGTTACAAAATAGACAAAAAAATACCAAAAAAAAAACACACTCTTACTGAATTTATTAATCAAACAAATCTCACTATCAATATTATTAAAATTATTTAATATAATATTTGAAATAATTTAAATTATTATAAAATTTTCTTAACACAATAAATGTGTAATAGACTGTGGAAAATTACAATATTTTTGAAATATCAAAAATATTTTAAAATGTACATATTATTACATTTGTTTAAAGATTATATTTCTATTTATTATAAAATATCTTTGTCAAAATTTTGAGGTTAATAGAGTTAGAGGGTATTATAGTCCAAAAGGGTCTTGTGTCTCTTATTGAAAATTTGAGGGTTTTCATAATCATTTCCCTAAATATTAGGGATGTAGATATCGGGCAAATTTGGGATTGTGGAGGCTAATGAAATAAGTTGCTTGTGTTGTGCAGATAAAATAAGCTGCTGATTAAAAAAACAGTTTGATGTTTGGTAAACTATGTTGCGGTTGTCGTGAGTTTGAAAAATAGAGTATATGCGTTTGGTAAATTTTATTACGAAAGTGTTGTTTTATTATATAATGACCAAAATAGATATAAGTTTTAATCACTTTTTATTTTCAGAGTATGTTTAATAAATTGTTTAGACATCGCTTCTTAAATATGTAATATAGATTAAACTTTAAAAGTCATAGTAAATTAGAATATGAATTTATTGGATCAAAACTAGAGAGAACGTACATGGTTATGGCGGTAATATGATATCTAATTATTTATATACAAGGGTTTATGGATAAGTGAGATACAATTATCTTTTTATTAAAATATAGGGTTATAATAGGATTTTAAAAAAATTATGGTAGCTTATTCAATAAGCTGCTTATGAAAAACAACCCCTCACTTGCTTTTAAAAGCTGCTGACAAAATGGAAAAAATTATGAAATAATCTGCTTTTACAAAATTTACCAAACACTATTTTTATAAAAATTTATGAAATAAACAATTTATTTAATATCAACCGCACTCCCAAACTGGCCCATCATTTTATCTTATTATCTTTACATTTCGATCAAAAATGGGAAATTTTAGATATTTACAAAATAAAATTTATCTTTGTAAATCATATAGTCAAGGAAATTGAACATAAAATTTTATTAATCTAAAATATTATTTTTTATAACGAAAAAAGGATATTAAATGCATATTTAGGTACCATCCAGTTAAATAAAAAGAAAAAAAATTCTTGCGTTGAAGATAAGAGAATTGCGGATCGAGCACCACTCAAAAATTAAGAATGAGTGATATGTACTAAAAAATCTTACTTAGTTTCGTTCAAACATTTTTGGTAAACTTTCAGTGCTAAATTAAAAAGCAAGCACATTTAAAACAATTAACTGAAATTTAATCATATTCATTGTTCAATTACCAATCAAACAAGCATTTTCTTTCAATAAAATTTATAAATTTCCACTTTGTGTGAGATGACGGTACCTGCCCTTCCACTTCCATAAAAATTGAAAAAGTGACTGAAATTTACAATCAAATACTTCTACCCGTAAAAATCTCCCTAGCAGCACATAATTTTGCTGCAACATCCGACATTTGTATTGGCTCAGATGGAGACTCCATCGAGCAGAAACTCCAGTTCTCACTACAGCTGCCAAGCACTCCTCAATCCTGATTCTTTCGTTTTCATGATCCAACAACAGTGAAGGATCAACAATTTCCATTACTTTTTGTGGCAGAGCCATCTTGGCAAATCCATGGAGAGTCAAGCCGTCACTAAACATGTTATCAGTTGGTCGTCTTCCTGTAACCATCTCTAGCAACAAAATTCCGAAGCTGCACACATCTCCTGTCGTGGACGCATCGCCCGCCCATATCTTACTCTTAAAAGCAAAATAAAAATTCATTTTCTTTATGTTAGATATTAACATTAATTAAGTACTTAGATTATGTGTGTATAATATTATTTAAAAGAACAAAATACCAAAAATATGTAAAAATTATTAACTGGGGCAATATAACCAGCAGTTCCTTTCATCCCAATTGCTCTTGATTGAGCTTCAGGTTCTATACAAAGTGAGTGGTCAGAGAAAAATCTTGCTAGCCCAAAGTCACTCACATGGACATATCATGATCAAGCAAAACATTGCTTGGCTTTAGATCACCATGAACAATTGGTGGCAGGCAGTGATGGTGAAGATAATTGCAGAAACGACATCAATGACTAAGTTTAGTCTTTGAGTGAGATTTAAATTCCTACTTTAAGTTGTTCATTGCTCTAGTGCAGCCAATCCTCTAAACTTCCACAATGCATGTATTTATAAACGAGCGCCTTGAAATCATCCTCTTGCAAATCAATGGTTCAGCAAACAGTGATCATTTTGATAAGATTCCTATGTCTAATACTTTTCAATGCTTTACATTCGGCAACAAAACTCTTGGTTACACCTCTTTGCTTAAGATTAATTACCTTCATTTCTATTGGCATTTCATTTTCACCCAAATTTCGTTTGTACACAAAGCCAAAGCTCCCCAGGCCAATCATGTTGTGAAGATGAAAACTCATTTGTTGGTTTTCTCAGTTCTACATAAGAAACCATTTGAAACTGTTGTTCGATCGACAACATACTAGATGATTTTTGCGCAAGTTTTCTTCTCCAAGTATAAACAATAACAAAACATGCAATTAAGATAAAAAGCATCACAATCACTAGAATAAAAAATTTGAGTAGAATGATTTTTGATCTTCTTGATGCAGGTTGGTTAATGCAATTCGTCTAAACCTCCACAAAGCTTCTTATTCTCTGGCAGTGAATCCCTTATTTTATGACTGAAAACTCCTTTTCTCGGTACCTCACTTATAAAGTGATTGTAAGACAAGCTTAAATATTCCAACAATGATAGAATCTCAAAAAATTCTGGAATCTGACAAGACAAATTGTTGCAAGAGAGATCTAACACTTTAATGCTTCTAGAGAAATCAAAGAGGAAGGAATCCTACCACTGAAAGAATTGCCCATCATAGTAAGATATTCTAAGCCTGTACAAGCGCTTAGAGTAGTCGGAATCTCACCTGAAAATCGATTTCTAGAAATATCTAAATGAATGATAGTCTTCAAGTTGCCCACTTTTGAGGAATAGAACCACTGAAAAGGTTATCAGAGACCTAGGAGAATTGAAAGGGTAGTTATCCCGAGAAGTTGTGGTGACAAAGTACCAGTGAGTTTATTGTTGGAGACATTCAATAGCATCGCATTCTTACAATTGCCAAAGGATGACGTTATATTGCCTTGCAAGTTATTGAATCCTAACCAAAGGCTATTCAACACTGATAGGTGTCCAAGAGAGTCAGGGATAATCGCATAATGTAACTCATTAGCGAATAAATCTAGAGCTTGCAGGTTTCTAAGTTCACCGATGGTATATGGAATAGTGCCTGTTAATTGGTTATACTCTAAACCAAATGCATATATGTTGTCAAGATATTTCATTTTAAGAGTTATGATGCCAGATATTTGGTTTGACTCCCAAGGCGATTATGGTTATTGTTGTTGAGAGGTTGGCTATAGAACGCGGCAACACCCCTCCAAATCTATTTGAATTCAAACCAAAAGCTTCCAATTTGCTACAATTTGTGAGAAGGGTTATAAAATCAAGATCACCAATTGTCTCACTTCCTAAATTATTTTTACCCAAATTGAGCCTAGTTAGATTTGGGAAACTGTTGAAATCAAGACCCACTGTCCCGCTGAAATGTGGTCCTGAAAGGTTAAGAATTACAAGATTTGATGCATTGGAAAATGATTGTGGGATACTATCTGTAAGGTTGTTTTGAGCACAGTTAGAACTTTAAGTTTTGGAAGATTGAAACCTATCTTTAGTGGAAGGCTTCCTTCAGAACTATTTGAGAGTAACGAAATTGTGTCAAGGGAAGATATGTTGAAAATTGAAAGATGAAGCTTACAAGAGAAATTATTTTCAACGAAGTTGAAGCTTTTTAGCTGACCAAGACTTTCAGGAATTCTCCCCTCTAAATTGTTCACTCCAATCCCAAGTTGTTGAAGAGTTGAAAGGTTGATAAACCTGAGAAAAGTGAGATTCACAACATAAGGAGATAAGAAACCTCCTATGCTTTGGTTTCTCAGATCCAACTTGGTTACTCATCGGTGTCGATGACCACAAGTCACACCATTGGCACAAGCTTATAGAATTGTTCCATGAACTTGTAACTCGAAGTGGCACCGCTGTTCCACAAGTCACACCTGTCCATTGGCACAGTTGTTTCGTGCAATCAAACTCGAAGTGGATCCTGAAGCTGTGACTTTATGGCAAGCAATGCGAGACGATCTGTCTCGTTTGATTGCACGAAACAGCTGTCCGAATTAAGCAACAACAAGCTGAAGCACCATAGCAAAGTGGCAAGGCAGCTAATGAAAATGGGATTTACCATGTTTGAGTTTGAAGCTGTTGACCCAGGATGTTTAGATGATTTTTTTAATCTTCACGAGGAGGCTTTTTTTTTTTTTTTAAGCTTAATTGTATTAAGCCTTTTTCCACGAGGAGGCTTTATAAAGCCCAAAAGTGCAATGTTCTCTTCACTAATTTATGTGGGGTCTGTGGTGGAGCCCTTTAATCGTGTTGTTTTATCATTTATCACGAAAATACTGGGTGGCATCATATCAGTGATCTTATTCACGCTAAAATTAAAGACAAGACTCTGATACTTGCACGGTACCCTCTTTCGTCTTTTATTTTTGGATCCCTACCTTCTTTCTTATTTACAATTTATTTATAAATATTATGATAATTTTATTTTTTTCATTCTTCTTTCCGTCTCCTTCATTTTTCGATATTATGCCCATTTTTGCCATTTAATTATTAATCTTAGTCAACTGTCAGTCAGAAACCCCTTTCAAACAAAAATATCATTAATCAGCTAATTATCTCAATTATTTTTACAAGCGTTATTTTTAAATTTACACCAGTAGATGGAAGTTGAAGCCATACAAGAAATGCAAATTTCAGTTGATAATACATGGCAAACCTGAAATGATGCAGCAAGATAAGACAGTAACATCAATTTATCATAGATAATTAAGCGTCGTGCACATTTGCATCTAAAAAGATGTACACATATTTATCTTTTCAAAAAATATATGATAAATAGTTACTACATAAGCAAAAGGAAGAAATCACCAGTACTCAAAACTTTACCCAGTAAGGAACTTGTCTGCAAATACCTCAGCAATGCTGAAACTTCCATAAGCTGCAAGCAGTCAGTAGGACAAGTACTACCAAAAGTTCATCAACCGCAAGCGCCAATGCCAGATATATCTATATATGTCCTCAGATCATACTAACCTTATCTTTTATTAATTACAAAATTTATCAACATATAATAAGAATTTCTGCACATTTGGTACTTCCTCATTGATGGTCATCATAAATAGGAGAGCTATATTTTTTCACCCATGCAAGATCTCAGCATAACTATAACCATAAAGGTAATATTCAATTTCTGGCCAACTGATCAAAGCATCTACCAGGAAAACAATTGGGCTAAAAATAATGGATACAGAGGAAATTTGGGAATCTATGAAAACCTCATGTAACAAAATAAGCAAAGTGACAAGCTTGAAAAAAATAATACTAATAAATTATAAAAATAAAATGAATTCCAACCTGCCCAATACATGAGCCACTTTTGTTGCTCATCTTCATCTTTCCTCTCAATTGCCTTGAATGTTGAGTACACTGGTAAAGCAACACCCACAGAGCAGCTGCACAAACACCCAAAAATAAAATAAAATAATATAAAAATAAAATAATATAAAAATAAAAATAAAAAAGTACTCAAGATTATAAGAAAATAATCCAGTGAGCACTTGAACATGCAGACCGGAGATTGCCATGGGATACTGCTACTCACCATAAGGTGAAAACCATGTTCACCCGCTAGATCATTACTCCAAAATTACATTGATATCTATGTAACACATTACAATACAATAATAGTCGACGCAAGGTTTAGCACACATGATTAACTGTTAATCAAAAAGCAACCAACCCAATTTTTATTAACTGAAAAAACAATCACACACAAAAACACAAACAAACATTTTTGTTAATAAGGAGTTAAAAGTAAGTGCATAAAAGCCATACCAAGCTGTTCGAAGTTAGAACCAAGTGGGCAAAAGAGCAGCTACAACCCGACCTGTGAATAAAAATGACAGAAAAAACACATTTTTTACATAAGATTTTCAATAAAAAAAAATGCAATTATTTGAGTTATTTTTTGTTCTATTAAATGTAAAACCGACCTCCTTGGTTAAGCTGGATCTGGAGAGAGACATTTCAATATTTTTTTTTTGTAGATAATTTCTTTTTTATTAAAAAATTATTAATCTGTCAAGATTTTCTATCCTCACTAATCTGAGAAATATATACTCAACTCACATTTTGTAATGGTGAAAACTTCCTCCACTCAATTATTTTTTTTAATTAAAGAAGAAATTGAGTCCCCATTTGGCCAAGTGGCAAATGCACATTTTTCTAATACCAATAAATAATAAACCAACAGGACATGTAACAGTAAAAATATATATACAATAAATTGAGATCAAGATTTTGGCGCCAATAAATTTGCTTCCCTCAGGGTCTTAACGACCAATTCAACATTAATTATTAATTGTTAATTTTATTAATATTATAGTCAAAATTATAATTATTATTATTTATTGATATGGTGCGGGTGTGACACTCGTCGCTGTCAGTGGGCTAGGGCTAGCAAAAGTTGAGTGAAGTAACTGCTTGGTAGTTTTTTGCGTAGTGAGTGTTGAGACAACGGTGTCGCTCACAGCAGAGATTTAGCAAGTTTATGCATGGTGCCGGTGCGGAGATGATACGGTGTCGTTAAGATTAGAAATTTAAACTTGCGCCTTAAATGGCTCCCCAAGTTATGCAAAACCGAGCCGATCCAGGCCCAAGATATGTTGAATAAAATCGTTGTCCTGTCTCATTGGTCAGGCTTGTTGGCTTTTCTCTAGTCCCATAAAGGGTTGGCAAAAAATCACTACTAGTATGGGGGCTTGTAATGCTAGGATCGACATCGTATCTAATTTATCTTTATTTTGCAAAAAAATAAGACACGGTTATATTTTTTTGTGCGCATTGACAATTGACTATTTATATATTTTTAATATTTCAAAAATAAACATTTGCGTAAAAATTAAAACTCTAAAACGTAAACATTGGCAAAAATTAAAACTCTAAAATATAAATATTAGCACTTAGCAACTTAGTAATTGGAATGACCATCTAATATGATATTATCTTAGATATTTATATTACATAAATTAGCAAGTGTACTAGAAGCCACAAGTAATATAATGAAAAGTAGAGTACCGTCTCACAGAGATTATATATCTTATTAGCTACCGAAATTATTCTAACCATAATTTATTTGAACAATTGAGTAAACAAATTTAGATTAAAATTAAAATAAAATAAAGCAACTAAAAATTAAATAAGAATGCAAACAGTTATAAAACTTTTAGAAGATTAAGACACTAGAACACTGATTTTGCCATAACTAATCTAATTTAATCCTCCATCTATACCATTAAAGATTATTACCCATGTTCATAGTTGAATAACCCTAATTCCTATTTTATTCTTTCTCAAGCAATATCAAATATATTTCCATATAGCAATACACTATGTCTTTGTGTGCATTACAATGTATGAAAACTCATTAAGTTTTATGGTACTCTTAAATTAACTACACAAATTAGGTTAGTTCATCTCTATCGTGTAATTCATAGCACCCATTACGAAGAGTAAAAACACATGAATTTCCTTTCGAGCTCATTATGTATCATCGGATCATTCAAATATTGACTAGATATTTAAAGGAGTTATGCATAATAGAAACATTCAATGATAGAATAATAAATTAAAAATAACATAAATTTATGAAATTAAACTTTTATAATTAGGATACATCACAACCCTTACAAAATAAATTAATTTATGATAATATAAAGAGAATCTATAAACATAATAAAAAATATTTAAGCAAAACATTTAAAAAATAAAAAAAAAACTCAAGAAGCTGTCTCCATCTATACTCTGCAATCCGCTCCTCCAAAATTCTGCTCTCGGTCTCGGCTGCTGCCTTTTTTTTTTTTTTTTTTTAATTTCTCTTACGCTGCTTCGGCTTTTCTGTGATCTGGATTCCCTCTTTTTTTTTTTTTTCAATTAGTTGCCTTTATACATTAATAATGCTAGCCGCCCTTGTCAATTCCTAAGCCAATAAAGATTCTTGAAGCCCAAAATTGCCAATCACGTGAAGCCCACCAAATTCAATTTTAAGCTAAAGCTTGTGCCAAATTCTTCTAATTCCCACGCGAATGCATGCACGATGGATAATTAAATTACATCTTCCTTGATTTGTTTCAATTAAATTTCTTTATTTATTTCTCTTTTTATTCTTTTAAACAAATTTCTTCTTAAATATTTTGATTTAATTTCTGTTTTAGCTCTTTTTATTTAGATATTACTTGCATAATCAAAAACATAAAATTAAGACAATAATTAATATAATGAAATAAAAACTAAGAATAAAATTAAGCTAAAAAATATTAAACATAAATAAAATATAAGTACATAAATTTACTTAGAGATTTTAATTGTTTAATGGATTAGACGTTTATTAGACCATCTATAATAGTGTCCTAATCGAAAACAAATGACATTCAAATCAGGGTTAGTTGAAAGGAGTGAAGGATGGACAAAGAAATGTCAAAGCAGAGATTTTTATTTTCAATCCAAATATTTATTCATCTACACATTGATTAAAGTTGAACCTAACAATCATCAACTTATTTTTTAAAATTATTTTTAAATTAATATATTATATGTTTATCTAGAGCTAAATAGTTAAGGTATCATTTTTTGCTTTCATAAACATATATAGATGTTAACAAATAAAAGGGGATATAGGGAATAAGAGAATGGGACGGATATCTCTAATTTTTATCGGATAATTCGTAGCTATACCTATTCAAGCCCACAACAAATAAGTGTCGGTGACGGAAAGATCGTCTACCAAAACGAGTACGAGTATGGGCATTGACGCCAGACAATGGCCGAACAATAGCCGGCCCATTTGCCATTTGCAAGTCCACCAAAGTTCAATTATTGGATGAACTTGAAGGACTCATTCATTGTGATATTAGAATGCAATATCGGAACAGAGCTTATTTAAAACTCTTTAAAAACTCCTTCATTTCATATTTATAGCTCTTTCTTTAATGAAATTACGAAAAAGACATAAAAGTATAATAGTGTTTTAATTAGATTTTACTATCATTTAGAATAAATTAATTAAAATTGTAAACATACTTTTTCATAATAAAAATAATTACTAGGTAATTTATTTCTTCATTGTTTCCAAATTATTTTGATTTTATCAATAAAAAAATTAATTATATCATATATTAGGATTTAAAAAAAATCATGATTTGTAAAGACATTTTAATTTAATTAAATTCATATTTGTACTTTTATGTAATTTCTAATACAATAGAATTTTGATTACAAAAAGTGAGTTGTTAAAAGGATATTGAAGGCGTATGAAAAGCATTACTTCAAATGTCATAAATATTGTTGATGAGATTAGGACTCCTCTTTTTAACATTTTGGATGTATTTGCTTGGTACAGAAAATATTTAACTTCCTAAACGTTGTGGAGATTTAGGAATGGTATGATTCAGTATTTTCTAAAAATAGAAAAAGCGACGGCCACATTTTTGGATAAAAATAAATATCTTGCTAGGAGAAAAATTAACTAATTAAATGAAAGTTCTTTATTTGGGCCAATTCTCGATTAGAAGATTTAATTTGTTTGTTAATTACTGCCACAAGTAAAAGAGACTAATTAGTTGAAAATGTGGTGAAATTAGACAAGTAAATTATTATATTACTCCTTTTTGGCATTTGTTTTATTTTAAGCATGGTGAGTAGTTAATGGAAGAATGTGAGTCTCCAAAAGAGTGCCGGAAAGAAGAATTGTTCATCAGTGAGAAGATAAAAATTATTGATCTTGTTGACATAACCAATGAAAAGATCACTTAATCAATTTGTTTTTAGTGCAAAGATTTGGTCCATTTGAAACCATCTATATTGGAAGACGATAATATTTCTCAACTGGGTTTCATTATTGATTATGCTTAAATTCCTTAGAGCCGAAAAATGAGAAGAGCCAACTTCCCATAATTATGGAATCCTAGGTAACCTCAGATAAGTAGCTTCAAATTGTTCAAAGTTCAAACCATGTTACTTTTGACCTAATTGCCGTGTTAAGAAAGAGATTAACAACTGAAAAAGTTAAAACATAGGTGAATTTTCTTCAATTATTAGACTTAATATCGTTTTGATCAATAGACACATTCGAAATCTTCCTCAAGTGACTCGGAATTGCAGAATTTTCTTGGTACCAGAGAAGAAACTTCTATATTCGGAACTACTTCTGGAGATTATGTTCCCTGACAGGAAATATCAAGATCAATTTTCACAAGTGACTCTGAAAGAGAAGTGCTCATCATTTGGTGAGGAGAATCCACTAATTTGTTAATAATAATATGTCCATCGAATCAAGTTACATGTCAAAAATATCAATGAAGAATCTATAATATTATGAGATTGACACTTCCCACTTCAAGTTTCGTATATGGTTGACATTTCCCACTTCAAGTTTCGTATATGGTTCAAATAAATAAATGAAAGCAACTTCAGGAATCAATAAATAAATTGAGGGATACAAGATAGCTTCACAATTAAAATTCTCAACTTTTCAACTCCTGATGATTTCTTAGAAGTGATATTCTGGATCTTGGCTGGATAAACATTAATCCGCGCTGATGTACTATAAGTCCGAGAAACTTGCCAACTAACATACCAAAGGCACACTTCTTGGGATTCATTTTCAGATTATACTTGAGGCATCGACCAAATTCTTTCTTTAAAGTTAATCAGTGGGCTTCCCTCGTATAAGATCTAACCACAAGATCATAGTCTTCTACCTTCTTTCCCATCATGTAATGGAACACTGCTATCATGACCCTTTGGGATGTGGCTTCTGCATTTTTAAGACCAAAAGGCATCACAGTGTAGTGAAAATTACCTACAGGTGTATGAAAAGCAGTCTTCTCTGCATTGTTTGGCACCATCTTGATCTGGTTGTATCCGCTGAATCCATCCATAAATGAAGGCAGTCTATGACCGGAAGTTAAATGTATGTGCATGTCTATGTTGGGCAGAGGAAACTTGTCTTTTGGGCAGGCTTTATTTAAGTCTCAGAAATCCATACAGATTCTGATCTATTTGTTTTTCTTCTTCACTAGTACGATATTTTCCAACTATGTAAGATGCTTGATAGGCTTAATGAATTCGGCAGTTTCCCTATCTCCTCTTTTATCTTGTCTGGATGGAAATTCCTTTTCACTTATTTTATTGGCTTACAATTTGAGTCTACATTGAGCGCATGACAGACCATAGATGTGTCCAATCCTGGCATGTTCCATGCAAATATATTGTGATACTCTTTTAGTAATTCGACCAACTCCTTCTCATTCTCGGTCAGATTGGAGCTAATTGAGATACATTTTATATGTTTTATTCATCGTTGAGATTCACTTCTTCTAACTCCTCGTTGATAGCTGTGGAACCGCCTTACATGCATTTGGGTGCAAATGATACTTTTTCTTCGACTGTTTTTAATTGGAATTCTCCTCCTGCTCCTAGGTCAGTATTTGCACACAAAAATGGTAGGCTATTGATGTTGGACCTTTTCTTAGAAAAGAACTAGGTCCCATTCACCGTTATAAATGGTACACCGTTATGTTGGAGTTCATTATCAGGTAGGATTTCATGTTCAGTCTTCTGCTTCTCGATAACAACATTTGTCATTGAATCATTATTATTTGTAATGGACTTAGCAATAATCGTCGTAGCTACTTGATCACCATAGTGAGGTAAGTCGGTTCATATCTATATCTTGTTCCCTCCCTTGAAGTTGTAATCATCCATGTACAATTTTTCCCTTGATCATTCTGAAGATATGGCGACAATGCGCTATAAGATGACTAAATTTTTGATATAGACGACAAAGCTTTGGATTTTTCTGTTTTGCTTCACTCAACGGTCTTGTTTGTTTGAATAGCTTCAGTATTCTATCCATGAGTAGCGATCCACAATAGCTTCAAATTCTTCTTCCATGTAAGGCAACTTGGAAGAAGTCAGAGACTCCTTTCTTGACATTCTTTTCTTATATGGCTGGAAACGTCTTTCCGCTATGGCAGCTTGAGGAGCCTGCCACCTTTTTAAAGTTGGTGTTGCTCTCGTGGATAGAACAATTCTGCTAGCCTTTTCTAGCAGCAAACTAAAAGTTGAAATGCCGTGATTCTTCATTAACACTCGCTGGTTATTCACCATATTATCAATGCATATATGGACTTACTCTGCCTTTGATTTGGACTCATAACAGTCCAGAGCCAAGTTTCTGAAACGCTTGACATAGTCTACTAAGCCCTCCTTAGGTCCTTGAACAGCTGCATTCAAGTCTTCCATAGTTATCTGGTCTTCAGTTTGGAAATACTTCTGGCAAAATTTAGAAGCCATTTCATTCTAAGAGCGAATCGAACCAACTGTCAAATTGATGGACCAGGTATAAGCATGACCAGTGAGAGATTTGGCATATTCTCTCAATCGAAGCTCTGGGTCAATAGCATATTGGCCAAGAGTGTCAATGTAATGGCTGATATGTTCTCTGGGGTTGCCCTTCCACACGTCGAACAAGATAAATTGTGAACAGCGGTAGCTTTCGAGATAAGGCTTATGCTTGTTCTCTTCTAGACATGGGGGTAGAAGAGAATATTTCATATCTTGCGCATTCTGATTTTGGTGTTGTAGGAGAGTCATTACCTCTGCTAAGGTAACATGTGTATCTGAGCCCACTTGAGTCCAAAACTGAGGCGTTCTGTTGAATTCTAGAGAAGCATTCACAGTTGGTCTCTCTTGGAGGAATAGCTATTTGTCCGAGGTGAGGAACAGACTCAAATTCTAGAAAGACGACCAACTTCATTAGGAATTTCACCATGGAAGTTGTCGTTTGTCAGATTAATAAACCTGAGAAAAGTGAGATTCCCAATATAAGGAGATTGAAACTTCCTAATCTATGCTTCGGTTTCTCAGATCTAACTTATTACTCTTCGTGTCGATGACCAAGGTCACTCCTGTTCATTGGCACAAGCTTACAGAATTGTTCCATGAACTTGTAACTCCAAGTGGATCCTGAAGCCGTGACTTTATGGCTAGACGATCTGTCTCGTTTGAATGGGCGAAGCAACTATCAGAATTGAGCAAAAACAAGCTGAAACACCATGCCAAAGTGGCAAGGCTGCTCACGTAAATGGAATTTATCTTTTTTGAACTTCAATTAATGTGGTGTGAATAACCTATTCTGTTTCAATTGAATGGTATTTCAAGGAGAAAAATATATTAAAAGTTGCGTAAGGTAGAGTCAACAAAATACAGCTTATTGATTTTTGGTCCGGCTCTGTGCCATGCATGTTATGGAGAAAATCTGTTAGTCGCCGATCAGTGTAAGTGCAACTTGCCATAAATAATTGAGTGATGTCGGTGGATTCTTTCCAATTAAATCCGCAAAGGCCTCGTTGCTTTATTTACATTATCTTCAACCTCAAACAATGTCCCCGGTTTTTTTCCCCCAACAATATACTTAAAAGAAATTTTATGGGTAGTATATGCAACTGCTAATCAAACGGCTCATAGTTTAGCTTTAGCTTTAGCCAAACTGACTTTATAAGGGTTTGTTTTAGTGGTTTGATTGGAGGACTTCCCAGCTGAAATCTTGAAATCTCTGTGATCCTGAATTATCCGAAATAAAATTTTCTTTTTAATAAAAAAACAAAGACATTAGTTCATTAGAGATTTAAAAAGACTTCATAGTCAGAATCATTTACCATCTTTTGTCATTTTTTTAACAAAATTCTTACTCTTTCATCATATTAATTTGAGGGACAAAGATTCTCGCCATAAAAAAAAATTATGTTTAAAATAGAAGTGCCGTTTAAGTATCTGTTTTCATCAATTCAAACTTAATCTAAATTCATTTTCTTTTAGAATTCAGCCACAGAAAGTAAACATCACCTTTTTTTTTTTTTTAATCTATGAAAAAAAAAAAAGTGTTCATTTTAAGTCAATCTCAAGAAATCACCAAGAAACTCTCAAAGATCTTAGTAGAACTTTCCTTTTTAAGTCAAGCTCAAGACTAGATAGACTTGCTTTAATATACGAGTGGTGGGACTTGGTGGGAATATTAGATATGGCTTTGCCTTAATTGACCGGACAGCGAGTGGTGGTGGAGTCCTCTACAAACAATTCGCATTAACTATGCCTTTTGTAGAAATGCTAATCCTCTGTGGAAATTAGTACTCCACCATCAAATAAACTTGCTATAGACACAGCTTATTTACATCCTTTTGGCATGAAGTCTCCAATTCATTCATGATTGTGGAGGTAACAATCTACTTGATGATTCTTATGCGGATTTCTTTAGTATGTTGATAAGATCATGTCACAATAAATAAAATAATAACTTTTCCAACAAATAGGTTCTCGTTTAATTAAATGCAACGTTTTTTTATTTTTTTAATAATTGCTTCTTGTACTTTTCGGTATTTTAACTTTTGTCCTCGTTTCAACAAAAGGAGAGCTTCATTTTCCAGTGAAATCCCCACCTAATTTAATACAATATTTGATCAAAGCAACGGAGCATATCATCTAATTCGATTAAACATGTTAACCCGAAAATTTCTAAGCCAAATATTTACATAAATGCCTAAAATCTATAGTTCACAAGCATAGCATTGAAGATTTTGATAACTAGAAACATAAACAGATGGAAGATCAAGAATAACATATAACCGGCTGCTTGAACCTTCACCCATGAACCAAAGTCCAAACGTTTTACTCAGTTATTTAACAATAGTCGTTTTGTACATGAAAGTTATAAACCAACATAAACCTTTCTTTATAATATGAGCTGAACCTCCACATAGATCTTATATTACCTTATGTATATATATTGCCGACAAAACACATTTCGGCTCTATAGCACCAAACCACCCCTTGAACCATATACTGTACATATTTACAAAGGATAATATTAACAACATTAGCATAAAACCCAGTTAAATCTCTGTTGGAAGATTATGATGTAGAAGCATAATTGGCCAATGATTGGGACCTAGCACCTTGACTAAGCAACAAGTTTTTCATCTCTTTGTAACCCCGGAGTTCTTCTAATGCATCAGCTGTAGTCTTTGATGCAACAAGACTCGAAGATGCAACACTCAATGAAGCAGCATGCTGACCTGAAGGTGCCTCAGATATCTGACTAGACTCTTGGTTGCTATTTCTCCATATCTCAGGTCTGGTGGCGTCTGATGAATTTATTGAGCTGGACAAGTCTTGACGAAGTGGTGGAGCTTTCTTTAACATGCACACAAGAGCACCAACAGCAGCATCTTGGGATTTCCTGATTGGAAACAATCCTCCAGGTTCAAGTGGCTCGCTCAAAGGTCCTTGTTGATCAAAAGATTCATGTCTGCGAGATGCACTGACTTTCCATCAGTGGAACAGAATTGAAAATCTTACAGCAAGAAAACAAATTTCATGTCATCAAATTCTGATGCTAGATTTTAAGAAAAAATGAAATTCTACAAATCATAAAAATTACTTCTCTGAATCCTTTTTTCCATACACATTATGATAATTTGCCATTATTCTTTGAAATAATAGAACTACTTTTCTTCCTCCAAGCACATAAAACCATTATTTAAAGACTTAATTGCCACATCAGACCATAACTATCAAAATTCTTCTGCTATGGTATAACGTAAATTAGTTAGTCCAATTGCGTAAACTTGTAAAAGAGGAGTTAAAACATCAAATAAAGCACTACCAAGGAAAGTAATCCACCGTCTGTAATTTGCATTTTGGGTAATATTAAAAAAAAAAAAGAAAGAAAAATGAATCCATGCCAACACAATTTATTGGTTTAATCTCATCTTGGAACACATATTTTCACAAAGTTGCAATTGTTAATAATAACCTGCATTATCTCCAGCATCATTGGCTTCATAAAGCTTCTTAATTTCTCATGGCATAACATATTCCTTCAAACAACCAATATCCCATCCATATCATCAGTCATCACCTTCCCATGAAAATTGGTTCACACTATTGACCATATAACCATACTCAATCATAGTAAGCAATTACTAAGAGAAAATCTAACATTGAATAGCAACAAATATCCCTGTAAGCAGAGCATCAAAAACCATGAACATAACCTGGTTTCATTTTTCAAAACTACAGAATTCAGGATTATTCTCGGGCAGCGAGCCTACCATCACTTCAATAAAATCTATATTTATTATACCCTCCACACTAAGTGTGTGCATCCATGTTTCACTCTTTCATTAATGCAACTCGTATACTGTTTTTGGACATGGACATCCTTAGTTACTAGCAATCTAGGAAAGTGAAGGGCCTTTGGCCATTCAATTATTATATTAAACAAACAAGTAGCACAGATAGATTCAACATCTTTGACCATAGAATTTCAGTGCAGTCATAAAGATGGCACAAGTCATAGTGAATATCCTACACCCACAGCTACAATACTGATAAGGTCATTATACCCTACACAGTTACAATACTGATAAGGTCAATATATTGACCATTTTGAAGATATGATCATATAAACATAGCACTAGCATTTATCAGTTCAGGACTTCACCATTACACCAGGTAAAGACCTTTAAATTAGAATACTACATTTTCAAAAGCTAGCACAACCAAACAAGTTTGTAACTCTCTGCTCTCTCCTCTTATCTTCTTGTGTTATCTATCTATACTGAAACCCAGCCCCCACACGCCAAAACCCCACCCCCTTCCATTACCCAATTAAAACGCAGGCATAGATTTCAGATGATCCAACTCAATAACACTCCAAAAAATGATAAAACAATATTGAATAGTAGCAGAGATCAAAATCTTTGGGCCTCAATGATGTGCAAATTCATAGAATTGTAAAGATCAAACATAATCAATGTTAAACCCTTAATCATATAGTGAACAAATAGCCAGTACAACTTCATTTTAGGAGTAGAAATATAGCATTTATCATCATATATTTACAATCAGAACCTAGCTCTTTTAGAAATGTCAATACCTCAACAAACAAAAGTAAACAGAGTAATCAAATCAAGAAGTTCAAACTAAGAACTGAAAGTAGAAACAGAACAGATAAAATGATCAATTCCTTGAAAACATTTCTCACGTATCAATTTGCAGTTTTAGCAATCATGCCTGAACAACCTATCCAGAATGCCAAAACTACAGTTTGATAATGTATCTTCTATCTTTTATTGTTGATCTTAAGCGAACTAGATTTCTAGGGAGAAAAGGAAATGCGGGAGTTCTTCCAGAGAAGCTCCTTGATCCAGTGTCAACTTACAGAACGAGATAGAAACATTCACCAAAACTTCGGTGTCATTTAGAAAGAAAACAAGTAAACTAAGGTAGAATTTAAGTTAATGAATTTTGACATACCTGCTGCCCGGCTCTGTAACATCAACATCCTCGACATCAAATGGACAGGGAAACTCATCATCAAAATCATCCGGAAAAGACCTGCTGGAGCTTCTAGAAACTGAGATTTGTGGTGAGCCATGGGATGACAACTTCACCCCAGAAAACCTTCTAGAGTCATCTTTCCCAAGAGTTTGTAACTACAGCAGACAAGAATAAAATGAAAAAGGATTTCATAAATGAAGCAATCACATCTGACATAGAATATCACTTTGATGAGCATACATAATACCTTGTCAATTGTTGCACCAGTTTGAGCTGGACCCATACTTCTATCAATCTTCGATGAACCAGATCTTGTGATTTTAATGGGAGGAGATGGAGAAAGAGTTCGCCTGCTTGACAATACAGGGGAATTTGCAAGCTTAGTAGCAGGTAAACTGGATGGAGCACATTCAGATCGATTACGACTCTTCGATGGATGACTTCCAGGAATATAAATTGGTGGCGATGGGGATGGGGAGGGTGTAAAGTTAGGAGAGGGACAGTACTCGTCAAAACTTGTATTCTTCTTATGAACTAGAGATGTTTCGGGTGGATGAGGAGGCAAGCTCATTGGATGGAAACGGCGAGAGTTCATGTTAGAAATTGAAAGATGAGGTTCTGAATGGGTGGGTGATGGTGAGAAAGAAACTGAAGGTGGGGATGGCTTGCAATGGTCAAAACTCCAACTATGCCGTCTTGAGAAGGGCAGAGACGACGGAGAGCCATGTGACACAGGAAGAAAGGGGAACTTCTTTAAAGGATCTGCTAATGGGCTGCCAACATAATCTGGTATAAATTGTGGTGACATAGGTGTTGATGGCTCAGAGCTTACTTCCGAGATTGATGAGCGATACAACACTGAAATGCAAAGCCTACCACTTGAAGTATCGACAGGGGTGAAGCCAAATCGCTGGAATTCTGCCTCTTCTTTACGAGTGAAAGGCTCAACAAAAGAAGATACTCTATGAGCTAAGCTAAATGTGAGAATTTGTACGGATGAATTGAGGTCACGGAAAATCTTATATGCTGGTAAAAGCCTAACGGTTGAATACAATGACCTCAAAAGTAATATAGATTTCTTATACACATTATGCAAAGTATTGCTGCTCGATCTTCTACTTCCAGAACTAGCATCCCTCACCTTCCTACTGTCATATTGAACTACCCATCTCTCCACAATCTTTTCACTCTTAGTCTCACTCCCAAATTCCTCCTGATCCGAACTCCAACAAAATGGATACCGTTCCTTCGACGACAAATTCCTAACAAGTTCACTTTTGGGGGAAAGATTCACGGGGTCCCAATCAAGTGGCCTCTGCACTAAAATCACATCAACCACCATTGGCTCCAAATTGCTCTGGTGCCAGAAATCAAGATTCTCTAGCGCAGCAGGGCATTCACGAAGCGCTAGATTAAACCATCTATCTCTCGGCCTCACACTAGATGAAGACGAGGTTGACGAAGATGGAGAAGATAAAGCTTGTTCTCCACTAAAATTACGCGACGACATATAAGGAGACCTCGACTCAAGTATTATATGCAGGCTTTTAGTATAGAATTCAGTGATAATTTGTTCCATTTTCGCTGCTTCTGAGTGCATGTTATGAGATGATGCCATATTGTAAAATTTGACTATAAATGGCACAAACCTTTTAAGAAAAATCGAGATTAGAACCTTTTATAACTCCACTGAAGGTCATCCCACTGCAATTAAAAAAAAAAAAGGCTCACAGGTATTAAGAAAATAACCAAAACTAATATTAACATCTACCGAGAGCAATTAACACTCCAAATTAGCAGTCATTGACACAGATACTAGAGCATACAGATCAACAAAAATACATCAAAACGAAAATCTAACAACTGGGTCTATGATTTACTTGTTTAAAATTTAGTGGGTACTTTCTATTTCTTTAATTTTATTTAATGGGTTTTTGTTTCTTACAGTAAAATTGCAAAAGCAAACGAGGTTTTTGAGTTCCACTTACCCGTCGGTAAAGCCTCGAAAAGGAGATGATAGTTGATGATGATCGTAGGGGCTTTGAATTTTGATTGGTTTATCTCGTTTTACACGAAGACAACTTAGACAAGAGAGACTGAGAGGGGGCCTTCTCCTTGTTAATCAAGGAACTCTGAGAATGTGCGGGCCATTAGCTGTGGGTGGTATGACGGATCAGCTACTGTCAACTGTTTATTATCACCGTCTGATCTTGCCACGTTAGCATAGGTGATCTATTGCAATGGCTTCTCGTTACTCTTTTGTGGGCATGGGCCGCTAGAGGTTTCTTTACGGGCCGCTTGTGGTTTTAACGCACAAATGGGCTTCAGAAGTTGAATTACGAGATTGAGATGTTGTTTGTTTTTGTGTAAATTTAATTTTTTTAGATATTTATTTATTTTATATTATTTATTTTTTAATTTATTACTTATTTTCAGATAATTTTATCTGAATAGAAAAATATAAAAAATTTAGTTTTATTTGAAATCTGAAATCTAAATAGAAAATTTTAATTTCAAATCTCAAAAATATCCTTAACAATTCATATATTTCTAATATTATATATAAACATAATATTTTTGTATTATTCTTGAAGTTATTTTTTTAATTACTTTAAATTTTTATTCACATGATAACATTAGCTAAGTTAAAATACTGAACAAATCAAATATGAATAAAAAATAAAATATCAATGTTGACTTTATAATAAAATTTGATATTATAATTACATCTTTAATTAAAAAATAAAATTAAGATAAACAATGATAGTATTTTTTTTAATGCTACCAAACTAATCAACTTATGAAAATTATAAATTGTGAAGAACAAATATATACATCACTTAAAAAGATATTTATGTCAAACTACTAACTTTTAAGTTATTTTCTTCAGATGTTAAAAAAAAAAAACATATCATTCAGACATTTTCATTTAGATCTATTTAGACTTTAGCTAAATTCAAACCTATTTAGATTTCAGATAAAAAAAAAAAACACAACCTGAGTACCAGGATTTAAGTTAAAATTAAGCTTATTATGACTAGTATTTAGTAGTATAGTGAACAAAATTTTGAAATGAATTTTTTATTTTCAAAAAGAATACTAATGTGCATGCAAATTTTTTTAATATTTATTATTTACTGAAAGGATATCTAATCCACTCTCCACTCATGTGAGTTGAATCTCAAATCTCTTGTTTTCAACACAAAGTATGCAACTAATCGACACCAACAACACTATGCTTATAAAGCTTGCATACAAATTAATAATGTGACGCAAAATGTGCATTCATATATATATATATGAAAAATTTTAATTTCTTCAAGTCTGACCGCTTGCGTTTTTCTAACTTATTGGAGATTTGGCATGCTGTTGCCTAAGAATAATGGTCAGCAGCTCTCACACGCATAGAATTTGGTAATGATCATGCTTGCAGACGTAGAAGGGAAAAAAATGGAAGTAATTATTTATGAAAAAGAAAACAAATAACAAAGTGGAATCTAATTTAACTGAAAATATGTGTTAACATGAAAATCGAGTGTAGTGGGTTGGAACGTGTTATATATATATATATAAGTAGGGGAGATGATTTTTCAAATTCCTGCCTCGACTAGTATTTGAACTAACTGAATAAAATTGTTTAAAATCTATTTAGCCAAGTACTTGGGAACTTAGGTTGTGTTTGATAATGTTTTTAACTAGTGTTTTTTGCTCTTATTTTAGAAAAGAAGAATGATGTTTTTGATATGATGTTTTTTAAAATGAAAATTTGTATGTAGTTTGTTTTCCAAACAATATATGAGAATAAAAATAATAATAGGTTGTTTGTCAAAAAATATGAAAAATAATAAAAATGTGTTAGGTTATTTTTCTAAAAATATAGAATTTTTATTATTTTTTATAAAATAATTTTCTTCAAATTTTTATATATTTTATTTTTTATTATTATAATTTTAATCAAAATGAAATCAAATTTCATATAGCATTAATAATTTTCAAAAAATCTTCTCATAATTTATTATGTTTAAAAAATTAAAATAAAATGAAAAATAAAATAACAACAGGAGAATTAATTAGCATATAACAAAATAAAATTAAGACAGAAGCAATGAATACAGTGAAGAAACAAGATGGAGAACCCTAGAAGTAAAATTGAAGGGATAAGGTAAAAAAGCAATTGAATAAGGAATTATTAATGAAATAAAATAAGAATTAAATAAAGAATTACTAATGAATAAAGTGGTGCTCAGGCTCCATTCTCCAACATTTTTCCCTTGTCTTTTTTGTTTTGTTCCCAGTTTTGAGAACAAAGTCAAGAATTGCCTTTTTTTTTCTCTCAAAACTTAAAGAACAAAAATATTTCGTTCTACAAAGATTTTAGTAACTATTGGAAAATGACCTTATCAAGTGGTTTTGTTTTTTGTTTTTGGAAAATGAAAAACACCCAACAAAAAACGTTATCAATCACACCCTTAGCAACTTGAGAGAATACTTTAATATTATGTTTACTTAGTAGAGTAAGAGTAGAGAATGTACATTCCTACCATTTCAGTATTTATTTACATTTAAAAAAAAGTAATAATATAGTCACAAGCTCTTATACAAATTTATTTTATACAAACTGATGTGGTATGATAAAATTGGTTGAATTAAATATCTCTTAGCCTTGCATGATTTATTTATATTATTTTATATTTTTATTCCACTAATGAATTAATGCCACATCAGTTTGTACAAGATAAATTTATACAAGAGTTTGTTACTGTATCATCGCTCTTTAAAAAGATGAGTGGGTGTCCCACTCTATGAATCTTACTCTTTTTTAGAGTGTCCCATGGAAGGAGATGGAGTGGGATCTTTCTTTTTTATCTTTCTTTTATTAAATATAATATAATTATATTTATTAAAATAAAATTATTAAAATAAAATTATTAAAATAAAATAATGTTAAAATTATTTTAAAATAATAAAATTATATTTATTTAGATAATATTATTTAATAATATTAAACTTATTTAAATATAATATTATTATATTCAGTTAAAAAGTATAAATTATTTAATCTAATTTTAAATTATTTTTAAATAATATTATGATACTCATGGAGAATTAATAATAATAAATAGTTTATTCTAAAAAAATTAATTTTGTACTATCTTATTAATAATGATGTTTCATGTGTTGCTCTCATCAATAATTTTAATTTACATAATTAAATTAAAAGTAACAAAAAAATTGTGATTTACATAACTAAGAATATTAATAATTAAAATTTGTATAATTAAAACTATTAAAAAATAAATAGTTTATTTTACAAATATTTTTTTATTCACTTCGTAATTAAAAAATATAATTCTTTAAATAAGGGTAAAATTATAATTTGAAACAATTCATTCTCAATTCAAGACAAAGTAAATACATAAATTAAATTATAATTCTTATTTCACACTTTTATTTCAGTGTAAGTAAAAAACCTACTCGCATACCAACTCTCACTCCACACTCTCAATTTCAAAATTTCCATTCATTATGATTCTCAATTCAATCCGAGAAGTAAATATTACCTAAAATGTGCTCCTAGCTCCTAATTATGTCATAAACATATTTATTTACTTGGCCATTTTATTTGACGGCGTTCTTCATCGTAAGGCGTCATCTATCATCAAGCATCTTTCATTGAAGGAATTTTCATACTTAAAGGGTCTCATAATGCTTCCACCTGTCCGTCGCTTTGGGAATGCTATTAACTCAAGTCTTGAACGCTCCTATCTGTTTCAATCAATTACTAAAAGCAGCCCAACATTAATTTAATCATGTGAAAATAATTAATGCTTTTGAAACTATATGACAATATCAACATATCACTAAATTACTCATCTACAGATAATGATAGATATGCCATTTTCTTTTAAACGAAATGGCCAAGATCATAACTAATTAACTGAAAATGTATGTGATTAAGATGAATTGAATGTGCAATATCACATTTGTTTAATATGAGCAAAGCGACTACAAATGTGATATATCCGTGTGTGTGTGTTGGAGAGCACAAGAGACAATAACTTAGTGAAGTCCAGCCCATAAACAAGATATGGATCCAAGTAGTGATTCTTCGAGCAAAAAATAACAAAAAATAAATGTTCTCATACTTGGCCTTAAGTTTAGCGAAATCTATGTAGTTCACTATTATAATGAAAGCTTTAAACAAGAAAAGAGAATGAAGCATTGAGCCCCCACTTGTTTTCTAGAGAAAACTTTTTGTTCATTAATTTATGTTATTAGAGAATAAGCAAAGGTTTACTTTAGTCTTTAATTGTCACTGGTGTAGAAATGCTTTTAAATTGAAGCCGTTATAAGTTATATGGTTGTTCAAATGTAGATTGGGATCAAATCATTAACATTTCCATTTATGGATTTATATATTAGATATGACTTTGAAGATCCATGAGATACTATTGCTTTAATTCTGAGCCGCAAGAAGAGGCTAAAATTAATTCTATAATCTTTTAGATTGCATAGCTAACAAGATCACTGCCTGATTTCATTGCACAAGAAAACAAAGAGTAAATCCAATGGAACCAGAACTTATTCTATACCGAGATTCTGTGATAGAAAGGGTTACTAATGTTGGACTGAAAATTCACAAGATTTTCAGTCCCCAAGGGACTTGATTGAGTGGATTTCCCCAGTTTTATTTAGTTGGTCAGTTGAGTGCAAATACTGAGAAAGTGAGAAGTAGAAGTTAAAAGAATAAATAAATAAAGAAAAAAGGACTTTCAAAATGCAAAAGATTGGTATACATGGAGCCTATTGGAATTGGGTATGGCATGCTAAATATTTAACAAAGATACATTAGACCATGCATGATTTTATCTTGATTCCGAGCTTTCTGCGGAGCAGTTACAGAAATGTAACTGATAGCGAGTAAAAAAGAAAAATTACTAAAAGAATAGTTCTAGATGATCAAGCATGTTTTTTTAACCCTTATGTGCTCAGCATTGCAAATTTGCAATTGCCTACAGCAAGTAATCTTAATCAGTTCGTAAGTGCTGAGTACGTTTTACTGATCAACAAACCTTGAATAATTGAGTCTGATTCACAGGTTTCCATAAGTTCATTCTTCACATTAGAAATGATAAATGTGGGTTTCAATGTCTGTTCAGATCGGGAAGCTTCGCACTCTTGCTTGGCTAGTGGATAAGAGTAATAAAATTTGAAGATATTGATGTTGATTCATAGAAAGCAACAGCCACGGTTTTAGCATAGCAAGTGGGAAAGAGGACCACTTCGATTAGAAAGCATTCTCATCTATATGTATATCAAAGGCTCAGTGGAGGATCCTCATCGTTGATAAAATAATATGAACATATATATTGTTGTATCCAAAATAAAAGCTAGCTTAATATAGAAACTCTAGATTGAATATAAATTAGTATTTATATCAATTAAAAAATGATGATATATTATGTATTTATCTCAATTAAACAACGATGATTTATTATAATACAAGTTCAAGCCTTTTAACTTTTTCTTATATACGTATATGTATTCTGTGTATGCTGAACATCTGCAAGAAGGTCAAACAAAAGTCATTCTTAATATGTCAAGAAATTCTTTCTCATCACCTAAACTCCCCCAAGATTTTCTTGGAAAGTTTCACTTACGAAAATTACTACCACAAAATCCCCTTACCAAAACAAACAATCACAGCCGCTGCTCCTTCGGATGCTATCAATAAGAACTTGGATTCAAGTGTTTTGATGGTACTCTCAGTCCTCTTATGCGCCTTAATTTGCTCACTTGGGTTAAATTTTCTCATCAGGTATATATTAATAAAGTGCTCAAGATTGGCAGCCATTGAATCTTATGCAAATTCATCGACCCCATCTGTCAAGTCATCAGGAATCAAGAAAAATGCAATCAAGACTTTCCCTGTAGTAAAGTACTCAGCAGAATTGAAGCTTCCAGGCTTGGACGCGGAATGTGTTATATGCCTGTCAGAATTTGCATCTGGTGAACTTGTGCTGCTCCTGCCCAAATGCAACCATGGATTTCACGTTCGTTGCATCGATAAGTGGCTCAGATTACACTCTTCGTGCCCGAAATGTAGGCACTGCCTGATTGAAACTTGCGAGAAAATCATGGGTGTAGCCAGGCTGGCTCTTCAGGATCTTCAGTGCCAGTGCTGGAAACTGTAAGTAGTATTATGCCATTGGAACCTGAAGGAATTATACGCAGTTATGGAGGACTCAGCTAAGTAATAATTACATTGGGAATTCAATTCAGAAGTATGGGCTATTCAGTTAACAAGACCCGAAGATGGAACAGCAATTGGTTCTCTTGGGTTGGCAAGAAATTGGAATGAGGCTCCTCATGGTGATGAGAGCAATCTGCAGCTTTTCCTCGGAAATAGTACCTTGAGCCACTTGGAAATTGGAAAAGCCACAGCCCACAGCATTGAACAATTTGTGATTTCCACTTGGCATTTAAAATATTGTTTCTGAATTAATTGATCATTCATCTAACTTAGCAATGTTTTTACAAAAGTTTTAAAAAAAATTGTTGTTAATGGTCACTTATATGCCAATTATATATTTTTAAACCCATTTATTGGGGGTTTTCTTTTGTTTTTTGTTTTGTGCAGGGGTCTGCTCTTTATACAGTATCATATAGCTATAATTTATCACTATTCATCATTGTTTTACTCAATACGAAGTGTATAAAGCGAAACTTGAATTTTAAAATTTGCAAATGTGCACAAAGAGAATTATTTGCAATTCGATTACTGATAATATAATAATCATCAGAGAAAAGTTGTTATTTATATCTATGATTTGCATGTTCTTTGGACTAATCATGAAATTTGAAGTATCAAAGTATCAAACAGATCTCCTATTAGAAATCACTAAAATTAGTCTTCAATGAAATTTGAATAAAATAAAGAGATTTTATCTGAATTAAATCTAGAATGAAAGCCATAATGTTGGAGAAATGCCATATAGATATACCCAAGCGTCTCCAATTTTCTATCTAATGTTGCATATAATTTTCTGCTTTAAAAGAGTGTTTGCACATTCTGCTTGAACATGTCCATAACCTTGACACTCTCTACATTGAATTACAAACTACTTGTTAGTCTCAAAAAATTTATTAAAAGGTCTACCTTTTTGTGTGTTTGGAGCCCTTCGTGGTGATTTCTTCTTTTTTTGCCCATATTTTTCAAGAACTTGTTGAACTTCATAGATGACAAAGGGAGGGATTCACCAACGTTAACCTCACCATCATCTGAATCAGCAACATTTTTCTTCTTTACTTCAGCTTCCAAAGAAATGCTGTTGTCCTTTTTTTTCAGATGAGATGTATAAGAGAGTTAATTACACCGTCATGTGTGAATGTGTCAATATCTTTGAATTCCCCAATACCTGTGGCTTTAATAAGAGACCTGTCAGGTCAAGATCTCAAAATCTTTCTAATAAGCTCAGTAGAAAATGTTTCTTCTAAAGCGAAAGCTTCATTAGAAATATCACAAAGGCTAGCATTGAACTCAGAAATTGTCTCATACTCATGCATTCTCAAATCTTCAAACTTAGTAGTAAGAAATTGAGTTTCGAGCGTTACACCTATTCGGTATCTTCATAGTTAGTTTGAAGAATCTCCGAAGCATCTTTTGCAGAGCCAATTTTTGAGATCAAACAGAACTGATTTTGATCAATACCGTTGCAAATTGCATTGAGAGCTTTGAAATTATAGCGAGCCGTGGTGCTTTCTTCTGTAGTCCATGTTTTCATTAATTGTAGGGCGTGTCCATGCAGTTAAAATAGAATGCCAGGCCATTTCATCAATTGACTTGATGAAAGCACTTATCCTCACCTTCCAATAGTAGTTTCATCATATTCATGCAAATTCCCAAGAATCTCACAGTTAGTGAGTCTACTCTAATATTATTTGCAAGATCTAATTTTATAGACATGTCAATTTTAATTAAATAATTAATTAATAAAATTGCACACCCTAAAGAATCATAATATAAAGTTGAGACAGAGCCCATTTTAGCTTCCAAGACATAATCTTATGTACATAGGGAATTACCTAACAATGAAAATGATATTGTCATTCGGATGCCAATACATATAAATCGCGAGTACAATTCAAGCATAAGAATGCATCATTCCAAATCTAAACATTCTAATTCCAGTTTCAGTATAAACCACTTTATACTCAATGAGTTTTTTTTTTCTCTTAATATATTAATTGTATTGATTCTAAATTTTGTAGAGTTGCTGTAGTAATTTAGAGGTATCACACATAAAATTTCTTGGCGTTCCAAAATTTTAAAAAGAAATTCAAACATTATGGACCTGTGTAAACAGCTCCAGGACTAATTAACAAATCGAAAATTCTTAACTAATGTTCTATATATTGAAAAGCTAAATAATTTTCAGATTTGGAAAGGACATATATAAATATTATTGTACAAAATTTCATATATGTATTTCTAAGATCGTTTGTCCATTGAAAATAATTTTTTCACTCATACCTGGTTCAGAAATCAACAGCTTTGTTATCTTAATACGTCTATTCCGAAATTCATTAAAATAGAAAACTCAAGGAATTGTAGTGAAGCAAAGGTCCTTTTAGAGTTTATTGTCTCTGGTTTTTTAGATCGAAAAACTATGTGTAAAATTCTGTTTCATGTGCATGATTCGTCCAATGGAAAATTGGGCACGTCATGAAAAGTTCTAATCTTATATATGTCCAAGGCTTAGTGGAGGATCCTCATTTATAGTTGATAAAATATACACATTGTTTTATTTAAAATAAAAGCTAGCTTAATAAGCTCTGAATTGAATGTATCAAATAGTATTTATCATTAATCAATGATTATATATTTTTTATACTCATAGTTTCTACACGTACAAAACAGTATTCATTCTTCTTAAATCTAAGGGTTAAAGGGGCTGTTGATCCTTCCCTGTATATATGTGTACGTATTCCCTTTATGCTAAACAACCCCAAGAAGTTCAAAATAAAGTCTCTTAAATCACTCTGCACGCTCTTCCCATTAATAAATTGTATGCTATGTTTAGAGCTAGATACAAGAATAACATGTGTCGGCAAATGTTTTCTATTATTCCAACATTATCCCAATGATCACATCACGGCCTATACTTGTACAACATTATGCCAAGGCAGTGTCCGTGCGGCATTTCATCAAACAGCTTGCTATTTCTATCAATCACCCACTTTTTTTTCTTTTTCTTTGTGGGAGAAGTAGCAAACACCTTGTTTTTAACCCTCATCCACTGTATTGTTCCATGAATTGCACCTGGTGACGTGTACTGCTGTAGCCCAAATGCAATCTTGGATTTAATATTTGCTGCATCGATAACAACGATAAGTGGCTGAGATCACATCCTTGTGCCCGAAATGTTGCCACTGCCTGATTGGAACTTGTGAGAAAATTGTGGGGTATAGCTAGGCCAGCTCTTCAGGACCATCAGTGCCAGGGCCAGAAAACTGTCGTCAGAAATGTTGGGCCACCATAACCTAAAGAAAGTGTAAGCAATGATGGAGAATACAAGAAAGAGCAAAGTCGTGATATTGGGAACCAATTCAAAGGTGTGGGTTAATCAATCCATCGGTTCTTATTATTGCTTGGACTTGTGCAATAAATGTGAATGAAGCTGCTCATGTGCCACTTGTAAATAGGAATGCCGCAGCACCGGGGCATTGGACAACTTGCAACTTCCACATCTTTGTCCTGTTTTCCAGAATGCTACGCGATAAAGATGATGGCATTTCAAATACTGTTACAAAATTCCACCTAATTCAAAATTTTTTTTAATGTCTTTTTCGTATTGTCATTTATTTTATGGTTTTTTCTTTTTATTTTCTATTTTCTTTCTCTCTTTATTCATTTTCCTTGCATTTTCCTTTTTTGGATTTGTTGGTATTTTTGCGGTTATATATGTCCCTCTTGAGGTTCTTTCGGTGCCGAAGATGATGTTGTTTTAATTTTCTAATAAGAATTGTATCAGTAATCATATCGGGATGATATGCCTGAATGGGATTTGTTAAGGGGCCCTAATAGTTGATGTATTGAGGTTTCGATGGCCTGGAATGAGAAAACGATCGGTTGCGTGAGAGTTCATCAAGAGTCTTTTTGAGGATTTCTCTAAGAGAGGAGGATTTTGTTGTTGAGTTCTCATGGTTTTTTTGTTAACTGTTTAATGTTTTGTTTTTAATATTGTGATGTATTGTCTTATTTTGTATTATGTGACACATCAATTTTGGTCAATTAGAAGGGGTTTCACTTGCATTTATTGATGTGAGCTAGACTCATAAATTTCTTCTGGTGCTTAAGTAGTTCCAATGGGTGAAGTTTTTCTTTTCTTTCGATTATTAAAAATTTGTAGTGTCTATAGATATATATTTATGTTTAGGTATATATTTGTGTTTCGTTGGTAGAGGTTGCATTATCTTAGGCTTGAGTCTTAAATTTTATCCTCTATAATGTATTTAAGTTGGATGTGGTCTTGTATTTATATTTTTAAGCCATGTTTGGGAAGTAGGATTAAGTGTAGGGTTGGATTAATTTTGGAATTAATTTTTAATCTTATATTTGGGAAGCTTCACTTTGAATTAGATTAGGGGACTAAATTTGAGTTTAGTCCTAAAATCATGGATTAGTAATCCCAATTTACAAATGAATTTAGTTAGGATTAATTTTAAAAATAATTGTCTATTTAATTAACCAGGACTTCCAGAATTAGTTGCTTTTATATATATTATTTGCTAATTTTTTGATAAAATAAAATTATTTAAAATATGTAATAAAAAATTAAATTAAATATTTAAATAGTTTTTTATTTAATTTAATTAATTTAATCTAATCTAATTTATATTTGCTCATTATAATTATGATTACCAAATAACTAATTTTCTATATATATAGTTTTTATTAATTGTCTTTTAAATTAATTTTGATGATTATTTTATTATTAAATATTCATGAATAGTTCATATTTATATTTAAATGTCCACTTAAATATTATTTAATTTTATTTAAATAATATTTAATATAGTCAAATTTAATACTCTACCAAATATAAAATAATATTACATAATCCAATTAAATTTTATCAGATCTAATCTAATTTAATTTAACTCTACATACTAAACGTAATTTTATGACATTTTATTAATTTTAAATGGAATGCATTCCTTTCAAAAGAAAATTCAATTTTTTTTTAAGTTAAAAGAATGATGTAAATGATCATTTCTCATACAAATTGTTGTTTTCTTGTTTGACGAGAATTCTGGGTTAGAAATTCTTATCAAGCCATTTATTTATTATTCAACACGCAAAAAGATTTTACCTCAACTAAATCTTGAAATGACAGCCCTAATGTTCTGTCACAGGCGTTGGACCTTTTGGTGTCAAGTCTAAAGATTAGTCTAGTCTCGACGAGTAGTGGGGACTCATGTTAGGACAAAATTACGTTATAACTGTTGTACCGTACAACAGTTACTTTCAGTCGTTAAAATTATAATTATATAATTATATTAATTTAATTTAATAATTAATAGTAATTATTGTACCGTATAATAATTACAACATAAGTAGACCCCTCATGCTATATGTTTTCTTTAATTGTTTCTTTTTTTTTTTTTAAATACTTGCAATCATTATTCTCCTCACGCATGTAGCTGGGATTCGAGTTAAGGCCCTTTATTTTCGCACAAAATTTTTTATTATCTCAATATTCTTAATTAGATAGTTTACGTATATAAATTTTTTTCTTGTAAGACTATTTTCATTTTATTAAAGTAAGAATATATATTAAATATAAAAAATATAAATTTTAATACATAAAAATATTTTTTATCTATTAATATATTACAATTTATATATTTATATTAGTGACATTTTTATTTTGTTAAAATAAAGATATATTTATTAGAGAGTGTACACGAAACCACCACTAGAGAGACGATAAAGACTTCGACTATTTAATTTATTCAACCTCTATCACCACATTCCAATTGTTATGATCTGTCTTTATTAACACTTATTAAAAGGCAAAACTAATTTATGTAAGTGTCGGTGTATTTCATATTGAGATTGAACAACTATAATTTAAAAGGTACATTATTTAAATGTTTGATAAATATTAACTGTTGTAGTTTAAAAGTTATATTGATATAATTTTTTATTCGTATGATTAAAAATCTATTATATCTTTAATAATTTTATCAATATTATTATTTAAAATTTATATTTATCATGTATTGTTAATTTTTATTTTTTAATTATAATTTTTTTATAATAATTATAACATAAAAACTACGTAACCTTAATTCTAAACAAATCCCTAAAAAAACTACTATAAAGGACTGACCTATCGTTTATGCTAAAGCTGAAAGTCCAATCTTCACCCTTTTTCTAGACAGAACTGAGCACCAGCCATCATTTTCCATCATTGTCGTCTAACAACTAGTGCCCTCCCTCGCAGGACACACCTCCTTGTTCTTATCCATCCCCATAATTCATATGGATCCAAACAAGTAGTTTTGCAGCACATCCGAATTGAAGGCGTCCGCCAACGTTGGCCCATCTCTGGTCACTCGACGTCACAGAAGCCTAAGAACCAAACTTGTAATAAGAAGAAAAGAAACATCCCGATCTCCCACTGCATGTCGACAATAATATTCTGTAGGGAGAATTTTTTATATAAACAGTAAAAATAATCCCACTTGTAATTTTGGGCAACTTTTGTGGTGGCCGAGTATACTTTCACATTTTATCCGTATAACATTCAAATTTGAACCAATTCAGATGGAGTTGAGATCAAATTTTGGGTGTATAGACATAAAAATTCATGGAGTCAACTAATATGAGTTAAGACAAGTGTTCCAATCCCCTCGTTTTTTTTTTTTTTTTTTCTTATACTATTAAAGAAAAAAGAAAAAAAACTTGGTACGAAATTATCGGGTGTAACTTGTTAAGCAAAATACGAACATGGTGTAAAGGTGCAACCAGCTGATTATGGCGATTAAACACTTAAACTTTCCCAAAACCGAAGTATGAAAGAGAAAGAAAAAAGTCCCTCATCATTTATCAAGAATAGTAAAACGACTCTTGCTATCTCCGATCATACATTATCTTGAGAAATAGGTCACTTTGATTAGAAACGACAAAACTTTGGTCAGTGGAGGCTATGCTACACATATAATCTGAACTTAAAAAAAATCATGGACTAAAATTAAATACAATCTTGATGTACGATAATTAGGAGTCATAAATCATAACCGTTTAATTTATTTTTCTTTTTTATTAGAATTTCTGTTACATATATTTTATTGTTACGCTTGCTCCTTTTTCATAAACGACCATAAATTTATGACAATTTGAATAAATTACGTATTAATATAAATAAGTTTTGTTGTTCTAATTTATTTTAATGCCTTCCGTCAATAAAATATTTAATTTATTTCTTGAGATTTTTCTCTCTCTGAGTGCTTTTATTTTTATAAATTAAGTAGTGGATATGAAGAAACTATTTTACCATCAAGTATTAATACTAACCGTCAGTTCATAATAGTAAATTAAATTGTTATAATCATTCAGCATTATTAGTGCTCTAACGTGCTGTAGCATGAAACAGTTCCACCAAACTCAATAAATTAAAGAATTGCTCGAATCTTTGTTTTATTGTTTGAAAGTGATAGAGCAAGCTTCAAATCAAATGGCTGTCCCACTCCTGGATCTTATCTTCTTCCTAGCCCAAAAATAAGAAAAAAAAAAATGCAGGGTACTTAAGACAGCTGTAAAGTATTAACAATCAGCTTACATAAGTGATTAGTAGATCAATTATATTATTGAAAAAGTAATTTAACCTTCCAAATTTTCTTATATATACTACCCTCATATCTGCTCGGCCACCTCAAGATCAAACTGAATAATTTTTCTAATCATGCCAGCAAGCTCTTTCACATCCACCCTACTCTCCCATGATTTTATCGGAAAATTTCACTCCAGAAAATTACTACTACAACATCCTTATAACCAACAACCAATCACAGCTGCTCCTCCTCCTTACCCGGCTAAAAGTTGCTTGCACTTCAATGTTGTGATGTTCCTCTCAATCCTCATAAGCGCCGTAGTTTGCTCACTTGCGTTTCATTTTCTCATCAGGTGCGTATTCTTAAGGTGCTCAAGACTGTTGGACTCTGAATCTAATGCAAACTCCTCGACCCCGTTAGGCAAGTCTTCCGGAATTCAGCAAAAATCACTTCGGGATTTTCCTGTGGTGAATTACTCAACAGAGTTGAAGCTTCCAGGCTCGGACACAGAATGTGTTATATGCCTCTCGGAGTTTGCGCCAGGTGAGCGTCTGCGGGTGCTGCCGAAATGCAACCATGGATTTCACGTTCATTGCATCGATAAGTGGCTGAGATCACATTCTTCTTGCCCAAAATGTAGGCATTGCCTGATTGAAACATGCGAGGAAAGTGTGAGGTTTAGTCATACTAGCTCTTCAGAACATTCAGTGGTAGTGCCAGAAACTGTCGACAGTATTAGGCCTCTGGAACCTGAAGGTATCATATGCAATTATGGGGGAATGAGCTAAGCAATAACCTTGGGAACTCAAATCACATTCTCGTGGCGTGGCACGGAAAAGGAATCTGTTCTTATGATTGTTGAGCTTGGGCTGTTCGAGATTTGTGGGACTGAAGCTTATCTTAGCCGAGTAAGGCAATTTGCTGCTTTTCCTTGGAAAAAGCCTTCGCACATATGGAAATTGCATTTGAAATAATGCTTTTTCATTTTGTAACGGAGGTTGCAAAATTTATTGTAAATGCTCATATATCCAATGCATTCCTTAGGACTAAAAATTTTGGTGTAGAATCCTCATGAATCCATCGTTCGAATTCCAATCCTCCAAGGGATAAATATTGTGGGGGAAAAAAATGCAAAATTATTAACAAGCCATATTCTTAGTCTTACCGCCTAAATATTAGTCTTCCGAGCTTTTTCTTGGAGGAATACTACTACTTTAAACTCATTAATTCTTTACAAAATACTATTCCGTCTTCTGTATAGAAGGGCCATGTGTACTCCAGTCTTGAGGCGAATTTTAATTATTATTTTGATGGTTTACAGAACTTGATTTTATGTTAAGCGGTCCCCAATTCTTTTCAATTTGATCAAATATAGTTGGATCTCTTCTTTTGATGTGGTCAGAGAACATCTTCGTCCAAATTGAAGAAAATTGAAAACTTTGCCACCTCTCTGTAGAATCCCAGTGTGGCACCAAACTCCCTTATCTTCTTAAAAGGAGGATCAACAATCATAACCAAAACAAAATGAAAATCTATAGAGTAGACACGCATCGTCTACTTAACAACATGGAAAAATTATGAAATTTGACTAATAAGGAGAGGACAAGAAGCTGTGCTTATGTTACGACATCGCCCTACAGTAAGTAGGGATCCGTCTCTTTCTCTCTATGTCTACGCGTGGCTCATCCTCAAATGCCTGAATGGCTGAATGATAGCCTTTTTGCACAGGAGGTGAAGTACGCCAAATCCAATCATTGAAGCATTTGATTCTACTTCAACTCGTTCGTTCACTTGTTGAGAAAGTCACCCTTATATGTAACTCTCTTCCGTATGATATCTGAGTGAATAATCTATGAAGCTATCAGTTGATTATAATTGATTAAACTTTCCTTAAGTTAAAAATATAAAAAGGGAGGATAGAAAGTTTCTTTGTCATTGATCAAGAATAGTTTAACTACTACTCTAGCTCCCGTAAATAATGTCTTTAGGGATGGGTCGCTTTTGATCAGAAACGACAAAACTTTGGTGGAAGTTCGGCTACATATTAAAATATTATAATTAGTTACGTGGACAAAAAAGTCTAGTACTATAATTAAATACCAACTTAATTTAAAGTGCGTTTAGTATTGAGATATTATATTTTTTAAATTATAATTATTATAAAAAAATTATAATTATAAAATAAAAATTAATAATATTTAATAAATATAAATTTTAAATAATAATTTTAATAAAATTATTAAAATTATAATAAATTTTTAAGTATATAAATAAAAAATTATATCAACACAACTTTTAAATTACACCAATTAATATTTATCAAATATTTTATTATTATAATTTTTAAACTATAATTACCTAACATCAATTATAAACGTACCCTTAATTTATCGAGAATGACAGCATAAGCTTTAAATTGACTGTTCCATAGATCTTATCTTCTACCCAGCAAAAAGAAGAATAAGACAGCCGCATAAGTATTTACGGCCAGCTTATGCATATATCATTAGAAGATCAATCATATCATGGACAAAGGAATTTAACCCTCCAAGTTTTCTTATATATAAATCCCTTATCTGCTCTAGTGCTGTGCCACCTCACAGAGTTCAGACTTATCAAGGCTGTAATCATGCCAACAAGCTCTTTCTTATCCACTAAACACTTCCCAGATTTTCTTGGAAAATTTCAGTCCAGAAAGTTGCTAATACAAAATCCCCATAACCAAGAACCAATCACAGTTGCTCCCCCTCCTTACCCAGCTAAAAGTTGCTTGCACTCAAATGTTGTGATAGTCCTCTCATTCCTTATATGCTCCTTAATTTGCTCACTTGGGTTTCATTTCCTTTTGAGGTGCGTATTCACAAGGTGCTCAAGATTGTTAGATTCTGAGTCTAATGCAAATTCCTTGACCACGTCAGGCAAGTCCTCAGGAATCAAGAAAAAGGCTCTCAGGAAATTTCCTGTTGTAAACTACTCAACAGAGTCGAAGCTTCCGGGCTTGGACACAGAATGTGTTATTTGCCTGTCAAATTTTTTGCCTGGTGAGCGTGTGCGGATGCTGCCCATCTGCAACCATGGATTTCACGTTCATTGCATCGATAAGTGGCTCAGATCACATTCTTCATGCCCGAAATGTAGGCGTTGCCTGATTGAAACTTGCGAGAATATCGTGGGGTCTAGTCAGGCCAGCTCTTCGAGACATTCAGTGCCAGAGACAGAGACTGTTGTCGGTATTAGGCCTCTGGAACCTCATGGTATTGTACGCAATTATGGGGGACTCTGCTAAGTAATTACATCGAGAAGTCAATTTTTTATGTTCTGAGTAGCGTTCGATTAAAAGATGTGAGTTAAATCAATCGACAAGATTGAATCACGGAAAAGCAGATTTTGTTCTCATGATCCTGTTCGAGAAACGGGACTGAGTGAAAGTGAGGAAATCAATTTTGCTGCTTCTTGACCCATTTGGAAATGGGATAAAAGGCCATAGCCCGCATAGCATTGGAAAATTTACGCTTTCAAAGTTTCAATTATGCGTCCAGTTTATTAGAATTGGTAAACAGTTGGGCATTTTCAATTTGTAAAAAAAAAAAAAAAAAATTCCATTGTGTTTGAGGTCCTAATTATATTATTTTAGTTTTAAGTCCCAACTATCTGGAATTGTTAATTATTATTAACATTTATTATTTTTTTTATGAATTATTATTTCATCTATTCATGATGGATATTAATAGCGGACTTGCATGGTAATTAAGTTATATTATTTAGACTCAAAGACTGTGGTTATGTTTAGTGTGTGTTTGATGCGTTTTATTTAATGACCGGAAGAAGGGATGATAAATTGATGGGTCGAATTGGGGTTTTCTAAGAGCAGCCTAAACCCATGTTGGTGGATAAAAAGCCCAAGCCCTCTAACAATCTATCCAAGATTGGAGAGCTGGGCCTGGGCTAGATCATTGCATGCTTGGACTTCAAGAGATTATTTAAACAATTATTTAAATTGTTTTAATTATAATCGGGTAATAATAAATTAAAGAAATTGACTGTTTTAAAATAATATGATAAATAAATAAAATAAAAGCTTACAATTTAATTTTCTAGTATTGAATTTTAATTCTCTCATCCGCTACCTCCTATTGAAAGAAAAAAAAAAGTATTTAAAACTTGAAGGTCTTAAATTAATTGATCTTTGAATAATTAAACTTGATTGGGGAATCTAAAATTATTTAATCCTTCATTTTTTTTGTTTGGTTTTATTTTAAATAAAACTTATGGGGTTTAAATAATTTATTTTATCTTTACTAATAAAAGTTCAAATTTTAAATTTTTTTTTTTATAGTCAAGTTTAGAGCTTTTCAATTGTCTAAAATGTCTATTATATATTTTAAGGTGGTGATTTTTCACCCCATAAATTTTATAAATCCACCTCATTTTCAAAAAATTATTACAACAAGTTCACAATATTTTTTAAAAATTTAAATTAAGAAAAAATTAAAAAATTAATTAATTAAATTCATATTCATTTAATTTTTTGAGACTGTTTTTTTTAATTATATTTGATCAATAAGGTTGCTTTAACATAATTCAATATGACTATTCTACCATAAAAGTATGAAATATCTAAAAAATTACTTTAACTTTTATTTTTTTGTACAATTTTTTAAATTTTAATGATGTTTAAGTAGTAATTTATTAGTATGATTATTAATATTTCACTAAAATAATAAGGTATAATTAGGACATGTGGAGTATTGAAAATTATTAAGTTTATATAAAACATGTTATATTACAAAACATAAAATTAAATTCCTAAACAATTAATTACAACAATATATTTATTTCTTAGAGTAATTTAGTTATTTTTTATTATAAGGGTAAAATAGTCAAATTAAATGCATCTTAAAACAACCTTAAATAGTTAAAAATTATTAAAAGACTAAGTCAGAAAAGAAAAAAAATATTACAAGAATGATTTAATTAATTAATTGTTCGAACTTATTATTAATTTGTAATTTTATAAACTAATGAAAATTTATTATAATTATTTTATGGAAGTGGGGTGGGCTTATAAAATAGTGGGGTGGAAATATCCACACCCTATATTTTATATTATCATTTCATTATGATCCTTTAATAACAAAATTCTAAAAACTTCTTAGTAAAATAATTTTATAATTTTTAATAAAATCTCTTATTTAATCTCATATATAAGTTCTTTTCAAATTTTTTACTCTAATTTATTATTTTTTAGTAGAATTTTTGAAAATTAAATAAGATATTTTTTCTCATAATAGTAAGAGATCAAATTTTAAGTTTTTGAGAATAGATGTTGAAAATTTTTTTTGGAAATATTAAGGTATCTAAAATATCTTTAACTTAATTACTTCATAATCTTATTTCATTTTTTTATAGTATAACTTTAAAACTTACCTATTAAAGTAATTATGTAATTTTTAATAAAAGTTCTCATTGACAACCAAACAATTAATTTTTTTGTCAAAATTCTATTTATAAAAATTCTACTAATAAAAACTCTATTGAAATAAGTTTTATTTAAAATTTTTTACTAAATAGAGTCTTAGTCCTCATGAGGGAAAGTACTAATTAAGAAAAAAAAAAGAATAAAATAAACTCTTGTCATGCTAGAAGGATATATTCGTATGGACAACAAATTAGTTTTCTTATCCTTTTTCTTGGAGGACTCTATTGCGAAAAATTAATTCTTTAAGAAATTTCATTTGGCCATTTGTGATAGATGGATATAATTTTGATTTCATTTTTCTTGTCTTTGACTAACAAGGACTACTCGAAGTCGGTGCTCAATTTCATTATGGTAGAGCCTTGACCAAGACACATGGTCGATTTTCTAATTTCCTCAACTTTGGAAAGATATAATAATCAAATCATTAATTTTTATTAAATTTTCAAATAAGTTGTCCCATATTCAATTCAAATAAGTCTAATCACATTTATATGATTTAACATATTCTCATGAATGTGAATATTATGGTGAGGGTTTGATGAAGTGATTTTTAAGTAGTTTTCTTTAATTGACCAGTTTAATTTAAATTTTTTTCATCTCCTTAACTTTAAAGAAAAATGATATAAATTTTAGTCAGATCTCTTCTAGAAAAAACAAAAAGTTGATATTTCAAATCAACCAAAGTACCAAACTAAGAAAAGAACTAGTTTAATTTGGACTATAGATAAAAAGCATGGCAAAAATAAATAAATAAATAAATGTACGGCAGCTACTCTCATGAATCGATATATCTGTAGTATGTAGAGCATTTACATTTTGTAAAATGTGAGACCCTATCTAATTGAAATCCATATTTTACAAAATGTAAACATCCGCACATGAAAATTATTATACATTTATAAATTGATTTCATTAGTGATTACTCTAAAACTCAAAGAACCCAACGTTTACTCATTCATTGCTCAAATGAAATAACAGAGACGAAATCAAAATATGACGGCTGCCATTCCGTAAACAACCAGCAGCTTGAAAGTTGAAATTTAATTAAAATTTCCTTTTCAAATCTTCTTTCTTCCTTTTCGTGTATAAAACCAAGCACAAACCAAAAACAAATAACTCAATCAAATCAATCTCCTGATTAAATGTCCCAAACATTAAACCATAAACACCACACAGACCAAAAATGACACACACATCTTCAGCTTTAGCTATAACACTACTATTCTCACTAAGCTTTCATTTTAGCTTTTCATTTGCAAACATAAGCTTAGGCTCCACTCTTTTCGCTTCAAATTACTTGAACCAATCTTGGCCTTCACCAAACAGCACATTTTCTCTCACATTCGTTCAAAAAACACCAACTTCTTACATTCCCGCCATCACTTATTCCGGCGGAGTTCCCGTCTGGACCGCCGGAAAAACCGCCGTTGACTCATCTGGGTCCTTTCAGCTTCACCCCTCCGGCACTCTCCGCCTCGTCAATGGCACCGGTACCATCATCTGGGACTCTTCAACCGAAAGTCTTAATGTCTCCTCTGCTTCTCTTGATGACTCTGGCAACTTCAAACTCCTCAAAAACGATAGCGTTTCCGCTTGGTCCTCGTTTGATAACCCCACCGACACCATACTTCCTTCACAGAATTTCACTTACGGAAAGATTTTGCGATCTGGGTATTATTCATTTACTCTCCTTAGATCAGGGAATTTAACTTTGAGGTGGTATGATAGCGTTGTTTATTATAATGAAGGCTTCAAATCAAGTTTGACTTCACCAATTTTAAGTTTGCAGCCAAATGGAATTTTGTCAATATTTGATGAGACATTATCTAGTGCTGCTATTATTGCTTATAGTAGTGATTATGCCGAGGGTAGTGATGTATTGAGGTTCTTGAGATTAGATAGCGATGGTAATTTGAGGATCTATAGTTCTGCTAGAGGTACTGGGTCTGTGACCAAAAGATGGGCAGCTATTCCTGACCAATGTCAGGTCTATGGTTATTGTGGGAATATGGGTATTTGTGGTTACAATGATTCAAGTTCGGATCCGGTATGTAAATGTCCAAGTCAACATTTTGAAATGATTGATGGAAATGATAGTAGGAAAGGGTGCAAGAGAAAAATGGAGATCGAGAGTTGTCGGAGGAATGCTACGATGCTAGAATTGCAGCACACCAAGTTCTTGACGTTTCAGCCAGAGTTAAGTTCTCAGGTTTTCTTTTCAGGGATATCAGCTTGTAGATTGAATTGTTTGGTTTCTAGTTCTTGTGCTGCATCCACTTCGTTGTCTGATGGAACAGGGTTGTGTTATTTGAAGACACCGGGTTTTGTTAGCGGGTATCAGAATCCGGCGGTTCCTAGTACTTCATATATTAAGGTTTGTGGACCTGTGTCACCAAACCCCTAAATTAGATGTGGAAATGAAGTATCTTGAAGAAACGGTATTAGAGTGTGGGACCATTGTGTTTTATATTTATTTTAAATGTTAAGACCTGTGTTAAATACTACTATCTATTTAATTTTTTGGATTTAGTTATTTCTCTAACGTGATATGATTCAATTTCTCCTTGTGTAAATTCTTTTCAATTTGGGCCCTTGTCTTTTGGCCCCTCTGCGAGTTTCTCAGTTTAACTTTTGGGTTTAAAGATGAAATTTTTTGCAATAATGTTGGCCAATAAGCAAAACTTTAGACTAGTTTCGGTTTTATTCGCTTATGGATTTTGAGCAAAAACTAAAACTTCCATAGTTGTAATAATTTGCTCAATTTATGATCAAGTAGTTTCCTTCAAATAGAACTTTATTGGCTTAATTTGGTTATATTAGATTTATAAAATATGTGAAATTTTCATTTTGGTCCAGGATGCTCTCTCCTATTTAAATTTAAGCTTTTGTGAGAATAAATACATTCTATTTGATAGTTAATAAGTAAATAAATTATAAACTTGTTGATTACCATAGGGAATAATATACGAAGTTGATATTTTCAAGCAAAAAAAAAGGGCAAAACATCGCTTTTGTTTTACTAAACTAATCAACGATTCTGTAATATTTTACAACACATCGAAATTTCTGAGTATCAACATTTTTATTGGTCTTACCATTTTACCCTTGATGGTTGTTTGGTGTTGATATTTTCAAGTAAAAAAAAAAAGGGCAAAACATCGCTTTTGTTTTACTAAACTAATCAACAATTCTGTAATATTTTACAACACATCGAAATCCCTAAGTATCAATATTTTTACTGATCTTACCATTTTACCCTTGATGGTTGTTTGGTGTTGGGAATATAAATTATTTTAGTTATTTAATTGAATAATTTTTGAATCATAATTAATTAAAAAATTAAATACAAAATAAGTATACATATACTATTTTTGGAGAATAATAATTTGAGGGTTTTGAAAAAATATATATCATAAATTTTGCATTTTACTTTTTAATATTTTTGAAATACTTTTTAGAATTAATTAAAATTTTTGAAATTCCATTGCTTTTTTCACAATTTTAAATTTAGTTTTTTAACTAATTATGATATTAAAAATACCAAACAACTATCAAAGGTAAAATGGTACGACTAGCAAAATAATTTGACATTCACAAAAGTTTAAATACATTTTGAAATATTAAGAAGGTTAAGTCAAACAATAGAATAATTTCTTTCCCTCTTCTTATATTTTCTAATGAGAAAATGAAGTAAAGAGAAAATAAGTTGAGAATCTTTTTACGGTCTTAATTTTATTTTTGGGTGCCTTTAAGTAAAGCATGAGATCCCACTCTCTATTACGTTGCTTTGTTTGTCCCCGTAAGGTTTTTTTTTCGAAAGGATTATCTCGATTTCCCTTGCCCTTTTGCTAAGCTAAAAGTTAAACAGTGTCCTTCATGTTGGTTGAACCAAATCTTGCATACTTGATCTAAGAACAAGTTCTTAATTTCTTAATTTCTAATTTAATTAATTAATCATGATCAAAATTATCAAGGTCAAAAGCATGTTACAGTAATCATAAGTTTTAAGTGCTCTGAAAACGAAGAACTATCAAGTCTTGTCTTCACTAAAAATCTGTAGAATCTTAATAAATTAATACTCGATAAATTGATAATCTCGAATATATAATAATTTTTGTCGGTCTTGACTAGAGGCCAATGTAATAAATTTATAATTCGATGAATTTATAAAATAATAACTTTAAAAAAAATCCTATTTTCATATAGGATCCACTTATCATATTAATTAATGATTACTTATTTTGAAACTAAATCCACAAATGATATGTCATATGCCTTTTGTGAATTAAGTAAATTCTTTGTGTTGATTGATGCTTCTTGACATGAATTTAGAATTGAATCTCATCTAACTCTTTTTCTAATATGAACTTTCAATTTGTATTATTGCAACAAAGCAGGCTCTATATGTCATCTTTAATATGAAAAAAAATATAAACTCTACATCAATCTAATTATTACCAATGTAAGACAACTAACAACTATTCAAATGAAATAAGGAATTTCTTCATAAATTTATAATTGTTTAATTTATAGATATATCAGTATTTGCTAAGTTAATGATTTTTCATAGTCTTAATGCTATTAATTTATCGAGATTTTACAATATGTTTTTTTTAATTATTTTAAAGGATACATGGAATATAATTTGTTAAAAAGTAAAACTTCATTAAATTAATACTCAATACATTGATAATCTCGATTAAATAATAGCTTTTGTTGGTCCTGACTTAGGGCCAATGTGATAAATTAATAATTTGATAAATTTATTAGATAATAAACTTTTAAAAAATATTCTTTTTCTATAGGACCCAATTAGTATATAAATTAATAATTAACTAATTTAAACTAAATACCTATGAGGCTTTTGAAAAATAAGTTTCCAATTCTAACTTTCTTGAAATTATTTTCGATTTGAAGCCATTATTATATTCCATATATTATGTTAAGGGAAATATGAGAGAGATCAACTTAATATATTGCCTCCAAAGTTTTCTCTAACAAGCTATCATTTAATCATGATCTAGCCATGCCATCCTATCAATAGATTATCATCTGGCTAATTCATTCAACAAAGATCAAATGAAAACTGTATTATACAGTATTGCTCTTTCCTTTGTCCTTTTCCTTGCTTTTTGCCGTATCACTAGTGATTACTCCCAATCCACAGCACCACTTTTCCATTCATAAAGAAATCCAAATTAATAGAATCGCTACATTCTTCAATTATACTAACCTCTATACTTCATATACATTACTATTATGCATGTGAAAATATCTTTATAAATCAATAAATTATTAATTTATTGATAAATTAATAGTTGTAAATTTATGGATCTATTAATATTTGTTAAATTAATAGATTTTTGATGGTTAAGTGGCTACTAATTTATTGAGATTCTACTACCAAACAATTTTTTACTTAAAATATTTTTTTAATTCAAGTAATAGATAATTTTTTTATAATTTTCTTTTGACTGTAAAAAGTAATAATGATACAAATTTTGACTTCGTATAATAGTTTAATCAAACGTTACGAGCAATAACTGTTATTTTTCTAATTAAATCTCATTTTCCGGTGATCTTTATATGGTTGCGTAAATCCGTGATAGGGATGTCAATGCTACCTGGCAAAATTTTCAAATTCAATGAACGGCAGAATCCAATGGGCAGCTGTGGCTGAAGTGGGTGGCAGTTCAGAATTAAGCAGATGTAAATAATAAAACAATTTCCAGAGAGAGGATCATAAGAGGAGCATTGTCAAAGTATAAAACTTTAAGTCATGAAATTCTTGAGACAGAGCCAGGATGGAAATTAATTTCCGCTAAATGAGCCACTTTCTTCGTCACTGCATTTTAAAAAGTGCTTTCCACTAAACAAACCGATAGAGTTTCCCTCAAAAGGCCCAACCAGCCACTTTTGTCTATAATAATTATATTAGAAAAAAAAACATTAAATTTGTAAGGGCAAAACAAACAACTCTTGTTCTTCTTATCTTTGGAAACTTTGTGCGTTAAATGTACCACTTGTCATAAGAGGCAACTTTTTGTACACAAACCTACTGGTAGGTACGTCCATATTTTGTAAACATGACTTTGAACAATAGCTGCTTTATCCAGATGGATTGATATCAACTTTAATTTAAGCCTTTAATTAGCCAGTAATTCATGAATCAGTTTGATATTTTATATTTCCAGAGATATTTTGAGGATCTGAGAACAAATACTGCTATAATTTGCAGCCACAAGCAAAGGCTATATAATATGTTGAACATGCTTAGATTGCAATCGAACTATATGCATGCATTGGAGAAGGGTTTTGGCTTGATGATCTTTGGTATCTCAAACAAAAGAAAGAGATCTATGGTGGCAAAATATCCTTGGTATCTACAGATTCTAAGTGGATTGCTTGCTGTAAGGAAACCTTTTTCATTTTAAATTGTTTAGTTTCGTAGTTATATATGTTTTACATGGTGTTAAAGGAAGCACCGAGAATATTATGATAAGATTGCGATTACTAAACTTTTAATTGAAGTGCAAAAGGAAAGGAAGCATAAAGTTTCTTATCAAGAATAGTCTAACAACTGTAGTTATCATAAAATATTAAATTCTATCGAATTAGTGGACCACTTTGATTTCAAAAAGGGAAAAACTTCGGTGGAGGATCCATTTAAAACTACATAATGTGGACAAAAAATCTATGATGTACAATCAAATATAATTAAATAAGAAGCTTCTCAACATTCTACATGGCCACTTACACTTTTAACAAAAATCATATACATGTCCACTTACACTTTTAACAAAAATCATATGCATATCCTGGTTTGTCTAACTTTATATATGTATATATATAGCACCCCTTTGTGCTTGCCACCTCCAAGAATTATAAGTTGAAGCTAAAGTTTCTGAGCTCACTCCCAGTCTCTAAACATGTCAACAACCTACTCTTTCTCTTCCACTGAACTCTTCCCAGATTTTTTTGGAAAATTTCACTCGAGAAAATTACTCATGCAAAATCCCCTTAATGAACAACCGGTCACAGCTGCTCATCCGTACAGTAGTGAAAGCAGCTTGAACTCAAATGCGGTGATTGTCCTCTCAGTCCTTGTATGTGGCATAATTTGCTCATTAGGATTACATTTTCTCATCAGGTGTATATTAGTTAGCTGGTCAAGATTAGAGTACTCAGGGCCTAGAGCCAACTCCTCAACCCCATTAGCCAAGACAGGAATCAAGAAAAAAGCTCTAAAAGCTTTTAGTATTGTTAAATACTCAGAAGAGTTGAAGCTTCCAGGCTTGGACAATGAATGTGTTATATGCCTTTCAGACTTTGCGCCTGGTGAGCGTGTACGGATCCTACCCAAATGCAACCATGGTTTTCATGTTCGTTGCATCGATAAGTGGCTTAGATCGAATTCTTCGTGCCCGAAGTGCAGGCATTGTCTGATTGAATCTTGCAAGAAGATTGAGGGATCTACCCAGCCTAGCTCTTTGTCCGGAATTTCCACACCAGTGCAAGAAACTGTTGTGAATATTAGGCCATTGGAACCTGAAGGCATTGTGCGAAATTATGAGGGACTCAGCTAATTTTACAGGGAGAAGTTTATTCCACAAGACTGATTTAGTGAGCCTAGTTCATCAGTTCTGATTTTGGACAACTATCGCTGTCCGATATTTGTATTTTTTAATATATATTTACACAATTTGGACCACTGTATTCAATTTGTTTAATTAAATTAGTAATCTTTTGAAGTTTATTTAATTCTCTATTTCTGTAGCAAAATTGTTTTGAATTTGCCAAGATCAATATTCTCTCTAAATTGAATTTAAAAATAACAACCGTATATGCCATTCGCACGCACTTTTTTTCCCCTTAATTTACGTTTTGGTGCTATCCAACAATACAAAAGGATAAACTCTCCCTCACAAGACTAACACTAATGTTATCCACCCAGTAAGATACCGATCCAGAACAATGATAATTATATTGTTACAAATAAAAATAAATTAAGAACAGACTTTTTCCAACTTTAATTAGCCTATAAATGGTCAATTAATATGATGAAAATATAAAATTAAATTGCAACTGTGTAAGAAGAAAATACTTTCCCCGCTGGGAAGTTTCTATGTGCATGAAATATATGATAATAAGGGTTAGCTAAGTTGTAACATCTTCAACTTACAGCAAATGTTATAACCGCTGGATCCAACATAGTGGTTGTTTCAAAGGTTAGTATTGAATAACACATGCAGATTAAAAACATGATATAGGGGGAAAAGGAGTGATTGCTAGTTTTCCCCTATAAAATCAATATATACTAGGGATGACAATTTCTGGGTTTGCGTCTGGGTCCGGGTTTGGCCTTTCTGGTTCTGGACCCGAACACCAAAATGTCATATCGGACCCAGATTTAAACCCGCTTTTTATGAGTACGGGTCCAGTCCGGTCCGGTCCGGTCCAGTTTAAATCTGGAAAAATATGGATTTCTGGATTGCGGGTTTTAAACCTGGATCACATATAAATAAGAAAAAAATACAAACCCAATTTTACAAAAATCAAATATAAATTCTAAAATTTTCAATGTTTCAAAGTAATAAACCATTCACAAATACCAATCTATAATAGAACATTCCTAAAATAAAACGTGTCTACAATTCAAACTCACGATTCACATGTTCAATTCATGAACTTCAAGGATCGGCGTCCGGCGAAGCAACGAATGTCGGCTATTGATGATAATGATGCGGACGATGACAATGATGACGATTGGCAACATCACAGCCGCGATTACGATTGGCAAAAGTGGACAAACGGTGGCCAAATGGAGGCTAATGGTGCTGATGAACATGAACACAACGAAAGTATGACCAGTGACAATGATGATTTGATGAAGAGAAGAGCTTAAGAGAGAGGAAAATGACTATTTGGTGAAGAGAAGAGAAGAGAAGAGTTGAAGAGGGAGGAAAAGAATGAGAAGAGAAGAGAAGAGTTGAGGCGGCGGCAAGATTGTGAAAGTGTGAAATTAGGGCATCAGTTTTTTTAATTTAAATTAAAAAATAATTTTAAATCAAAGATATCCGAGTCCAAGTTTCGGATATACGAGTTCATCCAAACCTGGAACCGGACCTTGATACGTTCGGGTCAACAAAATTTTAATTAGGATACCAGATTTATTTTAATCCGGTACGGGTTGAACCCGGCCCGAATTATCTGTGTTCGTCCGGGTCCAGTCCGGGTCCTGATTAAATTGCCATCCTTAATATATACCCCTTATTTCTTGATTGCTTTTATAATAACCAATAACTTTTTAGCAGTATAATTTTTATAATATTATCCTTATATTTCAAATATGCTTTATTTATATTTATTATAAAATAAGTAAATTATATAAATGAAAAATAAAAATATTTAAGTACTAAAAAGAGAAATATATTTTTCGGTGTGAATAAAAATTAATAAGATATTTTTCTTGTATTTTTAAAATATTTTCTCATAATAAATATATATTTATATTCTCAAGATAAATTATCAAACAAATGGTCTATTTACCCCTTTTTTAATTATTATGCAAATAGTGGGAAGTAAGCTAAGTAAGGGTAGGTTTTTAATGCTGTATCTTTTAAAATAATTGATGTTAGCTATGCTGTAAAATATTGTAAAAAGAATCAGTTAAATATTTGGTAAAATTTATTTTCAGAAGTGCTGAGAGCTTTAAAAATAGTTATATGTGTTTAGTAAATCTTGATATTAAATTACTTTAAAAATGTAAATGATTGAATTATATATAATGTTGAACAAAATTTATTTACACGTTTATAAATATTTATGTAAAATATTTTTTATTGTATATAGATAATAATTTGTAACTAAAATAAATACTTTATATTAATAATTTTAATTTTTATTTTGTTATCTTAATATAACTGCTGCAACTACTACTACTACTACTACTACTACTACTACTACTACTAATAATAATAATAATAATAATAATAATAATAATAATAATAATAATAATAATAATAATAATAATAATATCTTTAAAGTTAATGATTTGATTTCGTAGTTAATAAGGATAATTTTATATTTTTATAATATATATGAGGATATATATGAAACTGTATTCAATATGAAATTGATTCTCAAAATCAGATTTTAAAAAACTTTTTTTACTGCTTTTCAAAATCTACGGTAGAATGAGTGATTTTGCCAAAAATGATTTCTAAAAGAATTTACAAAACACCAAACTTAGCCTTTAGCTTTTCAAAATTACTTTTGAGCCTCCCTAAAGCAATACCAAACAGACCCTGAGTAGTAAATATTGATTTTAGTGGGGAGAATTTGGCAATCTCTCTGTAGAAAAGTGGTAAAATATGTTATTATTTTAAATTGGAAATGCTCCAACTTAACAATCGACCGATAATATATTATGTTAGCGTAAAATTATGTTAGAATCATAATCCTTTTTTCACATATAATTCAGGAACATTAATGTTCTATCACCAAGAATCAATAGCAGAATATGCGAAAGCCCACCTGAACCCATCATTCGCAATTACTCCCTAAAGTCATGTGGTTGACCTTCCAGATCAACACGTTCTCCTAGAGAATCCTTTAAGTTTCTTTATGCTCTCTCTTTTTGATGATGAGATGTGAAAAAGAATACAATGACGATATGTGTGACCCAGGGACTATAACCACATATATAGACAACTTTTCCTGTTGTTTTTACGAATTTCTATTTCAACCCATCATAGAAATAGAAATTACTCTTAAGTCTCTACACATTAGAGATCCACACCCTCTTAGGTACATTGAAGCCAATATCACTGTAAACCTTAACAGATCACTTTTAATTGGGCTTAACTTTATATGATAGTCTGCAACACATAATTATTTACATATAAGCCTAAGTTGGATAAGGATCCAACAATGCTAAATTAAAGATCCAACAATCTCCCACTTGTATTATATTTGTAACTTTATAATTACACCTTGCAAAAATAGCCACATGAGCTCAACCTTACTATCATTACCGAAATATATCTCCAACCAATTCGGTCCATCAATCATACTAATATAAGATCAGAGTGCCCCTGGTTACAATTATCGTAAATCTATCGATCAATGGTCACTATGGTAATGCAACTGAATAACATAGATCATGATGTGGATGTCTAGCATGAAAATTTCATGCAATGTAATCTTAAACACGCCTATTTGCAATGGGTTCACCTTAAACCTTAGTGATATCATACTATACTAAAGTCAGAGTGAGAATAAAGGAAAACTTTATTTCTGTAGAAAATAACTCAAAATATCCATAAACTAAAATAACTGAAAAATATTTATATTATAAGAGCATCTAAAATCACAAACTTCCATTAAATCTATATATCCTTCAATGTCATGACACATATACGAGCAGTGTGCTCATAAAACATTTTAAACGGCAATCCCTTAGTAAGCGGATTCGTAATAATGAAGTTTATACTAATGTGCTCTATAGAAAACTATCTACTCTGAACTCTTTAACACTAGGAACTTGATGTCTCTATATTTTGGCTTCATCGAGCTCTTGTTGTTATTAGAAAACAACATTATTTACTTATTGTCACAAAATAATTTGATTGGTCTGTCAATACGATCTACTATGTACAACCGCATGACCAAATTCCATGGACATATTCCATGATTAGATGCCTCATAACATCCTATGGACTCTGCTACAATCATAAAATAGGCTATAAGAGACTGTTTAACATTTTTCCATAAGACAACATCCCCAACTAGTAAATAGATGTAGCCTAATGTGGACTTCATACTATCTTGGCATCTAGAAAAATTAGAGTCAGTGGAACTATTGATCTCAAGCTGATTTGACCTCCAATACGTAAGTATATAGTCTTTCGTTCTCTGTAAATACTGCATGACCCGTTTGGTTGCTTTCCAATGGTTTACTACTAGATTACTAAAATACATGCCCAACAACCCAGTAACATATGTAATATCTGATTGCGTACAAGCATGAGCACACATCAGACTTCCTATTAATAACAAATAAAGAATTTTATGCATTTTCTTTTCCTCAGAATCATTCTTGGGGCACTAATTGAGACTACACTATCTCTTTTAGCCATAGGGTATCACATGGTTGTAGTCTTGCATGTCATATCTATTAAGAACTATTTCGATATATTTCTTTTGTGATAATCCAAGAATATCCTGGGAGTAATCCCAGTTGAAATACAAGTTATGCAACCCAAGAAGGGGGGTGAATTGGGATTTTAAAAATATGCAATACAATTTGCACAACAATTTAATCTATTACCTTAATCAAATCAAAAACAATAAATTCAATCAAGCACAATATTAAAAGAGTAAGGGAAGAGAAAGAAAACACAAGAATTTTTACGTGGTTCGGCTATCCCCGCCTACGTCCACGCCTCCAAGCTCACCCGGCTTGAGGATTTCACTATCCAAGCCTCCCAAGGCTTCAAATGTTTACAATTGACTTCCAAGGTGTCAATGGACCTTTACAACAAGAGATTATCTCCCCAATCTCTTCAACCCAAGTGTTTCCCACACTTGTACACTCACAATTTGATGAGTAATGAAAATCACAACAATAAAACTCTCTTTAAGGGTGAATAACAAATTATAGCTCAATAATGATTCAATAAATAATGATTTGCGAAATGGAAGCTCAATATATGTTATATGATCTTGTTTATGCTTGGATTAGTCCTTAAAATGAAGTTGGGATTGAGTTTTTATAGTTAAAGCCCGAAAACTAGCCGTTATAGACAAATTCCAGCAACCAAGCAGTTAGCCGCTTGATTTATGCGGCTAGCCGCTTGTAACAGTGATATTACCGTTATTTTTGAATTTTGCTACAGTACCACTGTTTAGGAAAATTACACTTTAGCTCAAAACTTTCTGTAATTATATTATGACCCAAAATGTCATAAAACTTTGCAAATAGGTCCAATTCTAGAATTTTCAAATAGTAATTTTTTTCCAAAACTTTTTAAAATTATGATATGCCCCCAAAGAAATTAATAATTTTCAAAGAGTTCCTTTTCAAAATTTAACATAATACTCATAATTTTCAAAGATTTCAAAACCTTTCACTTTAGTCCAAAATATGAAAATATAAGATTTTCCTCAGGCGGCTAGCTGCTAGCCTCAGGCGGTTAGCCGCTTCCTCTCTGTCCAATTTTGGATTTCATGTGATTGAATTTCATTCGGGTCCTCAAACTTTCATAAATTATAGTATGACCCAAAATGTTTCAAAAATTTGCAAATAAGTCCAAATCCGAAATTCAAAATAATATTTATCAAACTCAAAGATTGCAAAACTTTTCATTTAAGTCCAAATTACTCAAATCCACAAAATACTTTATCTTATAAATATAAAACCTTTTAGTTTATGAAAAATAATTATTGAATTAATCTTTTGAGCTTCTCAAATGCTAAATCATGCATTAATTAAATCATACTGACTTTACAAGAATTTATCACAATAATTCATCCGTTGAGCTCTTAACTTCATTCTTGATTTCGCCGTTGTCCGATGAGTGTCTTGAACTTGATTTCACTTTATTCACTTCCATAAATATTACCCTTCAAAAACTAGTGAACTTGTGAAATACAATATTTATCAAATCACTTAAGACACATGTTTGTTATCATCAAAATTACATTATGTGTAACCCTTTAGGCTAACACCAGTGTATCTTTATGCCTAATACAAAAGAAGCGCCATCAATTCTTTTATCTCAAAATTCTTAGTTAGAAATCTCTTAGTTTTGTGCAATAAGTCCACATCAAAATGTAATTTACATATAAAACTAGAAAAATATACTTACTCCCACAGAACTTATGGTATATGCAATCTTCGACCAGATTCATCTCAAAATTGAATGAGATGATCACTTGATAAAACTTGAAATACCATTATCAAGATGCTTGCTAGCCCATAGATGGATTTCTTAAGTTTACAAATTATATTCTTTGGGTCTTTTAACTCAAAGTTTTCTAATTGCACCATATAGATCGTTTCATCAATGTCACCATTGAGAAACACCATCTTCACATACGTCCGATACAACTCAAAATTGAAATGCACCACTAATGCAATTATGATCTTAAAAGAGTCTTTCGAAGAAATTGAAGAGAAAGTCTCTTTATAGTCAATGGTTTTTTTTGTGTAAAGCCCTTTGCGATAAAACGATTTTTGTACCTCTCCACAATGCTTTTTGAATCTCTCTTGATCTTAAATATTTATTTGCAACCAATGGATTTCGTAATTTTTTAGCAATATGAAAAGATCCCAAGTGTCATTGTCCTTCATGGACTTCATCTCCTCATTCATAATATCAATCCACTTTTGAGGGTTAGAACTTTGCATGCCTTGACAGAAATTGATCAGATCATCTTCCATCACTCCAATATCTACCTTATTTTCTTGGAGAAATACAATGTAGTTACCAACACTGTACTTTTCATTTCTTTAATGGATCTCCTTAATGGCATAGGTTCTTCAGGCAATAGAGTTTGTTTTTCTATAATAACTTCTTGTATAGGAGGTTCTCTAACATTGTATTGATATGTTTGGTCTTGAACAAAGTTATGAATGCCAATAACACTTGTAGGAATATCAATATATTCATTTTCAAAGACAAAGTTTCTAATTGCATCTCCTCCCAACAAACTCGATATTCTCAAAGAACCGAGCATTTCCTAACTTGAAAGTCCACTTAGTCGCTGGATCATAAAACTTGTATCCTCTGTATCTTTTATAGTATCCAATAAAATAGCAACTCATTGCTTTTGAGTCTAGTTTCTTCTCATTAGGCTTATATAGCCTTGCCTCAACTGTTCATCCCTAAACATGCAAGTGCTTTAGACTAGACTTTTGTCAATCCAAAGCTTGTAAAGGGTTTCACCGTTAATTGTTTGTTAATTTCAGAATCATCATTTTAACAATCCTTTGAAGAAAATGCTTTAGTTGAATCCACCTTTTTCTATAAACGGTTCAAGGTTAAAGAATCATCATACAATCCTTGCTCGGAAATAATCTTATCTTTTTTTTTAGTAAACGGTTCAAGGATCTCATATGCTTTGATACCACTTGTTAGAATAATAATCATTTGGTGTAAACCATCAGCTATAATTCAGGAACACTTGTTGATTTCAAAGTTTTTCAAATCTTTCAATTCATATTGTATAACTAATGATCAATCAAAACTTTCTGAAATTATGAAATGGCCCAAAATGCTATGAAACATTTCAAATAAATCCTTCTCCAAAATTTCAAGTAATACTTGTTGATTTCAAAGTTTTCAAAAATCTTTCAATTAAACCATAAACATAATAACAACATTTTTCCATGAAATATGCTTTATAATGTGAAAATAATGATTTATTTAAACCTATAATGTGTAATTACTCTCTAAATTCGTATGGTTGGCCTTCCAAATCAACAAGTTCTCTTAGAGAATTCTTTAAGTTTCTTTGTGCTCTCTCTCTCATGATGAGATGTCAGAAAGAATAAGATGATGATGTGTGTAACTTGACAATCATAACCACTTATATAGATAATTTTTTTTTGTTATCTTTAAGAATTCCTATTTTAGTCCATCATAGAAATAGAAATTACTCTAAGTCTCTACACATTAAAACCCCACACCTTATTAAATACATTGAAGCCCATTACCGTAAAACTTAATAAATCACTTTTAATTAACTTAACTTTATATGATAGTCTGTAAGATATAATTATTTACATATAAGCCCAATGTTAAATTAAGGATCCAATAATACTCAATTAAAGATGCTACAGAATCAATTTTGAAGCTCCATTTACCTTAATGACACATAAACCACTTTTGATATATTATATTAGTAGAGATTTTCTCACGATATCTAACTTTAATTAATTCGGAGCCAGAAGAGAAGGTTTATATATTGAACATAATTTATTAGATTGCAATCGGACTACTTGTTAGGCAAAAAGCCAGAAAGGTCATGGCCTCAATTATTTTATCACACGAAAATCTATGCATATATCTATGTAAACCTTTTCACTTGCAAGCCACTTTTAAATTGTTAGTAATTTGTGTGCTTCGAATTGTTTTTTGTGTGTTTTATATGGCAACTACAAGATTATGATAAGAAATTTTATTTGAGTCCATTTCCATCTTATTATCGTATAATTATTTAATTATATAAATACATAAATTCAATGCATGCTCAAAAGTCAATTTTAAAATTAAAAATTATTTTACATTTATATTATTAACTCAATAATTATTCTCAACCAATATAAAATAATACCAAGTCAAACGACTTGGGATTTAAATTCGTACTCCCCGTGAAACTTAACCTTGAGTATGAATACAGAATACAGCTGTCACATTTTGTGGTACTTCGCGTGCAAGTGTTCGCTGCAAAAGATTACTAAATATTCAATTGGATCGTCGCTATGATGGGGACAATTTTGTTTAAGAATCGTTTAGTAAGTAAAAGAAAAAGTAAGAAAGAGAAAAAAAAAGTTTCTTAATTCTTATCAGGAATAGTCTGACTGGTCTTTTTTTTTAAAATTTTATTATTACTGTGTTATGCGCTCCATCAACTTTACTCTATTAGATGCCACCTCCCACAGATTGGAATGCGGCGTCCTGTTGAATTCAACGGACAAATCTATACTGCAGATCCATGGAAAACTCTAAAGTAGGCAAAAATATGAAAATAAAATAAAAATAAAAATTCTAACACTATAATTTAAAAATAGCATTCCATGTGCTTGTTGGGAGTGACATGAACAAAAAAATGTATTTATATCCTTCTCGACTGTCCCACTCGTAATGTTGGACTGGGCTTATCATGTACAGGAGTCTTGGTGAAAAGCGAGACCGATCAAATCATTAAAAAATTATAGCAAATTTAGCCCTCCAATGTTTCCCAATGATTCCTATATAATCCACTTGATGCTTGTCCCTGCAGGATTTAAAGATCAAATTCACAGAAGTCTCTGAAGACTAGACATGTCAACAATCTCTTTGAGACGAATGTGGCGTATGCCTGTTAGTATTAGCAGGCCATTGGAACCTGAAGGAGTAATAAAGCACTCATTGACGATTCAGCTTCTATTGCTGGACTCAATATTATTCACGTGCGGTTCCAGTCAAGTTTCCAATTTGTCTAAGGATTAAATTACATGATGGCGTGCGAAGGAGAATTGTTCTGATAGCCTGGGCTGTACCAAAAAAATGCGAATATAAAGAAGCTCCTTGTAGCCAAGAAAGGCAATTACTGTTTTTAGAGATGTCAAATGGGTCAGGCTATTTGAATACAGCACCAGGTCAAACACCCATCCGTACAAGACGTATAACATGGCAGAATAGTACTTTTTAATCCAGAAGTACTATATGAAATTCTCGAGCTTCAAGTTTAGGCACGCGCGCACGCCTGCTTAGAGACAGGCCAAAGCATGCTTTAGGCTCGCAGTGTATGTTTTATTATTTTTATAGCTTATAATTAGTTTTAGTTCAACTCTGTTTTAATTTTTTACAAATCATTTACGATAAATTTTTCTGAATGTATGGATAGAGATTTAAATCGATAAGATATTAGAAACCTAACCTCCAAATCGACAATCAATTTGGATATGTTAATGTATGTGTTTTCTGAAGTTTAATAGCTATATATATTAAAAAAAATATTAATATTAAAATAGCCAACGAAAAACTTTTCCTAACTGAACCTGTCTCTGGGCTCTCAAATTGTTGAAAAATATTTTTAAAGACAAACTTTAACACTATTGCAGGAACAAAAGAAAACTTTTCTAGCTGTATGTCTTGTAATATAAATAATTAATGTACATCCTTTTATTAAAAGTGTTTTTAAATGTGTTTTTAAATAAGGCCGCGGTTATGTTACATTGGAGCCACGAATGATGACTATATAATTGTAAAAATAAATATTAAATCAGTACTTATTATTATAAACATTCATAATATAGTGGCTTTAAGGTAGAGTAATTCCAACACAATTAATAATTAATTACTTCTTTGTGACTCTACCCGAATGGATTTAGATAAACTTTGAATCTCTATTTAATTAGCTTAATGATTCATGAACCACCACTTTTACATTTTATATTAGTAGATATTTCTGTGAGCATCTAAGAGAATATGTTGCTTTCATGAGGAGCCGTAAGAAAAGGTTAAAATATAAAACATGTACAAATTTTAAATCGGACTACTTGCTTAGAGGAAATTTGTTGGAAATAATTATATCAATAATTTTTGGGAGTGGAATAATTGCTGGCTGTAAGAAAACCTTTTCAATAGATTGCGATTTATTTTCTCAATAAATTAACAGTGTAAAGGGGAAAAAATGAAAAAAACAATGTTCTTATCAAGAATAGTTGAACTGTTTCCTAGTTATCATAAATATTGTATTTGGAATGTGATTAAAATGAAATAAGAACAGAGTGAGATAGAGTTGCTCTAATATGAGATGGTTGAATGGAATTTGAATATAAAGAGATGATATTTATAAATGAAAAGAGTGCTCTTTATGTGCTAGTACAGATAATTATTGAACTCACCAAAAGCAAAATTGGCCGCATACCGCAATACACCTATAATCATGCTATGGTTCAAAAGAACATCAACATTCAACAAAATGGGCAAGTCATAAAATTAATATTCTGTAGAACTGCAAATATTGTGTGAAAGTTGGAATAATTTTTTATCTAATACAAACGGAATATATGAATGAGAAAATGGTCTTGATTATTATAATATGTGTCCATAATAATCTTCACAAAATTCAAACTATTTGTGCATCGTAATGCTCTCTATTCCTGCTCATTTGTATACGTCATCATATACGGTCTTCATCATTTCCATATGTGCATCATATTATAGTCTTGATAATCCTTTCCATATACAATATAACCTCTATGAATCAATATTTGAAATAATTTCTATGCTATAAAAATTTCTAACAATGCCGGCTTAGGTTAATAAGTTAAATTAATAATTTTATTAAATTATAAAATAGTAATTTTTTTAATCTTCATATAAATACATGGCTCCATTTATATTACAAATTAATAATTTTATAAAATTAAAAATAAAATTATTATGATATTTTATTAAATAAAATATGACTCTATTGTTACTTTTTTTCTTGAAATTTAAATATAGTTGGATTTTGAATTTAGAAGTTATAAGTTTGAATTCTCAAATTGTAGTAATTTTGAATTTATTTATTTTTTTAATTTAAGGTATAATAAGATTAATTAGAAAGGTAAAATATAATTGAAATTTAGTTGATTAAAGAAAAATTATCAATCATGCATCTTAAGTTTACCCTCTTATAAAAAATAATGTAAAAGTTTGAATTTATTTGATTTTTCACTGTAAATTCATAATTTGTACTGACCGTCTACTAAAATGTTAATACTGTCAGACTATTTAACAAAATCTAAGTAAAATAACCATTTCACCCTTGAATTTAAGGAAAATTATCAGTCTTCCACTTTAAATTTATCCTCTTATAAAAAATATTACAAAAGTTTGAATTTATTCAATTTTCTATAATTTTATCAACCGTCCACCAAACTATTAACACTGTTAGAATATTTAACAGAATCTAAGTAAAATAACTATTTTACCCTTGAGTTCAAGGGTATTTTTGACTTGACACTATAAATACTATAATAAAATTAAAAAGAAAAAAATTAAATATCAAAACCCAGCAAACCATTTATTTCAAAGTAAAATTCAACAACAATTTTGGTGACAGTTAATATAATTTGCAAAGTGAAAAATTACACAAATTCAAACTTTTATAATATTCTTTTTATAAAAGAGTAAACTTAAAGGGAATGACTAATAATTTTTCAATATCTAGCATGTTAAATATTTGAATTACCTTGTGACATCATCAATTATGAATGGCAATTGATGTTTTGGTGAACTATTGATACAAATTACAAACGTAAGCTGAAAAATTGAACAAACTCAAATTTTTATAATATTTTTTATTACAGGGCAAACTTAAGGTGTATGACTAATATTTTTCCTTCACTAAATGTGTATACATTGAATTGTGTATATTTATGAATTAATAAATCAATAGTTTATTGATTAATTAGTAAATTAATAGATTTTATATGGTTTAGTAATATTTTAGTATATGTATCACATTTTGAACCTTTGATACTGATTTTCTTACTGTACGTGCGTTATATTGGTGTTTTCGTGTGATTCTTATGACTGAGGACTAGGCAAAATATATTATTAATTAAGAAAATATTAATTCATCAAATTATTGAAAAATTCTATAATGTCGTGATAAGTATGAATTTTGTGAACTATATATACGACTAGTAAATGAAAGGTAAAATAAGTAAATTAATATAAGAGTAGTATATTGGTATTCTAAAATTGTAAACAAAATAAATACTTGTAAAAGTAATATAAAACTTGTAAATGAATATTAAATTTTAATTAAAAAATAGTTTATTTACTTAATTTAATTAAGCAAAGAAAAAAATTTACTTATGAATTAAAACAATTGGAATAAACTTTATTGAACTAGTTCAACCATAAATTCTATATTTTTTCTAAGATATTTGAATTTTTTTTTCATTTTCTATCATAGTATTTGTTTACTACACATTTTAATTAAGCAAAACTATTTATTTAAATGTGGATCAAGCCAAAAAAAAAATAAAAGATATTCTCACACTACTAGACATTAATGATATATCATATATCAATAAAATTAGATCTAGTTTTCAATTTTATGCATACTTTATGTAGTTTCAAAATGTGCTTCTTACTTGTACTTGAAAATCATTTAAGGTTGCTGTTGAGCAGGTTTAGAATAATACAAAATATTTTATCTAATTAACACCTTTAAAAAAATGAAAAGAATAGTTTTCAAAATTTAATTTTGAGAATTAATTTTATATTTAATAAAATTTTAATAAATCATCACATTTATTACATAAACCCAAAATTATCATTATTCAATTTAGAAATAAAATCAGTGAATATATAGGCTAATCATTATCATAATGAGTTTTTAATTTACTTTTGCAGTTTTTTTAATAACTCTATATTGGTTTACTTGTTTTACTGTCTATTTACAAGTCTTATATTTCATTTACGTAATTTATATTTTATTTAACACTTAATTTTGATTCACAAATTTGATCTTACATCTGTAAGTTTTGGTGTTGTTTATCAATAATACACCAATTCACTATTCCTATGTTAGTTTGCTTGTTTTACCTTATATATTTAAAAATTTTATGTTTCATTTATATAATTTATGTTTTATTTTACAAGTTTTGATGTTATATTTGTTAGTTTTTATTTTGTTTACTATTAATATACCAATTTACCATTCCTATGTTAATTCACATGTTTTACCCTTATATTTTATTTGTTAGTTTTTATTTTACAAGTTTTATGTTATATTTCTGCAAGTCTTATATTTTATTTACTTAATTCATATTTTATTTTACACTTAATGTTAACTTGCACGCTTTATATCACATTTGTTAGTTTTTATTTTGTTTACCATTAATATACTAATTTACCATTCTAATGTTAATTTACTTGTTTTACCTTCCATTTACAATCTTATATTTCATTTACTTAATTTATATTTTTGTTTCACTTATTGTTGATTTACAAGTTAATATTATGCTATATTTGTAAGTTTAAAGTTTTGTTCTATTTACAATTGATACACCAATTTTTCATTCATATATTAATTTAAGGAAATTATCATTCGTATACCCTAAATTTGTATTTTTGTCAAAAATACTACAACACTTTAAGGGTATATCAATCGTCTACTTTAAATTGACAAAAGTTATCTGCCGACCACTAAAGCATTTTAAAGTTAACGGAATTGTAGCGAATTAACGATTTTACCCTTGAAAATTATTCCTTGTATACCCTTAAAATCTCTTACTATCACTTCTATACCATTAAATTATCATTTGTCATATGAAAAGGCCAGATTACCCCTTTGAAGTCATCATATTTAAACGGCAACTAACGATTTGGTGGACGGCGGATACCTTTTGTCAATTTAGGGTGGATGACTGATATACCCTGAAAGTGTTGTAGTAAATTTGATAAAGGAGTAAACTAAGGGTATACAATTGATAATTCTCATTAATTTATTTGTTTTACCTTCTATTTACATCATTTATATTATATTTTACACTTAGTATTGATTTACAAGTTTTATGCTATATTTTAAAATTTTTTTTTGTACCACTATTATATTGATTTACTTATTTTACCTTCTATTTACAAGTCTTATTTTTCATTTATAAAATTTATGTTTTATTTTAACTTAATGTTATTTTATAAGTTTTATGTTAAGATGGTGAAGGGTTAGGCCAAACCCTAACCTCTGTATAAATCAACGAATAAAAAAAAAAGGAAGGGAATATAAACCAAAACCTCCTAAGAGAAGCAAAAATAGCAAGCAATATACAAAAGGTCGAAGCCAACAAGGCGAAATTAACTTTCAACATATGGGATCTCAAGAGCATCTAAATGACGAATGCTAGACAAAACAATTAGAAGGTCCTCATGATTGAAAAATCACTGATGAGTCTGATGAGTAAAGCCTAGTTGGTCATGAAGTCAGTAGTGGATGTAGTCTCTCGAAAGACATTACTGATAAAGATAGATGGACAATATGACAATGCCTAGACTCAGCCAAGGATATAAGCATCCTACAGCACAGAGCTACGAGAAATAGCCCAAAAAACTGTAGTGATTAAATCATACTCTATCCTAAGAGTAGAAAAACCAAGCTAAGCAGCAAGATCCAAACCCTCTAAAACAACTGTTTAGCTCAACAAAAAAAGATGGATTGTTGTCCCCGAAAAGAACCAAAGGCAGCTAACACCATCCCCGATGGTCATGTAGAACACCACCAATAGCAAACATACCAAGATTGTCGCTTGACCAGCAGTCCACACTTAATGTCACTACCCTTGCTGACGGTCCTAAATAGAAAACCAATCAAACTAGCCTATGAGGAGGCGGAATAATCTGCAAACCCTCCCTAATTTGAGTATCCAAAACACCTTTCAACTAAGATGGCTTAAAAAAAAAAAAATCTAGTGAGCCTAAGGTCAGAAACCACCCGAAAAATAATAGTATCTATATTAAAGGCAACAAAATCGAACCCTAAGTATTTTGAGCCTTCTAGATATGCCATAGGATGAAGCATGAGAGTAGAACTAGAATATGTCTTGAAGAATGGTCAAATCGCCGCCAGTGAACAAGCAAAGCATGAGGAAACAAAAAAGGTATGTAACTTTTTATATTACATTTGTAAGTTTTTATTTTATTTGCTAATAAGACAACACTTTTATCATCTTATATTACCTTCCATTTATAAGTCTTATATTCTATTTTCATAATTTATATTTAATGTTGGTTTACAATTTATGTTAAATTTACATGTTTTATGTTTTATTGGTTTACAATTTCTGTTAAATTTACATGTTTTATATTTCATTTACACATTTCATGTTTAATTATAGTATTGATGCTATGATTTTTAATCACGGCATTACAAAATTACCCTCAAATTATTATGTAGCACATTTGCTCAAGTTATTGCGAATGACACAAAATTAGTTTAATGGAGGTATCAATTTATCTAGCATTAATTTGTTGATACCAAAAGGAATTTAGATATGATACAAATAGATGTAGGCAATTTTAAAACCTTAAAGCTGATTAATTAATCAACTTAATTAATTAAATTCCTTAATAGAGAGAAGTATGAGAGAATCTCCTATATATTTATCCTAATTAAGTTAAGCACAAATTAATAAACGAAATTAATTTTCTAAAAATACTTTTAATAGTCACTGTTTATGATACTGTTCACTGTATTGTTCATAATTACTATTTATTGTAGCTGTTCATCCTCATAAAAAATATTAATTTTTCAAAACACAATAAAATTGTAGAAATAAATGACACGGAGATTTTTACGTATTTCAGATTAATCAATCCTACATCCACGAGGCTACGCCCAGATGAAAATAATTCACTAAGTTGAGGTATTACAACCTATGGATTTACCAAACTTAAGACTCTCACTTATAGTTTTTCACCATACAACTTACTTAACTTTAAACTAAATCTACTTCTCTTAAATAATTGCTATCCCTCTTGATCCACGATCCTCAATGTACTTCGCAAAGTGATTGATAGCAATTCTTCAATTCTTCAATGTTTAGTGATCCAACATCCACATAAACTCTCCACAGAGATAAAAAGAAATAGTCTTGTTATAAGACTTTGAATGAAGAAGATAAGAAAACAAATCAACACAACATTATGTGACAAATATGAATTCTCTAGGGAGGAGGCCGAATATTGCTTCTCTACTTTATGCTCTATGTTGTGCTTCTTTAATTGTGAAATACCTCTCTTTATATAGGCACTAGGGTTTCATAAAAATCACAAGTCTTAAAAGACTAGGATTTCTTCCAAATAAGAGTTTATTTCCTCTTATAATTTCTTTGAATCTAAATAGAAATAATTTTAAGAATCTAAATAGGAATCACTCTGATATTTTTGTCTTGCTTGTCTCCCAAGAAATATCTAGAGTATTTAATAAATTTTTTGTTTGAACCAATTTCTTACTCAAAATAAAACTTACATGCCAATTATGGAATCCCATTATTAATTGACTTGCTAATTTAGACATATAATAAAACTAGGAAACAAATATTCCTAATAAATTGGAATATCAATAAATTAAGGACTTAATAAATTAATCACTATTACAAGATATGTAATAAATAAAATTTTAATTTAATTAGATTTGTCATAAGATACCAACTCTATAAATAATAGACTTAATAGATACAACAACTAATTTTGTGCATGGTTTCAAAATTGAATTAAGGAATTCGAATTGTATGAAAAAAAAAAAAACTAACGAACCTTGAAACAGAAGTGGGAGGGTCAAGCCGAAGTGACAACCATTATCATTATTAATTATTATTTTATGCATCATTCATTTTCATTAGTGCTTGCTACCATATAAAAGGATAAACCATTAAACCTGCATCTCACTAAATCCTAGTTAGCTAGTGTTATCCAGCCCATAAGATTTGGTCAAAAAAATGATAGTTATTTTTCCAGCAAACCACTTGTCTCCAAGCCTAGCCAATCTGTGGTCTCTCAACTAGATGAAAATATAGATCACAGCTAATTTGTCATTAAATCTTTATATAAGATACATCGTATAAAATGTATGTAGAGTACAGCGGAAGGAATCCCACTTGTTATATCGGGTTACTTTTTGTACTTATGCCTACAAGCAAAATGCTATCATCAATATATTTTACAGATACGATCTTGAGATTTTGTCCAGTAACGACTGCTTCCAGGTAGACTCAGATGAACTTTTGAACACCTTTTTAATTACCTTAATGACCCACAAACCTACCAACTTGATATTTTTCTACTAGCAGAGATTTTCTGATGATCTCAGTAGAAATGTTGCTTTCATTAGGAGCCATGAGAAAGGATTAGGTTTAGATTACAATCGGGCTAATTGAATGGCAAAATTGTCATGCTCTGATATTTTGTCATAAACAAAAGAGGGGAAATCTTTTTAATCCACTGAGTGGAGTGCTGTCGGCATATATGTACTTAGAGAATTAGGATTCAATTATAGCATAAGTTTGATTTCCTGAACTTTTAAAGAGTTGTTGTCATGCGTATCTTACTATCTTACCGATGCTGTAAAATTAACTATCGTAAAATTTATATGAAATAATAATATTGGAACTAAAAAAAAGTTATTATCTTAGCCAGGTTACCTGTTATTAATAATTGAAAAATTAATTTATTGGTAAATGGATATTTATTACTTTAAGAAGAATTTTTTATTTTAATTACTTATCTCATCTTAATATGTGCAATATTCCTTTGATCAATTCGTATATGAATTTCGAAAGCTATCAAATATATACAAAAAAAAGGCAAACACTAAATTATATGTAATGTAACTTACACCCACAACATGAATAGTGTGTGGTGTGGAATCCACATACTATTCATGTGTCTGGGTGTGGGTGTAAGTTACATTACATGTAACTTAATCCCTCTCACAAAAAAATTAATAAACGATATGAACAGGTACATAGAAACTCAAAAATTAATATAAGTATATTGTACATAAACATAAAATTGATTATATATTTTTCGAAATTAATATTGTAGAAGATAAAGTATTTCAAGTGCTTAAAAATAGAATATAAACTTTATAAATATATCATTCATTAGTTTTATTTTTAGTCTCAAATCATTTGATGCATATTTTAGAAAAGAGTTGAATTGAGAAAATTAAAGTTTTGACAAGAAAAAAGAACTCTTAAATATTATGAATTTTATATTTTATTTATTATCATTTTTTTGTATTTACTAATTATTAATTTATATATTTTTTCTTGTGCCCTAAACAATTCTCTAAAAAAATTTTATTATCTTATAAATTTAGAGAAATTATTAATTTGACCATGTCGACTTCTAAAAGTTTTAATATTTAATCAAGGTTATTAATTTATCAAATATTTATTCATCGAGATTTTTACATTACTTTTTCACTAATTAACGCCAAAAGAACCAAATCATTTTTAGTTGATGAGAATCTCAAATCAACAACAAATCCTAATCCCTGTGATTAAAATAGACATGATCTAGTGCCATTTCTCTGAGTTGTAGGAAATAGAATAATCTTTTCAACAGTCCCACTCCCACAAGTGGGTACATAATTATCTAATATAGAGATCTTACAAAAGAGCTAATATATAAAAACAATTTAATATTTTTCAATTAGCATACACTTAATTATCAAATCATATACGGTACTAGATATCATTATAAAAACAACTGTAACAGTCCAATAACTTTTTCTATTTATAACGCCATTAGGCCATTTTAGTTTCCATCTCCAATAAGTTCAACGAACAAGTCTCTTAACTTAGCCCTCAACTGATAAGCATGTCAACAACCTCCTCTTTCTCCTCCACTCAACTCTTCCAAGATTTTCCCAGAAAATTTCACTCAAGAAAATTATTAACCACCCACAATCCCCTTAACCAAGCTCCAGCCACAGCTCCTCCTCATCCTTCTCTTTTCTTAAGCGAAAGCAACTTGGACAAAAATGTTCTAATCGTTCTTTCAGTCCTAGTGTGCACAGTTATTTGCACAATAGTATTAAATTTTGTAATCAAGTGTGCATTAAGTAGCTTAAGATTATTACTATCCTCAGATTCTAGCAGCAACTCCTCAGCCACCAAAGCGATCAGCAAAGGTATCAACAAAAAAGCACTCAAGGCTTTTCCAGTAGTAAAATACTCGGCAGAGTTGAAGCTTCCAGGCTTGGACTCAGAATGTGTCATATGCCTCTCAGATTTTGCACTTGGTGAACGTGTGAGGCTCCTGCCTAAATGCAGCCATGGCTTTCACGTTCGTTGCATCGATAGGTGGCTTAGATCAAATTCTTCGTGCCCAAAATGCAGGCATTGCCTGATTGAAACTTGCGAAAAAATCGTGGGATGCAGCCAGCAGCAGGCTAGCTCACTAGCATCATCCACGGCCCCGGTACAAGAAACTGTTGTTATAAGTATTGTGCCTCTGGAACCTGAAGGAGTCATACAAAATTATGTTGGACAAAGCCCAATTTCTACTTCTTAGTCATGTTTAGATCATAAAATGATCTTTTAATTTTTTATTTATTTTTAGTGATCGAGGAAATAAAATAAAATTAATTACATGACGAAGCTTATCTCATTACTTATTTACTGGTCTCTTGTATGTAAAAGCGGAGTTTGGAAAACAAATTTTTTCTCTTATTAGTGCTTGGATAAACTTGTTAGGGAGAGGGAATTGTTGGTGCCCAGTGCATAGAGGCAGTATTTATTTATTTAAAGGAAAAGCCATAAGATCAACTATTGCATCAATAATTGAGAGCAAATTATTGTGGGATTCTTAAGAGAGTAACCCTACCTGACCCCATCATTTTTATCCTAAGAGACCCCTATTGTCACATTTGAAATCTACTGGTCTATGAGAGCAATTTAAAAGTGGGATTGAGGATAAAATGTAGGGTCAGATAGTTGCCACTTTTCTTAAAAAAGTGATATTATTGGCTTTCGTTTAAGCCTTCATTATCCTTATAAAATCCCATTTTTGCACCAATAGCTTTTTTACAAGATAAATTTTGTTTTGAAATTACATGAAACATAAAAGCACATATACAAATTAATTAAACCTCCATTCATATATTTTCTTCTTTTTTAAAAATATCTTCACGCCGACATCATAAACTCATTGTTTTCCCTACATAATATAGAGTGAATTTACATTTTTTTTCGACAGTTTCAAAAATATTTTGAAGTGATAAAGTAGAAAACTTGTAAGTAGTTTTCCAAATCTTAATCATAATAAAAAAATGAGATTTATAAAATTTATTGAATTTTCATTACCAAGTGTGCAATTATTTTATTTGCAGAAATTCATATAAAAATTAAAAGAAAAATAAAAAACTCCATTAAAGTAATTGATGGGGTATGAAGAGTTAATAACAAAAAGAAATTATATTGATTTTAATTAAATTTATTTTTTTCTTTTTAAGTGACTGATGGAGCTACGAACATGAGAATAGGTTTTCGATTGAGCTTTATGGCGGTGTCAATAGCACCAGTCTCTCTTAAAGACATTGTTGGGTTTGGGTCCATTTCACAGCCATGGGTGGCCGATGGCCCAAGCTCAATGCCCATATTATTAAATAAAACAATATTTCCATTCAAGGTTTTGAGGAGCGTGCAGTTTTTGATAGAAACAGTAGCAGTTGGGTTTATTATATCCAAACAGTAGATACTTGTATGCTAGTTATCCCATCGCTAAAATAAACACCATGCTTGTACATATTTGTCATTGAGCTCAGTTAATAAATTTGTTTCCTTTTGCTCATTCTCTCTCCTTTAACTTTCCTACACTCCCCTTTTGCTTTCTTGTCTACCAAACAAATCTTTTATCAAATTCTTTGATCTTCCATTTTTTTTTTCTTTGGAAAGAAACGATCATTAAGAGAGCATTTTTTATCTGATTCTACGACAATCGTGTAGATTATAGTTGGGTACTTAAGTTTTGAAAACGAATATAATTATTTTAGGTCATTGAAGAAACATAAAAGCTTCAATTTTGAGTTAAATCATGTAATAAGTGTGTGTTAGTTATTTTAGTTAGTAAAATCTCTTAAGTGAAAATAGTAAGTCGGAGATTCGAATCTCACTCGTATGGTTGGGAAGAACATTAGTTTGCCAGCAGGATATAACTAAAAAAATCATGTGATAAAATCATAAATTTAATTTGTACCAATTATATATTCAAGTCTTAATCTAATTGTGGAAAAAAAAAACTTGTTAAGGTATCACTTTGTCAACCACTGCCGAGGCATGAGAGGGATAGAACCTTGATTGGACTCCCATGAGCACATAATCCACAAGTGGTGGTGATTTATCACCATTGGTACCTCCTCTCAATACCGGCGACATCCCTATAGATCGACAGCCCCCACAATAGCCACTAACGCTTCAAACCATAAACCTTAGGCTGTAACAAACCTTTCAAAGTCTCTCCATGGCGTCGTCACCTTGTATGTCTCTGCTGGTGGTGTTTGCTTGCCAATGGAACCACTATGAACCTCAAGAAGTCCCAACAATCGCCTCTTACCCACCAATTGCCAACAATCCCCACTAATCCCCTCAAACCCGCACTCTTTAAACCCTAGTACGCACGACCATTACCAAAACTCAAGCCACCACTTATTGGCCGCTACCAATGGCTTCCTTACGCAGCTGCCCAATCTCCCACCACCTCCGTACAGTCTCTTTGCCACTAAACCGATTCGAAGGGAGTTGTTGCACATCCACCTTTCACAAACCTTGTTTCCCTAGTGTTGCGGAAGCGCGGGTTGAGCAATTACTAATATTCTAGTGACTGCGATTTCTGGAGAAATATAAATGTGGTGATAAATAAATGCAAAGACAATAGAATAGAATAATTTACGGGATAATTTCACTAATAAATGGAAATTTACAAAAGTGGGAAAAACTCTCAAAACCCAATAGCCCCATACACCTAATTGGATCCTCACTAGAACACTCAAGTAGAATCTTTCTTAAATTTCACAAATTGCTTCACTTGCAATTGCTTTCAACACAAAATGGGATGTGTAACAAATGAAGAATGACCCTTTTATTTATAGGGAGCATTGCTTACCTACCACACGGTTTCAATTTGTCAAATCGGCAAACTTGGCAATCGGTGCCAACTTTGTCATGCAATTGTAGTCAAAGTCTACATGCTAGCTCAACATTTGCATGCTTGAAATTTGCATGCTAGCTGTCTCATGCAACTACTCAATAAATTGCATGCTTGAAGTTTGACCTTTTAACAATTCTCCACTTTGGCGAAATTTTTTAAATTTGAGCCGACTATTAGTAGACCATCCTCCAGTCTCTGCCTTCCCGACTGCTTTCAAACTTGTAAGATATTGATCAAGCTTAGACAATGCTCAAATTTGATCGCTGTCACCTCCTTGGTCAGCATATCTATGAGATTCTCTACAGTCTTGATTTTCTGAAGAAAAATCTCTCTTATCCATTATTTCCCGCACAAAGTGAAATTATACATGCATGATAAACTTGGTTCTTTGTTAAGTAAATAACACTTTGACTGTCACAATATACATTAATGTGCTCCTGTACCAATCTCAAGTTTTTAAGCAAGCCTCGTAACTAAATAGCCTCTTTAACAACCCTTGTAATTGCTATGTACTCGGCCTTTGTGGTTGACAGTGCAACTGTAGACTATAGTGTAGACTTCCAATTGATTTCCCTTCTAGCAAAAGTAAATACATATCTAGTGGTTGACTGTCGTTTATCCAAATCACCAGCATAATCAGAATCGACGTACTCGATCACACCTTGACCAAGTGTATCATTTCGCTCAAACAGTAAACCAACATCCACGTTCTTTTGAATATACCGTAGAATCCACTTTATAGCTTACCAATGCCCTTTTTCAGGATTAGGCATGTACCTACTCACTATACCAACTGCATGTGAAATGTCAGGCCTTATACACACCATTGCATACATCAAGTTACCCACTACATTTAAGTACGGAGCTTGTAACATGTGTTGATGCGGGATTCTGGCCTCTACTCGACTACGACCAGGATCTCTCCTCAACAGTCTAACTTGCTACTCGCAACGAACTCTCCTCGTGTCCCTTTACAGACGAGCAGATCAACGTCCCGTACGACCTTCGTTCCCGTAGTTCCCTGTATACAAAAAAACAAGTCAGAGTGCGCCGGGTGTTTTCCCGGCGTAAACCCTCCGATGCTCAAGTCAGTGATTTGGGTTTTACCCCCTTTTTTGTGGGAAAACACTGCCACTTAACCCTTGGCTCTTAAATGAAAAATCTCCCTTAAGGTTCTAATTTCAAAAAGTCTAACCTCTTTACGTTCGTCGATTACCTTTTTATACCTGTCTTCTGAAACCGGGTCTCCATGATCCACAATTCTCGTTCACCATTTTCCCCCCGTTCGCGGAGTGGGTGGTTGGACATCGTGGTTGTCGGTTGAGTGGGTGTCACGCCTTGATTCTCGGATGAGGGCGCGCTTTTTGCTAACCGTTGTTTGACTGGGTCTGCCAGCCACTGATCTCTAGTAGGAAAAGCTCTTGACCCCTTAAAGGAGACCACTTCGCACGATAGCCTCGAGGAGGTCATCCTCGCGAATAAGCAGAAGGGACCTACTCGCAGGTCCCTGCTACCAGGCTTCACTTGTCTGCTCGCTTTCGAGCGAGCTGGTCCTTGTCTAGGGGATGGCTGGCTGTCCTCTAAACGAGCTGGCTCCTCGTCCAGGGAATGGCTGGTCGATCTCGGGATTCCCCACAACACCGGTCCCCCAGTTTCTAGTATTTACAATGCAATGGATTAATACGAGAAACTTGTACTAGAAGCCGGAGTTAGTAGGGAGGCTGGCTTTCTCCCCTTTTATTCGCTTCACCTTTTTGGAGTTTGCGAGCTTCCTTCTCGAAGGGTCACATTACAATTAAATGCGAGAGAGGCGGTGATGATCTATCCATTTGTTTGAATTTCAAATCGACGGTTATGGAAGCCTTGGGAGGCGCGCCCTATAAGTGACAATAAACCGAAGGCATTCCATTTCTTAGAAAATACCCTAACTCCAAAAAGCGATCTCCCATTTCGCCATTGTTCCCGAATCTCTCCACAGCAAACAAACTTCCCTTTCCCTCTGAAGAACTATGCTGCTCTTATTTTTGTTTGGGTGTCCGTTACTCCAGGTACTGTTCTCTCTCCCCCAATTTTGGATTACTGTTGTTATTTGGAGTGGGGCTGGTTGTATTGTTTCCGAATAGATTTTAGGGAATGTTAAAGGGCAAGGAGAAAGTGGTAGAGGTTGATGACGATGAGCTAGGTTTTCTTTCTAGCTTACTTGCAGAACCTGCTTTCGATCCCAGGAACCCTTTAGAACCGACAAAATCTTCTGGTGTAGGAACTAGTGCTAGGAGAATGTCTCCTGAGGTTTCCACCTCGCCTAGTGGTGGTAGTGATGAGGGTTCTCAAAGCTCGGAGGATACTTTAAGTGTGGATTCTGGTGAGGGGTCTAGTGAGAAATCCTCCTCTGACATGGCACGTCCAGGGAAGCGAAGGAAACTAGGTGGTAGGACTCTAGCCAATGATTACGCTATTGATTACATAGATTGTATGACAATCGTAGATGACCTGGTCGAACTTCGAACTATCTATGACATCCCCAACAATATTCCCCTTAGAGTCCCTGGGAAGAAAGATACCCCCAGTCGCCCACCTAGAGGATATATTACCCTACTCTTAGAAAGCTTCAAATTTGGGATGAGGCTCCCCCTGCAGCCTTACTTTATCCAGATGCTCGATGGGCTACACCTAACTCCTGGTCAGCTTAACCCTAATGGGTGGAGGGTGCTCTCTGATCTGTTTGTCTTGTGGAGCAAATGTGGTCAAGGCGAACCTACAGTTGACGAGGTCAAACACCTGTACCAGCTAAAAAGTAGCCCAAAAAACGCTGGCTGGTATTACTTCATGTCAAGTACCAAGACTAGGAAACCTTTGACCGATCTCCCAACAGGTGGTGGTGGTGGGAACTGGAAGAAGAAATTTCTTTTTGCTAGGGGTCCCTGGGGTCAGGTGGCACAAATAGGCGGGAGGACGTATTGCGTCCCCTCCCATTTCGCAGTTTCAGGTTGCCTGCTCGCTTTGAGAAGTCTGATAGCCCCCGTTACTTCAACTCTTGACTAATTTCTTACCCAGTTTTCTATTCTGAAATGCAGGTTCTTGGGGTGTGCATCTCGGCCTCGATCCTGTTTCACTTAAACGGGTTGACACTGCATTGGCGAATTCTTGCCCGTGCAGGGATCTGCTGTCCATTCGCTGCCTGGTCGAATCTCAATTGATACCTGCGACCCAAGTTATGGAGGATGCTGTGGTTGGGGCTCTCAAAGGGAAGCGTTCTCGTCCCACTACTGCGAAGCAAGATCATGACAAGGATGCTCGTCCTTCAAAGCGAGCTAACGCCATAGAGGAGGTTGTCCCCTTGAGGTCCTTACCACCTCCCTCCTCTAAGACTAGAGAAACGAGTGGCGCAACGAGCCGCGCAGGTCCCTCCGCCTCCTCGGTACCAGTTGGACCAAAACACCAACTGCTTGAAAATAGACCCGAGCACTTGTCCCCTTATCTCAACGAATTTTCCAGGCTCGTTAGCAGGAAGGATTTGGAGGAGTTTGATGGTAGCACTCTGGATGAGCTGGTTGAGGCTATGCAATTCAGCGCTTTCCACCTTGGCTGTATGGCGACTTACTATAAGGCGAAGGTCGGTCGTTACGATCGAAAAATGAAGGAGGACGTTCAGTCCGCTAAAAACAAGGCCGACGCTGCTGAAAAGAAAGCTGGTGAGCTTAACCTCGAGAATTTGAACCTAGTCGAGCAGGAGTCCCTCGCGCAGGCTAAGGCTATCACACTTGAGGAGGAGTTAAATAGGGTTAAGGAAGATTTCCAGGTGCAAAAGGCCGTCCACGAGGCTCAGCTCGAATCCCTCAAAGCTTCCTTCCAAACCCAGGTCGACAGTTTAAAGAAGGAAGCTGATGAACAATATGATCAGAGACTTCGGCATTCGTATCGATGTATCATGGCGGTTCTTGCAAAGCAGCATACTGATCTGTAGATGGGTGATCTTGCTGCTGGCATTAGTGCGTACATGAATGCCGAGGTGGACAAGCAAGACGACGAAAGTCCAGTTGCACGTGAGACCGAGGAGGCAGTCTCCCCTCCTCGTGAAACCCCAACAGATGCTGCCGAGGTGAATACTCCTCCCGGCGTAACAGGTGATACTCCTCCTGCTCCTGAAGCGGAGCCATCAAGGGAAACAGAGCAGCCAGGGGAGGTGGCCTTAGTTACCGATCCTCCGCTTTCTTGATTGTATTTTCTGTTGTAGATTTCTTTTAGGGACTTTGTTTATCGAGACTTACTACCTCTTAAGCTCTGGTAGCAGGTTAATGAATAAATATGTTTTGCTTTATTTTACTTTATTCTGGACCAAAAGTACGGACCGCATGTCGACGAGCAGGCATTTAAACTTATGGCTCTTCTCCCCTCTCTTTTTTTTTCTTTTTTTTTTAATTTTTGGACTTTGTTGGTTTGCTCGCCTTCGGTTGGTCGAGCAGAACCTGGCATGCTTGGCTTCCGGTCTCGCCATCAAGCAAGCTTTGAGACTTGTGGAGCCTTTGCATGCCTTAGCATTTTTTCGAACTTTAGTGTTCTGCTCGCCTTCGTTTGGTCGAGAAGAACCTGGCACGCTTGGCTTTGGGTCTCTCCATCAAGCAGGCTTTGAGACTTGTGGAGCCTATGCATGCCTTAGCAATTTTTTCGAACTTTAAAGTTCTGCTCGCCTTCGCTTGGTCGAGCAGAACTTGGCACGCATGGCTTCCTGTCTCGCCATCGAGCAGGCTTTAATACTTGTGGAGCCTTTGCATGCCTTAGCATTTTTTCGAACTTTAGTGTTCTGCTCGCCTTCGTTTGGTCGAGCAGAACCTGGCATGCTTGGCTTCGGGTCTCGCCATCGAGTAGGCTTTGAGACTTGTGGAGCCTTTGCATGCCTTAGCAATTTTTTCGAACTTTAGAGTTCCGCTCGCCTTCGCTTGGTCGAGCAGAACCTGGCACGCATAACTTCTTATCTCGCCATTGAGCAGGCTTTGAGACTTGTGGAGCCTTTGCATGCCTTAGCATTTTTCAAACTTTAGTGTTCTGCTCGCCTTCGTTTGGTCGAGCAGAACCTGGCACGCTTGGCTTCCGGTCTCGCCATCGAGCAGGCTTTGACACTTGTGGAGCCTTTGCATGCCTGAGCAATTTTTTCGAACTTTAGAGTTCTGCTCACCTTCGCTTGGTCGAGCAGAACCTGGCACGCATGGCTTCCTGTCTCGCTATCGTGCAGGCTTTAAGACTTGTGGAGCCTTTGCATGCCTTAGCATTTTTTCGAACTTTGTTACATACACGCCGACGACAATTGAATGAAATTCCTCCACGTTTCATTGATTGCTGACTCGGCTTACATGAAATTGAAATGGATCACAATATGAAATAGAACTTTAAAATATAACAGGATCTTACTGAAAATACTTCTTGAGATGTGTTGCATTCCACGGTCGTTTCACCTCGTGGCCGTCTGCGTGGATGAGCCTATAGGCCTCGGGCTCGGCTACCTGCTTAATTCTGTATGGCCCTTCCCAGTTAGGGCCGAACACACCTTGTGTCGGGTCCTTTGTGTTCTGGTTCACCTTTCTAAGCACCCAATCGTCAACCCTGAACTGTCGTATTCGGACCTTTTGGTTGTAATAGCGAGCTACCCTCTACTGGTGGGAAGTTGAATGCTTCGATGCTTGCTCTCTCTTCTCATCCAGCAAATCTAGATTTAAGCACATCTGCTCGTTGTTTTCAGGCTCGTCGAAGTAATTAGTCCGGTGTGTAGTCACCCCTATTTCCACAGGTGCCACGGCCTCGTGCCCAAATGCCAGAGCGAACGGAGTCTCTCCTGTTGCCGTCTTGTGCGTCGTTCTGTATGCCAATAGCACCCTTGGTAGTTCGTCAACCCACGCTCCCTTCCTTACTCTTAGTCTGGTCTTTAAAAGCCTCTTAATGACTTTATTAGCTGCTTCTACCTGCCCATTGGACTGAGGATGAGCAGGCAAACAGAACTTTAACTCTATCCCAAGGTTTTGGCAGAACTCTCTAAAGTTATTATTGTCGAACTGCCTGCCATTGCCTGTCACCAAGGCGTAAGGGATCGCATACCGGCAGACCAAGTTTCTCCATATAAAATCGGTTGTCTTCTTTTCTGTTATCCTGCTGAGGGCTTCTACTTCGACCTATTTCGTAAAATAATCAACTACAACAATCGTATGTGTGGCAGTCCCCCTTCCTTTTGGCAGAGGCCCAATTGAAATACAAGTGTGCAACCCAAGAGGGGGGGTGAATTGGTATTTTAAAAAATATTCTAACAAAACCACACAACAATCCAATCTAATGCCTTAATCAAATTAAAAACAATAAATTCAATCAAGCACAATATTAAAAGAGAGTAAGGGAAGAGAAAGCAAACTCTAAGATTTTTACGTGGTTCGGCTATCCCCGCCTACGTCCACGCCTCCAAGCTCACCGGGCTTGAGGATTTCACTAAGCAAGCCTCCAAGGCTTCAAACGCTTACAATTGACTTCCAAGGTGTCAATGGACCTTTACAACAAGAGATTATACCCAATCTCTTAATCCAAGTGTATCCCAACACTTACAATCTCTCAAGGATAAAGATTACAAAAGAATTTTTCTCACACAATTTGTTTGATCACAAATGAAAGCTCAATGTGTGAATGAATAAGATGAATACAAGAATTTAAAGCTCAATGAAAGTTGTATTCTCAATATTTTGCTCAATGATAATCGTTGGAGTTCTTGTTGTTTGAATTGGATTGAGCTTATTTATAGTTTGAGTGAAAACTAGCCGTTATAGGTATGATTCTTTCAAAACGGTTCGCCGTTAGTCGTTAACGGTTAACCGTTTATTCTCAAAAGTTACCGTTGGAGCCAATTCTTCAAATAAACGGTTTTCATTTGTCACTTATCGGTTCACCGTTAATTGTAACAGTTGAGAGTTAATTTTAATCATCATTTTAACAATCCTTTGAAGAAAATGCTTTCGAAATATCGATTAACCGTTTTTAGTAAACGGTTCAAGGTTAGCAATAATCGGTTCACCTTTTTCTATAAGCGGCTCAAGGTTAATTTAAAGTAATCATCATTTTAACAATCCTTACTTTACGAAAATAATCGGTTTAGCTTTTTTTAATGCGGTTCAAGGTTAGCAATAATCGGTTCACCTTTTTCTATAAACGGTTAGCCATTTGCTACAAAGTGCATACTACAAAGGATCACTTTACAGATGAACTATTTTCAAAAATACAGTTTGACCCCAAAACTTTCCATAACTTCATTATGGCCCAAAACGTTATACATTTTGCAAATAGGTCCAATTTCAGAATTTCTAAAAATATTTTGTGAATCTCAAAACTTTCTGAAATTATGAAATGGCCCAAAATGCTATGAAACATTTCAAATAAATCCTTCTCCAAAATTTCAAGTAATACTTGTTGATTTCAAAGTTTTCAAAAATCTTTCAATTAAACCATAAACTTGAAAAACAACCAATTTCATAAAATTATTTTTTCATTAAATATAAAACCTTTATAAAGTAAAAATAATGATTTATTTAAAATATATGAAAACAATTTAAGCTTTCAAAAACTTAATTATTCTTAATTTTATTTGTTATCATCAAAATCAACATTATGTTAACATAAATGTTAACAATCTCCCCCTTTTTGATGATGACAAATCTTTCATGTATTTAAAGAATGATTGAACAAATTGCTCCCCCTAAATGTAAGCTCCCCTTACAATTTGAGCTTAAAAGATTAATCATTCTTAATCTTGTTTGTTATCATCAAAATCATTATGGAAACATATATGTTAACACCAATCAGATCAACTCCCCATTGAGCAAATGGCCATGGTGAGGCCATAGAAGTGAGCTTCTCGGGTGGCCGGGTGGAGAAACTTGGGAAACTTTGGCAGCTCATGCAATTTCTAGTTTTCTCTTGTGCGTCCTGGTGCATCGTGGGCCAGAAATATCCCTGCCTAAGGGCTTTGTGGGCCAGGGATCTAGCACCAGAATGGTTTCCACAAACCCCCCCATGTATCTCTCTCAGCACATAATCCGCGTCATCCTCGTCCAGACATCGAAGGAACGGAAGGGTGTACCCTCGCCGATACAACACCCCATCGATCATTGTGTACCTCGACGCCTGGGTTCTAATCTTTCGAGCTTGCAACTTATCCTGCGGTAGGAACCTATCTCGGATGTACAAGGAAATTGGGTCCATCCACGAGCATCTCCGCTCTACCCTCAGCACTTCCACAGTCTGCTCAATGCTGGGGCTAGTCTTCACTTCCACAGGGACCGTCTTGGGCATTTTTGGGTTTGCCACTGCTGCCATTCTGGTCAGGATGTCTGCTCGATGGTTCTCCTCTCTTGGGATCTGCAATACTTCCACTTATTCAAACTCCCCTATCATCTGCTTGACCCTCTTCAAGTACTGCTCCATCTTTCCATCCCTCGGCTGGAACCTTTCCCCCACATGGTTAGCAACCAATTGGGAGTCAGTTCGGATTTGCACTTTATCCGCTTTCACTGCCTTAGCCAACTCCAAACCCGCTACTAAAGCTTCATACTCTGCCTGGTTGTTCGTGGTCGTGAACTCAAATTTTACAGCGTAAGAGATCTCCTCCCCCTCTAGACTCTTCAAAACAATACCTGCTCTTGAACCCTGCTCCCCTGAGGATACATCAACTGATATCTGCCAGATCTGATTTCCGTCGTTCTTCGTACCAGTGCTGGTCTAGTCAACACCTGCTTCTGGCTTTGTGAATTCTGCAACGAAATCCGCCATTGCCTGTGCTTTTATCGCTGCTTGGGGCTTATAACTTATCTCGAACTCGCTCAACTCGACAGCCCATTTCACGAGCCAACCAGAAGCATCCGGCTTATGCAAGGTCTGACGCAATGGCTGATTCGTTATTACAGATATGAGGAATGCCTGAAAGTATAGCCTCAGCTTTCGAGCAGCCACCACCAGGGCAAGCGCTCATTTCTCCAGTGGTGGATATCTGGTCTCCGCGTCGAGCAGGGCCTTGCTTGTATAGTATATGAGATATTGAACTCCTTCTTCCTCCCTCACTAGAACCGAGCTCGTTGCGTGGTTTGATACTGCCATATACAGGAACAGCATATCTCATTCTCGTGGAGTAGACAGCAGAGGTGCTTGTTGAAGATATTTTTTTAGGTGCTGGAAGGCTTCCTCGCATTCGGGAGTCCATTCTGTTTTCTTCCCTCTCCGTACTACCTGGAAAAAGGTCTGGCACTTGTTTGTGGCCCGGGATATAAATCGACTTAATGCTGCTAGCTTCCCCATTAGGCTTTGTATCTCCTTCAAGCTGCGAGGAGATTTCATATGTACGATTGCCTGGATTTTCTCAGGATTCGCTTCAATCCCCCGATAGCTCACCATGAATCCCAGGAATTTTCTCGATTCAACTCCAAAGGCACACTTCTGTGGGTTGAGCTTCATCTTGAATTTTCTCAAAAGCCTAAATGTCTCCTCGAGGTGCGTGACATACTCGCTCGGGTTCCTGGATTTTGTGATCATGTCATCTACATAGACCTCCATCGTCCTTTCAATCAGCGGCTTGAAGATTTTGTTCACCAGCCTTTGGTATGTGGCTCCCGCATTTTTCAACCCAAATGGCATAACCCTGTAACAGAACAAACCCTGGTTAGTAATAAATGCGGTGCTCTCCTCATCCTACTCGTACATTGGGATCTGGTAGGGGTGTTCAGAATCCAATCCGATCCGCTCAATCCGTCTGATCCGTGAAAATCCGATCCGTATAAATCCGATCCGTGGATCCGTGGATTGGATATGGATTGAAAATTTAAAAATCCGTAGTCGATGGATTGGATATGGATTTATACGTAAACCGTAAAAATCCGTGAACGTAAAAAAAAAAAAAAAAAATATATATATATATATATATATATATTTAGTTAAAAAATTATTATAAATGCGATATTATATAGTTACATAAGTACTATAATATATCTTACCCATTACCCAATAATAATATAAAATAAAAAATAATTAAATAATTAAATCATCAAATATACAAATATACAAATATAACTTGTAAAAATTGTAAAAGAAAATAAAAATAAAGTCACACACACTAGCAAAATCAAAGTAACATAACACCAAGTTACCAACAATTTGCAAAGTCACCCAAAAATAAAGTAACATAACGACAAGTCACCAACAATTTACAAACAAAAAACTCTAAGCTTCCCGGCTGTCACACACACTAACAACTGGGGTTGGCAATGAGACGGGATGGGATGGGATGAGATTTATCAATCCTAATCCGGCCCCGTATATGCAAGTGGGATTTATCTAAGCTTTATTTTTTTTGGGACAAAAATATGTCACGATCTCGTCCCAAAAGAGATGGGATCCCGCATCCAATTGAAATTTTTTTTTCTTAGTCGGCAATGAGATAGGATGGGACGGAATTTGCCAATCCCACTCCCGTTTTGTATATGCAAATGGGATAAAAAAATGTCTCACTCCAGTCCCTAAATTTTTTTATGAGACAAAAATATGTTTCAATCCCATCCCATCGAGAAAAATTGTAATCCCTATTAGCAACACCTAATACTGGTTCGATACACTCTCGACACCGATTTGAAAGACGTCGACTGCGCGATTCCAGCGAGAGCAAGCCTTCTTCTTCCTCGAGTCCATTGAGCCACTTCACAATCACTAGTTCAAGCCAAACAATTGCACTATCACAACCTTCAAGATCGCCACCCGTACTTCTCTTGGTTCCTATCGTTGACGGCTCCGTAATCACCACTTTTCGACAAGTGCAACAGCCTTGGTGAAGGATCAGACTGTGTTTGGTTTCAAAAACTTCGTCATTTCAATTAATTGTGGCTTTATTTGAACAATTAATTTCGATATTATATTAATGTATTATTGTAACTTTAGTTGAACAATTAATCTTAGTATGTTATATTTAGAAACTTTAAATGTATTATTGTAGCTTTATTTGAATAATTAATCTCAATGTGCTATATTTTGAAACTTTGAATGTATTATTTTAGTTTTATTTAAATAATTAATTTGTTTAAACTTTATTCAATTTTAAATTTAATTAGTAATAAAATTATTTTTATATTAGATTTTTTTATTTCATTAGTTCATGGATTGGGGAGAACTAAAAATTTTTAATTCAGAAACTGATGTGCAAAATAGTAGATTGGATATGGATTAAGTTAAATCCGCATCCGATCCTCAGACGTATGGATTGGATATGGATTGAGTCAAATCCGTATCCGATCCGCAGATATATGGATTGGATTTGGATTGAGTTTATCAATCCGTGGATTGGATTGGATTGAAAAATTATAATCCGTAAAATTATGGATCGGATATGGATTGATGTCCAATCCGTAAAATCCGATCCGCGAACACTCCCAGGATCTGGTTATATCCCGAGAAGGCATCCATGAAGCTCAGCAGCCCGTGACCAGTTGTTGAATCTACCAGCTGGTCGATTTTGGGCAAAGGAAAACTATCTTTCGGGCACGCCTTGTTGAGATCAGTGAAATCGACGCACATCCTCCATTTCCCGGTGGCTTTCTTAACCAGTACCACATTCGATATCCATTCGGGGTAGTTAACTTCCCGAATGAACCCCGCCTTCAAGAGCTTTTCGACCTCAACGTTTACTGCGTCATACCTCTCCTGGTTTAAGCACCTTCTTTTTTGTCTCACTGGCCGAGCTCCCTTCCTTATTGCTAACCTGTGGCAGGCCACCTCGGGGTCGATTCCTGGCATGTCCTCATGCGTCCATGCGAACACAACTGCGTGAGCTCGCAAGCAATGCACCAGCTCATGCCTCTACTCCTCTCTGAGCCTCGATCCGATTCGAACTGTCTTTCTCGGATCATCTTGTCTCAAGCTTATTGTCTCCAGCTCCTCCACTGGCTCTTGCCTGCTGTTCTTAACTCCCGCTCGAGTATCCAGCGATGTGATCTGCATTGTCTCCTTCGCTGCTGTGGAGTAGCAGCTTCGGGCAACCCTCTGGTCTCCTCGTACCACTCCAACCACTCCGTTTACCCGATACTTCAGAGCTAGGTCATGATTGGAGAGAACTACTTTGCTCATCCGTAAAAAGGGGCGGCCTAGAATCATCTGATAAGGGCTCTCCTCGTTCACAACCACGAAATCCAGGAACATGGTCTTCTTAGTTGGGGAGCTACCTATTGTCATGGGCAGTTCAATCACGCCCAAATGAGTGAGCTTTCCTCCACCGAACCCCTTCAGGGAAGTATTGGTGTGCTTGAGTTTGAGATCTGCTATTCCTATTTCCTCAAGTGTTGACTTAAACAGGATATCAACTGAGCTTCCCGTATCTACCAAGGTCCGGTCGAACTTTTTGCTAGCCGCGATGACTTTGATAACCAGGCCATCCTCATGTGGGTATAGGATTCCTTCTTCGTCCTCATCTGTCCACATGATTGGCATTTGCCTGAGTTTTGCTCGTTTGGCTGCTGGGGTATTGAAGAACACCTCCTTGCTGGTCATGGCATACCTCGCGTAGTTTTTCCTCGATCTGTTAGAATCTCCAGCCAAAGTCGGTCCCCCAGCAATTACCCTCACTACTGGGTGCTCTCGGCTCATACTCTTATCACTCTGCTCCCCTTCACATGATGGGCCGACCATCGGGATGACCCCATCTACAAACTCGTCCAGATAGCGATTTCTCACCAAATCTTCCACCCGAGTCTTAAGGTCTCTACATTCGGTCGTGTTGTGGCCGTGGGTGCCATGAAACTTACAATATCGTCCCTTGTCTCTCCTGCTGGGCAGCTTTGTTATTGGGGTAGGGGGGTACAGTAACCCCCTGTCCTTTACGGCCTCAAACACATCCTCCAAAGATACTTTCAACGGAGTGTAACGCCCATAGCTTTGGCTCTAAACGATCATGTGTACGGCCCTTTTCCTTTGATTACTGATCGGCCCAGGAAAAGATGCTTCTGGTTTACTCGGTCTTCCACCCTGCTGGTGTTGATAAGGATGACCGTATGTCTGATCATGCTTTCTCCAAGAGTCTCTGATTGGTGAACGAGAAGGTTGCATCCTGCTCTGCTGATACCGAGGCGGCCTCTGGTGAGGCTGATAATTGGTGACTCGGCCACCTGCACTACTGTCTGTGGCGTGGTGGTTCTTCCTCTTAATTGGCCCCTTTCCAGGTGTGGCTCCCCTTTCTTTTCTCCTCAACCCTTCCACCTAATCTGTCTTAATCTTCGCCGCTTTTTCCTCCTCAATTTCTATGTCCCTCTTTGCCTGCTCGTAAGCGGCAGAGTACGACTGGATGGTCTGGCTCCTCAAGTTATACCACAGGCGTCCAATCCGCACTCCTTCCTTCAGTCCCCTCAATGCTTGGGGATGGTTAAAGGCTCCCAGATCGAGGACAGCTTGATGGAACCTTTTGATGTATTCCCGAAGGGTTTCATCTTCCCCATGCTTCATGCTCACTAGTTCTATCATGTCATCTTAGGCGTCATTGTCCCCCGGAACTGTTTCGCAAACTCCTGACATATCTGCTCAAATGACTGGATGCTCCCTCGAGGAAGCTTTCGGTACCACTCTCACGCTCGTCCCTCTAGAGATAGTGGGAACACTCTGCACCTTTGAGATTGAGATAATCCCTGCACCCCAGTTATATCGTTGAAGTGCTTTATGTGCACCAACGGGTCAGTTCGCCCCGAGTACTTGAGGTCTGGGACGCGGAAGTCTCTCAGAATGACTACGCTCATAATCCATGCTGAGAGGGGGGATTCGCTGTCTAGCATTATCCTCCAGCTAGGCGCTCTGCTCCTTCCTTGTAGGTCATCTATCACCCGCGCTAGTCTGCGCACCTCCTCTTCGAGCTGTATAGCGTGCCTGGGGTCATGAGCTGCAACTTGGTCCCTTTTTCGTTCGACATCATGTAGGTGTTGCCGGAGTTCCCTTTCCTCTGCATTCGCAACTCCGCCTTCGCCATCAAAGAATTGCCTCACTGGGGATTGACTTCTTCCTCCCTGGACTTCTCCCCGTGGAACTTGGCTTCCCACTACATCACTAAGTCTGCTGTTGGCGGGACCCCTCACCACGTCGTCATTGTTCCCTCCGACCACGTTCCCCGGCGTCGTCCCACCACTTCTCATCACTCCCTCTTGAGTCTCCCTTTGTTTATTTCTTAACTCGTGCAAGATGGTCATTAAAGTATCCATCTGCTTCTCCATCTGTTCCATTCATTCACACATTGACTTTTCCCGTGCTTCATTAGCGATCTCTCGCAGTGTCACGGACCCATTATGTCTCGAGTCACCACCTTGGGTACTGCTCCCACCAATGTCCATTGCTTTCTTCCCTATTCGTCTTCTTCTACTCTATATCCACAAAAGCTTTTTGTTCCAGTCCCCACAGACGGCGCCAAAATGTTGATGCGGGATTCTGGCTTCTGCTCGACTACGACCAGGATCTCTCCTCAACAGTCTAACTTGCTACTCGCAACGAACTCTCCTCGTGTCCCTTTACAGACGAGCAGATCAACGTCTCGTACGATCTTCGTTCCCGTAGTTCTGTGTATACACAAAAATAGGTCAGAGTGCGCCGGGTGTTTTTCCGGCGTAAACCCTTCGACGCTCAAGTCAGTGATTTGGGTTTTACCCCCTTTTTTGTGGGAAAACACTGCCACTTAACCCTTGGCTCTCAAATGGAAAATCTCCCTTAAGGTTCTAATTTCAAAAAGTCTAACCTCTTTACCTTCTTCGATTACCTTTTTATACTTTTCTTCCGAAACCGAGTCCCTATGATCCACAATCCCCGTTCACCATTTTCCCCCCGTTCGCGGAGTGGGTGGTTGAACATCGTGGTTGTCGGTTGAGTGGGTGTCACGCCTTGATTTTCGGATGAGGGCGCGCTTTTTGCTAACCGTTGTTTGACTGGGTCTGCCAGCCACTGATCTCTAGCAGGAAAAGCTCTTGACCCCTTGAAGGAGACCACTCCGCACGATAGCCTCGAGGAGGTCATCCTCGCGAATAAGCAGAAGGTACCTACTCGCAGGTCCCTGCTACCAGGCTTCACTTGTCTGCTCGCTTTCGAGCGAGCTGGTCCTTGTCCAGGGGATGGCTGGCTGTCTTCTAAATGAGTTGGCTCCTCGTCCAGGGAATGGCTGGTCGATCTCGGGATGCCCTACAACAACATGTATTCTGGTTTCACTTCTGTTGAAGGAGATAATTATGCAGAAAGCTTGAAATGAAAAGCCAAAAGGGTACTCACAGGTTTTGTCTATTTAGTCATGCCAAACTGTTGTAATACCTTCTTCAAATATTACTTCTAGAATAAGCTGACTTTGCCACGAGCTCTATCTCCGCATATCTTCATGCCAAGAATTTTCTTAACTTCACCCAAATCTTTCATCTTAAATTCTTGATTGAGTAGAGTCTTTAACTTCTTAATCTCATCTTTGCTTTGAGAAACTATTAGTATATCATCTATATACAAGAGCAAATATATGAGGGATCTCTTTTTTAGCTTGCGAAAATACACACAATGTTCAAATTTATTTCTTGTGTACTTGTGCCCTTTCATAAACCGATTAAATCGCTTATACCACTACCTCAAAGATTATTTCAATCCATAAAGTGACTTTGTCAATTTGCAAACCTAATTTTCTTTTCCAGCAACCTTGAATCTATCTGGCTGAGTCATGTAGATTTCTTTTTCCAAATCACCATGTAAAAAAATAATTTTTATATCAAGTTGAACTAGTTCAAGATCAAATTGTGCAACCATGACTAGCAAAATTCGAATAGACGAGTATTTCACAACTAGAGAAAATACTCAATTTTAGTCTATTCCTTTCTGCTGAGTGTAACCCTTCGCTACCAATGTAGCATTGTATCAAACTTCATTCTTACAGGGAAATCCTTCCTTTTTGCATATACCTATTTGCACTTAATTTCCTTATTTTCCTAGGGCATGAAACTAACTTCTAAGTTCTATTTTTATGAAGAGACTGCATTTCTTCATCCATTGTTATCTTCCACTGTATACTTTCAGAGTTACTTACTGCTTCTCTGTAAGTGGAAGGAACATCATCATCTACAATTGGAAGTGCATTAGCCACCATATCAACAAAGCGAGCAAATCTGCAAATCTCTCTTCGTGGCCTTCTATATGCAATTAAATCTTGTTGCTGTGAAGGTTTATGGTTCTGAACCTCTTCTTCATCCTTGGTCGATGGAGAATTATTATCCATCTCCTTAATACTTGTTGAATCATCTTTATCCTTTTCAAACTTCACCTGCTGCAAAGTACTACTGGTCTTGTCATCTTCTTGAGAATCTTTTTATTTCAACATGGCTAATTCATCAAAAGTCACATCTTTGCTGAAAATAATCTTCTTTGTAATAGGACACTAGAAACGATATCCTTTGGCTCCACCAGTTATACCGATAAACAATGCTTTCTTTGCTCTTGGGTCTAACATAGATTGCTTTATATAATAGTAAGCAGTGGAACCAAAAACATGCAAAGAATCATACTCAGTAATAGATTTACCAGTCCACATCTCCATAATAGTTTTGCCCTTAATTGTAGTTGATGACAAACAGTTGATCAGATAGCACACATATACAACTGACTCAGCGCTAAACTCCTTACCCAATCTAGCATTAGACAACATACATCAACCTTTCTCCAGTATAGTTCGATTCATGCGTTATGCCACCCCATTCTACTGTAGTATACCTCGAATAGTGAAGTATCATATAATGCTCTCATCTCCGCATATTTGTAGAAATTGATGATTTTTGTACTTACCACTATTGTCTGAGCAAAGTCTTTTGACCTTTCGACCAGTCTAAGTCTCTACCATCTTTTTCCATTTCAGAAATATGTCTAAAACTTCATTTTTGTTTTTCATTAGATACACCCACACTGTTTTTGAATAATCATCAACAAAAGTAACAAAATAATGCATACCTCCCAAAAAAGCTATTTTGGAAGGTCCCCACACATCACTGTGAATATACTCTAGAATTTGTTTTATATTGTGAATTCCTGAATCAAACTTTACCCTTGTCTGCTTGCCCAGAACACAATGTTCACAAAATTCCAATTTGCAAGAATTTGCACCTTTTAATAAGCCTTGCTTCATCAAAGTCTGCAATGCTTTTTCACAAGTATGTCACAAACGCATATGCCACAACTTAGTTGCTTCTAAATCTACATCTCTTCTAAAAACTATTGATGCTGATCCAATAACTGTACTCCATTGGAAATAGTACAAGTTATTTATTCTTGCACTTTTCAACATCGACAATGCCCCAACTACTACTTTTAAAAATCCATCTCTAAGAATGATTGTGAGCCCTTGAGATTTTAGGACTCCTAACAACATGAGATTTTTTTCAAACTTGGTATATAGCGAATATCCGTTAAGACTTGAATTGAGCCATTATGATTCTTTAATTGAATTGTATCTTTTCCTATGGTTTTACAAGTATTGTCATTGCCCATAAAAACAACTCTACCGTCCAACTCCTTGAAGCTAGAAAACCAACCCCTATTAAGACACATGTGATAAGTACAACCTGAATATAAAATCCACTCATCTGAGTGACATGTCAACGTCATGCCAACCAAACTAAATTCTGACTTTTTATCATGCTTCATCGCACATGCATTAGAAGTAGCTTTGCCCTTTTGTAACTTAAGACAATTCATTTTCTAATGCCCTTTCTCATGACAAAAAGTACATTCATATTTGGCAGGTCTCCTTTTATACTTGCTCATTTTTCTAGGTTTGTGGCTTTGTGAACGACCTCTCGCTGTCAATGCTTGTGCAACTATATCTCTGCGATCCTTTCTGTCTTTCTTTCTTGTCTTAGAGTTGTACAACGCACTACATACAACATCGAATGTGACGCTTTCCTTCCTATGAAGCATAGTGGTGGTGAGATGGTCATATTCATCAAGAAATGAATTCAACAGCAACAATACCTTATCTTCATCTTCGACTTTCTCATCCAAATTTAGTAAATTTGTCAATATCTTGTTGAATGAGTTCACATGGTCATTTATTAACATGCCAGATGCCTATGTGAATCGATAGAGTTTCTTCTTTATAGAAAGCCTATTTTCAAGACTTTTCTTCATATACTTTTCTTCCAGTGTCTTCTATAATTTCTTTGCTGATGTCTCATTCATGACAGAGTATTTCTGATCTTCAGCCAAACATAAGCGAGTAGCACCACATGTTTGTCTATTGATATTTATCCACTTCTTGTCATCCATCTCGTCGAGCTTTTCTTCAAGAGCAAGCTTCAACTCTTGCTGATATAAGACATCTGACACTTTACATTGCAATATACCAAAATTATTGGTACTATTGAATTTCTCCACTTCAAATTTTACATTAATTACAACAATCGTCGCTAATGAGGACAAGGACAATACCTCTGCCATCCTTCTTAACTCAAATGATCAGTGCCTTTAACAATTATTTATACTTGAAAGAACAGCCTCTATAATGTTAATTTCACTTGAATAAATACACCAGGAAAGTTTCCAAGAGAATAGAGGGGTTGCAACGGTCCTATTCAAAACCCAGACTCCTTAGGCTCTTATTGCCATGTTGACAAAACTTTCCTAAACATGCAAAAATACATACTACTTACAATAAATTTTCTCTTAAGTATAAATGGTTGTCTCCAGCGTATGTGTGAACAGTACCATGTATGTCAACAGTACCGTATACATAAACAATACTGTATACCCCAAGTACGAACCTCTGGCTTTGATACCAATTGTTACAGAAAGCATAGGTTGAGCAATTACTAATATTCTAGTGACTGCAACTTCTAGAGAAATATAAATGTGGTGATAAATAAATGCAAAGAAAAATAGGATATAATAGTTTACGTGATTCGACGTAAAACCTACATCCATGGATAAAGACTAGAAAATAATTTCACTAATAAATAGGAATTTACAAAAGTGGAAAAAACTCTCAAAACCTAATAACCCGGTTCACCTAATTGGATCCTCACTAGAACACTCAAGTAGAAGCTCTCTTAAATTTCGTAATTGCTTTACTTGTAATTGCTCTCAACACAAAATGGGATGTGTAACAAATGAAGAATGACCCTTTTATTTCTAGGGAGCATTGCTTACCTACCACACAGTTTCAATTTGTGAAATTGGCAAACTTGGGAATCGGTGCCAACTTTGTCATGCAATTATAGTCAAAGTCTACATGCTAGCTCAACAAATGCATGCTTGAAATTTGCTTGCTAGCTGTCTTATACAACTTCTCAATAATTGCATGCTTGAAGCTTGAATTTTCAACACCAAGACCCTAGTTTAATAAATGCAACCTCACGGCCTAGCATTATGATGATGTATTTCCACCATCTAACTATAACCAATCTCAATTATAAAGCCTTGCTGACCCAACCAATTCAGATCATATCTAGAATCAATCAATAGCAACCACCATTCAAAATCGCCCAACAACCTTCAATCATTGAAATCGCACCTGTCTCAAACCTTTTATATGCCTTTGTGGTTAATCCTATATCAATCCTTGATACCAACGCCTCCAACCGCCCTCTAAAATCCTTTGTCGATGTTGTTTCTAGCTCCTTAGTTTCTCAGATCCCTGTTAAGTCTGTTTTGCTTGACTAAGGGGAGCTTGCTGTTCACTTTTCTATTGCGAAAATTTAGTCAATCGCTGAATCATTTAAATTAGCTCTTGTTGGTAAGTTCTCTTTTGGCCGCCCACCTATGGACATCATCTGTAAGTTTTTTTTTTTTTTGGTCCCTTGTTGGTAAGCTTAAAATGGAAGAAGATTACTCCAGAATTTTGATTCGGTAGATTTGGTATGTTTATAACAGGGGTATACGTATTTTTAAATAGACAATTGATTTTTTATGTTCTCAGGAATTTCCCATTATGCCAATTTGGGTATCTTTTGCATACTTGCCTATTATTTTTATTAATTGCAAATAAGCTCTTTTCTGTATTGCTTTAGCTATTGGTAAGCCATTGCATATAGATCACACTACGACCTCTGTTAATAAGCAATCTTTTGTTAGGGTTTTGATAGAATATGATATTTTGTGACGTTTATTGTCATGCCTTTCGATTGGTAAGGGTGATTCTAGTTTCTGGCAGGATATTATTTTTTAGTGGCTTTCTTCTTATTGAGCTTCCTATAAGCACCTTGCCCATTCTGCGGATGGTTGCTATATAGCTAATCTTGAGCTTCGGAAGGCTCAATAGCTTATCAATGAGCCTCAAGGTAGAGATACTAGTGTTAAGGGTAAGCAACCTATGTCTATTGCAAATGTTCAACCCCGGGCTCTTACTGTACCTTAGTATGTTGTTGTAGGTAATTGGCCTAGGGGGCATGCTGCTTAGCCTTCTTTTGTTTAGGGGAAGTCTTTTGGTTTGTCTCAGTAGCTTATGCCCAATATTATTGCGAGTGTCTCTTCAGGTATTAGAATCCCTGTTTCTGATGCTCAAGATGATGAGATGGATTTAGTTGGCCAGGTTTAGCCTAATACTAATTGTGCTAAAGATCTTGTTGTTGATGATATTGTCATTTATGTTTAATCTGCTTTAGCTGTTGAGCCTCGGGATCATGGTGACTTTCTGAAGAGCCTATATTTTTGGATAATCTAGGTGCTCGAAGGGTATGTACAGGCTCTACTTTTTTCTATCTACGATAGATGATAAGGATTTTAATTCCTACTCTACAGAGATTCCTTCTCATTTGATAAGGACTTTAGCTCTAAAAGGAGGATTTTCTTAAGTTACCTTTATTGTTTCTTACGTTTTTTTGTCTTTTTCTTCATGGCTAATTTCATTTAGGTCCTTTTTATTCTTTTTATTGTGGTTGAGGATGTAATTGTATCCTTCCATCTCTTCTGCACCTATTTTTTATTTTTTCTAAGATTTTATTTATTTCCTTAATTATTAGTAAATGATTATCAAATTCATATAAATTTATAAATTCAGAATAGACTTCTGGTCCTAAATTTATCAATCCTCTTCTTTCTTCTTCTAATAAATCTATTTTTTGTCTAATTAAATTCATATATACAGTTATTATATTTTCCCATCCTAAAAACATTTTATCTATGCTATTTATCAAATCCTGGATTGTATCAACAGCCTGATTTATAGAGCTTCTTTTTTATACCAATATATTAAGAATTTTATAATTTCATCAATAATTTTCATTTTCTTTTCTATTATAATTTCTGCTCCTACAGTATCCATAGATCTTTCTCTAAGATCCTCAGTTAATTCAAGATCTATATTTCTTATATTATTTTTATCAGTTTTTATTGCTTTTATTAAATTTTTTATTTCTTCTTTATTATAAACTCTTAATGAATATAAACTATTAACTATTGATTGTATTGGATTTGTCATTTATTTACTTTTATTTTTCTTGATCTATGGCTTTGATACTATTTTTGCCTTAAGGCAAATAAAATATTAACAAAATTAATTAGAAATACTTAATTGTAGAATTAACAAATATATGATTAATAAAATATTAACAAGATTAACAAAATTAATATTAATTTAATCTTATATTAGTATTAAAATTCAAATTTAAAGAATTCAGTAATATTTCAAATAAACTAATATACAAATTAAATGAATCAAAATACAAACAATTAAGATTATATCAGCATGATTAATATTTATTTTTAACCTTAAAATAATTAAAAAATCCATATAAATGATTTATTAGTTTATATATATATATATATAAATTATTAAGAATAAAGGTACGTGGAATTGTTAGACTAGGACAATGAGATCCTTGACAATTCAGTCAAGATATTTAATTCTCCTTTGGACCAGTAGCCCGCACGTCATGGTTTCCATCCTATATATCTTTCTATTCAGATTATACATCAAATTCTTCATTATCAGAATTATAGGTATATGAAGGTCGTTCCGTATATACTTTTTGTTCTAGATATGCCTGTGCTATATCAATTCCTTCTTCTACTGTTAACATGATTATGTTGTGTTTTAGATTATCTATTTCAATAAATTTTATTATTTTTTATCTTAATTCTTGAGGTAAATCAAGTGAATATATAGCTAATAAATCTTCTGTCCTTATTAATTCTTGTTTACTAAACATATAAGAACTCTGTTTGAAAGATCCTATATTAAAATCTATTATCATTATATAATCGTTATAGGTTATTTTTGTAGTTGGATTTATTATATATTCTTTTGACTTTCCTAAATAAATTTGATTATTCATGATCTGAGTTAAATTTCAATTTCTGTTAACATTTTCAGTGGTTTGTTCTGCCTCCATAAACAACTTTATCAACAACCATCAACAATCTTCCCCAAAAGATAAAGGTTAAGAATTATTACCCAAATTACCTTCTCTTCTTCCATGTTCAGATCTGATCTCCAGTGACCTGCAGCCTAGCTGTCCAAATTCCCTCAACGGCCTCCAGCCTTAACGGGATCTGCGGACCAAATCGGCTTTACTGTATGGATTTAGATCTTATTATTGAAGAAGGGGCGATATATTTTAGGTTTCTCTTTCTTTTCTCTAGTTTTTTTGTTTTTAGTCGATGATGTTATGGTTTAGGATTCGAGCAAGTAACTGTTTAGTTCTTCATTTTATTTCAGAAAGATTTTTTATTTCGATCTGGGAATTGTCTTGAGACGTTTTTCAGGTTTCAGAGAGAATTGAATTATGGTTCTAATGTCTGAGAAGACTTTCGTTCTTCTCCTCCTTTATTTATATCTCAATTCAATGATTGATCTATTACATTATTGCTTACATTACTTTTTCAAAAGATTACAAAAGTAAAATTATTACAAGACTTTTCCTTTTTCTTTTGTTTGCCACGAATGTCCTTTTATGTGGTCCATGAGCTAAAACTCTCTTGTTTTCTTCTATCACGCAGCCCCTCTTTTATTTGAGTGCGCTTCATCTTTTATCTTTGTCGGCCATTTGTTCCACCCATGTGTATCATGAGCTGGAGTTTAGCTGTCTATTTTTATCCGCTACCAGCATCTTTCTGTCGGCCACAATTTTTACTTGTCAGGTGCCTTCATGTCCATTAGTTGATAAGCTTATTGTAGTGTCTCACTGCTGCTTGGGAATCTTAATTGACTGACTTCATTTATAAATTCCAAGAGGATATTTGAAGGTGTATGACTATCTTCAGAAGTTACAAGAATATAATTTTGGAAACGGATTATTGTTCTAAAATTCCTCTCATAAAGGTCTTTAGCTATACTCCAAATTGCTTTTATCCCTCTGGCTCTACGAGTTCTAATCCATGACTTAGTTATTTGAGGAACATTTGTATATTCTGTTCCAACTTCTATTTGGAAATTTTTTGAGATATGGCCTATTGAGATCATATAAAAGGCTTGATATTCTACATTTTGATGGTACTCAGGACTGATGGTATAGAACTTGAGATATATGGACCTTTTTTGGGAAAATTTGGAAATATCTTTAACTAATAATTCATCGAAATAGGTTATTTTCCTTAGATCTATATCAGGATATACTAAGTTTAGATACCCGTATTTTGCGATTTTTCCTATAAGGAGTGGGTCTGCTCCTTTTATTGCTATCATTCTAGGATACATATTCTTCCATGGAGCTTTAAAGATGGTATTATTATGTGAACAAGTCGAGTATATCCAGGTAGAGAACTGTCTATATTCTTCTTCTTTTAGGTTTAATGGTATAGGCTTTTCTTTTTCATCTGGTGTAGTATTTATTTTAATGAACTTTTTTGAAGAAGAGGCTTTTGGTGATTCTTGGGATATTTTTGATATTTCAGCTTCTATGGATATAGTATGGCTTGATTTTGGATCAGAAATGGGTTCCTGTGTTGGGAGTGGTCCACTACTGCTTTCTAAGTTTATTGGACTGGTGTCTATTAAAAGTCCTTTTGTTAGGTCATTTATGTAAGACTCTAACAAATGTATTCCTTTCTCATGGGCCTCTGTGGCCTCTTTCATGTAGTTTATTGCATCAAGTATATCTGATGCTTCAGCTTTGAGTCGCTATATTTCTGTGTTTATAACAGAGAGGGTTTTATTTATCTCTACATTCATCTTCCAAATTCTACGTTCCTGCTTAAAAAATCTGCAAGAAAATTGTTAATCCCTTTGATATGAATAATTTTAAAATTATAATAAGACAAATATACTTGTCATCTATGTAATCTTCTATACTGAGGTTCATTTGGTAATATTCTATTTATGAGCGAACTTACCTGATTATTATCAGTTTCCACTATAAATTGTTTTTGAAGTAAAAATAATGAGAATTTCTTTATTCCTTTATATATTGCAAGGAATTCTTTTTCGTGAGTTGGATAATTTATTTGTGCTTAATTAAATGTTCCACTTGTATATCTACAAATTTCATTTAAGTAAGTCTTTAATATTGCTCCCCAATATAAATCAGAAGCATCAGTTTGTATTATTAATTTATCACTTTCTTCTGGTAATCTTAATGCAGGGAGGTTTTTACATTCTTCTTTGAGAGGTTTTACTGTTTCTGTATGTTCTTCATTCCAACCTCTAGTATTATTTTTCCGGAGTAATTTTTTAAGTATATTTCTTTTTTTAGCTAAATCTTTTATAAATCCTTATGTGTAATTTAAACAGCCTAAAAATTTTTGTATTTGCTGTTTATTATTCAATTTATCAGGAAATTCTATAATCTTTTTCCCTATATGGTTCTGGACCCATCTAACTGTCAAGAATCATTCCTAAAAATTCTATTTTCTTATATTCTATAACTGCTTTTCTTTCTGACAATACAATTCCTTCTTTGATACAGATATTGACAAATTCTTTTAAATGTTTTCTATGTTCTTCTAATGTTTTTGAAGCTATTAATATGTCATCTACATATACTATAATATATTTATAGTCTCTAAATATTTTATCCATTCTACTCTGAAAATTTTGTGGCGCATTTTTTAATCCAAAAGGCATTAGTAACCATTCATAATGTCCTTGTGGAGTACTGAATGCTGTATAAGGAATGCTTTTTTCTTCCATTTTTATTTGCCAAAACCCTGATTTACAATCAAATTTAGAATAATAAGTTTTATTTTTTACAAGATTTATTAGTATTTCTTTATTTGGGAGATAATATCCATCAAATTTTATATATTTATTCAATTCTTTGTAATTCATTACCATCCTTGCTTTTTCTCTTAGTTGTTCTGATCTTTTTCTAACCATAAAGGCAAGACTATTATGTGGGCTATTACTATCCCTAATTAACTTTAAATTTAGTAATTCTTTTATTTGAATCTTAAATGCTTCTCTATCTTCTTCTGTATACATTATTGGTTTAAGTCTTATAATTCTATTTATAGTTAATTCTATTTTTGCTCTAGGATGCTCTGGTTTCCATAATGCTAAAGGATTTTCTTTATAAACCTGTTCTAATTGTGATTTTATTGTTTCCAATTTTATATTATAACTCTGTCTTTTCTGTACTAAATAATGTTTTTCATAACTCAATGTGTCACCACGCTGGGTTGGCTGAACTCTGTAGGGTTTAAATTCGCGAGGAATACGGATAATATGATTACAAGGAGTTTTAAGTGTTATCATATAGGTAGTTTGTTGGTAATATTGAAACTGATGTAAGAAGTCATTATTACCTAAAAGTATATCACAATCCATATTGTTATATTGGAATATTTGGTTTATACGTATAATTTTACTTCCTAAAAGTATTTCATAATTTATTAAAGATTGATTAACCTGTTGTTTATCTCCTATGATGCCAATAATTTTTAATATTCCATTTTGTTTCCATTGAGTTAATAGAAATGATTTCATAATTGTTATTTCGCTGCCAGTGTCTATAAGAGCACATGTATCTATATCTTTTTCAGTTATATTTATTTGTATATAAACAAACATATGATATTTTATATAAGCTTGTTTTAACATGTTGCACATATTATTTTATGGTCATTAATTTGTAAGGTTACTTTATCCTTTTCTATTTTATAATATTCTAATTCATTTAAAAAGCTATTTCCTAATATTATATGTTTTTCTGAATCTGTAGTCGTAGAAGAGTCTATATAACAAGATACTATTAGTCTTAATCCTTCTATAATTATAAGAACTTTGACTTCTTGTTTACAAATGTGTTTGTTACCATTAAAGTCAACATATTCATAAGAAATTTCTTTCTCTTTGATTATAAGTCCTTTATTTTTAAGATGATTCGTATAATTATGACTTGTGTCAGTGTCTATTAATATAGGTATTTTACTAGTATAATTTATCCATCGAGGTATTGTTCTAATATTTTTACTACATTATCTGTTGGTACGGATTTTATTATTTGTCTATCAGTACTTAATCTTCTAGATGAACTCCCTCTTATTAGAGTTCTTCCTGCAAAACTTATAGGGATAATTGAGTTTTCATTATCATTATTTATAAATTGCTTCTTATCATCTATATTGAGGTTATACTCTATTGGTATTCTATAATCTTGGATTGTTGGTTCTATTAGCGTTGCTATTTCTTCACATTCTTTATTTATTTCTATATAAGGTTTATTTCCATATATTTCTCGACAATTTGAATTAAAGAAACTATATAATGTTGAAAATGTATTGTCATTAGTCTATTTCCTTCTTTCATTAAATTCTTGTTTAATAACTTAAAATGTAGACTTAATGTCTCATCTATGTTTCTATCCTTAATGTGTACACAATACCTGGGATGGCATGTATATAACAATTTAGTATAACATAAATTTCCTTCTATAGTTCCTAAATGTCCTATACTAAGATCATTGAATCTTTGGTCATGTAAAGACAAGATTATTGGACTATCTATACCTTCCTTAAAAAGAGATTTTACTAAAATTTGTATTTCTGCTAAGTATACATATTGAATTTTTTCTCTTATTGATTCGTTTTTTACTTTTCTTAAAGCTAAATCTATTGTTCTTTTATTTATTAGGCTGAACCTAATATTTCCTTCAGCTTGTGTAACTGTTACTGCTTTTTCTTGCTCATAATATTCATGTAACACTATTTGTTTTCTTTTGAATATATCTCTGAGTCTGTGTATTATTCCATATTCAGGTTTTTTCATATTCATTTTTAAAATTTTGTCATATTTTTCTTTATTAAATGTAGCAACTAAACTATATCATGTTTTATTTTCCTCTTTTTCTATTTCTTCAATTTCTCTATTCCTAACTCAGTATTCTCTTTTTCTTTATTCGAATTCATCTTTAGATTCTATGATTACATAAACTTCATTTCCTTCATAATCTGATAGATCACTTATCTCTTCTAAGTCACTCATAATTTCTTCAAATTCTTTTCTTAATAGTTTGACTTTCTTTTTTGTACAATCCGGACTTATATGTCCTATTTCTCCACAATTCCAGCATTTACATTTTGATTTATCTAATTTTCGTTTTTGGTTTTTATATTTTCTTTTATAATATTTTATTCCTGATTTTCTATATTTCTTTTTAAAATTATTGCATTTTTTTATACTTCTTTTCCTTCTTATGATATTTTTTCCTTCTTTTAAAAGGAGTATAACATCCCCATTGAGTTGGCATTTCTGTTTTTTCACAACATATCTTTGTTATATTCATTTAAAAATCTTATTCTACATCCTAATGTGTCGTGATATCTATTTATATCTTTGTTATATTTCTGCTTTTCTTTATTAAGCTTCTTTGAATACATATTTCGCTTAATCTTTCATTTAAAAATCTTATTCTACATCCTAATGTGTCAGGATATCTATTTATAGTATTATATTTTTCATATTCATTTATGACATATCCATTCAATGGGTAGGGTAATTTAGAATAGTATAGGTTTTTATAGATACTTTGATCTTCACTACTAAAAAATTGTGTATAATAATATTTTTTAAATTCACAAGTGTATTCTTTTACAAAACACATGTTACAAATTGTTAAATTTATTAACTTCATTCTAGCTTCTAATTTTTTTATTTTTTACTTCTTTTGCTGTGTTTTCTAACCAATCTTCTCCTAAGAATTCATTAGCGATATATTCAATTATTCTTTCAATTCCTAATGCTTTGCTTTTTGTAAAAGCTATTTTAGTAGAATCTTTTATTAATCTCTGTGTATCTTCATTTAGTCCCTTCCACCAACTGAACACATCTCCTGTAATACTGGCTATTAAAATATCAATAAATACATCTATTTTTTCTCCTTCTGTTTCAACATTACAGTCTTTATTTGAACTAAGGTTTTTATGGTTTCTTTTGTTAGACTTTGCCTAAGGTTTTCTCTTGCTTATTCTTTGTTTTTTTATATGCTTTTGCTATTTTTTTTTTAATTAGCTATTTCTTTCTTTAGTTTAGAGATTTTGGTCTATGTTTTTCCCCAAAATTTTTTATTTTTATTTTTATTTTAATTTATAGATAAGAGCTCTCACTTAACGCCGACTCTATAATGATTTTTAATTATATAAATATCAAGGTTGAAAAAGAAAATATATACCTTCAAGTCATGTAATCCAAGTCAATGAAGGACCCCTCCATTTATTTTTCTCAAGTTTATCATTCAGTTTCAAAGAGGAAAGTACTATTGATGAAACAAACAATAACGATAAGATTGAAGAGAAGAGTCCCCATTGAAGTACAAACAATGAAGATGAAAATAACAAAATTGGGAAATTATGGTGATAATGATGGTCTTTGAACTGGGCTTGCTAATCGAATCCAAGTCAAATTGGAAAGCCTATCGAATCAGAACTGAACAACAAAGCGCACTATTGAAAACTATTGCTGTGTTTTTGGCCGAAGACTTTGAAAACAGGCGACGACTTACATACAAGTCGTTTATTTTCTGTCCCACCGCCACGTCATGACCATCACATAAGTGTACAAGGAAATTTTAAGTATCTCTCACATTGAATATATGTGTACGTGTACCAGTCTAAAAACTACCTTCTACATCTAAATCTTCTGCCCATATCATGGTCTGATATGATGGGGCCATGAAATGGGAACAAACAAACTTAAAATGGACGTTGCAAAAAAAATATCTTACTTGAGGTTGTCCATTGAACCGTTCTAATAATCCAAAGAAAAATGCCTAAACAGAAAAAATATTGATAGAATTTTGATAAAAATAATGTTAAAGCGAGTCTGTTATATTATGCTCATAATTAAGTGACTAAAACAAACCTTATTTAACGTTATTTGTCTAATTTTTTTCCTAATTAAATAATATATTACTTCTAATCCAATTTGTATTATTGCAAGAGACGTTCATAGTGGAGGTCTACTCATTCAAAAACAAATCTACGATTCAAGTCAATTGAAAGGGCAAGGCAAGAACAGCTTGAAGGCCTCATTTCTTATCCATTAATTGTCTTCAGATTTTTCCCTTTCTGGCCATTGCCAAGTTTGTCAAGTAATTCATACTTTCCGATGGCCACCTTCACTACTCTTTACTTTATCATCTCTTTCTTCTGTCTCATCCACTCCGCAGCTGCCGAACAAACTTCTCCTCCGTACATTCCTACAGACTATATTCTTATCAGCTGCGGCGAATCATCAAACACCTCATCATCCGACGGCAGAAACTGGGACGGCGATGCTAACTCCAAATTTTCTTCCTCTAATTCAGCAACAAAATCGTTTGCGTCCAGAGCATCTTTCCAGGAAAACTCGGTTCCACAAGTTCCCTACATGACAGCCCGCGTCTTTCCTCAGGAATTCACTTACACTTTCCCTGTTTCACCAGGTCCAAAATTTCTCCGCCTTCACTTCTACCCAGCTCCATACTTCTTGGGGCAGCCACAAGGTGACCTTGATGATAATGACACAATATCCACTTCCTTCTTCACTGTCTCCGCTAATAAATACACTCTCTTACACAACTTCAGTGCCCATCTAACTGTTTCCGCAATGATTCCTCCGGTTGCTTATTTTTTCAAAGAGTTTATCATCTCTGTGTCCAGCAGTCAAATATTGAACCTGACCTTTTCTCCATCTTCATCAAGTTCTTGTGCATTCATCAATGGTATTGAAGTAGTTTCCATGCCAGACAATCTATACCCTCAGCAAAGTGCTGAAGATAGATCTATTCCCTTTATAAACAGCAACACTTTTTTTTATTTTGATAAGCCTGTAGCCCTGGAAACAGCTTATCGGCTAAATGTTGGCGATGCGTATGTCTCTGCCAAAGATGATACTGGCATGTTCAGGGAATGGCTGGACGATACAAATTATATTTACGGGGCTGCAACTGGATTGACACCGCATCTGCCTGATGCGACAATAAAATACACTAGTGATACCCCAGCTTACATTGCACCAGTTATCGTCTACACTACTTCACGTACAATGGGAAATGATCCTAACATCAACAAGAAATATAACCTGACTTGGAACTTCTCCGTCGATCCAGGGTTCAATTATTTGGTGAGGCTCCATTTTTGTGAGACTCAATTGGAGGTAACGCGTGAGAATCAACGAGTGTTTTCAATATTCATCAACAATCAAACGGCAGAGTATGATGCGGATGTAATCCACTGGAGTGGCGGTTCAGGGATTCCGGTGTTCAGGGATTACGTTGTGTGGGTTCCAATTGACACTATTCAGAAAGAGAGTAAGCAAGACTTTTGGCTCGCCCTGCATCCGTTCTTGGACCTGGATCCTTTGCCTAAATTTGCCGATGCTATCTTGAATGGTTTGGAGATATTCAAGTTAAACAATTCGGATGGTAATCTTGCTGGACCAAACCCTGCTTCTAAACCACCACCAGAACCCAAACCAGTGAAACAAGAGAATGTAAAGAACAATAAAGGGAGGGTAATCTTGATTATCATCATTGCAGCTGTGCTTGGAAGTATCTTTGCATTAGTTTCTCTTTTCTATTTCTTCTTTTTACGAAAGAAGAAGAGAGTTAATGTGAATGAATCTGCCAGTGAAGTTAAGACCAAATCTTCGCAGAGTTGGGTTCCATTCTCCTATGCATTGACCTCAACAAATACCAACACTGCTTCATCACTTCCATCTGATCTTTGCCGTCGGTTTTCACTTACCGAAATTAAACAAGCCACCAGTGATTTCGCAGATCATTGTATCATTGGCTCTGGTGGATTTGGTCACGTGTTTAAGGGATACATGGATAATGGGTCGATTACAGTTGCGGTTAAACGTTTAAATACGTCATCCATGCAAGGAGCCCGCGAGTTTCGGACAGAGATTGAGATGATCTCCGAGCTTCGCCACCTTCATATCGTGTCTTTACTCGGCTACTGTGATGAACACGGCGAGATGATTCTTGTTTACGAGTTCCTGCCACGTGGAAACCTCAGAGACCATCTCTATAACTCGCAGAAGCAGAATCAGAACCAGAACCAGAACCTGAACTCTCCTCTGACATGGAAACGCCGCCTGGAAATCAGTATTGGGGCTGCACGGGGACTGCATTACCTCCATGCAGGCGCAAAACACACGATCATTCACCGGGACGTCAAGTCAACGAACATATTACTGGACCAGAATTGGGCGGCCAAGATTTCAGATTTTGGCCTGTCAAGGATGGGCCCCTTGGGCATGTCTCAAAGCCACGTCAGCACCGTCGTGAAGGGAAGCTTCGGTTATGTCGACCCGGAGTACATCCGCAGGCAGCAGCTCACGGAAAAGTCGGATGTGTACTCATTCGGTGTGGTGTTATTAGAAGTTTTATGTGGGAGGCCACCTATGATCAACGGCGCCGTACGGAAAGAGGAAGTGAGTTTGGTCTCGTGGGCCCGGGTTTCTCGAGCGAGGGGAACCGTCGATCAAATCGTGGACCCACGTTTGAGGGGGAAGATTACACCGGTGTGTTTGAACAAGTTTGTGGAGATGGCTGGGAGTTGTACGGACGATGAGGGATTCAGACGGCCAAATATGGGTGACGTGGTGTGGGGCCTTGAGTTTGCATTACAGCTGCAGGAGGCGGCTGAGAAGAGTGATCAGGGAAGGCCATTCGTGCCACGTGGAGAGGTGATCGCTTCTTCTACGACGACTGATAGTGATGGGCCGTTTAGTGGGTCAAGTGGACAAGTGTCAGAATCGAAGAGCAACACAATAAGTAGTGGTACTGATGGTGAGAGAATAAGAGTTGGATCCGAAAATGTTTTCTCGGAAATTATGGACCCAAAAGGAAGGTAGGACTGCAGGGTGAGGCCTAACATTGACAACCCGGCTTTGGTTAAAACTTAAAGTTCATTGGGTTATATGATGTGCATCAACATTCAATTTTCAAGAGCTATTGACACCCTTCTAGAGTTCTCTTAAAACCCATTGTACATATTCACAATATTAGCCTTATCTGAAATTACATTCAAGGACACAATATATGTAAATAAAAAACTCCCATGTTAATACATTCTCTTGCTAATATCTCTTTACACAGACATGTTAAATGTACCCACAGATGAAATAGCAACATCCTCTTTAATTTTGAGTTTTTTTTAATTTCCCAAAATATGAATAATAAATTAATTATAAAAAAATTAGGGAGATTGCCAATTTTTTCTGACTGAAATCAATATATACCACTTATCCCCCTATAGTATTTATAATAGTCAATAATCCCCCTTGCAGCATAAATTTATAGTATTATCTTGATTTTTAAATATAGTTTTATTCATGTTTATTATAAATTAAATAAATCATTTTAATGAAATTAAAATAAAAATCTAAGTATTAAATATAAGAAAATATATTTTTTGGAAAGAATAAAAAATAATAGAATATTTTTCTTATGCTTTTTATTATTTTAAAACTTTTTTCTTATAATAAACATATATTTTATATTTTCAAGATAAATTATTAGTTAAATGACTTATTTACCCCTCCTTTCCTTTTAATTTTGGTATTAGGGAGTTATTGACTATTATGAAAACTATAGAGGTAAGTAGTATATATTAATTTTAATAGGGAGAAATTGATAATCTCCCAAAAATTAATAAAGAATAATGCTTAGCCAAAACAACATTGATTCTTGTTGCAAAGTAAAAATAAAAAGTTAAGAATAATTTCCAGCAAGCTTAGCCAATATTGTATTCTCTCCATGCAAATGGTGATGGAAGAAATTCTTTTATTTAATTTTAAAAGGTAATTTGAATGATGATGAGAAATCTCACCCACTACTAAAAATCAAACTCTTTTCCACCCGATGTTTTTAATTTATGGCGATGGAAGTAATTTTGTATGAAGAAAACGAGTGTGAGAATGATTGGGAAATTTTCTAGGTGCAAGGATCTGTGACACAGATGGCCAGAGTGATTGGAATAAACTTTTCAAATTCTTAGTTCTTATCACAGTCATAACCCACAAATATGAAATTTTATAACTGCGTTAATAAAATTTTAAGCCAAATGTTACTTTAATCGGGAGCCACGAGGAAAGGCTTATATATTGGGATTGGACATGCATACATTTGCAATCCACTACTTGCATCATATCAAACAAAAATAAGAGACGCAAGAGTGGAAGTACTGCGATTGGAGAACTAATGAATAGGTGTATTTATTACCAATAAAATCAGTAATTAATTGGTGTAAGGAAAATAAACGTGGCAAATTCTTTTGTAATTATATTATTTTATGGAAAATTAATGTAGGATTGAGATCGTCGTTGAATATGTTTCCTTTAATAGTGTACCAGCAGGCCACCATTAAACTAGATCTGATTTTGAAGACATACACTCATTTTTTCTCTTTGCTCTTTGAAAGGCGTCAATTATATGCCACTTTTACGTAGCCCCCAGAAAGAGGAAAGGGCCATTTTGATTAGAAAGGACAAATATTAAGTGGAAGTTTGATACAACACTAAAGTTAAGCTAAAAATTGTCATGATACTATGGAATAGAGTATTTGGATCATTTTAAACATGGATAGAATAAACTTCTGTCCAGTCTCCCCGCATGTTAAACCTCTACTTTCAACTTATCTTGTACAGTGTTTGATTTAAAAATTTGATTTAATAGTCACTGTTGAGGTATTTGGTTTCATTTTGATCATCTACCTTGTATTGATGAGTGAGATATAAAGATGAGATTAGAAATTATCAGATAAAAATGTATACGGATGTAGTATAAATTTTTAAAAAATTTAACACAGCTCAGATCAATATAAGATTCAAATTCCATTAAATAAAAATGTATACGGACGTAGTATAAATTTTTTAAAAATTTAGCACAACTCAGATCAACATAATATTCAAATTCCATTAAAGTGTAAAAGTCTAAAAAGAGGCCAAACTTTAAGGGTAGCATAAGAATCCGCACAAAATTTAGATAAAAACTATTAAGTACTCATAACACAATTGTTATACGAACGGTTCTATATCAATATGAGCTTTTCTTAGTACTATTCTTAATAGAGAAAGCATAATGATCAAACTAAAAAGAGAAAGTGACATTATATGTGGTATTATGAGGTTATATAAAATGCTCAAAATATCAAGTTATAATATTTGAGAATTTGTGTCAAAATTTTAAAAATAAATTTAAAATTAAACATCTAAACTTATATACACTTAGTTAAAAAAAAAAGGCAAATATTTATCCTTGGACTTTGGACTAAAAACCCACTTAGTCCTTTAATTTTCAAAAAAACAACAAACTATTTTAACTGTTCATGACTATTTTAAGATAAAATAATATTTTTATTCAATAAAAATTATAATTCGAAAAAATTTGACCAGTAACATATGAAAATAGCGAATATTTAAGTAAATTTTAACAAAAACGATATAAAATAGTAGCGTTTTCAATGATTATCAAAATTATATGAACTAAATAATTAATTACTTAAATATTTGAGACTAAAGTAGCGTTCAAAAGTTTAATTACATCAAAGGCATATAGAACCGAAAGCATTTTAAGTCTCTCATAAGGGGATAGAGTACATGATGAGAGACCCATTTTTGAACTATATTCTCAACAAATACAAAAGTCAGCGCTTCGCCTATTGAATAGGATTTGCAAAACGTGCTAGACAGGTGAATTCTTTGTTGTATTGAAATATAAGAGATGAAAAACATATGAATATAGCTACAAAGTACTAAAAAGGTGCAAAATTTTGAGAGAAAATTTAGTTCCTAGATAAATTTTATTGTTTTGAATTGCTTCACACTTGTACCATTAATACAAACTTTTCATTTGTTGCAATGATCACCTATCAGTCATTAAACAAAAAAAAAAATTCTTTCGTTCTTTTAATTTTTTTTTCCAAATTTGAACAGACAAGTTCAAAGCCAATTTATAGAAAATATTTGACAGTGACACCCATTCATGAGAAAGAGAATTCTGAAGACCCAACTGCTATAATCTTCAAGCACCAAGTCCAAATCAAATGCAAAAGCATCCATTCAGTTCACTTGCTTTCTAGCGCCTTTATACATATTCATTAGTGGAACGCCCAAATTCTCCAACCTTTTGAATTGCATCATTTCTAAATCCGGAACCACTTTTAAATCCCACCTTCATTCTGCCTCTCTCTTTTCCAATGCCAATAATATAATTCTCCTCTCCCACTTAAATCAAGGATTAAATAACTATATATTTACAATAATGACCAGATAATTAAAATGTATGTATACACTATGCTTATTTATCTATAACTGCATACCGAACCTTCAGGTTCTAGTGGCACAATATTTGAAACACTTTCTTGCATTGCCATGGAGGAGGAGCTAGCCTGGCTACATCCCACGATCTTCTCGCAAGTTTCAATAAGGCAATGCCTGCATTTCGGGCAAGAAGAATTTGATCTAAGCCACTTATCGATGCAACGAACGTGAAAGCCATGGTTGCATCTGGGAAGGAGCCGTACACGTTCACCAGGTGCAAATTCTGAAAGGCATATAACACATTCTGTGTCCAAACCTGGAAGCTTCAACTCTGTTGAGTACTTTACTACAGTGAAAGTCTTTAACGCTTTTTGCTTGATTCCTGAGCTGCAGGACGCGGAACCTGAGGAATTTGCGGAAGACTCAGAAGCCTCTAATCTTGAGCACCTTAATGAACACTTTACAAGAGAAGCTAACCCTATAGCACAAATTAGGGCACATAAGAGTACTGAGAGGACCATCAGAACATTTGAGTCGAAGCTGCTTTCGCCGCCGCGGTTAGATGGAGGAGCAGCTATCACTGGTTGTTGATTTTCTAAGAGTAATTTTCTTGAATGAAATTTTCCAAGAAAATCTTGGAATAGTTGCGTGGAGGTGGAAGGTGTTGTTGACATGTTTAGAGGGAGTTTAGTTAGACACTTCAGTTTGAAATTCGTGGAGAGTTTTAGCATTAGGGGATCATCTATTTATAGCAAAAGTGGAAGGGTTGAATTTGATTTTTTTAATACTCATGATAAAATGTGATTCAATTGTTAATATCTCACTAGCTTTGTGGCGGCTGCTTTCAATAAATTAGCAATATCAATATCTCCAAATCTAACGCTTAACCCACTAGCCCAGGAAGATACCGAGAACCTTCCCAATATGTGCACGAATATTAACTGTGTCTTCTCCTTTTTCCAAATTGAGAATATGCTTTTCTCAAATTTGCCTATTGTAATGTGTTGAATGTGTAATGTATCATACATGAGTCAGACTCAACTCAACTTAAAATTCATTGAGTATACTTCTGGCGTACTAAGCTTACAAAAATTGAAGAAATAAGTTGCCTGAAACCCGTCCGCTGGGTCTTACATGATTTAATTAACTTACATAGCTAATATTACATCTTAATTTCATTATTCTCAAAAATTTTTTGAATACGTAATTGAGCTGCTATAATTTTATGTGGTGGAATATTCCTCTCCTGAATTTACGTATATAAAGTTTCTCAAAAGAATCAGGAATTTTTTACTGAGTTTAATTTTAAAGAATATATACTACGATGTTGATTTATATTAATGATAATATACGGTTGAAATTTAACTATTCTTAATTTTTATTTTAACTATTAATCATCAGTTACCCATGTAAATTTTATGTAAAAAAAAAAAATATCATTTCATGGGAGAATCGCGGCCCTTTGCAAAGATTTATATTAGTGCAAGTCTATGGTTGGAATTTTACTTAGAAAGAAATTCATATCATTTTGCTTGGTCTATTCTGATGGTGTTTTCAATATTCTGTTCATTTAATCCATTTTTTTTAAATATCAAATCCACCTTTTTTTTTTTTTCCTTTTTCAGTCTTTACGCGTATTTCTGATATAGTTTTTTGTTCTGTCCAGGTTCATTGTCCTGATTATTTCATTTTTTTTTTTGTGCATCTTTCAATGGAAAAGGCATTGCCATATTTGCTAATGGCAATTAAATTTGTTTATAGTGTGAAAAAGTTTGTGAAAAGGTTAACCACACCTTCGAGATTTGGAAAATTAGTCAGAAAATTCTTAAATTTTTAATAAGGGATGTTAAAACCCTCTTTTTAACTATAATACCTTTTTGACTCTATTAAGTCAATTCGAATGTTTTATAAAAATGTAAATATAATATTAAAATAAATACAATAATATATACATTTTTTAAAAAATTCAATAATTTTAATATTTTACAATCTATTATACACATCTTACTATATTAAAGTAAATTTTATAATAAATAGAAACATAATATTAAAGTAAATATTAGAAATTTTTAAATTATTTTGAGTATTAAATAGTATAATTTTAATATTTTTAATGCGTGAGATGTATTTTATTATTTTCGAAATCTATTTAACACATATTTATATAAAATATTTATAATAAATACAAATATATTATGAAAATAAATATGATAAGTTTTATTTTTTAAATTATTTTAAATATTAAAAATATTTTAATATTATTACTCTACTATGCAAATTAAATTATTTTATATTATATTTTTTGTATTTTTAAAAATTTTTAAAATTACTATATTTAAAGCATATTATAGTAAAAAATGGTTATTAGTGTTCTTTACTGAAAATTTGAGAATTTTCATAATTACTTCTCTAAATCTTTGGGTGTAACTAACCTTTTCTCTAAACGTTTAGACATATGTTAGAATATGTTAAGGTAATGATTAACTTATTCCAATTCATAAAGGGGATAAAATCTATGGATGGGACCAAAAATCTATAATCATACACAATTAATATTCTCTTTTAAATGGCATGGAATTTAGTTAATTATCTACAGTCCAACAAATTGGACCAATCCTAAAAAGCAATATTTGTTAAGAAATCCGAAATCGGTTCCATAGTGAAGGATGAAAAAATTAAAAATAGAAGTAACAAGATTGATAACATGAATAACACATTTTAAGATTCATAACGCCTTGTGGCGAAATTAATTTTTTTAAAAATCCCTGTTTTTGTGGAAATTAATTATTAATTTCTCCATTAAAATTTAAACATTAGTCAAAACAATCCCGCTGCTGAATTATTCCTTTACTTTTTAACTTTAATTTCTTGAGCCTTTTCCTATATATATAAATCAGACTTAATTATGATAATTTTTTTCTTCTTGATCAATCGATGGAAAGTACCAGTACAAAAGTTAGCAAATCGACACTAGTAATAGGTGCACAAAAGTTAGTATTAAAAACAGCACACCATCATTACAGGATGAAAAATTTTTACTATAAGATAATTTTTTTTCTTTTTTATCTCTTATTGTTTTTGTGCTAATTTTATACTCTTTTCGATACAAATATCACGATTCCTTGATCAATAAAAGTTTGTCTTTAATCATATGTCGGATTCTGGAAGTGAAAGCGAAAAAGACACAAAAGTTGAAAGTTAACAACTTTTAACAGCAGGTAGATTTTATACAAGTAGTTAAAAAAAAAAATTATGAAATTTAGTCCAGAATTGTATCATTCAAACATCGTTGGCAAATATATTTTTTTTTCCTTTAAAATGTAAGAGGACAAACCCCAAATAAACTTTTATCTAGGGGTGGGCATGAGTTGGGTTGGATAGGGTTTGTACAATCCAACCCAACCCATTATTGATGGGTTGAGATAAATTCAACTAAACTCAATTAAAGAAATATGTTCAACCCAATCTAACCCAATCCTTAAATTATCGAGTTGGATTGGGTTGGATTGATTGGGTTAAAGATTTGAAATCAAATTAATATTAAAAAATAAATAAAGAAAAAAATATGAAAGTTGAAATAAAACTTATTGAAATCAAATATAAAAATATTATATTATGAAAATTCTATACACTATCTAGTATTTGATAAAGAAAATTAAAAGAATATAGAATGAACAAAATAGAAAAATACCTTAATTAGTGTTGGAATTAGAGTCTAGAGCAGTAGATACAAGAACAAAATAATTTCTTTCATAAAAGAATAAAAAGAGGACAAAAATATAGATTAGCCGTTTCAATTTTTAGGATTTTGCAATTAAAAATTATATTCTTCTTATTATTATTATTTATGTGTTAGATTGAGTTATATGGGTTTATCATAATCGACCCAACAAACTCAATTGTTGATTGGGTTCGAAAAAAAATTAACCTAATTAATCCATAACAATCCACTCAACTAGTTAAAATTAAATTAGGTTGGATTAAGTTAATTGGGTTGGATTGGATTTGTCCACCCCTACTTTTATCCCCTACCTATTATAGGATTCGAGCCTAAGAGGCTATCCAAATAAAGCTACTCAAAAGCCAACCTTGGTTTGGCGCTTGGGACCATTGCCAATGATAATATTGATAAGTATATGTAGTAAGAACTTTCTCTAGGAATAGATATTGAGAAATAATCATGGAAACAAGGAGAATCCCTTAACATAAGTGCATATAACCCGCCTTTATTAGTTTTGTTAAAAAACCGTCAATCATTATGAACTTTTTTGAGTGATTGAGAATCAAAATCATATTGATGAAACTCAAAAAAGGTGACGTCGATCCCTAATTGTTATAGAATGAGATTACATAGCAGTTAAAAGATGTTGATGATTTTTTGAATTGACAATGCTCAATTCTCCTATGTATCTTTGTTTTTTATTGAAAGAAATAGTACTGAGTGGATAAATTTTAAATTTATTTTTTAATCTCAAGATTCATATTTGATTGACCAATAAAATAAACACTGAATTTTTATCCATATCTTGAAATATGAATTGTTGAATGAAATAGAAATTAAATTTTTTTCTCACAAATATAAGTTAAAAATTCTCAACTTATATAGGTGTTTATTTCACAAATCTTTAGGAGGCCAGGGCTCTAAATGTTGCTAAGCCACTATTAGGCATCAATGTGGACCAGCATACGGATGTCTTATTCAATTTTAAAGCTTCCTTTTATTAGCCAAAATTGTTTAATCAATATGAATTGTTGAATGAAATAGAAATTAAATTATTCTCTCACAAATATAATTAAGTTAAAAATTCTCAACTTATGTAGGTGTTCATTTCACAAATCTTTAGGAGGGCAGGTTCCAAATGTTGCTCAGGCACTATTAGGCATCAATGTCGACCAGCACATGGATGTCTTATTCAGTTTTAAAGCTTCCATTTATTAGCCAAAATTGTTTAATCAGATTAATACATAAATAACACCGAAAGTATATGATAATGGTTGAACAGTAACCAGCATAAGTCAGCGCTCCACTTATTATTCACCAACGAAAGCATAGTTGGACTGCCACTTCATATTATGCATTCCACATGCTTGGTATGCCAACATCTAATTAATACACTAATTAAACATATTCTTTTCAGTATGATACATACTCATTTGTCATCAGAACTTTTGAATTGTGGCGTAATAGAACTATCGGAACAAAGTCCCGATAAATTTCTAATTGAAATTCCTTATTCCAAATAACAATATATCATAATGTAATATTCAAATTAAAGGGGAAAAACAAAAGAGTTTCGCAGCAATTATTTGTCTAATATTCTTATGGTACGTTTACTTCATGCAATGGGAATGAGCTGGAATGAGAATGAGCTGGGAATGAGAATGAGATTCTAATACTTACTTGACAAAAATAAATGGGAATGTGAATGTGCTGGAATGTCATTAATATGTTTACTTGACAAAATAAATAGGAACGAGTAATGGGAATGAGAATCAATTTATCAAAATATCGATAGTATTAATAATTAATAAAAATAATTAATTTATCACTATTAAAATTTATTAACTTTATTATTTATTAATTATTGTTAATATTATTTTTATTAATATTATCATTATTAACATTTATTATTAATAATATTATTAACTTAATTATTTTAGTTATTATTAATTAATGTTAATATTATTTTTATTAATATTATCATTTTTAACATTTATTATTATTATTAATTTTATTTTTTAATTAATATCATTTTTATAATAATATTTATACATGCATCTACATAATGAAAATTACATTATTATTATTATTAAAAAAATTTTATTAACTTTATTATTTTAGTTATTATTAATTATTTTTATTATTGTTTTTAATAACAACAACAACAACAACAACAATAATCATAATATTGTTAATAATGATAAATTAATTATTTTTAATGAGATTTAAAATTTAATAATAAATTATTATTATTAGTATTAATGAGATTTAAAATAACAAAATTAATTGTGATTTGAATGAGGATAATTTGGGAAATATGAAAAAATTAGAGGGATACAAAAGTAGACATATATTTCATTCTCATTCCCTCATTTTCATTCCCAATCTCCCAGTGAAAATGAGATTCCCATTCCTCATTCCCAAATTATGTGGGACCCACACAGTTTATTCCCATTCCTAAATTATATTTTGTCAAGTAAATATGAGTTTTATTCTCATTCTTTCATTCTCGTCCTCTAAATCCACAAGTAAACACACCATTAGTTCAAGAACCAGTGGCGAAGCTAGCATCGTTTTATAGGGTGGGCTATTAGATTTATTTTTATTTTTTATAAGTATTAATAAAGTTAAATTTATAAATTATAATTAACTTAAAAAAAAGCTTACCCGAGCTGCAGCCCGGGTTTGCCAACTCTTACCTTCGCCCCTGTCAAGAACTATTCTCGGCTAATGTGAGATATTCTCCTCAATATCCCTAGTTATGTGTGTTGAGCATGTGCATAGCTAATGGCAAACAATTCATGTGATTAACATACTACTATTGACTTTAGCACCAAAGTCGGAACTAAAGCCATTAATTTTGAAAAATTTGAAAAATTTGTTGAAAGATGGCCAAGACTTTTGCTATGAAAATAATGCATAGTAAGCTTCGACCATAAATAGAGAAGCAATTTTCATTTGAAAGTATCCCAGTTTCTTCAATTTACTTTCTCTTCTTTCAAAGAGAAGTCGAGAGTTAAGTGAGAGAATTTAGAGTTTTAATAAACTCTTGAATGATTAGTGAGTGAGAGATTGAGTGTATTAGGGTTTTGGATAGTGAGCTAAAATATTTAAATGTTGGTAATCTCCAGTTTACTAATAAGGTTTTATCTTTCTAAGTTCGTCCATACACGTAAGTTAAAAGCCAAACCACATAAATTTTAGTATTCCTATGTAATCATTGTTTCTCAATTTCACTTTAGTTATATGTCTACTTCACCCATTAGTTTTCTAATAATGGTATTAAAGCCATAAGTTGTATTTCTTGGAGTAGGGGTACTATTCACAAATATTATACTATTCACAAATATTATACTATTCACGTGTATGACACTATTCACGTACATAGTACTATTCATATGAAAAAGTGGAAGTGATCCGAGGGTTTTACTATGAAAAGAATGGAATAATGGTGTTAATGGAGCAACGTATGGTTGTACACATGTCTAGGAAAGTTCTGTTACAAAGGCTATATAAGCATGAGGAGTTTGGGTATTAAGCGCGACTGTTGTAACCCGTCTAGTATTTCTTGGAAACTTTCTTGGTCTGCATGACCATACATACAAGCACTCACAACTATTTAAGGTACACTAGCTTGTGTATTGTGTTTATTAACAAAATGGTAGTAAAGTTTGAAATTTAGAAGTTTAACAAAAGCAATTTTTGTTGTGGAAAATGAAGATGTGGGCAATCTTAAGGAAAAATAATTGTTTAGAAGCAATTAGAGAATGTTGTACAGAAATTACTGATGACAGTGGAATGAGATAGACATCAATGCAATTGTTGATCTACACTTGGCTCTTGCAGATGGGTTATTATCCAGTATAGCAGAGGAAAATACAATGAAGGGTATTTGGGATACTCTTACAAAACTATACGAGGCCAAATCGCTACAAAATAAAATCTCCTTGAAGACGAGACTTTATACTCTTTGAATGGCAAAAACAACATTAGCGACTAACATATCAACATTTTGAAAACTCTATTTTCACAAATTACAATGTTAGGGCATAAAATAGAGGAAACTGAACGAGTGGAACTTTTACTTCAAAGTATACCTGACTCGTATGATCAACTCATCATTAACTTGAGAAACAATATCCTCACGGAGTACCTAATCTTCAATGATGTTGTAGCTTCTGTATTAGAGAACATAGTAGGCGTAAAGGCACAAAAGACAAGCAGGCAAGTTCGCAGCAAGTGAAAAGTGCTAACAATAATGAGAGGGAGTCATAGTAATGATAGATGAAAGTTAAGAAATATGAAGAAAATCAAGTGTTATAAATGTGTCAAAACGAGGAATGTCAAGAAAAAGTGTTAGTGCAACCTGAAGAAAAGAAATGGTAAACATCATGAGTCATCAAATACTTAGGGGTGTGTAGCAAGTAGCTCAAATGATGGTCATGTTTTATACAGCAAGACAACAATTATTGGAGAGGGTAGAAAATGGCTATCTACTGTTATGATTATCGACTTAGAAATCACCTGACACATGACCTCTCGGAGAGAATGGTTTTACGAATATGAATCTTTCTTAGGAGGATCTATATATGTGGATGATGATCATGCCTTGAAGATTGCTGGTATTGGTATAATCAAGATAAAGATAATTGATGATACAATACACACTATTCAGGACTTATGAGATGTTAAAGCCCTAAAGAAAAATATATTATCTTTGGGATAAATAGAGAGTCTTACCTGCAAAACTCATGGTGAAAAAAAGGGTCATGAAGATTACTAAAAGAGTTCTTGTGTTAATGAAGGTAGAAAAAATCAGCACCAATCTGTTCATGTTTAAAGGGGAAGCATTGTAGGAAGCTAGTGTATATGTCGAATGGAGAAGAGTCGGCAATGATGTGGCAACTCAAACATGGCCAAATGATTGAACAGGGTTTGAAGATTCTTTCTAAGCAAAAGTTGCTTTCGATACTTAAATCAGTGAACTTCTCATTTTAAAAACATTATGTTATAAGTAGTAACATAGAATGAAGTTTAGCAAATCTGACGCCAAAAGTAAGGTCGGTTTGTGGTACCATTTTGCAGTACTGTGATTAGATCCAACCGTTGGATCAGTCAATAGTTGTTTTTCCTTTGGATCCAACAGTTGGATAGAACTGTGGTACCGTGCAACTGTGGTACGACAGTTCTATCCCAAAAGTAAATGTATTCTAGACTTACTTCATTCTGATGGTTGGGAATCGCCAGATATGTCATTGGAAAGTGTAAAGTACTTGGTGACTTTTATTAAAAATTATTCTATTTCTAGTATTCAAAGAGTATAAAGCACGTGTGGAACTTGAATTCAGAAAAAAGATCAAGTGTTTGAGGTAGATAATGGCAGAGAGTATATAAACTATGAGTTTTTTGCATTCTGTAAACAAGAAAGTATTAAAGGCAATTTATGGTTACATACAGTCCTCAATAAAATAGAGAGGCAGAGCGAATGAATAGAACACTTATAGAAAGAATAAGAGCCATGTTGACAACTACTAATCTACCAAATGCATTTTGGTCAGAAGTAGCCAAAACTACATATTATGAGATTAATCGATTGCCATCTATAGTAATTGGATTGAAAACTTCTAGGGAAATGTGGACTGAGAAGCTAGCCGATAACTTTCATTTAAATATATTCGGTTGTTTTGTGTACGTGATGCCCAAGAAAGAATAAGGCTGGATCTAAGATATAAGAGATGTGTTTTCTTAGTAAATGCTGATGGAGTGAAAGGGTATTATCTATAAGATCCTACTGTCCATAAGATTATCATCAGTAAAAATGTTATTTATATAGAAGAGCAACCATAAAGGAAAGATGAAGATGATAGTACTGTAAAAGAAAAGTCAAAAGTTGTACCAGTATATGTAAAAAATAATTCGAAAATGGAAGATTTAGATTCTTTTGAAGCAGTACCAAAGCACGAGAAACCAAAACCAATCGAGTTAATCGTGAGAGACAACTGCCAGTATAGAACACTTGGAGTATATTACATATTGTCTTTTAATGGTTGATGAAAAGTCATCAACCTTCCATGACGCTTTGAACATTCCATATGTTACTTTATGGATGACATCAATGTAGGAAGAAATTGAAACTCTACACAAGCATAAGACATGAAAAGTTATACTGCCATCACATGTTAGAAAAGTCATTGGTAACAAATGGGTCTAGAAGTTCAACTGTATCGTGCAAGATTGATGATGAAAGGATATACTTAGAAAAGGGGTATTGACTTCAATGAGATATTTTTCCGGTGGTTCGACTCACGAAAATCAGAGTAATCTTGGGGATATGTACTACGTTTGACTTACATTTAGATCAGTTAGATGTGAAAACTGTATTTCTTCATAGAGAACTTGAATAAGAAATCTATATGCTCCAACTATTACGTTTTACTAAAATGGGCAAGAAAAACTTCGTATGCAGGTTGAACAAATCTTTATACGATCTCAAACAAGAGTCGAGACATTGGTAGGAGAGATTTGATTCATTCGTCACAAGCTTTGGAGACAAAATTGTAATGCACATGCAAGCTTAAAGGAGGCACATATGGTTGATTTCAAAAGCAGCAATAAGCTGCTTGCTTTGATTTGAGCACATGCATCCTTCATCTGTGTACTTGTAGTGTATGTTTGAGGTGATGGTGTATATAAAGTGAAGAATTAAAGTTGCTTTCACCATTTTCATAAATTGAAGCACAACAGAGAGAAAAAAACAAGAAGGAAATAGGGAGAAAGAAAGAAAAGAAAAAAAAGAAGAAAAAATAAAAAGTGGGGAAAAAAGAAAAGAAAATAAAAAAGAGAAGAGTTGAAAAGAAGTTAAAAGAGGAATTGAAGGAAATATTATAGAAATAGAATAGGCAATTAAATCTATATTAATTAAGTCAGTGGGCAATAGATTTATCAAAATTAAATAGTTATGATTTAATTTACGTCATGCGTATAAGTTTTTATATTAGTTTTAACAGTAATTTTTTAACCTTATCTTTAAGAGACATCTAAGAATCCAAGAACTCATAAGAGCTCTAATGAGCCTTAGAGAAAAACAGGAGCTGTGGGTGGATATTTTTACTACTATTATTATGTATTTCGTGAAGCATTTATATTTGATAGTATGATTTAGTGTCGTATTATGATTATATGTACACATATTATATGATTGGTTGAGTCACGAGATATGATTGTCAATCACCACGTCTACGATTTCCTATAGGGTCTACGCATGTGTATTGAGAATTATGTTACTCTATCCATGTGATGTAGTTAAATTCTCCTAAGTATTGAGATGTTTTCCCCCACTCTACTCGTGCAATGACGATCCCAATGATTATTGAGAGTTGTATCCCTTAGGTACTATTTTGTGTAGTTTTGTCATGCATCTATGTATGATTTTGTGTTTGCTTGTGTGATTTGTTCATTGTGGAGCAATGTCATATGATTATGTATGTGCACTAGTGTGTTAATTTATTTTTATTTAAATACTTATATGCACTTACTAGGTTGCGAGTTCACTATTTTCCTATTATCCCATTTCTCCTAAGTTTCCGTTGGTGCAATTCAATTTTTAATCAATTGAAGTTGAGCCATGACACGCATTGTTGCTAGACTTGCATTTTGAGCACGTTTATATTCGTATGTAAATATTTAAGCTGTATATGTATATAATGAGAGGTGAAGTGTGCGAAGTTTGAATATATTTTCGAATGAGAGATAGATGTTATTATATGTTTAGATTAGAGGTCGGAGGCCGTTTTAATTCATGAATGAAGTTTATATCATGAGTTTTAGATATCAGACCACACGATTCGCTTTAGATCTGACATATGGGCAAGGTAGGTCGTGTCAGAAATAATCAATTTAGACCATTGTGCATATTACAAGAGGTTTGAAGATAATGATATCATTATTTTGCTATTAGATGTAGATGACATGCTAGCAGCAGACCTTAACAAAGATCGAGTTCAAGAATTGAAGGCACAGTTGGCTAAGGAGTTTGATAGGAAGGACTTAAGACTAGTGAATATGGTTTTAAGGATGCAAATTCGCCAAGACAAAAATAATAAAAAGATTTAGGTTCCTCATAAGAATTATATGAAGAAAATCTTATGGCACTTCAACATGTAAGATTGTAAACGAATCTTTATCACTTCTTATTAATTTCAAGTTATTTTTTAAGTATGTGTCCTAGCAACGAAGCAGAGAAGAAGGAGGTGTCTTGATATATGCATCAGTAGTAGTAAGTTTAATGTTCATAGTTTATACAAGACTAGTCATTTCACAAGTAGGAGTAGTCAATGAATACATGACGAATTCTTGTAGAGAGCATTGGAAAAGTGTGAAGAGTATTTTGCGATACATTAGAGGAACCTTGAATGTTGCATTATGCTATGGAGGATCAGAATTTATTGTCCAGGGCTACGTGAAAAAAAAAATTATTACTAGTTATATGTTTACACTTGTAGGAGGACTTATAAACTAGGTTTTGAAATTACAAGCCGTTGTGGCATTATCTAATACAGAAGAAAAATACATGGCAAACACACAATCTTATAAAGAAGCTATTTGGATACAAAGGTATTGAAGGAGCTCGGGCACAAATCAAAGAAAATTGTTATATTTTGTGACAGTCATAGTGCCTTGCACATTGTAAGGAATATAATCTGCCTTGCATATTCTAAGGAAGCTAGTCTTATATTCTACCAAAATGCACATAGGGTCAAATACCCTTTTTTTTTTAGAAGTAGTGGAAGATGGAAGCATGAACTCGCGAAAAATTCATACCAAGGATATCCTAATAGATGTTATGACAAAACCAATCACTAATGATAAATTTGTTGAGAGCAGGTCCTCTTGTAGCCTAGTGAAAACATAAGCAACATGATAATGGCGAAGAAGGATGAATGGTGTAGAGACATGATTGGTTCTCAATCAAGTCTTCAAGTGAGAGAATTATTGAGCACATGCATGAATATGGCAAGCAATTGCATGTGGATAGCATGCAAATTTTGACTTTGGCACAAAAATTGACACTAAAGCCATTAATTTTGAAAATTTTAAAAGAGTTGTTGAAAGGTGGCCAAGACTTTTGCTATGAAAATAAATGCTTGCATGGTAAGCCTCGATTATAAATAGAGAAGCAATTTTCATTTGAATGCATCCCATTTTCTTCAATTCATTTTCTCTCCTTTCAGAAAGAAGTCAAGAGTTGAGTTAGAGAATTCAGAGTTTTAATGAACTCTTGAATGATTAGTGAGTGATAGATTCAGTGTACTAAGGTTCTAAGTAGTAAGCTAAAATACTTCAATATTTATAATTTCCATTTTATTAGTAATGTTTTATTCTTTTGTCTTCACCTGTTGACCTAAAGTTGAAAGCTGAACCACTTAAATTTTAGTGTTCCTATATGATCGTTATTTTTAAGTTTCACTTTAGTATGTGTCTATTTCACCTATCAATTTTCTAACGATGTGCAGGTCAACTTTTTCATCTAGTCATTATCACATCAAATGAAAAGATAATATGAGCTCAGTTTTACATAAGTCTGACACTAATATCATATAAAAGCTCAAGACTTTACTTGTACTTAAAAACTAACTAATAAATTGAGAGTTGTCTCAAAGTTATATCCTTAGGCAAATATAGATATTATCAGCAAATATGGAAATAAGCTGATCAACAGAGAAAGTGAATCGCGCTGCAATTTCTTAGCCAAAGATTTTAAAAACAGTTATTACTTTGAAGATAGGAAAATCTGCTAGAATTATGCAATTATTTTTCTTTCTTTTAAATATTATCCTTTGCATAAATCCTTATATTAACCGCCTAAGAAGTGTAATAAAAAAATGCATCAGTATTATTTTTTTATAAACGACAAGCAACACGAGCCCCCTACGACTCGTAAGGAATAAAAGTACACTCCACAAAATATTAACATTCTACCCTAAAAGGATTATAAATTATGAATTTTAGTGTTTTCTTCCCTTTTAAGTTATTGGAGCGTGTGTTTTAATTCTACATGCTTCAAATTATTAAAGTTGTTTAATATATGCTAAGCAATCGTGGTGCATGCATCCTCAAAACGTTCAGGTGATAAGCTTCTCTTTGTAACGCTTTATACTCTTTTGTCTTGCTTTATTTTTTATTAGAACTTTCTTACTTTATGGAACATTTTTATAATATTCACTCTTTACTTTTAATTCGACTTTTCGACTCGTGTTTTAATACTCGAAGATTTTCTAGTTTCTACCATTAATTTACTTAAATTTTGAAATTTTTGGCTTCTTTAATGCAATATATTATACTCACTTGTCAAATTAAACGGTTTGAAAATCACTTGGCCAACGTCCTGCAATTATTCTAACCATATGTAGTAAAACCTCAATAAATTGATAACCTCAATCAAATAATAATTTTAGCTCCAATTTGGGGCTAATATGGTAAACTTATACTTCACTAAATTTATAAGATTTGTTAAAAAATACTCATATTTTCGCATGGAAACCATTTATTATACAAATTAATAATTACTTAATTTGAAACTAAATCATTGTGACCTGTCTATGTGGCCTTTGTAAAATATGTTTCCAGGGTTGTGTTGCTTAAGTGTTTTTTTACACAAGACATCTTCTATAGTATAATTTAATCTTTAACATGAAAAAAAAATAAAAACTCTATAATATTCTTATTACTACTGATTAATGCAAAGCAGCTAACTACCATTCAAATACAATATAATAAGCATGAAATAAAAAAATAAAAATTCTATCATATTTTTCAAAATATGAAATATCTTCATAATTATTAATTTATCGGTAATAAAATAATTTACTCAATTAATACATTTTTCATGGTCCCAAGATTATAAATTTATTGGATATATGCAAATGGGAGATTGTCACTTTCCTTACCTGCGAAGAAATCACTTATTAATTTCTACTATTTACCAAGTATTTTCATAAATATATTGTTTGGAAAGAATCTTTGATATAAATTTTTATCATCAAGTGTCAGCAAATTTGTTTATTGATCTCAACTGGCAGCAACTAATCCAGCTAGATTAAGAAGATGATATTTCATCAATTAAGTCTTTGGTAGTTCTAATACAAACGAATGCAAAAGCAAACATTAATTCCTTTAACATTGGCCTATCTCCGATCTTTATTACCAGAATGATTGCAAAAGAGAAAAAGAAATATCACTCCACTTTGTTGCCTAACCTTTTCTGCACAAAAATCAATCAATATTATCATCCATTTCAAAAGCAGCTTAAATCCTTTCAATGCTTTAATCAAATATACCAATTGAATTTTGAATAATTAATATTAGCAAAGATTTTATTGGGAATGTTGCTTTAATTTATAGCCACAAGAAGAAGCTGGCCTAAATTTTTCCCTCGCTATTTTTTACCCCTAATTTATTAGATTCTAGTAGATCGCGATCAGCTAGTTGCATAGCAGTAAAGACGCATGATATCTGCAGAAATTAACCTTTTCAATGAATCTATAGTGTTAAAGCAGCCGATGGATACAGCATATATATAAATGTCAGTATATTATTTGCCAAGCTTATACAGATAAGAAAGTGACAATAAAATTATTGAAAAAGAATTGACAGACAGGCATAAAAGGTGATACATGTTGTGAAGGATTGTGGCTTACAGATGGGAGTGCAATATTTTCCAAATCATCGGAAATTGATAATGATTAAAAATATGAAGAGCACTCAGCGCCAGCAAATGTCTATAGAGTGTTTTGAGGGAGAAAGATAATGACAAGGCAATCGGCATCAAACAAGTTGAAAGTTGAAATGTTACCTTACACAGTTGAAATGTTTATGAATAATGAGTAACTAATGTCAGCCGATGTGATAGTGTTGGTTCATTCGTACATGAGTCCGGATATGATATTATATAGAAATTTATGAATCTAACTTAAAAAGTAGTTTAAGAGTTAGAAGGTAAGTTGAAGGTTACATCAAGCTCATAGTATAAGTTCATTAATTAACCTCAGTTATTGTGGGATATTTTTTCTATCACTAACTACTTTTTTAAAGAAAAGTTAGATCGTATTTATGTCAATCTAAAAATAATATTTAATTAGTTATGAATTGGCCCTCATAACTGTAAATTCTGTCTATGATTGAACGCTAACTACTCTAAAATATTTTACTAATTAAACCAGTTAACACTCATAATATATACCAAAGCTCTCACCCTCTTGTTGGTTTTTTTTTTTTAAATTTCTTTGGCTAGTTTATCAAAAGGGTTTCCTCGACATGCAATTGATTTCAGTACTCACATATATACTCTTTTAAAGATCCTTCTTAATAAGGAAGTGATTATCAGTTAGTAGCCTGAAGACAAAGGAAAGACTATATATTTATCTCTACTAACTTGGGTACTGATTAGTAGTGTGATCTAAAACATAATTGGCGTGTACATTTCTATAGTACCTCAATTGCAGATTCAAAAAAGCATTAAGAAATTTTCACCTCTTGACAAATGTTACAAAAGCCAATTAAAAGCAATCAAGAAAAATAAATATATGATGTTGGTCCTTTCAGATTATGAAGGTTCATGGCTCCTTCCTGGGCAACTGGGTCCCCAAAAGCATTTATAAATGACTAATATCAAATGCAACTTAGCTGAATAGCTGATTCTCGCTTGGGGATTAAAGTGGGATGGCCCACTTTGATTAGCAAGTCCATTAAGCATCACAAAAGCTCAGTGGAGGATCACATTAGGTGCATGTTGGAAACCCTCTATAACTTATCCAAGATAATATTTAATTAAAAACCTACTGCGGGAGAAAACCTCAGAATATTCCCTAATATAATTAACAATTTAATAATATGACACATGATCTTGTTACAACTAACTCAACTCTCCACCTTATGTTCCCTCTATATAAACAAATTAATCTAATTCAATTGAACTCTCAGAAATTCTTTAAACTCCCATCAATGTCTATCACTTCTTCCACTTCCAGCAAAATTTTTCAGGATTTTCTTGGGGAATTTTACTCAAGAAGATCGCTACTAACCGCTCCGCCTCCGGTCCCCGGAAAAAGCCATGATCCAGCAGAAGTATACACGGGCAATAACACCTTTGATGCAAATGTTGTTATGGTTCTTTCAGTCTTACTTTGTGCCCTAATTTGCTCACTAGGATTGAACTCCATCATCAGATGTGTTGTCAGATGCTCAAGTTTGGTAGCCTCCAGGTCCGGCGCCGGCAACTCGGCAGCCATATTACCCAACAAAGGCATCAAGCAAAAGGCCTTAAAGACTTTTCCGGTAGTGAGCTACTCAGCTGAGCTGAACCTGGCAGGTTTGGACACAGATTGTGTCATATGCTTATCGGAGTTCACAGCTGGAGATCGTCTCCGGCTGCTGCCTAAGTGCAATCATGGATTCCATGTCCGGTGCATCGATAAGTGGCTTAGCTCACACTCATCTTGCCCTAAATGCAGACATTGCTTGATAGAAACTTGCCAGAAGATCATTGGTTGCAGTCAAGCTGCTAGCTCATCAGAAAACCCCGTAACAGCTCAAGAAACTATTGTTACAATAACTCCACTGGAACCTGAAGGTTTGATACGTAATTATAGGGGAATTAGCTAGTATTTAATAATAATTTAGTCTTTTAATTGTATTATATTTTAGATTTAGTTACTTTTTGTGTCTTAAGCTCTCAAAAAAATGTAGTGGTATTAGTTGCAAATTGTACAGTTTGGATCTCCTCAATTAGTTGTTGGTTTATTAAAACAAAAATAATAATTTAAATAATGAGCAATTTGACTTTTTTTTTCAGCCCCAAATTGTGTAATAGAATTTATATTATGATTAAAATAAGAAAAACTTCAAATTGAATGGGCCAGAAAGTTGATAGCATCCCAACAAAACCTAGTTTAGTTGACAAAAGAATAAAAGTAGAAAGACTACTCAATAGTGACTGATGGTACGATCAACTGTGAAGGCAAAATCAAGAAATAAAAATGCCAGTTAACGGAGAGGTCAATCAACTTACTGAAGCAGCTGGCATTTTTTTTTTCTCTTTTAAAAACATTACATTTTGGGCCAATTTCATTATATCAAGGATAATTAATTGTATATTATAAAAAGCATTACCAGAATAATATACTACGTTAGGGAGATTGTCTGTCAAGGTTGCGTTTCACATTTCAAAGAATATAATAATATCTTGTACTCCTTCAGATACAACATTTAATGTGATAAACGCAGCAAAACAACTTATTTCAAAGAATTACCACTCAGTTATTTCAAGGAATTGCCTCTCATTGATTGGTGTTCAGACAATTTTCATTAGTTGACTTCTAAATTTAAATTTTGGAAGAGGTAAGGGGTTAAAAAATTAATTTAAACTTTATCTATTACTTATCTTAAAAAAAGAAAATTAATTTCAAGGAATTTGAGATTGGGTTGTTTAAAATGGCCAATACTATCTGTGCATGGTTTGATGAGGTTATCGAAAGGTTTTTTTAACAAAATGTAACACATCAATATATCATCTGTTAGTGGGAAATTTGAATGTAGTACTGAGCTAAGCTGTATTGAATTTTTTTATAATTTTTACCACACTTGCCTTTATATAATAGTGTTGGATTACTATTTAATTAATAACAAATATTTCTTACTCAACTACCAATTAATCACAATATTATAAAAAGCTAAGCTCAAAGCTCAATTTAACACTAGAGGCTAGTTTGGTAATGCTGTAACTTTTAAAAAATTATTGTTAGTTATGTTTTAGAAATAATTAGTTGTGAAAAAAATTAGTTAAATGTTTGGAAAATTTTATATTTAAAAGTGCCGTTGATTTTAAAAGTAGTCGTATATATTTCATAAATCTTATTATTAAATTACTATAAGAATATAAATAACTTAATATATATATATATATATATATATAGAGTGCTGTTCCAATCCGGGATCCCGGATTGGAACAACGTCCGGGAGGGAGGTTGGTGGCTTTTGGATTCAAATCCAAAGGCCATGTGTGGCAGCACATGCAGCCATGAAAAAAAATTAAAAGAAGGAATTTGGGCCGTCCCCGACGCTGTTCCAATCCGGGGATTGGAACAGCCTCCTATATATATATATATATATATATATATATATGCATGCATGTATGACGTATGTATGTATGTATAATATTTTTTATTGTGTATATATAATAATTGAAAACTAAAATAAATATTTTTATATTGTTAATTTATTTTTTATTTTGTTATCTTAATATAATTGACAATAATAATAATCTTTTTAATTTAATGAGTTTATTTCCTAATTAATAAGAATAATTTTAGATTTTTAAAATATGAGAATATATATATGAAATTGTATTAAATATAAAAAGTAGTTTTTAAAATCAGATTTTAAAAAACTACTCATTCCCAATTTTTCAAAATTTGTTGTAGAATGGAGTGATTTTTTTTTAAAAGTGATTTTTTTAAAAAATTTACTAAATATCAAATTTTTAATTTTTCAAAATCATGTTTTAGCCTCTCAACAAACATTCCAAGCGGGCCTTAAATCCAAATCAATATGAGTGACCCGCCCATCACTAGTGGTGAAAAAGCTTGATTTATATAACGAGACCTTAAATGCACTTGCGTTGCGCTTATATTTTAGACCAAAAGTGTTCAATAGGTCGGCATGTGGACGAGTCGAAAGAGCAAGTATCTACCAAATGCAAGCTGAGACCGCATCCACTAGCTCTGGGTAATTAATTTGAATTGAGAAGCAATTGCAGCAAGTGGAAGATGTTGAATCACAGAGGGAGCTGACTAACCGCACTGGTAATAGCCCCCGCCGCCAAAATCTGATTTGCCTAGGCTTAAGGTAATGTGCTGCTGTTGTAGATGGATGTGGTGTAGCCAACTGTCGCACGATAGAGCATTATTGAGGTGACATTAATGCTTTTTTAATTTATTGTAAGTAAGTTTGAACGTGTTGTGGACCAAGACGTCTTACTTATGCATTTTCTTTTCAGTTCGGAATAACTATTCTCATTTTTTTTACCTCGATGACTTTGCATAATAACAACACAAAAATATTAAATTTGAGCTAATCGGTAGGGCATTTTAAATTTGTATTTTTAAATGTGTTAACATCGTCACTCGATGACTTTTCACTTAGATATATACGGCTTTTTCAATTGTAATCCACGTTAAACTGTTTTATCCTTATTAAACTACTTCAATAGAACACATTAATCACTAAAAACATGCCACCTATTTTATCATTATTATTAGACTTCTTCCCAATTATTTATTATTCAATTATAATTCAAGAATAAATCTCATTATCACGTATAATAATAATTACAATATAATTGAATTAACAAATCTGAATTGACTTCTTTTTCTTTTTAATTTCGAATTTAGTTGGGGATGAAGATGGCATCGTTATCTACTGATAGTCGTTCACCTATCGGCTTTAGCTTCACGAAAAAATGGCTAATTCTCAGGATATTCAAATCCTTGTTTTAGACAACGGATCTGAATTTGTGAAGGTCAGTGTCAATCTACGTAATTCACTGCTCTATTAAATTTGACTTAACCTTTGAACATACTTTAATTTGTAGTCTGGATTTGCTGGCGACGAGGCTCCCCAGAAAGTTTTTCGACAATTATCGGCCGATCGCGCCAGCTCACCACCAGGGCCGTCAATGGAACTTACAAGCAAAACTACTTCGTGGGCAATGAGGCTCAATCAAAAAGAAATATTTTGGCAATCAAATACCATATACAATTACCAACTGGGATGATATCACTACTACAAAAATGATATTTACTGACATTTAGTTACTGACACTTTACAAAAGTGATAGTAATTATGTACATATGCACCGTTTTACACTTTTGACAAATAGGTATCAAATCAAAGTTTATTGATACTAGTGTGTCAGTAAATTAAACATCAAATATTACTAATATTAAAATATCAGAGATAAAAAAAATATCATTAAAACTTGTTTTAGTTCCAATTCGAACATATGACTTCTAAGGCTTAAAACTTTAACATTTAGAGCACTGACCATCGAACCCTGTTGAATCAAGCCCAAAACAATGTTTTAAAATATTTACAAACAAAAATTATAAATAGCTATAGCACAAAACCTACACCTAAGCAATTTTCCCCATTTGGCTATCGTTCCTAAACTCTATCATTATCTTGCCTTTATCTTCCTCTTTCTCTTTTATTTTCCTTTTCTCGATCTCTTCTGTTAAGTTCAATTAATCGAAATAGATAATGAAAAGTTAAAACTTTGTTTCCTTTTTTCCATTTTCCTAAATTGAAAAGTGAATTAACCGAAACCCTAATTGCTTGTTATAGAAGGGGTTTTTTCTCAAACTGAACATCTAGTGCCTCTACTGGGCAAGCAAGTAAAAACCATCAACAAAGGATGGAGTGGCTACGATAAGTTGCATATTCAAGTAATCATGTTCTCCCTCACAAGCTAAGTTTGGAGAAATAACTAAAAGGGCTGTCAGCTGGTAATGTCAGCTGGTAATGACATAATATTTTATTTTTCGTCAATTTAATTAATGGATTTGTTTTAATTTAGCTTATGATTAATCTTTTTATTTAATTTTTTGGGTTTTTTGAGATGTTGAGAAATTCTACCAATAGTGTGATGCTGGTGGGTTTTGTCTTCCATATCCTTTTTCTTTTATTTAATTGTAATTTGAATTTGGTTTTTCTTATTTTTCCATATTTCATTCACTGGTAGTCCAAAGTACAAGCATCTCTCTCTCTCTCTCTCTCTCTCTCTCTCTCTCTCTCTCTCTCTATGACAGACCTAGCTCATTGGCGCTAGATCGCCGTTGAGTCGTCGTCTTCTCTCTTTCCTACACCGGAGTTAAAGTCAGTCCTAAATTGAAACTTCCTTGATAACAGGAACTCTTATGCCTATATAATTCTCTTATGCTTTTCATTTTTTTTAATGACTCTAACATCTTTAATTTCTCTAATTCCAAGTTTATGATGCTCACAGAATAAAGCCAAATTTGTTATTGTTGCTCTCGTAAGTTCATTTCTTCATGACCCACCATTCTTTTTTACCCATGTTTTTCATTGGAAGTATTGAATTAATATATTTGAATTGGTTTAGTGAAAATCTGCTCTTAACCTTGTTTCAAAATGAAGAACTGATTTGTCCTATTACTTGCAGTTAAGCAGTGAATTGTTCACATGCTAAAAGTAGGCCGCTAATGATTTTCTTGTCAATTCATTATTCATTTATAAGATATGATTGCCGCTGGTGAAGGAAGGCCATATGCTAGTTGCTGAAAAATGGAGTTTGTAGGTGAATGTTTATGGAATAAATATATAAGTGCTTGACAATGTATTGATTTTCAAATTTTATAGGTACATGAATTGAATTGCTATTTTGATTTGTGTGATGCAAAATCTGTTATCTTTTTTCCTCTACATATGAAGAGTAGGTAGATTGGTAGTTGTTTCATGCATGGGTTATTTAAGTCCCTTGAATATGTTTTGTGTAATGTGAAGCAAATGAGCACTTGGTTATTTTCATATGTTAGACACTAATAATGAGGCTTACAAATGAGTGACAATTAGTAATTGACTTAGCAATGAGATGACTTGTAATGTGTACATGTTATATAAGACATGAGTGATAATTAAACCAATCTTCTATCTTTATCTTTATTCCTCTTCTTACTATTTTGTTCTTGAATGTAGGTAATCACATGCATGTTGCCATATTGTTCACTGTCTTTGAATTTTTTATGCCCTCTAAGTGTTTGATAAAAAGCCTGAATGAATCTTGGTACTTTATTTATGGCAGCCCATTTCTACCTATGAGGAGCTAAGGAATATGGAGTTAAAAAGCTTGAGGAAAGTCTTATGGTTTCTACTTAACTCTATATTTTTTTATATGAATTGGCTTATTGAAATTAGATTCCAGTAGAATAATAAATGGATAATGAAATTTACTTTTGTGATTTTAAAGATGGATGGAGTAAAATAATGAATAGCTATCCTTTCTGTAAATAATTTTAATTTACAAAGGCAATACTAATTTATATATATATATATATATATATATATATATATATATATGAGTAGTTGTATAATAGGCATAGGGATTGACGCTTTGTATCTACATCCATAGTTGCATTAAAGTGGTTAGTGTTGGTGTTCACAAGTTGCTTCGGCTTCAAAGATTATTATATAAGTTGAGTAAACAAGAGTCATTCATAAAATAATGTAGATCAACACTCTTTAAAATATGCTTTTTTTATTAGCATGGTCTTCAAGATATTAAGTATCTTCCTGTATAATTTTGGATAAAAGAGTAATATTGTTGGGGCTCATTTAAAGTGCATAAAGTGTTTTGAATTGTTATCACATGGATATATTAAATGAATGATAATTAAGTAGTTTACAATTTGATTTTTGGTAAATAACTTGCTGTTTTAAAATTAAAGTTCAAGGGAATTGATGAATACGCCATGAAAGAGCTCTCATGACTTCGTTATCTATGGGCTACGTATGAAGCCACGTACAGATATTCAATGACATTATTGAGCATATTCTTGTTGGTTAATGTTTAAGAAACTTAATTTTGTATTTTGTTATTTAAAACTTGTACAAAACTTAATTTGGAACTTATTTTTTTTCTTTACCAAACAGTGATGTAGTTGAATTATGTAAATTTAAGTGATGTATTTGCGATATTTATTATGTGAATTGTGTTGCAAGATTCGGTATATTTAATATATTTTTAGTTTTTTTTAATTGCAAAACAAACAGAAAAAATATAATAAAAAAATATATTATTAACCAAATGTGGCATAACATCACTAAATACTGACACATAAATTACTGACATGTAAATGATACTATTAAAAATTAAAACTATTGTGTTATTATTTTGGTGATACTGTAGTAATACAAATTATTAACATATAAGTAGTATTATTAAATATTAACACCATGGTGTCATTATTTCGGTCATACTATGGTGATAGGAATTGCTGACACTAAAAATTAGTGTCAGTGTATTCTGGCATAAGTATTACTGACACAATTAACAAGTGTCAGTAAAAGCAATTTCTGACACTAAATTGGTGCCAGTAAAACTCATTTTTCTAATAGTGTATGGAAAATATATGGCTGCACACATTTTACAATGAGTTTCGTGTTGAACCCCAGGAACACCCAATGCTTCTCACATAAGGCCCTCTAAACCCTAAATTCCTTCGAGAGAAGATGACGGAGATTAAGTTTGAAACTTTTAATTCGCCAGCATTATATGTTGCCAACAAGGCAATTCTCGCTCTTCTCGCGAGTGGTTGCAAAACATGTCTGTATTGTACTTTATAAAATTACTTATTACACCATCACAGTATCTGATAGATGAATATGATTTTACCTGTACTCTATTGTACTATCTGATAGATAAATGTCATTTCACCTATGTTAGGTATTGTACTATATGCAGACAAGCATCATAATTATGGAGCACATGCAAAAATGCAATGATGACTTTTGACATGCAATGATGACTTTTGGAATGCAATAGACATAATAATAACCGCCCCCAACCCCACTAGACAACTACTACCCTCCTTTATTTATTTTCTTTTGACCTTCTCTTTGTAATTGTTACGATAGCTTGTGTATTTATATCGTTGTAGAATAGGCAGCATTATATGAATAAAAATTATTTTCTTGCTTTGGTCTTTTAATATTGTATCAGAGCAGAGGCTCTAAATTGTATTTCCTCCATTCTCTCTCTTTATTCTTCATGGTTGATTCCACTAGTAATACATCAAATACAGATATTTTAATTTCTGATCCTTTTTCAAACCCATTCACTTTACATCAATATGATAATCCAATAGCCATTCTTGTGTTACCTTCACTCAATGGAGATAATTATAACACTTGGTATTGATTAATGAGTATGGCATTGAGGGCAAAGAATAAATTGGATTTTGTTGATGGGACAATTCCAACTCCTTCTTCCACTTCTTTAAATCATAAACAGTGAGTTCGAGCCAATGACATGGTTACCTCACAGCTTATTCATTCAATGGTTCTAGAACTTGCATCAAGCATCATCTATTGAAATACTTCTTCAGTCTTTATCACCAAACACTTCTCTCTTAAGTGTTTAAATGGCTAATGGCTCTACTGCACAAATAATCAAAATTAGTGCTACTTCCATAAATTCTTCTCTCCATCTTGATAATATTTTTCTCATACCATATTTTAAGTTCAATTTGATGTTAGTATCAAAGACCATAAAAGTGCTTAATTGCTCAATGACATTTTTCCCTAACACTTGTGTATTTTAGGACCTCACCACGAAGAAAACATTTGGAGTGGGTAAAAGTTAGAATGGTCTTTATCATTTGCAACGTTTAACAAACCTTTATGCAAATGTAAAGCCTTCATTTAATAATTGGCATTGGCGTTTGGGTCATCCTACTGCGAACCGCTCAAGTTCTATTTCTGCTTTAGCTCTTAAAGTTTCATTTTCCAATAAAAAGGATTTGTGATGTATGCTCTTTGGGGAAACATAAAAAAACTTCTTTTTTCTTCAAGTCAAATAAAAAGCACTTTGCCTTTTGAATTGATCCATTGTGATATTTGGGGAAGTTTTACTATTGCTAGTAACTCTGATGCTCACTATTTTCTAATTATTTATACTTCTAGGGATTTTTTTTATGAACATGTTTTCCCTTTTTGTGATTCTTGTATTCAACCATCTACACATCCAGTTATACCATTGTCAATCTCTGAGTTTCCAAATGATAAGGATGCCCTAGCTTATGTGGAATATTCTTCATCTTCCTTACTGACTGATAATGGTAACGATGTCCAACCTCATCTAGAGACTTTTTCATGTTTGTCGCATGGCCGGCCAGCCCGTAATCGACGTCCACTAGGATATCTAAATGATTACATTTCCAACATTACCATTCCAACAGATTGTCCATCTCCAATGTCCTTTCATGATATAAGTACATTTTATCATTTAGCTAATGTCATTTCTTATGATCATTTATCTGACAAGCATAAAGTTTTTCTTAAATCTATTAACTCAAAAGTAGAGCCTACAACCTTTTATAAAGCCTTTAAAGTTTCAAAATAGAGGGAAGCCATGTCCGCAGAAATATTGGCTCTTAAGAGGAATAACACTTAGACTGTCACTACTTTGCCACATGGTAAACAACCTATCAAATGCAAATGGGTTTATAAGATTAAGTATCAATTGGATGGAACCATTGAAAGATATAAAGCATGTCTGGTTGCTAAATGATTTACACAAATAGAGAGAATTGATTATAATGAGACATTTGACCCAATGGCAAAAATGACCACTGTTCGTTGTTTGTTTGCCATAGCAGCTATCAAAGGTTGGTCTCTGCACCAACTTGATATCAACAATGCTTTTCTTCATGGTGAACTTGATGAGGAGGTTTATATGCAAATACCACCAGAATATTGTCAACAGAGGGAGAAAGGAAAATATGTATGTCATCTTGAGAAATCATTATATGGGCTTAAACAAGCATGCTTAAACAAGCAAGTCGCAATTGGTTTGCCAAATTACTACATTTTTTAATCTCCCAAGGAAACACTCAGTCAAACGTGGAGTACACCTTTTTTTCTAATCAAACAATAAATGGTTCTTTTTTTTTGTTTTGATTTATGTTGATGACATTCTGGTGGCAAGTGATAATTCAACTGAAATTGAAGTTTTAAAGAAAATGCTTGATAATCAATTTAGTATCAAAGATCTTGGGCCACCTAAGTATTTTCTTGGGATTGAAGTTGCTTGATCATTAAAGAGAATATTTCTTTGTCAACAAAAATATTGTTTTAACATCTTAGAAGGCATGGGAATATTAGGTTATTGTACTTCTACGACACCAACGGAGCAAAATATTAAACTTCATGCTAAAAAAGGAAATTTCTTACCAGATCCATGGGTTTACCATCGTCTTATAGGTCATCTACTCTATTTAACAATTACACGACCAGCCATTCTTTTTTCTATTAATCTTCTGAATCAATTTATGCAAGCATGACGACTGTGTCACTTTAGAGCTTGCTTATGTGTTTATTTAAAAGGAAGTCCCGGAAAAGGCATCTTGATGGCATCTTCAAGTCCCCTCTAGCCGATTGCCTATGCAGGGTCAAATTGGGCAAGTTATCCTGATACTTGTCGATGTATAAGTGGCTTGTGCACTTTTCTTGGATATGCTCCTATCTCTTAGAAAACCAAGAAACAAATTGTTGTTTCCCATTCTATAGCTGAAGCAGAGTATAGATCATGGCCCAAGATCTTGTGAATTATAATGGTTACAATTCCTATTTGTAGATTTTAGTATCAATTTTTCTTCACCAACTTTTTTATACTGTGATAATAAAGCGACACTCTATATTGCAGCAAATCTTGTTTTTCATGAGCAAACCAAAAATATTGAATTAGATTGTCATTTTATCCGTGAAAAAATTCAGGTTGGGTTAATCAAAACTGCTCATATGTCCACCGTCAAACAAATTGCCGACATTTTCATTAAGCCTCTAGCTTCTCAACAATTTGACTGTCTTCTTGGAAAGTTGGGCATGATCGGCATCCATGCTCCAATTTGAGGGGGAGTATTGGTAGACAAGTATAATAATTATAAAGCACATGCAATGATGATATGCAATGATGACTTTTGGAATGCAATAGACATAATGATAACTGCCACTAACCCTACCAGACAACTACTACCCTCCTTCATTTATTTTCCTTTGACTTTCTTTTTATAATTGTTATGATAGCTTGTGTATTTATATCATTCTATATGAATAAAAATTACTTTCTTCCCTTTGGTCTTTCAATAATGATAAATGAATGTCACTTTACCAGCATTAGCTACCGTACTCGATATCGGAGACAACTATATTCATGTTTTGCCAATCTGCAACGAATCCGCTATCAAACATTCTATTGTTCTTTGTGAACTTGTCGGTTGTTTTCTCACAAGTATTTGATTGAGCTACTTTGGCAAAGAGGTTACTGATTTACCACTGGTGCTGAGTGGCAGTATCTCATTGACATCAAAGAAAAGCTTTGTTATGTTGCCCAAGACTATAAGCAAGAACTTAAGATTGCCAATACCAGCTTTATTGCTGAAAGGATCACCTATGAGTTGCCGCACGGCCAAGTGATCTCAATCGGATCAGAGAGATTCCTTTGCACGGAAATCCTCTTCTAGACATCTCTTATCAGAATGGAAGCTAATGGAATCTGTGTTATCTCCCACAGCTCCATCATAAAATATGATGATGATAAGAGAAATGATCTTTTTGGTAACATTTTGCTCAGTCGAGGTCCAACTTTGTTCCCTGGTTTTGCTAATCATTTGAGTAAAGAGATAAGTGCAGTACTTGCTTCAAGTGACAACAAAGTTAACGTGGTGGCTTCACCAGAGAGAAAGTACTATTGGGATAAGGACTCACACAAACAGCTGCAAATTAAGCAAAAACATAACTTTTTTCCTTTTTGTGTGATTAAAATAGGATGTGTGCCACAAATAAATAGGCAGAAAAATTAACCAACAAAATCCAAAAAAATAAATCAACCACAAGAGACACGAATTTTTACGTAGAAAACCCAAAGTAGGAAACACAATGGCACCATAATCTGATATAATCTTCCACAATATTAATAGGATTAAAGCATAAATTCTTCTCTAAATAATACTAGAGGCTAACAATATCAAGAATCTCAATATTCTTGGCTTACAGTAGCATCGTAATATTTGTTTTTCTAACAAGTGGGTATCTAAAGTAACAACTAATGAGATGATAAAATAAAAAATTAAGACCAGTCAGATTGTAGAGGACAATGCTAAGCACTTACCCTCAAAATATGGAAGAAAACGAAGTTAAAATTGTCTTCTAATCATCCAATCAAATATTGAAATTACTATTCCTAAATTAATAACCTCCACTGTCTTTTCTCTCTCGCTGCTTTTTCTACACATACACACTGTCTAAGGTAATGGCTTTCACCTGATTTTATATATTTTCTTTTGATTAATTTCACTAAGTCCAAAACTTTCTAATAATTACACATCAAGAAAGTCTTTTTAGACTTTGGGCCTTTGGACCCCGAATAAAATGGACCCAACAAGTACAGTGTCTAGATTGGAGGATCACTGCTTGCATCTCTCTGTAATTTCCTTGAGGTGAAAATTTAATTATGAACATTAGTTTTCGTTTATTTATCTATTTGTAGGTCTTCAAGTTCCAACACTAATAAATAGCTTGTATTGTAACAAATATGGATTTATAGGGTTGATTACAATGATACTGGTCCAGAAATTGTTCACAAGTGCTTTGATGCTGGTGGCAATCTTGGGTGCATGATTTGTGTTAAAAAAATTTTAATTATCAAGCGATAATAATGTTATTTTTTGCTTAAGTTATAATTTATATTTGTTTTTATGTGATATATTAGAAATTAATTATGTTTTAAATATATATATTTTTGTGTTTATTAGGTAAATATTAATTTTACGTAAATCGAAGCTCCAAACAGTTAAACGGAGGTCAAATTTAGATTCCAGAGGTCTGAAAACCTTAAGATCAGTCAAGATCGGCTTAAAATTGAACTTGTACAAAAAGAGTTGATTTTTTTGTTGACCGAGCACTGATTGAATGATGAAATGAGCTTACAATAGACATGACTGCATGGGATAGCTGGCAATTTTGATTGAATCTCAACAGTTCATGATTTAATGGCCATGATTGTTCCACGTGACAGTGGTTAGTGAAGCAAGTTGTAGGACCCGAATCTTTGTATTTAGGTTGACCTGATCGTTCGTTCAGGCAGATGTAGGTCTTGGTCATGTCATACTAGAGAAGAAACTGCATTTTGTTTATGGAGAAGATGAACAAGGGTTATCAAGATTTGTCTCGGAAGTTGTTTTTACTAGAGGAAGCCTAATACTAGGCATTATCCCAAAAGACATAAAACCACTAGTATGCGTGTCTAGCCCACCAATTGGAGAAGAATTAGTGGTATCAAGTATGCAAGAGAGAATATCTGAAATGTTAAATCATGCTGATGTTTTCATTTTCTTGTTAGGGGATCTTACAACTTTTGACGCACTGATTACATTTGTATCTTGGGCCCACTTGAACATTCATAAAAAACCCATCGGTTTGTTAAATGTTAATAATTTTTATGATGCCTTGCTAACTTTTATTAACCATGCAATAAAGAATAATTTTGTTCCATATTCTGTAAAAAAAACTTTTTATCTCTGTTGCTACTGCTAATGAGCTACTTGATCTTTTACAAGCTTGTACACCAGAGCCAGATCCAAAGACTTTTGCGTTGAATTGGTCGATTGATGATGGTAGCAGTAGCAGTAATAAGTGCGAATTAGATTTAAATCTCTGTCTGTAAATATTTTCTGTTGTAGTGTTCAAGTGATGTCTTCTAAACTCTTTTTATTTCCTTTTAAAACATTGAGGACAATGTCTCTTTCAGGTTGGGGGGGAGAGAATAGCTGATAATTATGGAATTTCTGCAAAGACTAACTTTGGACTAAATTTGAGTTGAAGATGGTTGGATATGGAGAGTGTAGTACCTCTAGAAACGCATCTTCTTAACTTATGGTTGACTAATTTAAGACAAATTTGAGTCGAAAATGGCAGGATATAGAAAATGTAGCACCTCTAGTAACATATTTTCTTAATCTTAGAGTTTTATTTAAAAAAAAAGACAAAAAAATTGACTTTTTCTTGTTCTTTGTTATCTGCTTTTAAGCTTCTACATCAAGTTCAGGTGAGATTTTCTTTTCTTTTTCTTTTATTATTATTATTATTTTTTTGCATATCTGTAAAATTATAAACTATTAAGATAATGTTTTAGATTAGGTTAGGGGTGGGGACAGTTGACGTATGTTTTTAAATATGTGTTTTTTTCTCTTTTCTTTTTTCTTTTAAAAAAAACCCAAACAAAAACCGTTTGTTTTTGTCTAAGATGGCTGTGTAAAGAGTTACGACTTTTGAGATGCATCTTAATAGTCTTGTTGTATTATATTTTGATTTTGAAATTCATAGTAAATTGTTTTTGTTCCCTTTTCTTTGAATTATTCAAATTTGTGAACTTTCCACTTGATTATTAAGTCATTTAATTGTTTACTCATTTAACAGGTATTATTGAATCATTTTTTATACACACGCTATGACACATACTAGTGGATTGTAAGTTAAAATTTTTGCAGCATTTAATTCTTTTGATTTATTGGGGATAATATCTAAGGTAGTAGTAAACATATATTGTAAAAAAAAAAATGAATGCTTTTAATTTTGCTATAGCTGAAACCCGTGTAATTAAGTCCTTAGGGTGTTTCAACACCTAGTGCCATAAGGCCAACTGGTCTGGGAGTCACTGGCCTAAAGCTCGCTACATGGGTTATACATATATTGTTTGCTTATTTATTAGAAACCCGAGTAATTAAGTCCGTAAAGGTGTTTCAACACCTAGTGACCTAAGGCTAACTAGTCTGGGAGTCACTGACTTAAAGCTCACTATACGAGTTAAAAATGTAATATTTTAAAAATATATGTGAATAATCTACTGCCTAAAGATAGAATTTCTAATGAATTTTGGAACGAAAATGTTGTTATTCTTTTAATGAAGCCCCATAAGTATTGTGTTAATTACCTGAGCATAAAAGAATGTTTGATGATATTCTTGATAATGAGTGAACATCAATGAGGTAAAGAAATTTGGGAAAGTTCATTTTTTTGGTAGTTTAGAGGATAGATGAACAACTATTAATTTGCATGTAAATTTTGTAAATCTTAGTTTAATATAACGCTTTAATTGCTATGAGCTAGCAATAAGCTGGTTGGGGGGTGTGATTAGTGTTAAAAATTATTTAATTATCAAGCGATAATAATGTTATTTTTTGCTTAAATTATAATTTATATTTGTGTTTATGTAATATATTAGAAATTATTAATTATGTTTTAAATCAATATAATTTTGTGTATTTTTGTGTGTTTATTAGGTAAAATATTAATTTCATGTAAATCAAGGCTTCAAACAGTTAAATGGAGGTCAAATTTGGATTTCGGAGGTTCGAAAACCTTAAGATCAGTTAAGATCGGCTTAAAATTAGGCTTGTGCAAAAAGAACTGACTTTTTCTGTTGACCGAGCACTGATTGGATGATAAAATGAGCTTACAATAGACATGAGTGCATGGGATAGTTGGCAATTTTGACTGAATCTCAACCGTTCATGATTCAATGGCCATGATTGTACCACGTGGCAGTGGTTGGTGAAGTAAGTTGTAGGATTCGAATCTTTGTATTCGGGTTGATCCGATCCACCCATTAACCCACCAAATCTCAACCGATCTTTGGCCAAATCGAACGAGTCAAATGATGCCACGTGTGATGTTGACTTTTAAGTTTGACTAGCCATTGGATCTTGATCTAAAGGTTTGAGGAGCACATGCATTAGGCTTATGATGAACCGCAAAGCACTGGATTATGGATTTATTTTTTTATAAATAGAGCCTCATTTTTTAGTTTTTAATCATCTCTCTACAACTCTCATCTTCTCAAATTCTCTCCATCTCCTTATAATCTTGATTCTCAGGTGTGTTTTTAATATTTTGTAAAATTATTTTTATAAATAAAATTAGTTTTATTTTCAATTTTAGTTATTTTTATTACTTTTAATTATATGTAATTTAATTTTAATATTTCTTTTTATTTTAATTATGCTTAACTAAATAATATTAGTTAGGGGAAGATGGAACACTTAGGAAATAAATATGATTTAATCAAATTCTATTTTTAATTTTATAAATTAAATTATTTTCTATTTAATTTTATACATATTTTATATTTTGAAATTTTGATTTATTGTAGACAAACAAATGAATTTAGCACAATAAATTCTTAATATCTTAATATAAGGTATGGTAAAATGGTATTTTGACTTATTGTAGACAAATTAAATTTTGGCACAATAAATACTTAATCCATCATAAAATTAAAGGAAAAATAATAACAATTTATATAATTAATCTTTTGGGCAATAAATCTAAAAAAATGGCAACAAGAATTTATTAAGTTTTATTTACTACTAAGAGTGGATTCATAACCCTAACTAGTTCAATTTCATAGTTTCATTTAAATTAAGTTGTTTATATTCAAGTTTTAATTTCAATTTTTAGATAAAATAAAATAAACAAATCAAATCTTTTCTCTGTGAATCGACCTCGGACTCACCAAGGTATAATATAACAAGACACTCTTATGCTTGAGAGTTTAAAATTACTTTTAAATTGTGTCAATGCATATGTTTCAAATTAAAAGTTGTTCACGGGTATTTTAAATCAGAGTCATTGCTTAAAGAAAACAGGGTTTAATCAGATAATTTGTACGTGGTTCCAATATCTTTTCAACATATGTATATGGGCTGACATAAAACCATAGCCTTTACTTGCTCCGCTATCAGCCTGGTGGCAAAACCTGACATCACATTGATGTTACAGTACACCATGCTTAATTGATGTACATCAACTGCTGATGTTGAGATGATGGCTAGCAAGCACTACAAGAAAAATAATTTTTTTTACCAACAGGAAAAATTTAGTTGAAAATATGGTTATTTTCGAATTGTAAAAATTAGTTAATCACTAAAGTGATGTTCTATATTTTCAATGGAGAAAAGCAGTTAAAAATAACTTAATAATTAATCACTAACACTTCTTTTTTTGTGGGAAATCAATGGCGCTAGCACCATTTTCAATGATTGGAAGTTACCGTAAAAAATGAAACATTATTTTCAATAGCTTTATTAAATTTGTTAGAAATACATAATTATTTATAACCACACTATTTCATAATTGATAATAAAAATTTAATTTCAGCCAAATATGAAATCGGTTGAATATAAATAGTAAAACATTGAAATGTTTAGCAATAAGCATTGACACCATTGTTATTTGCAATGGTAAGAATTCGGCAATTGAAAATACCATATCCTTTTTTTACTAAATATCAAAGTAGTTATAAGTGAGCATTATAATTAATTAGGTGGTCAAATTTGAGTTATGAGATTTACTTACCAAACTTGAGGTAAAAATAAATTACAATTTTTTATGACTTTTAACCATTATAATAAATACATTAATATTTACAGCTACGCTAGATAATTGATCTAAATAGTATGAAATTAATAAGATTAGTTTATGGAGAGTAAGATTGGTTAACAAGCTTATTTCATTGAAAAAAATAAGAGTGAACTTTAGTTTCTTTAATTTTTGTCACAATCATCACTACTCTTGAGCTTCCTTATGTTGTAGTTGGAAGAGTTTTTTTCTCGGCTTTAACAGAGCCATTCGTACAGGAGACGGGCAAACGACATCATTCACGACTCGCTAATAAAATTTAAATGAATGTATATTCATTATAAAAATCACCAATAATAAGATGAGAGGAAAAATAAGTTCATGAAACATGGCATAATTTTGTTAGATAGTATCGCGGGGTGTTCCATATAGGAATTCTCCCCAGTTAGCTATTTGTAGTACTCACTTACTCAAACTTATTGCAATGGGGCTTCTAATAGTATGTTGAGTTGAAATCCAGCTTAGATATCCTTGGGCATAAGATTGCTTGTTTTCGGGCTTCTAAGGAATGTTATTGAGTACGTCACCTTCTGATTTCTTTACGTAAAAGATATCTAATCATATTGTACACTAATCTCTACTCCTTCTGAGGCAACAGTCTGATGAGTGTAGGATGAATTAGCTTCGCCGACATTTGTTATTGTTTTTTGATATGTTTGAGGACTGGACCCCAATTTGATAAAAAGTAAGGATAATTTAGCTCTGCTTCAACAATACTTGACACTTTTGAACATTGCACATCATGATCCTGCCTTGTACCTCTTGGTTTGTGCAATTCAAGCCACATAAATAAGGAACATAATCATCAGGCTGGACATCGCAAGCAAGCCCTGGATGATTTACTTTTGATAGGTTAACATGGCTTGCATCAACAGTAAATAAATCAGCTGGTAAAAGATTATAGTTATTAATAATGGCTTGCTTTTAAGGTTTACCATATCAGCAGAGGTCATGATGGCTGATTTTATAGCAGCAGGTGACTAGTCGGGATGGGCGCTTTTGAGCAAAGCTGCAACACCGCTAAGATGCCGGCAAGACGTTGATGTGCTCATACCGGGCCCAATACTATCTGGCTTTTGTTTTTGTTATGTTTCCTAAGAAAATGGCCTGGCAGTTAATATGCTCATACCGGGTCCAATAATATCTGGCTTCAAAATTCCAAGGCTTACTTTGTTGGGTTGCTGATATACTAGCAACTTCAGGAGCAGATTTCTTGTTTCTTGTTCTTAATAATATAGCAAAAGTTGGTGACATTGTTGAATTTGTAAAAGCTTTAATGCTCTCCTCAGTTGCTAACCGACATGCACTGCTGGAAGTACGTGTTTCGAGTACAGCACTATAATTAAGCATCAAACTTGTCACTAATTAGAATTATGGCAGCATTACTAGCTTTCTTGACATAATATTTCGTTTCATTTCTCCTCGTATTTCCATCTCTCTCGTATACCAATACCTTGCCTTTGACATCACTACTATTTAAAGATCCAGGCAAGTAGAATACTGCCTATTAATTCCTCTCGCCAGGATAAACAAGAGGCAATTGCATGGAAGTGAAATTGAGAAGCATAAAAAGGATTTTGACGTCGTATGTTGCATGATTTCCTAGCTATGCAAATGCAACCACGCTTCTATCAGTGGTGCTTGCTCCCACAGTAGGAATATATGGAGCCCCATATGTTCAAACAAATAACATTCGATCCTTATTCTCTGGCCCACAGCTCACAAAAATGCCATTTCAAATAGCACTAAATGCTGCTGATGCAATTAGATCATCATAAAATGCTAAGGGAAGAGAACCATATGAAATTGAAATCACATCAAAACCATCTCGAATAACAGCTTCTATTGCAGCAGCAATTCTGCTCTGACAACCTTCTTCATATTTTCCATCACCAATTTATATATTGTTAAGCGAGCCAAAGGTGCCATGCCTACTGCAGTGCCATTAGAAGCAGCAATTCTGCTCTGACAACCTTCTTCATATTTCCCATCACCAATTTATATATTGTTAAGTGAGCCAAAGGTGCCATGCCTACTGCAGTGCCATTAGAAAAACCAAACGCATTGGCACCATTCATGAAATTCCTGGCGGCCGTGCTTGCCGTCTGGGTTCCATGCCCGTAATCATCAACAGCTGGCTCACCAATGTATTACAAGTCGCCCCTTCTAATTCACATTTCCTATTAAATCTAGAGAAAGAGAATCGAGATAAAGGAATATTGTATGGTCTTCAATAGATTGAGATTCAAGAAAATATATTATTTATAAATGGATTAAAAAGAAAGTCAAGTATAAAAAATAGGAAAATTAGAATATACCAAAAAAAATGTCAAATAAGAAAATGAATTCTATGATTATTATAAAATAATTGAGTATAGGATCATTACGATTGCTTTCCTAATACTCCCCCTCAAGGTGGAGCGTAGAGGGCAATCACACCGAGCTTGCCAATATTAGAGGTGGGCAAATTGGGTCTCGGTTCAAGTTGTTTGGGTTTGGGTTTCAACCGATTAAACCTAATCAGGTTCGAATTATAAACCCAAACTTTCAATTTAGGTTATAAATTCTAAATCAACCCTAATTTTACCATTTCTCATAATCTCATTCACAATTTAACTAATTAACATAAAGAATTCTATATTTAACAATTAACAAAAAAATTAACAACAATTAATAAAAGAAAAATAGGAAATTAACTATTAATTAAAAATAAATTATTAACAATTAATTAATGGAAAATGAGAAAAAGAAGAATAAATATTTGGTAGTAGAGAAAGAAAAAAGGAAGAGGAAGATGTTTGGCAGCAGCGGAGGGAAAGAAAAAGAAGAAAAGAGAAGAACTGAAGAAGAAGAAGAAGAAGATGTTTGACAGCGGTAGACGGAAATAAGAAACAGAAAAAAAGAAGAAGATGTTTGGCAACAATGAAAGAAAAAAAGAAGAAGAAAAAGAGAGAAAAAGAAAAAGAAAAGAAGAAAATGATGATGATGATATTTGGCAGTGGTAGACGAAAATAAGAAGAAAATGAAAAAAAAGGAAGAAGAAGAAGTGGAGGAGAAGTCAAGTGGCGGCTAAGAATGAGAAGTATGAGTTTGAGAGTTGTGAAATATTGGAGTTAAGAAAGAGTATTTAAATTTTTTTTTAATTTGTTAGAGGTTGTTTGGTAAATGTCTGAAATCTGAAATTTTATTAATTTTAGATCTTTTTTAAAATATGCTTGTTTGTTTTCTGAAACTTATGTCTGATTTTCAAACATTTACATCTGAATAGAAAAAGTAAATTTTTGTGACTTATATCTGAATAGGAAAAGATCTGAATAACAAGTAAATATTATATTCCAAAAATATTTCTACAAAATAATTTATTTCTTAAACTATAAAATTTAATCCTCTTTTTTTTAATTTACAAGGACATAAATGTCAAATAACTAAATTTACGATGTTTTTTATTGTAAAAACAAACAAAACGCCACTTATATTTAGATATTAAGAAAAGAAAAACAAACATGTCATTCAGATTTTCTTATTCAAACCCATTCAGATTTTAGAAAAATTCAGATCCATTTAAATTTTAGACATGAAAACAAACGCTACCTTAATTAACCCAATGAGGTTGACTTTTTGGTTTGAGTTCAATCCAAACTGAAATACAATCTAATCAATTTTGAATTTTGAACCTGTACGGGTTTCAAGCTTCAACCTAAATTGAATTGAACCCAAAATTCGGGTCAACTTGATCTAACTGTCCACCCTAACCAATATGTCAATGAAAGGAATCCTTTTCAAGTGGTTTTGTAAAAATGCCTGCAATTTGCAGTGATGTCCTTATGTACCAAGGAACAAGCAATGGAGATTAGATCTTGTCACGAATAAAATGACAATCAAATTCTATTTGTTTAGTTCATTCATGAAAGACCGAATTTTCAGCAATATGTGTAGTAGCTTAATTGTCACAAAAGACTGTCATTGGCTCTAGAAGAGGAAAACCAAGACCATGAAATAAAAACTTAAGCCACTAAAGCTTACAGGTTAACGTTGCAAGCGATCGATGTTCTACTTCAATTGAAGAAAGATTAGACCAAAGCCAAGCATTGTACAATAACTACTAACGGGTCGAAACATGGTTGGATAGCTTGCCGAATCAAAGTCACAATAACCATAACTATGTAAATTGCTTGAAAAAGATATAAGTATTCCTTTGCCTAGAGATCCCTTCAAATATCGTAGAAGTCTTAAAGCTGCATCCATATGGCTAGACCATGGTTTGTACATATACTGGCTCAAATTATGATGGTGAGATAAATGATTCTACCAATCAATCTCCTATATCATTAAGGCTCACGCAATATAACACCATCAGTTGGCTTAAAGCGAAGTTGTTGCTCCATAGAAAATGTTGAAACTCTTACATCATGGATGCCCATGTCTTGTAAAATGTCTTAAGTATATTTCCTTTGACATAAAAAGATCCCATGCCTAGAATGTGCGACTTTAATCCCAAGAAAGTACTTTAGCCTCCCTAAATCTTTGATAAAAATTTTTAAAAAAAAATTGCTAGAGAAGCCTTTAAGTTGTTGATGGCAGAATTATCATTACCAGCAATTATGATATTATCAACGTACATCGGAATAAAAGTTGAAGAGTTATCATCGTAAAACGTGAGTAATATCCCTTAGATTGAGAAAAACTAACTGCTTGAATTGTGGTTGAGAATTTAGCAAACCAATTTCGTGATTGCTTACTTTAAATCGTACAATGACTTATTTAATTTACAAACAAGTGGCTCCTCCTGTGAGAAAATCCTAGTGGCAAGGTCATGTAAACATCTTCATCAGAATCTCTATGTAGAAGTGCATTGTTAACATCAAGTTGATGTAAACGCCGCCCTTTAATTGCAGACAAACATAATAAAGCATGAATAGTGACTAATTTTGCCATAGGTGCAAAAGTAGCACGATAAATTATTGTACTGTTCTTGTGTAGTAAGAATTGAAATTTTTCTTCAATTACAGGGGTGGCTATTACTGCTTTTGCTTTATTGAACTCATGTTGATTTGACTGAGATGGCCCTTGTCGTTTAGATGGATAACTATGTAATTTGTTGCAAACAATTTTGGTATGGCCCTCTTTACCACAATGTTCACAAGCCAGCTTATTCTTACTTTTCTTGCCAGCATCATAGTTACCATCAAATAGATGACTTTTGCTATAGACCCTTTTTTGAGGGGCACGTGTAGCACCTTCAGGTAAAGAGTAAGACACATGAATTTCTTGTTGTTTCTCTTCTTTACACTAAAAAATATATCTTATTAGGAGAAAGGAATGATCTATAAGCAAAATCTAACTTCTGAGTAGAGCGTACTTATCATGTAGCCCTTAAAGAAATTCCATAGCTCGATCTCCTTCCAGGCTTTAGCATGGTCATAAGAGCATAGTTTTATATAGATAAGAGAGTTTACTTCTTCCCAAAGGATTTTTAATCTAGTATAATAGACTGCAACAAGAGCATCTGCTTCCCGTGGTGTTGAGATGGCTTATTTCAACTAGTAAATCTTTGGTGCATCCATTTGCACAAATCTTGCTTTTAAATCTATTCAAATCTCGCTTTTAAATCTATCCAAATCTCATGTGCAAATTGTGTGTTCAAAATGCTATTGGCTAGTTCTTTAGTGATGGAGTGAAAAATCCATGAACTAATCAAATCATTGCTTCATTACAACTTCTGAAAATCTGCAGGGAAACCTACAGGTTTTTTGTCGGTCCCATGAACAAATCCTGATTTATTTTTGGAGGCGTGAGGTCATAGTCATCGCGGTGTGTTGTAATTGTCCCCTGTGAGAAGAGGTGAAATAAGTATAGTCGTAGGGCTATCTGAATGTTGTACAATGAATGGATCATCAAAATCTTTTATGTATGAAGATTCTGAAAAATTAACCATAAAAGCTTATCGTTTTTCAAGATTAGTAGTGCTCTAATACCATGTCAAATCTAGAAAAGAAAATTGAGACAAATGAATAATGTATGGTCTTCGATAGATTGAAGAATGAAGAAGCTGTATTATTTTTTATAGATGGATTACAAAAAAAGTCAAAATAAAAAATAAGAAAATTATGATATACATAAATAGACAATGTCAAATAAGAAAGTGAATTGTATGATTATTATAAAATAATTGAGTACAGGATCATCACGATTGTTTTCTAATATTTCCCTTTCCACTTTGCTAGTGGTGGACGTATTCCTTTATCACTAAATGAAGGGTGATTAGGTTTCACTCCTAAGTTTGTTACTCCAATAATAACTCCATTACCCAAATTTGAATCTTTCCAAAATCCTTAATTTTGATTCAAACCCAAGAATTTAGGATTGTATGTTGTATGTGTTGGGAAAATATGCTCTTTAAAAGCATATGTGTTTATTTAATTATAATAAATAATTTTTTTGATTAATAAAATAAATGAGGTATTTTATTTAAGTATCTTAATTGCATTACTATTTTGAGTAAAGTCCATTTAATCATATTATATGTATTTATGAGATCACCATATGGATTCACAGAAAACATAAATACAAGCTATCTTATGATTAAATAAATTAAGTTCGAAGTTGATAAATAAAGTTGGGCACTTTATTTAGGTATAAACTGTAATAAATTCATTGAATGATTTGTCTTAATCATGTATGAATTTATTGATGTAGTGCGACTACATTAAACATGATCACATATAATATTTAATTAACTTTGTAATAACTGTCAGACTTATAAAATCTCACAGGCATTGATTTTACTCTAATCTTAATCTTGAGTTAGTTACGATTTCATGGTTGTAATTGTTATTCCATTTGAGTTACCAATGGGCACGACACACACTCGTGGTCAAGATTACCCGTTATCTTGGTGGGAGTAATTATGAGTATTGGAGTTATACATTAACAATATAGAATTTGTGCGACATATCTCTTGATGGGTTTTCGGCACTTGATTATAGAATTCTCTTGTCAGAGTATGTCAACATATTTAGTATGTTAAAAATAATCATTAGAGAAAACTAATAAGTATCAAGGAACAAGATGTAATTAAATTGATTTGACAGTTGAGATATCAATTTAATTAATGATGTGGTACAAAAGATTATGCAGTAAAGAAATCAATGTGGCATGGGTCGAACTATTATTCTAGAACACTATCCTAGATAGTATACAATTATGGAGGTCAATTCCAATCTTTTAATGGAGTAGATTTGGAATTAAATAATTGGGCTAGTTTAATTACAGGTATAATTATTGTAGCCACTATTGTATGTACCCATATGATCCATGGGTTAGCTTATTTAATTGACTGCGCCGCTACTGGATTAATAAGCAAGATAACTAGCTATTTGGATTAAAAGTCTAAATATATCATTTAGTGAAAGGCCCCATTTAATATGCTTGTGTGTAAAAGGCCTTGTGTTATTTTACAAAGTGGGCCCCTTATAAAAAAAGCAAATAATGTGACTTTTCACTAAAGGGAGATATAAAAAGACTTATTTTCTCTATTAAAAAAAGAGTTGTAATATACAAATCAGAGAAAAATAATTTTTCTCTCTAAAATTGAGAGAAAATTTTTCTCTTGCTAGTTGCTTTAGTGGTGATAAAGGTATCCACACATTAAGTGCAGATCAAACTTGAGTCATAGTCTGGAAGATTATTTTATAGCGGATCGTGATCTAACAGGAGTGGTGGTGATGGATCATGATCTGGGAGCCTAAGTCATTTCAGCGAAAAAAGCCAAGATTGTTCATCTTCTCAGATTATCAAAGTACGATTTTCTTGATTACGAATTCTTATGTATTATATGAGAGCGATCCTAATAAAAAAAAGTTTTATAAAAATTTAAAAAACTGATTTTTCTCTAACAATTGGTATTAGAGCCATCTCATATTAATATATAAGAATTATATATGAAATCAATCTTGATATTTATGTATTACAGTCGCACAATTAATTCAAATATATATTATTTGTTTAATATATGAATAAAGTATACTTATGGTTTGTCTTAATTCATGGTTAGATTCTCTACTGTATTTTTTATTTGGATCTGTAACAAGAGGGATGGTTTTTTATCGCCATATTTCCTTCTTGATTTATTTTACTGTTATACAAATTTTGTAAGCCAAAATTGGACTAGGAAATTTATAAATCGTTGGAGATTAATCACGCGACGACAAATCAAAGGAACATGAAAGGAACGAAGGCTGGATTTTTCAGCGGCAGCCACCAACCAACAATGCAAGCACGCACGCAAAGAATAAATACACATGAGCAAGTAGCACGCACAACAAGCGGCCAAGGCATACGCACGAGCAACAAGTTGCAAGTGAGGGTTTGGTGGGCTTCCGGTGACGCGGCGACGGTGGCTCAGCATCAGAGATGCGTCAGAGATTAGCTGGCATCTCTGAACAGTGGTGGCTGGCCGGGAACAGCAGCCGATGTTTTGTGGAGATGGCGGCTGGGGGAAGAAGGAAAAGAAAAATATGGATTTAGGTTGTCCTACTTTTTATCATTAAGGTCCCTATGGTTCCATAATTTTTTCTTGTCGGTAGAAAAGTTTTAAGTTTATGCATTTAAATCCAAAAATAGTTTGGGCTTAATGAATCCTAATTTTAGGCCCAATTGAAATTTGGGCGTAATGGATTAAAATACATACATAAAATTTAACACATTAAATATATTTTTAGTCAAAAAATTTTATTTATTTCTTTCAAAATTAAAATTGGACTAATAATAAATTTAAAAGTCCAATTTCCCTTAGTCCATTAATAAAGACAAGCCTATGGAAGATGAACATTGACAAGAAGCCCAATGAGGATTAGGCTTAGGGTTAATGTAATTCTTCTTTTTAGGAAAGCCATGAATTAAGATTATTTAATTATTTTTCTATATGTTATGTTTTGGATGATAACATGCCATCATAACATGTCATATACAATAAGTAGTGCCACTCTATACATAATGATACATGTCATCCATTAATTATGAATCTCTTTATATTGTTTGAAAATTAAATATGCTTAATAATATTAGATATCATCCAAAAAATATTATAGGAAGCATGCAATTAACAATATAATTAATATATGTTTTAAAAAGGAAAAATCAATTTTAAAATATAGAGTGGGAGAGGAAAAATTCAAGATAATTTTTCTCACGGGCTCCATTTTTAGTTCAATAATAAAATTATATATATACCTCGACTTCATGATACGGTGATACTTCCTTCGGAGGGTATATATATTAGATATTTTATTTGATGAACTTCTTCAAAGATAAAATTGAAATATTTTTCAATCGATTGTTCACCCCAATGGTGACTATTGATATGAAAAATATGTAGATTGAAACAATGGTTATACACTCAACTAAAATTTGTTATTAACATTCCCAACGAACCTCTGTTAATAAATTTAGGCGCAAAAGGATAACGATAGTTATTTATCATGTCTTTACATGAAAGTAAATAATCCAATGGATAATTGAGTCTAGTAAGTGTAGATATGACTTCCCCAACGGATAGTTTGTCCAAGCGGTACTAGATTATTGTTACAATAAATTAAAATGCATTTATGGTTGTTTAAATTTTTGTCATTTATTAGAAATATTATATCAAATTATTTATGCATGGATGTTTTATTTTTCAGAAAATGTCTTCCCTGAGCCCTTTTACTATTATTATGAATCAAAACAAACTCACTGGAGAGTATTATATAGATTGGAAAGAAATTTATTCATTGTCTTGACTGCTGAAAATTATAAATATGTCTTAACCCAGTCATGTCCTCCAGTTCCAATGGAAGATGATCATAGAAATCAGAGGAGGCTTTATGAGAAATGGTAAAAGGCCAATGAAATGTCAAAATACTACATTTTAGCCTTGATTTCTAATATTCTGCAGACCAAACATCATAACTTGGAGACTATCACTAAATAATGGATAGTCTCCAAGAAATATTCGAGCAGAGTACTCACTCCGTAAGAAAAACAGCGCTGAAAGGCATTATGAACTACAAAATAGGGAAGGGCACAAGAGTTTGTGATCATGTCCTCAAAATGATAGACTATTTGAATGAGGCTGAGATTCAGGGAGCATAAATCGATGATAACTCAAAGATTGACATGGTGCTAGAATCCCCGGCAAAAACATTCAAGGAGTTTAAGGTCAATTATAATATGAACAAAAGAAACATGACCTTAACTGAATTAATGAACGAACTCCATTTTGCTGAAGAGATCTATTGTACTGAAAAATCTCTGGAAAGTATAAATATTCTGAAAAAAGGTTCTTCTTCTGGCCTAAGCCGAAAAGCAAAAGTACGAAGAATGCTGGGAAAAAGAAATCGTCTATCAAGCAAGATGGCAAGCCGAAAGACAAATGCTTTAAGTGTGGACAGAAAATTCACTGGAAAAAAGATTGCTCTAAGATTTTGTGAAATCAGGTATGAGAAATCTTTTTATAATTGAGGCATGTTTAGTTCAGAATCTTATTGACACTTGGGTTGGATTCAAGAGCAACTAATCATATTTGTAATTTACTTTATTGGTTTCAAGAAACTAGAAAAATAAGTGGAGGAAGCGTCAAGCTGCAGTTAGGGACAGGACAGTTCATGTCAACAGTGAAGATTGGATCTGTTTTATTATCTTTTAATAATGAGACTTTAGCTTTGAATAATTGTCTTTATGTTCCAGACATTAAGAGAAATTTAATTTCAGTAGCTTGTTTGTCAAAATAAGGATACACTGTAAATTTTGGATCCTCTGTTTCTATTTTTTATAATAAAAAACTTATTTGTTTTAGTACATTAGAAGATAATTTATATCATTTAAGTCCTATGATCCATTCTATGCATGACACAGTGATCAATAATGATGAGCATACACATTTATCTAAAAAAAGAAGTATTTCATCCAACCAATGTTACCTCTGATATTTGCGCTTAGGTCATATAAACCAAAATAAAATACAGAGAATGATCAAAGATGGGCTCTTGAGTCCATTGGGAAATGAATTATTATCACTCTATGAATCCTGTTTAGAAAGGAAAATGACCAAAAGGCCGTTCTCGACCAAAGGAGTGCGTGCAACTGTACCACTTGAATTGGTACGTATAGATGTATGTGGACCAATCAATGTACAAGCTCGAGAAGGTTAAGAGTATTTCATCACTTTCACTGATGATTACAGATACGGTTTTGTTTATCTGATGCGTCACAAGTCTGAAGCTCTTGAGAAATTCAAAGAGTATAGGGCTGAGACAAAAAAGCAATTAGATAAGAACATAAAGAAGCTTCGATCTGATTGAGGTGGTGAATTTCTCTTTGGAGATTTCAAAGAGTATCTGGTTGAAAATAGGATTATATCTCAGTTAACTGCCCTGGGGACACCACAAGTTGCTGAAAGAAAAAATAGAACTCTTTTGGATATAGTGAGATTTATACTTAGTTATTCGTCATTACCAATCTCTTTTTGGGGACTAGCACTTGAAACTACAGTTTACCTCTTGAACTTAGCTCCATCTAAGTCAGTGCCTAAAACCCCAATAGAATTATGGTCAGGTCGCAAACCAAGTTTACGACATGTCCGTATTTGGGGATCATCAGCACATGTGCTAAAACCAAATACAAACAACATGGATTCACATTCTGAGATTTGTATGTTTGTGGGGTATCCCAAATGAACAAATGGAGGTTTATTTTATAGTTCTCTAAATAGGAAAGTGATTTTGAGCACACATTTCACTTCCCTCGAGGAAGAATATATGAATAACTTTAAACCTAAGAGTAAGGTAATACTTAAAGAACTGTCAGGTGATCAAGTTGATGCTTAGATATCAACACTTGTAATTGAACAGGAAGAACAGCAACAACCAACAGATCAACACAGGATTATCCTTGAACAACCATCACTTTTAGAACCTCGTCATAGTTGGAGGGTAACTAGATTACCTGCCAGATATATGTTATTGGGAGAAACGTATATGGCTATCTCATATGAACATGAACAAGATCCCACTAGTTACAACGAAGCTCTAATAGATAAAGATGTTGAATTTTGGAAAAAGACCATGAATCAAGAAATGGAATCTATGTATTCCAATAAAGTTTAGAAACTTGTAAAGGCACCAAATGGGGTAAAATCTTTAAGGTGCAAGTGGATCTACAAGAAAAAAAGAGGAGTAGATGGAAGGGTGGAAACATTTAAAGTAAGATTAGTAGCCAAATGTTTTACTTAGAAAGAGAGAATCAATTATGAGGAAACCATTTCTCCGATTGCTACGCTTGAATCCATCAGAATTCTGCTCTCCATTACTGCAGTGCTAGATTATGAAATTTGGCAAATAGATGTTAAGACTGCCTTTCTTAACGGGCATCTTGAAGAAGACATCTACATGCAACAACCAGATGGATTTATACAAAAAGGCCAAGAACATATAGTATGCAAGTTGCAGAGATCTATTTATGGATTGAAGCAACCATTTCGGTCATGGAACATTAGATTTGATCAAGCGATTAAATTGTTTGGATTCATTCAGAACATTGATGAACCATGCGTGTACAAGAAAATTCAAGAAAAATCTATAGCCTTCCAATTCTTTATATAGACAATATTCTCCTAATTAGAAACGATATAGGAGTACTGACTACAATAAAAAGTTGGTTAGCAAAATAATTTGATATGAAAAATCTGGGAGAGACAAGTTATATTCTTGGTATCAAGTTACTACGAGACCGGAAGAATAAAATTTTAGCCTTGTCTCAAGCGGTTTATATCGATAAGATATTTGCTAGATTTAGCATGGAAACTTCCAAGACTGGTTCATTACCATTCAGATATGGAATTACACTCTTTAAGGATCAAACACCTAAAACATCTGAATAGATAGAAAAAATGAGATGAGTTCCCTATGCAGAAACTGTAGGATGTCTCATGTATGCCATGCTTTACACTACACCAGACATCTGTTTTGTGGTAGAGATGGTTAGCAAATATCAATCTAATCCTGGACCTAAAAACTGGACTGTGGTCAAGCATATAATAAAGTATCTGAAAAGAACTAAAAATTATATGCTTTCGTATCCTGGTGATGAACTCATTCTAGTGAGTTCTACAGATTCTGACTTTATTTCATATAAGGATTCCAGAAAATCAACTTCCGACTATATGTTTACATTAGGAAGTGGAGCTATTAGTTGGAGGAGTGTGAAACAATCTTGTATCGTAGACTCCACAATTGAAGCCGAATATGTAGCTGCATCCGAAGCTGCAAAAGAAGCTGTATGGCTTCGCAAGTTCCTACAAGACCTTGAGGTGATACCTGTTGTAACTGCACCCAACAGACAATTATGGAGGTCAATTCCAATATTTTAGTGGAGTAGATTTGGAATTAAATAATTAGGCTATTTTAATTACATGTCTAATTATTGTAACTACTATTATATGTACCCATATGATCCACGGGTTAGTTCATTTAATTGACTGCATTGCTACTGGATTAATAAGCAAGATAACTAGCAATTTGGGTCAAAAGCCTAAATATATCATTTAGTGGAATGCGTCATTTAATATGCTTGTGTCTAAAGGGCCTTATGTTATTTTATAAGATGGACCCCCTATAGAAAAAGCAAGTAACGTGACCTTTAGTTTTGATTATTTGGAGCTTAGGGTTTTCACTAAAGGGAGATATAAAAAGATTTATTTTCTCTAAAGAAAAGAGAGAGCTACAATATACAAATCAGTCTTTTTCTCTCTAAAATTGAGAGAAAAATTTTCTCTTGTTAGTTATTTTAGTGGTGATAAAGGCGTCCACACGTTAAGTGCAGATCAAACTTGAGTCATAACCTGAAAAATTATTTCATGGCGGATCGTGATCTAACAAGAGTGGTGGTGACGAATCGTGATCTAGAAGCCTAAATCATTTTAGCAGGAAAAGCAAAGATTGTTTATCTACTCAGATTGTTAAGGTACGATTTTTTAAATTACGAATTCTTATATATTAGATGATATCGATCCTATTAAAAAAAATTATAAAAATTTTAAAAATTGATTTTTATCTAACAGTATGTGTTCCCAAAAACGTTTGAACATGGGCTGATATAAAACCGTCCTTTGTTTCCACAGCCTTCACTTCCTCTGCCGTCAGCCTGGCAGCAAAACCTGACATCACATTCTTGTAGGAGTACAGGATGCGTGATTGATGATGATCATCGACTGATGATTTTGAGATGGTAGCTGGCAAGAACGAATGGTACCAGCTTTCTAAATCTTTTTCCGTGTAGAAAGTACCCTGCTCTGCCTTTTGCACACGAACAATGTACGTCTGTAATACATTTGCGCCAATGTCATTGCCTGTCACAGCAATTGCCGAGTAGAAACTAAATAAAAAAATTAGATGAGTTAAAATGGATACCATTTCCATTTAACACTCTCTAACTCTAGTTCTCAATTATACAAGAATTAATCCAAAAATGCAAATGTTTTGAGTTAATGTAGGAATCTCATTCACACACACATATATATATGCACTGCCTCTTAACTAGAAGTTGGTAACGAAATTGTGAATTTGGAAATAAAATTGCTGGGACCTTTTTAACATATTGTAATCTACGGTTATGGGGAAGAGTAGTTGGAGATCTTTGACTAATGATTTTTTTTTAAAAAAAATTAAGACTTGTTAATGCTAACAAAATATAACATATAAGTAAGTTACACTAAATATGGACTTGTTATACTAAATAAGTAATGATTTTTTTTTTAAATTAGGACTTGTTAATACTAACAAAATATAACATATAAGTAAGATACACTAAATACGGAGAGTAAGATTAATTGTTTGACTGTTTAATTCTTTAACCGATAATTAATATAGAAGTCAGAAGAGATAATGTCATCTTGGGATGTTGGCCTACCTGTACCATTACCATTACCATTACCATAGATTTTATTATCTTTTAACTCAATTTTGTCTTCGCTATCAAAGATTAATGTCCATTAATTGTTTTATACTTGGTCAATGTCCTATTGGAAGTGCATGCATTGTCTAAAGGAAAGCGCTTCGTTATAAGCTATAAAAAGTGCTCTGAAAGGAAAGGGATCTTATGTTATCGTGAATAAAATTTTGATAGTTAGTGTTGTAATCGTGCTACTGCTGCGGTTTACAAAATTTGATTCTTAAGGCCATAATTTTTCTTCTTCTTCATCTTAGTATGTGTGCATGTGTGTAGTAACGAATTGTTTAATAAGATGCCAGAAGCCCTTTATTTTCTCTGTATTCAAGTACCTTGTTCAAATCAAACAGCCAAATCGATGTGAAAAATGTCATGGTTAATCTATCGAAGACCATGTTCATAACTGTACCATTACCATTACCAAATTTACATGGTTATTGCTGATCTCCTTTAATTTGTTCATCTGAAAAGTGATTTTTTTTTTTTTTTTTTTTTTGGTCCGGTTTTAAGTGATGAAAAAAACAATTTGATTAATGAAACAAGTGACAAATGGTTGCTCAAGTGAAAGGGCATCGACCTCCCTCTCTTTATAATTAAATCCCTTCTTAAAGAATTAATTATACTCATTCAAAAAAAGAAATAGTTATAACAATTATTTTTATTTTGTCTAATTTGAACTACCTTACCAAAATTTCTTTTAATGCTAAATTGCATTAAAAGAATAAAATTGATTAATAATAAATCATAGGTTACATAATGTTCAAATGCAATATATATATATATATACATATATGTATATATAATATAATATAATATAAAGAATCTAGTGGTCTTAATTAGAACAACACATAACAGAAATACTTTCCAATATCTTAATAATATCAAAATCAAAACGCCATCATATTTTTCGAAAATACTTTCAAAAACACCAAATTGAACCAAGTCACAAACAAGACAAAAGTACCATGTAAATTTGAGCCACAAATCCACAGTGCCACCAGTCTCATTTTCATCAAATCCCATGCAAAGATAAAATTTTGAAAGTTTGTGGCGACTAGACAACCAGTGGTCCAACAAAAAAGAGAAATAACAAACAAATAGCACTAGAAAACCCCAAAAATTTGCTTGATTTGTTCTCATTCAAAATCACTTCACTAAAAATTCCTAGTAATTAGAATTCAAACCTCACAATTATAAAATTATGAGTTCAAGCTCTCATAATATATTATAGGAGTTTAATTTTCTTCCTCAATTTAAGTAAAAACAGTTTTTTTTTTTTAAAATGTGAGTGGAATAGACGTTAATCAAATATTAAGGAAGGTAAAAATCTGAGCGGTGCTTTATGAGAATTGATGTAAACTAGTCTCAATAATAGTCTAATTTGTAAATATCAGTTGTAATATCATATAATATAAGTTGTAATATTGAGTAATAGTTTCATGTAATCCCAAAAAAAAAAATACTTCACTAAGAAATAAATCCAATATGAATGTTTCTGAACTATTATAGTGAAGGATTTTACATTTGTTAAAGTTTGAAAAAACTATTACATTATATGTTTTAATAGTGTAATAACCATAAAAGATATTAAACAATATAATTTAATAAAGGAATGGCATTATACTATAAAACTATATAATTTAATATTTTTCTCGCATTTTAATTAATTAATTCCAAGATCGTGGACTAGATTAGCATCGTATATATATAATTCTTGAAGAAAAATAATTTTTTTTAATATTTTAAGTAAAGATACTACTAGCAGATTAAAAAATATAACTTTTAATATATTAAAACTTATGATTTTTTTAATTTTAGTAATATGTCCACTTTAATATGAAATGAGGATAATATATATATATATATATATAGAGAGAGAGAGAGAGAGAGAGAGAGGCTACTATTTGTTCCACGTTACACCACAAACCTTTGTATTTGACAGAATTTTGAATATTAATATTGGCAAGTCTTGTCCCAGCAGTCCTGTTCGATGGTGATTTTCTGGAAAGCTCAGATTTTGATGCGGTCTAAATGGACAACTCAATAGAGCCATGTCAATATCAGGAGAAATTAAAATATAGTAGTTCTGTTGTTTACATTTATTTAATAAATGTGAAGTGTATGAGAAGAGGTTTTAAATGGCCACCCATTTTGATGATTTCTGACGTGGGGTTGTTTGTTTCTCCAACTGGATATTCAAACTGATTCAGAATCAGTCATTTAGTTGATTTATGTTGATAAGGTTGGCATTGAGATCCTTAAAACATGATCTTGAAGCTTCTCAATTAAGTCAATTATAAGCCAAAATCGTTATTAAGTCAATTATTATTTCATGTAAATATAGCTATTATAGTCTCGCAAACATGGAAGAAGTTTCTAAATTATGGTGATTGATATATATGTTAATTTTTTGCTATTAATTCATTTTTAGGTAAATGTTCATTTAGTTTTTATATTTTAATTTAAATATTCACTTGATCCCTTTATTTTAAGAATATGTCACTCCTACAATTAAATATGTTATTTTCTTACCTTTTTTTCTCTTTTCTTTTACGGTAATACTTTTTTCAATAATATTTTTAATATTAATTAATTTATTGATTAATTAATATGTCTTTAAATGAATAAAATTTGCATGGTCCCAATATTATTAATTTATAGAGTTTTTGTTATAGTTACAACAACTAGCTATCCAACATCAATGATGATATGAACCGTAATTGTAAAAAAAAAAACTTTGTTATTCAATTTAATTTGTCTTGTATTTTTTTGTATTAAACTATCTGGTATTTGAAGACCACATTGAACCCCAGCTGATTTAAATTTGAGTTGGATAGAACCATTAGGGCGGAAAAGCTCTTCTAACAAAAATTTAACGCAGCTGCATTCAGAAGTTTTGAACCAAGAACTTTGGTTAAGATAGAACAACCCCATACCAGCTGATCTACGCACTTGTTGATCTTGCTTTTTCATTTTATAGTCTATTTGTATCAAATCCTATAATTATAATTACTCTATCATGCTGTTAAAGTGAACTACGTTAGACCCAAGCATTATAAATTACAAAGATCTTAATGAAATCTAAATCTTGAATGAGAAAAACATTTACTTAAAAAAAAAAAAGAAAAAAACTTGACAATGTTATTAAAAGACAGATATCTCAAGTAAGATGACGAACACAAACAAAGGTGATAAAACTCTGTTTAAGTTTGGTGATAAAAAGAAATGATTACCTTTTTGTACAGAAATTAACAGTGTATATTTTAAAACACATATAATTATCTTACGGTATATTTTTATCCAATTATTTTTTTAAGAATGATTTTATTCGAGTATTTTTTTTATACATAAAAATTAAAATTTACTGAATGAAAGCTCATATAAGAAAAGAATATTAATTTTAAGGACAAGGCTCACTTAGTGGAAACGTAACAAGATTGACCATGTCTTACCATAATTAATCATGAATCTAGTTAGAAATGCAGTTGCGTTGCTTCAGTTGCATTGCTTGCTTGATCAGTGATCACCATCTTTTGCTTTAGTGGTTTAAACTTACTTCCAAGTTAATAATTATGATCATATGAAATCAAGCTTAGTTATTGCACGAATTGGGAAACAAAATATACAATGTAGTATTTTAATCGACTTCAATTGATCCCCAATGATTCTATCAAATTATAATTGGATCGTATATATATCTTAAAAATCATTTTAATAGATGTTAATTTTTTTTTTTCTCTTCCCCTAGAATGCTAGCTGCTCTCTGTCTTTTTATTTTTCCAATGCCAGACTTGCACTCTACTTCAATATGTACACTGACTTGATTGGCCGGCAAAAGCAACAGCCGTACAAATCTAGAATTTTTTTTTTTTGTTTTGGCAGCAAGAGTATTAGAGTCTACTTACTGCAGATGATAATTATGTCTTCGCTTGGAATTTACTTTTGCGTTTTATGGTCCTAAATTAATTCTTTATTCATTGTTATTAGTTAATCCGTTGTCAAAAATAAAAATATGTGGATTCAATTGTTCGCTGCAATGAGGTCAGAAAATTGAAAGAAATGGACCAACTTAGAGTTGAAAAAAGAAAAATACCAATTATCTCAGAAACTGCCTCTCTTTTTTTTTTTTTAAGTAAATGTCACTCATCTTACGACTATGAAAATTAAAATCTAACCTTCATGACACTATTATAAAAAAAAATTATCATAAGCGAAAAAATTAATAATTATTCTATTCACATTTAATAAATTACTTTTAAAAATATAACGATATATAGACATCCTAAAATTTTATCGTAAATCATATGATATGTGATCACTTTTCATTCATTAAGAGATTGATGATTTTCATAAAGTTTAGATGAATTGATTATATTATCTCACCAACCAATAAATAAATGTCAAATATTTTGAGATATAATTTTCTTAAAATAATTTATATATAATTTTATTATTATATTCCAGACCCAAAAAAAAAGCAAAGGGTTTACATATCATACAACTATGGTCTGCCACTAAGGATTAAGGAAGAAGTAGGGTGTATGAACATATAATTGCATAAAATATGAATGATCCTTTGATCAAAAAAGGGGAAAAAATGTGTTTATTCAGTGGATTATGGCGTGGCACAAAGATGATGCAAAATCTAAAATGAACTGGACTTTTATTTGCTCAATAATTTTAGTAAATTATATGCCCCTAAATTTATTTCTTTTTAATTTAATATTTTTAGGTGCCAACATATGACCAACCACTTTCCAACTTCATTGATATAAGTAGAAAGACATGGGTGGATTTAGCACATGTATGCACATGGAATCTTGCAGGCAGCTAAGCCATAAAGCATAAATATTAATTTATTAATTATTCATTCTCACCACACTCACGAGTGCATATAATCAATTGCGATGGAATCAGTACATCCCCTTTTGAATTAAAAAATGTATACGGCCAAGTAAAAATTGAAAAATAATCAAAATAAAAATCTTTTAGTGGTCAAAGACTAAGAATATTTGCAATCAAATATTTCATGCGAAATAAGTGAATATGATCATCTATTCAACTAGTGAAATTTTGAGATATCAACTGGTGAAGTTTTAGGTAGTAAGAAAAGTTTAGAGTTCAAATTTCTGTCACATAAATTAAAAAAAAAAATTAATTATCATCATGTTGCTAATAAAAATAATTATAATCATCATCAATCATGGCGTTTTTAGAATGATATTCAAGTGTCAATTCTAATGTATAAGTGAAGGCACTTATTACATAATGAGCTATTAATATGTATCCATATTTCAGTTTTTGACCAAATAGAGGGATTATTATTTAAAAGCTCTCTAAATTAAGGTATGCATGGTGTTGAGAATTAAGATGCTGCAAATTTTATTTCAAAATACAGTAAAATGAAATAAATAGTTATGGAATGAGTGGTTAATAAATAAAAGTAGTGAGTGTTTATCAACCGCTTTAATAAATATATTTTTCAAATCAAGTAAAAATATAAATATAATGAAAAAGATTTTATCATAAAGTGTCTTGTTTTCCTTTTCTTAATGCATTATTGTCAATTTGCATTATGACCTTTAGTGGTTAATTTTGATGAGAAGTAGAAACAACAGGGAATAATTTTGTCAAATTCCAGAACTATTGGAGTTGATCTATAAATAGCACATGTATCAACGAAGGTGATAAACTTAACCCTAAAATAACAGAAACAATGACTTCAATTATAACAGGAGATTAATCATGAACACATAATAAAAAGGATAAGAGATACATACATAGTTCTTCAATTTTATAGTTCAATTTTTTTAATGAATTGTATGAGTATTCTTCAACTAAATGCTTAACAGTTGTACTTTTAAAATTGAGTAAAAGAATAATAATAATAGAATGAGAAAGATATTATCAGAGCATTGCTTTGAGATGATTTCTTCTAAACAATTATAATTCTTTTAGACACTTAAATTTAGTTTAATACTCAAATATTATTCAAGGTTATTATTCTAAAAGAGATTGAACATTAAGAATCATGGGGTCTGTGTCATCTAAATAAATGTTAAAAATAAGATCTTTGGGGTTGGAATGCCACTAAGTAAATAGAGAGAGAATAAGATTATCCTTAAGTTAAATAATTAAAAAAATTAATAAATAAAATAAAAAAAGCATGGGAAAGCGAAATCTGCATTATGGCATCTAGTAGTTAATTTTGATGGGAAGTAAAAACAACAGGGATAGCACATATATTAATGAAGTTGATAAACTTAATCTAAAGTACTGAAAAAAAAAAGAATATTCATCTTCTAATTCATATAGTGTTTTGATATTTTCATATAATTGATAATTATAGTAGACTTAAAGGGTGCTTACTGAAACTTCCCCTCCAAAGAATATTCAGGCTCGACGTTTCGTGGACTTCTTTGAAATAAAACCAAACAAACAGACAAAAATCAGAATTTCACGCATTAATCTTTTAAAAAACATTAAAAGATAAAATCCTTCAATTAAAACAAAATATAAATCATGAATAGAAAAAGAACAATCTTAATAAAAGGATAAGATATATTGCTATAATTCTTCAATGTATAACAGTATAATTTTTTAATGAATTAGATAAGTATTCTATTTTTTTTTATGGGATATTGACAATAAAAGATCTCAATAAGATGGTATTTAAATTTTCTCACTTACTTAATAATTTTTTAATAAACTTAAAGGGAATCTTTCTCCTCACTTAGAAAATAGAGCATTGATATAAAAACTAATCCTTAACAAAATCTTGATAAAAACAAAGTCAAAAAAGTTCTTTGGGGTAATTTTTTTTATTATTTATTTTTATCGTCATTTTAGGTGTGTTTTTGTTAGGAACTCAAGAGTATAGTTTCTCTAGTTTCTTGGACTTATTTGAAATAAAATCAAACAAAGAGACAAAAATCAGAATTTCACGCATTATTATCCCAGCCGAAGCCCAAGCCCAAAAGACTCTCAGTTGAAATTTGAAAACATGGAGGAAACTACCAGCCCCATACAAGCCGAAAACACCAGTCCTCCCGGCTCGGCTTAGCCAAATAATCTACCGGCTCACAGTTACTGTTACCACCAACCAAAGACGCAAGTCTAATAATTCCTCACAGTCCGTTAAAAATTTTCACAGCCGGCGAAGCCGATCCGACGGCTGAGATTTAAAAATAATCAAGATCCCAAGGTAGACAAAATAAATAAATGAGTAGATAAAAAATGAATAAAGCTGTCAGCCAGGTCAGCCTATCTTTTTCTCGTGGTGCCAATGATTCCTCCAAAATTTGGTCCAAATTTCATGTGAATTTAAATTTAAATTTAAATTTAAATTTATAAAATTTTATAAAACTTTTTTAATTAAATTTTAATTTAAAAAAAAATCTTTTCACCTCCTCGCTCTCGCGGTATATATATTTATATTCCTTTGCTCTTCAGCTTCTCTCACTACTACATTTTTAATCTCTCAGCAGTACCAAACACAGAGCGATTGAGAGAATCAACACTCTCAGCTAGACTTCATCTTCGAATTTTTCTCTCGTCGTCTCTTCAATCTAACGTAAGCTTCTCGATCTCTTTACTTTTGCTTTTTCGTTTTAGTGTTTTTTTCTTTTTTTTAATTTGATGTTTAAAAAAAAAAAGACGGTGTGTTCGAAACTTTTGATTTCATCGATCTGCATGTTTTATTCGATAAACAAGGCTGTTTAGTTGCGTGTCTAGTTTTCGTATGTTAGACGGCGCCGTTTTCTGAGCCAGTCTTGAGATTGATTTGCGGCCGATCTAGGGTTCAATGACTGATTTGAGGTGTTAGAGCTGAGATCTAGAGTTCAGTATGGTTGATTGTTGCATATGAAGTGAATCTGGATTATATAGTGTGATTTGATTGATTTGAGTGATTGATGATGAGATTCGATTGATTCGATTGTTTGATCTGGGTTGATTTTTTATGGATCTGTGATTCTGCATAATCTGAGTGATCAGATCTGTTGAAAGAGACTTTCTTTAATAGTAGCTCGAAACAATTGCTTTTTTTTTTTTGAGAGAGAAAATTGCTTCTTTTGACTATTAGTTATTAATAAGTTGTTGTTAAAGCTTGGTTAACTATATGCATTTTTGAAGAGTTTTATAAGAAAACTCATATATACCAGAATAAGATTGAGTGGAATGCTAATTAATTGCTCGAATTTTGTTTCCTGTTGAAGTGAATGTTTTTCTACTTGATACAGATTAAGAAGTATGTGAAAGTTTAGATGCTAGAGATCAGTACGATGTGAAATGTTTTAATTTGCTTGGGTTATCTTTTGCAGTTTTATAAAAAATGGCCGATGCTGAGGATATTCAACCCCTTGTTTGTGACAATGGAACTGGAATGGTGAAGGTTAGTTGTTATTTTCATGCTTATTCACTGGTCCCTGTTATGAGCTGTTCTGTTATTTGTTGGTTCTCGTGTTAATTTTACCTAACCTCATTTATTTGTCAACATTGCAGGCTGGATTTGCTGGTGATGATGCTCCAAGGGCAGTATTCCCTAGTATTGTTGGTAGGCCTCGACACACTGGAGTCATGGTTGGAATGGGCCAGAAGGATGCCTATGTTGGTGATGAGGCCCAATCAAAAAGAGGTATTCTTACTTTGAAATACCCAATTGAGCACGGTATTGTAAGCAACTGGGATGATATGGAAAAGATCTGGCATCATACCTTCTACAACGAGCTTCGTGTTGCTCCTGAAGAGCACCCAGTGCTTCTCACTGAGGCACCTCTTAACCCCAAAGCCAACAGAGAGAAGATGACCCAAATTATGTTTGAAACTTTCAATGTGCCAGCCATGTATGTTGCCATCCAGGCTGTTCTATCTCTTTATGCCAGTGGTCGTACAACTGGTTAGTATAAACCATGACTGTAATCTGGTTTTTCTTTTTTCTTGCTGTTTTCTTAATAGTTGTAACTGAATTGATACTGAATTGGCTTCTTATTTGAACAGGTATTGTGCTGGATTCTGGTGATGGTGTGTCTCATACTGTGCCAATCTATGAGGGATATGCCCTTCCTCATGCCATTCTTCGTTTGGACTTGGCTGGTCGTGATCTCACTGATGCATTGATGAAGATTCTTACTGAGAGAGGTTACATGTTTACCACCACAGCCGAACGGGAAATTGTGCGTGACATGAAGGAGAAGCTAGCTTATGTTGCCCTAGACTATGAGCAAGAACTTGAGACTGCCAAGAGCAGCTCTTCTGTTGAGAAGAACTATGAGCTGCCTGATGGCCAGATCATCACCATTGGAGCTGAAAGATTCCGTTGCCCAGAAGTTTTGTTCCAGCCATCTCTCATCGGAATGGAAGCTGCTGGTATTCATGAGACTACCTACAACTCCATCATGAAGTGTGATGTGGATATCAGAAAGGATCTGTATGGTAACATTGTTCTCAGTGGTGGTTCAACTATGTTCCCTGGCATCGCCGACCGTATGAGCAAGGAAATCACAGCACTTGCTCCAAGCAGCATGAAGATCAAGGTTGTGGCTCCGCCAGAGAGAAAATACAGTGTTTGGATCGGAGGATCAATCCTTGCATCCCTTAGCACCTTCCAGCAGGTGAGAAATGAATTACCATTTAATTTTCGTTTGCATTCCTGTTTTATTTACATGTCTTCAAAGTCTGACATAAATTCTTTCTATCGTTAACAGATGTGGATCTCAAAGGGCGAGTATGATGAGTCTGGTCCATCCATTGTCCACAGGAAATGCTTCTAAGTTCTTTAAGTGCTTGATGGGTGATTTCTTTTTTCCATTTAGTTGGTTTTTTTGTGTCTCGTATCGCGCAACTCAAGCTGGTTGATGTGGAGAAGTGCTAAGGTTGGGGCCATTGAAGGAGGCATGTCTCGATATTGACGTTATTATACAAGCTTCTTACAGCGTTTGAGGGGGGCTTATTTCTGTACTCAACCCTCTTCCTTGCCTTGCATTCATCTGGTGTTCAACCAAGTTTTTTTTTTTTTTTTTTTTTTTTAAGTAGGATGTTTGTAGCTGGAGATGAAGAGTGGTTGTGATGCTTTTCTATTTCATTTTCTAAATTTTCATATTTGAAGGTTTTTTTTTCTCCACCCTCCCCAAAAGGAACATTAATGTTAATAGCTATTGTATGAGAAAACTTTAATTAGTGTCAAGCTTGCAGTCATAAATTTGGTTATTAAAATATATTTAATACTTGTCTGAGAGCTTTCAATGATGAATCAATGTCTTATTTCAAATTATCGAATGTATTTTATCAGTAACTTGACGCGAGCAAGCATGCCTGTCCAATTTGTTCGTATTTTTTAAATTTGTGGGGATCATGTGATCGTACGATCAGTTTAATGTATTTTTCAAATTTGTTTTGTTCTTGATTCTTGTATTCAGATTAGATTGCAAGCTAGGTGGAATTCTATTTGTGCTAGACTGCTAGTAATTCAAAAGTTTGCAAATTTTTTCTATGCATTTTCTCTACGATGGTGACAGCGTGGGGTGCCACCGTGGAAAAGGTTTGGTTTGCTACCTCTTAGATCTATGAAATTCAACTTTAATAATTTTCAAGTTGTTTTAAGAGCTGGAGACTGAAATTTATAGGAGATGAGGACTTGGCTTTCAATTTGGTATATTCTTAGGACCTAAGTTTTGATTAGGATGTCCAATAAATTTAATGTCATGTCCGTATCAACTAATGCTATTTGAAAATGGAACATTGAAGGGGCTCTTTCTCCTCTTTTGATGGGCTTGAAAGTTACGCTTTGTTGAGAGTGAGAGCTGCCCTTTTCTTATTTTAATGGCTGAAAAGAAATGGAATATACTCTTTCTGTGGCACGCGAGTTGTGATGTTTGCCTTTGGACCGTAGCAAACTGTTGTACTGTTCTGTTCCAAGAGATGAAAATTTTTGAGAAAAAGCCATATTTTTCAATGAATTTTATCTTTTAAATCATATTTTCATTAAATAAAATATGAAATGCGTTGATTTGGTTGATCTACTTCCCGGTGCACGTGAGCCTACTAAACCTGACATGTGACAATGATCAAATTGAAATTTGGTAATTTTTAGGGACCTCCATGAGGTTTGGTGTTTTGACAGTGTCATAAAAAAATATTCATTTAATTACAAGATCTCCCTGGCGTTAGTACACAGTTAATTTTACTGTTAGTGGACTGATAAAAAGTAACAAATGCCCTTAGCTACAAAAATGAGTGTAACAATTTGGCCGTTGATCCAAATCTCTGCAAATGGACTCTCTTCCCGATGTGGGATTCTCTTCTCCTCCGCTTTCTTGCTCTGTCTTTGCCTCTGCTTGCTCTTTTTCTGCTTCTTCTTCTTCTTCTTCATCCCAAAACCTACTCTCTAATGAAGATGATCTCTACGTTGCATATCTACATCTTGTTAATAAAAAAAGTATTTTTTGGTGGTGTTGATGCAGGAGAAACAAAAACTTTAGCATTTTTTACCGGATGTATCACTTATCCCGCTCCTAAGGTAAAGAATCTTCCCTGTGTTATAATCTTTACAGGAATGAATCGCATGTGTTGGTTGAGAATTGCTCGGGAATTCATTGATAGTTAGTTTGCTAGGTTCTAGGGGCTACTCTTTTTTTTTTTTTTTTTGGGTCGATCGAGTCGTTCTCCCTCATTCCATTTTGATTTTCTTTGATTTTTATTTTTGAAATCACTAATTTACCCTCATTTACTAACAATATACGAAAAGTTATATTAACGTTAGGGGAGCTCCCTGTAATTACGTGAATACTTTCTATGAAACTGTTAATATGCCAAACTTCAGGGGAGGTCCCTAAAAATTATCCAAAATTTTTGAGAAAAAACCATATTTTTCAATGGATTTTATCTTTTTAAATCATATTTTCATTAAATAAAATATGAAATTCGTTGATTTGGCTAATCTACTTCCCCAGTGCACGTGAGCCTACCTAACCTGACATGTGATAATGATCAAACTGGAATTTGGTTGATCCCAGTTCTGAGACAGTGAAGTATTTTATCTTTATCTCGTTGTCTTCCGAACAAAGAACGTTCAGTTGGCACAATTGAAGTGGGTGGCCTTCGCTAAGCAGAAAATATTTATTTTATTAAAAGATTTTGAAATCAATTTTTTTGAATTAATATAGTCAAAGACCGTAATAGTTAAAAAAAATGATTTGTGTTATTTTATTATTATTATTATTATTATTTAGAATTTGGGGCTCTACTTTTAAATTTGATTAAACTATCGTTTTCCATTATTTCACTTCGTGGACGTGATATTTTATAATGCGAATTCTAAAAATAGTGAAGCCATTCAATCCAACTTAAAAAAGAAAATTATAAATATGAGAGTGGTTAAAATCTAAAATTAACATTTTAATTGCTATTTCCTCTGAACGAAATTTAGAGTGGTTATATTTGACCCTTTTATTTCTCTCACCAGTCCTACTTTTTAATCAACCTTAATTATTTCCACAATTACCTTTATTAAATAATTAAAGAATAAATATAATTTCAAAAACCTCAGTCGCCTTCCACCATCATTTTCACTTAGTTGCTTTCGATCCCCACCATCACTACCTCAGGCTATCGCACCACTAGTCCTTAGTTGCCAATTACCTTACTAGCAAATTCCAAAGCTGTCACTGACCAAAACCCCTCATTTGTTTGAATTGATTTTAGCGAGATTGAAATGACAATATAAAAATCAAAATAACATCAAATGAAAAGAGGGAAAGAACAATTTCAGTATAGGAATTAAGAAATTATAAATTAATTGGAACGAACGATAAATAATGAAAAGGTGACTAATAAAAAAACAGTTGTGATGGGAATGAATGAAAGCAGCTATCAGTGCTTTAGCATCTTTTATAAGATACAAAATATTATGTATTATTTAATAGTATTATGAAAACTATTGAAAAAATTTAAAAATTCGTTTAATTTCCTCTAATATTTCAATGTTATTTCCATATGTGTTTCATTAATTTTGAATTTGGAGGCATAATCAAGCTAGAGTTGAAATAAAAGAAAAGAATAGATGAAAAAGATTGCTGTACAACTTTAATTTATTATTTCGCTCATGCATATATTTGAATCAGTGGTAGGTATTAAAATGTGAAGTGTGTGGTTGAAAAAAAAAAGTTACATAAAATTCATTTTGAAAAGGTAAAACTACTATATATTACAAATAATTAAATCAACAAAACACTAAATGAAAAAAAAGAGTACATAATTCTTAATAACTAAAATAAATTTTCATAACCCTTTTCTTTGTGGCTCGTGAGCTGCTTTATTAGCAAAGCAATTGTTCTTCTATTATTCCAAAAGATGAAAAATTTGGAGAGAGCCTATTTCTATGGATTTTATATTTTAGACCATTTTTTTCATTTAATAAAAAATGGAAAATTCAATAGTTTGGCTAATCTATCTACTACACCAACACGCTGGATAATAAGAATTTTTTTTTTAATAATTTGGGATGGATTAAGTTCCAATTTGGGGAAATAATTTGCTTGATTTATAAGAGACAACTGTAATTGCGGTGCTTTGTTTATCTTTTTGAGTTTAATTAATTTATCTTGGAAAAAGGGATTAAAAGAACATGTGAGTAGGAACATTTCTGTAATTATAAAAGTTTGCTTCCTCTAATTTTGTGGGTGTTAAAGTAACACTAATCATGATGATAATGCACATGGCCAGCATCTGTTTCTCCAACTTCCAACCTCCTCCAACATTTCATTCCCAAAAAAATATAACAGAAGAAAACATTTAAAGAAAAGCAATTAATCCACACCTCATCCCCTTGTTCTTAAATATAATGCAAACGCATTTGTGAATAAAATTTTGGCAACTCTTTGCATTAGCAAACTCTTGCATTTAGGGTTTGGTGGACGTTTAGAAGGAATGTAAAACATCTTCTTAGACATTATCATTTTAGAGAAATATAACTATAGTCAATTGAAATGTTTGAAATTCTATTGCTCATTTATCATTAAATAGTTAGTTTTTTAAACGACCGATTAGTGTCATAATCGTATTGTATTCTATAATTTGAACATTGTCAGAAAATCATGAGATTAATATTTTTAAAGGTTTGATTATAGTGTCATAATCACATGGCTTCCTACAATTTGAATACTGTCAGAAGATCATAAAATTAATAAAATTCAACCACCTATTGGCGATACCATAAAATACCGTAGTCACTAACTCAACAATTTTTCAAAAAATATTTTTGATTTTTGATTTATCATTAGATAGTCAATTGGGTATGCTACACTTGTGGCAAAGACTTTGCAAATAGGCCCTTAAATCACATTTCAAATAGGCCCATAAGAAGACAATAAAAGCTACTTATAATTTAAATACCGTTTTTTTATAGTTAAAAAAATGGAGGACAAAGAGATAATAATATGCAGCCGTTTCTCCTTGCTTAACCAGGTTGAAAAAAGATTGAAAGTTGAGCACCAATCACTTACAAGTTTACATCAACTGATTAATCGTATAAGCTCCACATTACATCCACTTTGACCAAACCAACTCATCACCAAGAAAGCAGCAACAATGAGGCCCCACAAGCTTTTCTGTCTGTGTCTCCACAGTTTCCACAAAACCCAACAAAACCCACTTCACTTGGATCTGTTGAAGACAGCCCATGATCAAGAAACTAATAATATTGATGATGTCCAAAAGTTAATGAAGCATCTGGGTCTAAAAGACCATTTTCAAGAACATAAAGAAAGGGATGGTTCTTGCAAGTGTTGTGAGTGTGAGTGCGAGCGGGGAATTTTATGAGAGGATTGTTGGGGTCAAGGGGCCAAAGTGTGAGAAGGAAGTGGAGCGAATGGTGAGGCGTATTAAGTACTTTTTGAGAAGTAGTAGTGATTCTGAGGAGGACTGAGGAGCCTTTGAGGTTGCCTTATTTGCTTCTTGGTAAGACCGCTTTTGCTGCGAGTGATTGTGATTGTACTTTCAGTGGTGGCTTGGACTTTCCTTAAACCGTAGATGGGTTCTTGAAGAACGGCCCTCCGAATGAGAAAATGTTCTTTGTTAGTTTTGAATTTTCGTTGTATTTTTGTGAGTGCGTCTACTTGGGATTCAGCTTTGTTCTAGAGATGATTTGTCAAATACTCCATGATGATTTTCCTCGAATTTGAACATAGATGTGCTACATGAATGAAATTAATTTCATAATTTTTGGATGAGACCGCTGATAAAAAATGTGCTAAGCAACATAGAGGACATAACATTAAGGGGTAATAAACTATTTTTAAGGACAACTTATAAAGTGTAGAGCATAAGTTTATAAACTACCAACAATACTTTTCACACTACAAGTAACAAAATTAGCCCATCCCGAACTCAAACAAGAAAACTCAGTGTACCATTTCTAGGGACAACATTACGCCAAACTTCAACAATCATTAACAAATTCCGGTGTAGCTTTTGCTCAAGCACGGTACTTCACGGACTTCATCAGCTCTACGAAATCCCTAAAAACTGCAGCAAGAACACAAGTCAATATGCTGGTACAGAGAATTTTATGCAACAAAATAGAAAATTGTCAGTGAACAATAGAAGCATAATCAAGAGTAGAGTCCTCAAATTATAAGCTTTCCACTCATTATGAAATTTCTTCAGATCTAGCACTATCTGTTCTTTTAGCGCAGATCACAAGAAATGCTTGAACACCGAAAAGTGGGGCGTGTTTCAAAAAGAATTTCTGAAAACTAAATTTATATTTAAAAAATAGTTCGTATCAAAAAATGCATTACCGCAGTCTGAATCATGAGGTCCTGGGGATGCTTCAGGGTGGTATTGGAGGGACATGACATTTAGTGCCGGATAAGCAAGACCGGCACAGGTACCGTCATTAAGATTGATATGAGTCACTTCCACACCTTTTGGAAGTGTAGCAGGGTCAACTGCATAGTTATGATTCTGCAAAATATAAAATTAAGGTGTACAAATGAACAAACTAAAAAGGGGAAAATAAATTATAGAAATCTTTCAAACTAGCACCCAATTAATGAAAGTTAAATCCAAAGTTTTGAACTGTAACAACTTTAGGAGCAAAAGAAGCACTACATTATCTGATTCATTTCAACAAGTTTGATATCCCCAAGAATAGGATATCTTCCACTAAATTTTTCCAAATAAAAATTTGTGCTGTCAATGGAAATTTCTAAAAATAAGGCCATTAGCATATAATCAAGTTCGTCTAAACACACCTGAGCACTAATCTCTACCCGCCCATTTTGAATGTTATGAACAGGATGATTTCCTCCATGATGACCAAACTTCATTTTAAAGGTTTTACCACCCAAAGCCTGACCAAGCAACTGATGGCCCATACAAATTCCAAAAACAGGAACCTTTCCTAGTAATTCCTTAACTATTGCAACAGCATATGGAACTGCAGATGGGTCTCCAGGGCCATTACTGAAAAGAACTCCATCTGGCTTCAACTTCAAAGTTTCTGATGCCGACCATGTTGAAGGAACGACGATGATTTGACAGCCATATGATGCTAGACGTCTCAGTATATTATGCTTGATCCCAAAATCATATGCAATAACCTTTAATTCAGAAAGAAACAATTGGGAGAGTGAATTCTAGCAATCCAATATTTTTATTTTTCAAACACAAACTTTGAAAAACAATACTAACACGGTAAGTTTTGCCGTTTCTCTCAAGGGTGTTAAAATCCCAATCTGGTTTTGTGCTCTCAACCCATTCAAAGGGTTCCTTGCATGAAACATCACTAATTAAATCAATACCTGCAAAACAGAAAAATGGAAAATCATGATTGCCTATATCCTGCAACATTAAAGAATTCTATCCATTAATTGCAACATATACATACCTACAATGTCCCATGAATGAGACATCTCTAGAAGTTCCTGATCTGATTTAGATTCCTCTGTGCTTAATACACCAATAAGGCTTCCGTTTTGCCTTAACCTTCGGGTGATTGCACGTGTGTCAACATCATCTATTGCATAATGCAAGAGTTCCAAAATCAAACATAGGTCAGTGGTTGTTTCCCAAAGAGCAATGTCAACAAACTAACTAGGTGATTAAGGGCACAAAATTTAGCTTACAAATTCCCATGATTTTCCTTTCTTCTAAATAATTGCCAAGTGTTTCTGCACATCTCCAGTTTGAAGTACTGAAAACATTTATTTAGAAATGTAGATCAACATATGACTAATGCTTATTTGGGATAGTAGCAAGCATGCATATTCATAGAGCAACACTAAAGAAGGACGGCTTACCTTATACTTAAACTTCTTATCACTAGACCAGCAAGGAAGCACTGTCTTGATTCTTCATCATCTGGAAGGGACAGCATCACATTAAATTAAGATGTACAACAGTAGGAGTGTACAAGTTTATATAACCATAACCATTGCCTACCAAAATTTACACCAGTATTTCCAATATGCGGGTTTGTCATCAGAACAAACTGACCAGCATAACTAGGGTCTGTCAGAATTTCCTGATACCTGCAAAATAAGCAAACAGCAACAACGAATCAGACTCTACGCATGAATTTCCAGAGCTTGTCAACTCTACTGGAAGTTAACCACGTTAATTTTCATATTCTCTTTGGTGAAGATATTAAATTTTTCTGCCATTGGACAAATATTTTCACTCTAAATGGATCCATTACCAACCAGAAACAAACTGTTGTTAACCAGTAAATATGACATTCATTGAGCTGCTGACTTATAACATACCCTAACAGCGAAAGCTCTCAATCAACTACTGTAATTCCATATCACAAGAATCAAAAGCTCCTATATTGACAGGCGCTAAATCTATGACATAGGACCGATCAAAAGGGACAAAATTATGGCACGACAGCACCACAAATCAGGTACCCCATTAATTCATAAGAAATCCTGCCAACTACAGCTTCTTACTAACACCTAATATGATGTCATATTCAGAAAATCAGGACACAACCAAAGTACCATACTGTCGTGACACTCTATTTAACTGTTTAATGTAGTATGATAATAACAAGTACCAGATGCGCCATAATTCTAGATGCACCATTGTAACGCCTACTCTTAAATTGCTACTTAGACTTTCCCCAAGTTATCAAATTTAGCAACTCCTGAATGAGAAAAATTTCCACCAAAGCTAAAGAAGAAAAGTGTATTAAAAATGGGTTGAATAATTTGCTGCTAAAAAACATTTTCAAATAATTTTTTTACCAGCCTCAAACCACTTCAGCGACAAACAATAGAAGTTAATTAAACCCAGCAAATAAAATTAAAAAAAAATAATCTCACCCAGTCAAAGATGTATTGAAAACAACTTCACCAACTTGGGTCCCTGAAGCACCAAACGATTTAGCCCTCCAAATCGAACCATCTTCAAGCACAAGTCTAGCATTCGCAACATTCCACGGCCTTTCCGCCAAAGCTAATTAATAAGCTCAGACATTAATTTTAACACCCAAATAAACAAACGACTTGAAGCTAATATCTTCCGGCTCAATTTCATTTCTGGTTCCATTTTTTTTTCATTTTTCAAGCATAGTACAAATATATATTTATTGAAACAAGGCAAAGGGTTTATAGCATTACCAGTGGCGGCGCCCTCGGAAGAGAGGGAAGCAGAGCATTTGACAGTGACAATTTTGAATTTAGAATGCCTTAGTGGCTTATTCGGAGCAAAGCAAGTCGACGGATTGTTAAGAGCAAAATTTAAGCCTTGCGTCGCCATTCTTAAATTAGCTTTCTCTTCTTCTACGGGGTTTTGTTTTTGGAGGTCCACTTATAACACAGCGGCTGTACCTCATATAGCCGCTTTTATATTTTGTTTTAATTCCATCATACAGCTCCCTCACTTTAGGTAAATATCAAGGAAATAAATTCAAAATTAGTAAACTATCAAAGGCCCCCTCGACTTAAAAAGTACTTCTTTTTTCTTTTAATTCATGGAAAATATAGTTAATATATTTAACTTATGTACTAATGAAAAAAATATAATTAAAAATTTTTTATTAGACTAATATATTTAAATAAAAATAATTACATTATTTTCTTATATTATGTTATAAATTTAATGATATTTTTTTATAAATCTAATGAGAATAATATTTAAATATAATAAATCAAAAATAAATTATATATTAATTAAATTATTTTCAATAGTACATTATAAATGTAATGATACTTGTTGGCCTAAACGATTTTACGAACTTTGATTTTGATAATAACAAACCACGTGTTAAGAGTGAAATGGTATATATACATTTCCAATCCCACTAGCTCTTGAAGGACAAAAATCATTCATGTGAGATCAAGTTCAAGGTACTCAAATAGACAAAGACACAAAGCTCATCAAGTTAAGAACAAGCATTAAAAGTACTAACTTAGGTGATTTCCTATGTTACATTTCTTGTAAAGCTAAAATGATTAAATGTATGCATAATTAAGCATTTAAAAGCCCAAACTATTTTTCATATATTTTAAATAAATCATTATTTTGATAATATAATGGTTTTATGGTTTTATACTTAAAGCAAAATTGATTTTATAAAATTGGTTGTTTTTCACATTTATGTCCAAATTGAAAAAGTTTTGAGAACTTTGAAATCAATAAGTATTGCTTGAAATTCTAGAAATGGACTTATTTAAAAAGATTTATAAAATTTTGGGCTATAGTATAAATTTAGAAAGTTTTAAGACCAACTATAATTCTAAAAAATTAACGGCTAACCGTTTTACTGTAACAACTAATCGATAATTTACAGAGAGTTTATGGAATAAGATGGCTAACCGATAATTACAAACATTGATCCGACAATTCAAATTACTGTAAGATGGTAATTTGAACAAAGTCAAAACGGCAATCTAATTTTTGTTAATGACGATTTGATAACTTTTACAAAGTTAATAACAGTTAGTTTTCGTGTTCAAACTATAAAAACCCAAGTCAAACTCATTGCAAATATAGTCCTTCAATCGAGTCTCTCTTATGATTCTCTCTCTTAGAGAAACAGAATGAGAGTAGAGAGTCGGTCTATAGGACTATTGTTGGTGCCCACATAAGTTGGGTTTTTCTTCTCGTTTCCTTTATTATATTACTCTTATCTTATCACAAAATCATCAAAGTTTCCTTTATTATATTACTCTTATCTTATCACAAAATCATCAAAGTTTTCTTAAGTTTCGGAAGCAAAATAGCTAAACACTCTTAATGGACATCGATGAGTTAATTCGAAGGTGTTAAGAAATATCTTTGGAGGGAGAAAAAGGAGGTAGAGCGTCTTTTAGAAGCAAAATGAAGATAACAAGAGAGAAAATTGTGGACAGATGCCTATTGGGGAAGGTGTTATTGAATAAAGAAATCAACATGGTGGGTCTCAAGGCAGCCTTGCAACAGGTATGGAGAACTCTACGAGAAGTGCAGATTGAAGAAATGGGGGAAAATAATATCTTATTGTTCAAATTTGGAGCAGAAGCGTATAAGAAAAACATTCTAGCAGAGGGGCCATGGCATTTTGATAGAGCATTAATAGTTTTAATTGAACCAAGAGGCATTGGGAGATAAATAAATAATATTTCACTCATGCATCTTTTTGGGTTCAAATATATAATGTTCCCATCCTGTGCATGAATGAAGAGACAATTAAAGAAATTGGGAGAGAAATTGGAAAAGTGGAAGAAGTGGGGACAAATGCCTTAGGAGAATGTTTTGGCAAGTATGCCAGACTAAGAAACTCAATTGATGTCATTAAACCATTGATTAAAATTTTGGAGCTAAAAGATGATGATGGTGTAGAAAGGGAGCTTGCTGTAAAAAAAGAATCACGAAAGGAGAATGCAGAAATGGTAGATATAAAAGCTGATAATAAGGAAAAAGAAACTGCTATGGGAAAAATTATCCCTATGCCGGTAGTGTACGAAAGGTTGCCGAGTTTCTATTTTGTTTGTGGCTATATAGGACATAAATACAGTGAATGCAAGCGATACAAAAACCAAACTAGAAAGGAAATGGCTTATGGGCCATGGCTGAAAGCTCTCACAACGGCAGAAAAAATCAAGCTAAACAGAGGAAATGAGCGATAAAAAGTGGAAGTAGGGCAAAAAGATTGTGGAATACCCACTAATTCCAAACTAGAGGGTGTCTCGGTAATGATAAAGACTCAATCTAGAAACAACAACAATGGAATTGAGAATGAAGATGGGTTGACCCGATTATAAACAATTTCAAATCCAAATAGTTCACAGACTGAAGGGGCAGGTGTTTCAAGGTTGTCAGAAAAAAGTTTCAAAAAGTCGATGTAGCCAACTGGAATTGATTCAATGCCTTAAAAACAGATAAATGAGGCGGGAACCAAAAATACAAATGAGAGGGAAGGAGAAATGGAGGTGAGCAAAATCAAAAATTTAAGAAAATAATGGAAGAAACGGGGCAGAGATCACTAGTAAATAGGGCTCAATTAGACAAGAGCCCAATAAAAACCCATGCTAAAGTAAGCTATGGAAATTTGAGGGGCTCAGTAGAAGAAAATGGGCCAAAGATTTTAAAGAGGCTCAAAGGAAATGTTAATTAGACAAGCCCAGATGAAAAAAGAAAGAAAACAAGCAGATTAAACCAATATGATACTTGCTCGTTAAAAGCAAAGGGCAAGATAGAATGAGAGACACAGCAAAGCAGAGATGTAAAGATACTAGCAGTGGCAGCAGAAACAACTTTGAAGGAATTAATGGCGGTGGCTGGTGGTCAGTCCGCCCACAATAGTGAAGGTTCTACGCTGGAATGTTCAGGGTTCGGGGTTCGGAGAATGACCAATCATTCCGTGAAGCCAAAAAGATTCTCCAAATGCGTAGGCCTCGGATTGTGGTTTTATGTAAAACTAAGATAAGGTCTGGACAAATGCGGGTGATAGGTAAGAAGTTAAATTTTGAGAGTTGTTTTGCCATTAGTAGTAGTGGTAGAAGTAGGGGTTTAGCTCTGTTATGGAACTTGGAAGTAGTAGTGAATATAAAGTCTTATAGTAGCCACTACATAGATTCAGTGATTTATTCTAAAAATGGTAGTTATTGGAGATGTACTGGAATCTATGGTCACCCCAAGGCAAAGCAAAAACAGCATACGTGGACTTTATTGAGGAGATTAGCTAGCTTATACCCATTACCATGGCTTTGCTTTGGAGATTTTAATGAAATTTTGAAGATGAATGAGAAGACGGGAAAGATGATAGGTGTGTGTCTAATATAAATGATTTTAAAGAAGCTGTTAAATTTTGTGGATCGAGAGATTTGGGTTTCAAAGGCCATCATTTCACTTGGTCTAACAGAAGGTTCGGTTCTCAGATAGTAGAAGAAAGGTTAGACATATTTCTCTACTGCAAAGTCTAAGGGGATATGTTCCATGTAGTAACAGTAGAACACCTTGAAACATGGACCTCAGACCATAATCCGATAATGATGCTAGTTAAAGAAAGAGGCAGAAGCAGGATATTCAAGAGAAGAACATTCACAAAGGTGCATTATAAAGACATGTGGAGCCCACATGAGAAATGTCAAGAGATTGTAGAACATGAATGAGTGGACAACAGAAGCTGGAATTGTGAAGATCCTGCCACTTAGTTTGAAAAGATGGCCAAAGACTTGTTGGCAAAGCTAAAGCTATGGAGTAGAGAAGAATTTGGAGAAATGGAGAAGAAATTGAAAAAGTTACAGGAAGATTTAAAGACCTATAGACAAAGTAATAACCATTATGATAGTGGAGATGAAATCAAGCTCTTAGAAAGGCAGACTGATGATTTTCTTATGGATGAAGAAATCTATTGAAGACAGAGGTCAAGGCTGTTTGGTTGTGAAAAGGAGATAAAAATACAAAGTTTTTCCATTTCAAAGCTACAACAAGGAAAAGGAAAAATAGAATTGAAGGGATTTATGATGAAAATAGCAAGTAGACTAAGGAAGCAAAAGATATTAAGAGGATTTTTTTGCGAATATTATGACAATCTCTTTACCTCCAATAACCCATCTCAAGGCCGATTGGAGAATGCTCTAAAAGATATACCTTGTAAAGCCATAAAGGAGATGAATGCCCAGCTAGACCAGCCCTTCACAAATGGAGATATCATAGAAACTTTAAGTCAAATGCATCCAACTAAAGCTCTTGGTCCAGATGGTCTTCTAGCTGTTTTGTTTTAAAAACATTAGAATGGAAGTCAGTGAGCCAAGCTGTCATAGCCACATGATTGTATGTCCTTAATGACAAAGGTAACATTACTCCCCTGAATCATACTTACATAGCTCTGATTCCAAAAGTTGAAAAACCTAAGAAAGTGGTGGCTTTTAGACCAATTAGCTTCTGTAATGTAATCTATAGGATAATTGCAAAAACTATTACAAATAGGTTGAAACTGATTTTGAATGATGTAATCTCCCCAGCTCAAAATACTTTTGTTCCAAATAGACTCATAACTGATGACATAATTATTGGTTATGAATGGCTTCATAGAATAAGGCTTAGTAAAGAGAAAAAACATGGGTTAGTGGCTCTGAAATTAGATATTAGTAAAGCATATGATAGGGTGGAATGAGATTTTTTTTTTAAATGTACCTTAGAAAAATTGGGTTTCTCTCTTGTTTTGTTGAGCTGATAATGAGATGCATATCTACCTCATCCTTTTCTGTGTTGATAAATGGGTTGCTAACAGGTTGATCCAACCTCAAAAAGGGTTAAGATAAGGATGCCCCTTGTCCACATATCTTTTTATTCTCTGTGCAGAGACCTTTACAAATCCCCTAAAGTAAGCAGAATCTCAAAAGCTTATTTATGGGATAAAATTCAGCGTAGCTTTCCATTACTAATCTTTTGTTGGTAGATGATAGCCTGATTTTCATAAGAGCCATAAGGAAAGAACTGCATAAATCTAAAGAAGATTTTTATTGTTATGATGCGGCTCGGCCAAATTTTCAACTACGAAAAGTCCTCTATGTTTTTGTAGTGAAAGTACCAAACATGAGCAGATTTCTTCAATTAAGAACATCTTCTATCTTTAGGTGGTCTTAAGACCTACAAAATACCTCGGGTTGCCTTCCATAGTGGGTAGAAATAAGACTAGTTTTTTCAAGGATATCAAGCCTAGAATTCTTGGCAAGATTTTTAGTTAGCAGCAAAATTTGCTCTCTTGTGGTGGAAAGGAAGTGTTGTGAGCGGTTGCTCAGCGGTGCTTGCATATGCTATGAGTGTGTTTAAACTCCTTATAAGGCTATGTGATGATATGCAGAAGGCCATTCTTTGGTTTTTGGTGGGAAAACAATAAGAATCATAAGTCAATTCATTGGTCAAAATGGGAAAAATGAGCAAGTAAAAGGTAGAGTTGATTTGGGATTTGAGATTTGTCTAGTTTTAATGAGGCCTTAGTAGCAAAGCAAAGTTGGAGGATTATTCAAGTGCGAGTCCTTGGAAGCAAGAGTTCGATGGCTAGATACTTTAAACACTCAAGTTTGATGTAGGCTTAATCGAGTTTATATCCTTCATTTATATGAAGGAGTATTTTATGGGAAGAAAAGTGATAGTGAAAGTGCTCTGTTTGGAGAATTGAAAATGGTGAGTAGCGAGAAGCTATGGTGCGAGTCATACGAAGAATGCAAATACCCCAAATGCACGGAAGCTCAAGCATAGCACTGCTATCTAGAAACAATGGAAACACTCACCGGAAGGTTGGTTCAAAGTCAATGTGGATGTAGCGGTGAAAATAGAGCAACAAATAACTGGTTTGGGATTGTTATCGGGAATTCTGAAGGAATGTTATAGTTGCAGCCTTGAAGTGCACAAAGTTTATTGGCAAAGTTGATTTTGCGGAAGCTAAAGCTACGGGTTTGGGCTAGAGATAGCGAGAGAATGTTTGATATTTCCTATTAATCATTGAATCTAACTCAAAAGAAATAGCGGATTTAGTCTTTTTCAAAAAGAGTACAAGATTCGAAATCTTTTGGGTTGTTACTAAAATTCAAGACCAAATAAAAAGGTGAACCAAGTGAAAATACAACATACCCCAAGAGGGTACAATGTTTTAGCTCACTCGGTTGTAAATTTAGCCTTAGAGCTAAATGATTTTGTTTTTTGGGTAGATAATATACCAACCAATTTTTGTACTTGCTCACACCGTTGAATGAATAAAAGTAATACTTTCTCTAATATACATACATACATACATACATACATACATATATATATTGTTCTTCAATCTTTATCAAGCTTAAACTTATTCATACAAATCGTTTTGAGCTTTCATCTACTTATTCATATACATTGATTCATTATTGAGCTATTATTTGTAAACATACACTTGTGAGAATGCAATCTTTGTAATCTTCATTTCAATATCAAAAATTGAGTGATTGTAAATGTCACTTTGTTAAAACATTGAGGGTCCTATTGCAATTACGTGAAAATTTTGAGTACCAATACATTCAAGATATTATATCATTAATATAATTAACAAGCCAATCACATCGGTGAACAAATGGTTAATTATTTGAGAAAATCCTCAATTACTTTCACAAAATAAACAAGCACGATAAATATATATACAACAAAGAACGAGAGAAGCAAATGAATACTGCTTACCTTAGAAAAGATGGAACCAACGGCGTCATATATGGTAAACCATAATGCAAACAAATAATGAGTAAGGCTTAAAAGAATCTTTGCATGGACAACCCTAGAAAGAAAGAACTATATGTCATAAAATAGTCTGAATATATAAGAAAAGCAACAACCTAGCTAAATAAACATCATTAATAGATCCCCTACGCTGCATAAAGATCCAAGAATATGATATAAAAAATAAAAGGGTACCTTACCCAAGTTAAAAAAAAAAAAAAAAAAATTGAATTCGTTGTGGTAAGCATTTCTAGCCTTTTTGTACTCATGGCATATCCCAGTGCAGTTTTTTTTTTTTTCTTTTGATACTTTGTTAGTCAGTGGACTATAAGACCTCACACTGTAAACATTTGAGAAGCAAATGGGTTGATAGGAGCTAAAAGTGTTAGGGGATTGTACGGATTGCATTGGGTGGAAGGGGAGTGGTCTAGGGTTCAATGTGTCTAGTTTGTTGTGGATTGTGATGATGTTGAGGACTAAGGTTGAGAGAAGCGAAGAGACTTTTCTTCTCATCATTTTTTTAGTTAATTTTAGGATTTAACAAGGGTCTTATAAAAAGAATTGATTACTTTTGATATGATCATTTACAGAGAAATTAAAGTTACTGGTGAAAGCGAGAGACCGGTGTTTTATTTATTTTGTGCTTTGGTGCAATTGTTATCTTGTTATGGCTTTAGTTTTTCTTAGGCATAAATTTTTGTGAGAGAATTTGTCTTATGAACCTATATTTTTAGTGTCCAAAATATGAGCATATATATCCATAGGACAAGTTTTTAAGCCATGTAGTTTAATAAAGTCAGTTTTTAACATTATTAAACGCACGATATTATATGTATTGAAAATTAACTCTATTAAACCGCACGACTTAATAGTGTGTCCGTATTAAAAAAATAAGAGCAATGCACCTACATGGCTCACACAATTCTTACTACTATAACCGCATTGCAAGTATGAACAAACAAACTTTGCAAAATCGTTTCACCTAGTTGATTGTGGTGAAGTTAGCAATGGATTCGAGTGGATCATTCATGTCACAAAGTGGATGGCAGGCAAAATTCTTACTAGTTCTCCACACTTTCCAATGAGAGTTAACGGGTGGACTTTCACACCATGGTGAAATGGTTTAACAATGTTGTAAATTGATTTACTTGACAATGTAGTAAATTGATTTACATCATCAAACCCTTTCACAACAATGTGAAAGTCAATCTCACACTTTCATAACGTGCTAGAATCCCCATTCGATACTTTATATATATTTATTCATTTTAGGATTTGCTTCACATTCTTCCCAATTATTTATACAAAACTTAATTGACCAGCATTTTGTTGACTACTAGAGAATATATATTTATAAAGGGTAAAATCATCGTTTTGCACTCAAGCGTCACTAACATTTCTACTTTTACGCAGTTAAGTCCTTTAAATTTTGATTGCATGCGCTTTGTTATAATTTGAGTATTTTATATATTTTAAGGGTATTTTGATCATCCATGATTAACGAGAAGTTGAATAGGAAACATATATCATTTTTAGCTCGAGAATAGTTGAAAATCTTAGGCAAGGACATAAAAGGCAAAATCGTACACGCGAACAATAACTTATGCGTGCATTGTATCATAATTCTAGAATTTTAGTGGGCCCAACTGACACGGTATTGACCGCCCGACATGGCATGGACTGATAATGTGGCAACATCTTATTCGACCAAAAAATACCGACGTGGACGTTGACTAAGATGACGTGGCATTAACCGATGACGTGGTAATATATTATTGGACCGAAAAGTTGACTTTTATGTTGATTGCGGACTTGGCAAAGCATATTAATAGACCGAAAAAACTCATACGATACATGTATATATATGGAATGACAACCCTCATGATGTGTTCCATTCAATCGAGCTTGCCACATGGCACAATCCTAAGCGTCCGAATTATTTTCATTCGATGGTCCCCTAATTTGACACCCTTGAATATATTTTTGAGCTCTATTTTCTGTAATTCCCTTTCTATTTTAATAAAATTTTCATTTTATAATAGTTCAAAAATGAGTTGCTAATTTATTTCAAGATTAGGTTGAAGGTGAAGTCTCAACATGATCCATAAGTTTAATTTGGTATGTTCATTCAAAGTGTATTAATGGTTCATCTTGATTCAATATTGACAAAGAATAAATCTAAGTTATTTAGTGGACAGTCTTGCAGGATGATAACAATCCTACCTTTGTTGACAATGTAGCAAGACCTGCCCACTAAATAACTTAGGATTGTTAACAGTAGGATTGTTATCATTTCGCACAATGTGTACTTGACTCCCATTCAATAGAAGATTATTTTCCCGGGCATAATGAGTTCTTGATACCATATTTATTAGAGTTAGGCTTAAGATGAGTGATATACCCCCTAAAAGTTAATTAGAATTAAAAAGGAATATTAAGCTCATAGTGAAATATTGAGTGTAAATAAAGAGATTCAAGCACTTTATTTGCATTGTTTTAATTCATTTCCACCATTTTATTTTAAATCTTAAGATAAATAAATCACATCCAACCAAATCACATATAAACTTGGAATGTTAACCTTACATACAATTAAATCTACCTCCTCATGGGACCTATACGTCACCATTAATTTATACTTGCAATAGATTTATACGCTACGAGTACAACAAAATTTGCACAAGACACTTCATGCATTTTTACCAAAAAAAGAATTGATGATGAATTTGGAGTATTATAGGAGATCATATAAGCTATATACATATGAAGAATCATTCATATTTCATTTAAAGTTGATTGTAGCCAAATTACTCATCTACAATTGTGTGATGAATACTTTACACAACTGATATGTAGTGTAATTTTTCTAATTGAATTAGTTATATTTTTAAATATCTTTGTGTTTTAATAGATTGAACCCAAATTCAAGGAGTATGATTGTTTCAAAGTAAAGATTTTTAACTGATCATCACTAGATGCAATTGAAGACATCAAACAAAACTATTTGAGGGACAAAAATGTATTTTTAGGTGTTTTTGCTTCAATTGCTTTTTAAATGTCCAAGAGTTAGAAGTTTTTTGCCTGGATACTCCATAACATACTTTTTAGACGTCCAACATCATGAAACCTGCACAAACCATTTTCTCGGTTGCTATCAATTTGGATTGATAAATAGATGAATTATGAATTTTCATACCCTTTTCTTTTTTGGGTTTTCTATCATATTTATGCAATAGAAAATCTTTGGTTATAAACAAGTCATTGAACATTCAACCTATTTTCTTAACTAGGGTTATATAAATTCATAAATACACTACTTTAGTTGAGTAAAGAACAAAAATCACAAATTACCATAAACATTCATCAACACAAACAACATAAGCTCCAATAAATGAAATAACATAGCTCCAATATATTAGTGATTACTCTATATAAAAAGATGTTATTTCATTTTAAGGGTTGAATTATTGGACCTCTCCAAAATCCTCTTGACACCTTTTTTTTTTTTATTACACTCCACTTAATATCAAAAATATCCTTTTTTAAATAAATAATATTTTCAATTATAAGTAAATGATGAAATTCCTCTTTTCTCTCACTTTCTTGTTCAAGATCAAGCCTTGGATTTGAGTTAGCTCTTAAAACTTAAACCAGATTCACAACAACGATAGCTAATTATAACCATCTGCAAAATAGTATTAGGGCAATAAAATTTAATGATATATAAAAACAATTCTCAATTTTGCACTTTAAATAAAACTCTTGATGAAGGTTCTTTTTTTTTTTTTTTCCCTCTCCTTATCTGAGGCATCAATATAAAAATTACACATACCCAAAAAAAAAAAAAACTACTACTAGTTTATAAGAAAATGTCATCCTGTAACTTAAAAAAAAAAGAAATAGAATAAACCAACCAATAAAGAAGAAATTTGAAAAAAAGAAAGAGAGAGAGAAGAAGAAGAAGAAGACGCTATTCTAATTAATTAAGAACAAAACACTCAGTATATTAAATATTGAGAGAGATTAGCGCAGCTAAATCAAAGGAGTTGATAAAACTAAAAATTTAAAAATGGATGAAAACTCCGAAAATCTTGGACGTGGCCAAAACCCTAATTTCGGTGAGGCTTTTCCTCCCCGTTTAGGAGGCTAGAACGACCAAAAAGCACGCTTTCGTGTTGAGGAAAACGACAGTGACATCTCTAAGCATATCTCATACAAAGAAACTCTCGTGAATTCATCACAAGCAATAGAGAATGGCTTTGGAGGAGGTGTAGTAGACTGGAACTTTGAGGAAGGGGATGTGATTGAGTGTAATGATGGACCCATGCCGTCAATCACTTTTTCGGCTAGGGTTCATGAAAAGTTGACTGAACCATGGAAGAACTCTGTTGTTGTCAAATTGCTTGGCTGAACAATTGGATATAAAACATTATGTACCAGGCTGCATGCTTTGTGGAGAACAGCCATGACATATTCAGTGATTGACTTAGAGAATAATTATTTCCTGATTCATTTTCGCTCTGCTGGTGATGCGGTTGATGCTCTAACTAAGGGCCCGTAGATTATAATGGGGCATTATTTAACAGTCCAGCCATGGACACCCTCTTTTGACTTCACCAAGATGGTTTTTAATCAAGTTAATGTATGGATCCGTTTACCTGGCCTTGCTGTCCATCTCTATGATCAGAAAATTCTGCAGAAACTTGGCTAGTTGGTGGTTACTGTGATCAAAATAGACTCGAACACTGCTTCTTCTACTCGCGGAAGGTTTGCTCGACTTGCAGTAAGTATTTCTCTAGATAAGCCATTAGTATCGTAGTTTGAGTTGGATGGGAGGATTCAAACGGTGGAGTATGAGGGATTGCCTGTGATTTGTTTTGTTTGTGGGAGATACGACCATAATAGCAATGCTTGTAAAGATTCGGCTGCTGAGAGAAAATCTGAAAATATTGCACAGCCTCCATTTAGTGTGCAGTGTCAGGAGGATCCTGCTCATCCAGAAGCTAACCGTGAAGATGCTGCTCTGGTAGAGTCTTTTGGACCTTGGATGATTGCAACCAGGAAAGGAAGGAACCTAATATTGGGAAGGAAAATATCAATGTCTCAAATCGAAACGGAGAACCTAGTGGAGTCAGTGCTTCAAGGTTCCACATCCTAGCTCAGGTTTCAGATGAGCATATACATCATGTGCATGGAGCTTCCGCAGACATCCCCTCCACCTCAAGACAACCATTTACACCCATCTTGAATCCTACCTTTGCTTTTAATAAAGAAAACATAGTCAAGCCTCATGCAAGACGTAAGCAACATCCCAAAACTGTTGCTACGAAGCCTCAAAATAGGAAACCATCTCCCTCAATAAACCTTACCCGAAATCCATTTCAGACTAATGCCCTTCACACAGGTGAGATGGATATTTTTTCCACACCCCATGCAAAACCTAGCCAAAACCCACGCCCCATTTCACATGTTGACTCTAATAATCAACAAGCTTCTCATATAGCTACCACTTTGGACCCCACTAAGCACACTGTGGTTTTTGTTCCTCCCAAACTCTTCCTTATGGAGCATTGAGATCGTGAGGGTCCGGACCCCCAACATTTGACTGATCCTCCAGATGCCCATAATGCCTTTCTTGTAAACACAGTTGAGCATATTCTTATACATCCCATTGTTCCAATGAGTGGAGATGATGGGAATGGGCTATCAGACGAGGAAGATTTGATGGTTCAAGAATCGCCTTTAGCGATGATGTCTAATATCCATGGTCAGCAGCATTGAGAGTTTTGTCCATTGGTTTTTGGTTATTTTTACGTCGATTAGCATCATATATTGGAATGTACAAGGGGCGGCCTCGGGAAATTTTAGGCGCTCCTTTAAGACAGTTGTTAAAAATTATAACCCGTCTATGGTGGTTTTGATGGAACCTCGTATTAGTGGAATTAAAGCAGATGAGTTTATTAAGAAAAGTGGTTTTGAGTTTTCTCATCGAGTGGAAGCAGTAGGATTTTTTTGGAGGAATTTAGCTCCTGTGGCGGAATTGTATGGAGGTGAATGTGTTAATAAATCATAGGCAATTTATTCATTTCAAAATTTATGTAAATAATATCTTTGTCTCCTAGGTAACGGCTGTTTATGCTAGCCCAAATACAATGTTGCGAAGACAATTATAGAGTCGTATGGATAGTCTTGCCCTTTCTCGGCTCAAGGCCCTTGGTTGCTTGGCGGGGATTTCAATTCTATTTTGTATGCTTCTGAGAAATAGGGTGGCGTTACCAAGCACTCTGGAGTGTGTGGTTTATTTCGGCAGTGGTTTGATGGCCATCAAATTTTCGATTTAAAGTTTAAAGGTCCTCGTTTTACTTGGTCTCGTGGCACTCTTTTTAAACTGCTTGACAGGGCCTTATGTAATAATGATTGGCTGATGAAGTTTGCGGATAATTCTGTTCTCCATCTTCCGAAAGTTGCTTCAGATCACAGACCGGTGCTGGTTCTGTTTGAGGGAGGTGGTAACCGACACCAGGTTAATAGGCCTTTCCGATTTTTGGCTTTTTGGTTAACTCATGAGCATTTTAATACTTTTGTCAAGCAGGCGTGGAATCCTAATGTTCACTACAGTACTGCAGCTTCTCAATTTATCCATGCGGTGCAAGGTTGGAATCGGGACGTTTTTGGCAACATTTTTCAGCGTAAACGCAGGTTAATGGCTCAGATTAATGGTATTCAAGCAGCCTTAGAGCAGTATAATTCTCGAGGGCTGATTCGGTTAGAGGCTCGTTTATGTAGTGAGTTGGAGATGGTGATGGCTCAGGAGGAGATCCTTTGGTGGCAGAAATCCAGAAAAGATTGGATCCTTGACGGGGACAGAAATACTACTTTCTTTCATAAAAAAAAAAAAAAAAAAACTATTGCTCGTCGGAGACGAAATCGAATTGAGGCCATCCAGGATAATTTGGGGAATTCGTTATACAATCAGGAAGATATTCGTAGTCATGCAGTTGGCTATTTTTCTTCCTTATTCAAATGTGAAGCTCATTCTTATCAAGAGTATCCTATTCCGAATTACTTTCTGGCCTTGGATGCTTATTATCGTGATTGTGTTGCTGATCCGGTTTTGGAAAAGGAAATTAAAAGAGCTATTTTTAGTATAAAACCCTTAAGGCGCCTGGTATTGATAGGTTGCAGGCTTTTTTTTAATCAGTCCCAATGGCACATTGTTGGACCTTCTTTCTGTAAGTTTATTACTGATATTTTTAACACTGGTAAAATCCCTCAAAAAGTAAACACTACCCTGTTGGTTTTGATTCCTAAGTTGGAGCATCCTACCAGTTTAAAAATGTTTAGGCCTATAAGCTTATGCATCGTTGTCTATAAGACCGTGACTAAAATAATTGCCAATCGTTTACAAGCTTTACTACCTGAGCTGATAGGGCCTCAACAGACAAGTTTTGTTCCCGGCCGGCACATTGTAGATCATATTGTTATTGCTCAGGAAGTGGTTCACTCCATGCGCAGGAGAACTGGAAAAAAAAGGGTTCATGGCTATTAAGGTTTATCTCGAGAAGGCGTATGATCGGCTAAACTGGTCTTTTATTTTTGATACCCTCCAACAAACGGGGCTTCCGATACACTTATCTTGTCTCATCATGGAATGTGTTACTTCAGCTAGCATGAATATTTTGTGGACACTCAAGATAAAGCATGGAACTTACCATGGTCTTGGAAAGGCCCTCAATCTATACGGCTCTTTATCTGGTAGATTCTGCATGGCAAATTGAAGACTCACAGTGAGCTCTCTAGGCGTCATATTCCAATTTCTAATGTTTGTGTTAGATGTGGGGGTTCGGCTGAGGACATTCTTCATGCTGTGAGAGATTTTAGCTGCATTAAGAGGTTATGGCTTCGGCTTGTTCCAGCCTGTCATCATCTGTCTGTTTTCCATTCTAACTTACGTGCATGGATTGCTGCCAACATGCAAAATAAGTGGAAATTTGATTCTAAAATTCCTTGGGATTGTATCTTCGGAGTGACTATTTGGAGGTTATGGTTTTGGCGGAATCATTTTATTGTTGATGGGAAGTTAGTAGATAGCATAACAATATATTCGGATATTATGGCCAGAGCTAGTGAGATTCATAGAATTAATGATTCTCATATTAGTCAGCAACTAAGGCGTAAAGAGATTTTTATTGGTTGGTTGCCTCCTCCATTGCCATGGTGTAAATTGAACACGGATGACTCTTGTAAAAACACGGGGAAGTTAGAGCGGGTGGCATTATTCGCAATTCTTTTGCCCAATAGATCTCAGGTTTTTGTATGAAAATTGGGGATAGTTCAGTGACTATGGCTGAGCTTTGGGATATGTATCAAGGCTTATCTCCGGCCTACAATGGTGGCATAAGACGTCCCTTGGTGGAAATAGGCAGCCTCTGTATTACTCAGATGATCTCTAAGCGGTGGTTGTGCCTAATGTTTTCTATACTTTAGTTGTGGCGATTCATGATTATTAGCAGAAATTGGCAGATTTTTATCTCTCACATCTACCGTGAAGTGAATTCAGCAGAAAACTTCATGGCTAATATGACTCACTTAGCTCTTATGGTTTACATTTATTCTCTAGCCCGCCTGTGGGTGTTTATTCTATTATTTCGCAAAGATATGTTTGAGATTTGTCAACCCCGCCTTGTTCATGTCTAGCTCATTTTGATGAGCCCTTTAATCAAAAAAATATATTAAATATTGAGAGACAAATATCATTTGACTAAATATTTTCCACAAATTTTACTGTAGAAATTGATTAAAAAGGAAGAGAAGGGGGCTGTTCTTGGATAATAGTAGTGTTGTTAAAATATGAATGTTTCGATTTTTTTTAGTAGCACATCTTAGGACAAAGATCTTTTCAAGACTTTTTGGGGGTGTTAATTACACTAATTCTATTCATAATTATCTTTAAATGTAATTTCTGTGGATTGTGGAATAGGGGTTTCATGAGAAAATTAAGGAGTGCCAATAGTCCAACTCTTCTTTTAAATACTTATCGTTGTTTGAAAATGTAATTCTGCATTTTGCAATAATAATTAATGCTAAAAATCTTCAAAGATGAAAGCATAGATGGATTAATTTTAATCATTAGCTTTTTTCATCAACAAAAATTTTTCCAACTCCTTGCATAACATAATCATCCCAAATTATCTTTCTTCTGGTATATTTTCTTTCAGCTAGTTAAAATCAATTAAGGATCCCCGCTCCCTAATGAGCACAACAGGAATGTAGACAAAGCAAATGGCTGCCTGAAGAAGGTGACCATTTTTAAGATCAATGCCAGAAAAATAATAATATTAATAATAGTAGTGACAAAGTAAAAATGAAAGTTCACCCGTTCTACATGACAATGAAGGGAAAAAACATTCAACCATGATCAAAATCTATCAATATCATCAGCTTGTGTGATAATTTATGTTGGAAATGTATGGAGCCAGCATCGATCGACATAGGCAGGAGGAAGTGGTGTCACTACTAAGATGAAACCAACAAACTGATAATTTTGATAGCCTAGGCAGATGGCGAGGCTGCTGCTCCCTCTTGGGAGAAAAATGGAATGGGTTTGCTGGGTGCAGGAAGACGACCAATACTATCAACTTTATCTTGCAGTTTAGGAGGTGGCCTAGCTGGTCTTGGCAGCAACCTTCCCTTCTTCTCAAACCACTCTGGCTTTAGCAATGCCCGCAAACCCAGCTTGTTGTAATGCACTCTTCTGACCGAACCACCGGCAGCTTCAACTGCTGCTTTTGCCCTAACGGTTACTCTTGACACCTGTTAATGTGGTAACAGAATTGCAACTTTAACACAAAGGAAAAGGCAAAAGTGTGTTCTGTAAATTAACCACAATCTGTGGTTTGACGGGTTAGGTCTTTGTTTCCGGAAACAGAGTCAATGGCTCAAACTCTTGAAGCCATCTACTTGTTACCACTATCCTAACTATTAAGGTAATAAGGTTATAGTGTGTATAGTGCTACTAAGTGTAGGAATTGCTGACCTTACGAGGAACATCAAGAGAATATGTCCAGCAATAAAAAAGTATAAGCTTATGTCAATTCATTCGTAAATATTAAAGAGATTGAGTTTTGAATATTCTAGAGAGGCATAACTGTCTAAAGAGAGATGTTTTAATCTTTTCCATTTTGTGCAAATTTTATGAGATTTAAATCATTAATTAAGGTAATCATGACAATAAGGTATACAGAAGTACCACAGAGAGAGAGAGAGGCTGCGGAAAGTATGATCATCTCTTGTGAAGAGCAAGTCGCGGAAGTTAGTAACTTCTATTACAGGATCTAAGAATTCTTCTTTTCACTCACACAAGGAAAAATGAAGTAAATAACTTATAAGTTAATTTTGAATACCATCACATTCAAAAGATGGAATATCAATTATGTTTCTTTTGGACATCCTGAGCATTAGGCCTGAAGCTGAGGAGTTTCATTTTCCAATCACATCCTAGATTTCTGGGTAAGTTGGAATAGAACGATAAGAAATACAATCTCTAACCAAAGATGTACAATTACCTCAAGATGAATTGGCCACTTGATCTTTTCAGCTCCACGACCCATCAATCTTACTCCATCTTCTATCTGCTTCCCTATTGCTCCAGCATCCTATCGAATAAGATAATTATCACTATGCATCACACACAGATGGGACAATACAGATTCAGAAATAGAGAAGTTCCCGTACCTTGAGAGTTTTCATTGTAATTAATTCATGGGAATCTATCTTCCCTGCATTTATTAGATATGCAATCTTCCCCAAACCTACCGGCTGCCAGAAAAGATACGCAACATCAAGGAGTGAACCAGAAGAAATGAGACACATTGAAAACCTCCTTGAAACAGAAGCTTAAACACATAATGCCAATGGGAGTATATTAACACATCAATCTTCAAACAAAGAGTATAAGCTACAAAAGTTTCAACATCTTCTATCTTCTTTAAATTGGATGGCAACTGAAATTAAATAAAACCACCTAGAAGATTTCTAAAACTTTGCAAGCACATAAGCAAAGCCAATTAACCCATATCTCAATGAATTAGCTTTCAAGGTACCTATTGACATTTCTGCTACAATAGTGCTAAAGATGAAATTGAAACCATCATATACATATTTGGAGGGATGGATCTTCCTCAAAAAACCAAATAGTAACCAAAAAAGTGTCGTCATTTCTACAAGAGGGACTTAACTTGAACATTGACACAATAGCATGTAAAAGAATCCAATTTCATAGTCATTTGGCAGATATATACTTATTTGTGCTGAAAGCTCACAATCGTGAACAAGATCCAATTCTTAAGCAAGTCAACGGATTCCCCGCCTATGAGAACAAGTTAATTATGCAAAATTCATATTCCCCACTTAAGTACAATATTAGCTTAGCAAAAGCATAAAATGCCACTCCATTTACATCAAATTGCATTTAACCTAACGTACTAACTTGACAACAAGCGATAAATACACACATATTCTCAGCAAGAACAACACAATCACAGCTAAAAAGGAAATTAATTCCCACATTATCTCATAATATAATCAAAAGGGTACCTGAAAGGTGAGGCTAAAAGGGTTCTTAAACCCACGTTTGGGCAAACGACGACGCATTGGTGTTTGACCACCTTCAAATCCAAACTTCATAGTCCCTCTTGCCTTCTGTCCCTTGTGGCCTCTCCCTGCAGTCTTCCCTTTACCTGACCCAATACCTCTTCCTTTTCTTGTCTTTTGCTTTCTAGGCACTCTGTCTCTCAAATCATTCAAGCTCAATAGGCTAAAAGACCTAATGCCCATCAAAAATTGACTCGAAATTTGCTCGTTCGGGGTTGAATTAGGGCATTGTGCGAATTGTAGGGAGTGGAATGGAACTGCTCTGTGGTTTAAAGTGGGTATCGAGCGAACTACTGCAATGTTGTTGAGGATTGAAGTTGAGAGAAGTGAATATACTCTTCTTCTGATCATTTTTTGGGAATTTTTTTTTCTTTCCGTCTGGTTGATTGATTTGGGGTTTTGGGTTTTGGGCTAGTTGCAGGGGAAACTGGGTTTCTGCGTTCACTGAGGGCTGTGATCCGTAACTGGCGTTTACATTTCAAAGAATAAACTTCGTCGAATGGTATCTTGCCACGTAATGCAATCGTCGGTTGGTAAAAAGTTTATCTTGACCACCCTCGACTTTGGCTGCATTAGTGATAGAATTTACTGTTTTTCTATGTTTGGTTAAAAGTATAAAAGAAATATGAATTAAAAAAAATCTTTAAAGGGTATTTTTAAAAAAGTATATTTTAATTTTAAAAATAATTAATTTGAGAAAATACTTGGAAATTTTTTAATACCATTTGAATAATTATGATACATATTTAACAATCTTATATCAAATGTTATCAAAAATGATAAATTTTCTTGTTTAATGGTATGTAAGGTGCGTGAATTTCATATAAACACAATAAAAAAATTTTGTTCGTGGATAAACCATTAAGAAATGCAATTCAATTAAGCTCATTAATTTACTGTAACCCATTTATGCCTCACAAAAAGCGCCAATAAGTTAAAGGATTATCACTTTGATGATATAGCCTTTAGTTTTTTAATCTATTTCATCGTAGTGTGTTTGTACTAAATTCAACTTGAAACATATATCTTCACTTGGTGAGGATATTTTGAATTTCAGATAGAGTATCCCAAGTTATAATTTCTAGCAAAAGTCGCCACTATCTCAACATCCACCGGTTAATTATTATATTTAACCACAAAATTTGACAAAAATGCCTAAATATAACTTCATCTTAGAGAAGAACAAGCCAAATAGCTTAATGTTCTATAATATTAGCTATGAATATTTTTAATTTGAAAAAAGTAATTCAATGTAGGTTAAGAGAGTAGTTGAAGAATTACGAGGCATAATGTTTAACAATGCTTGAAGAATTATGAAACATGTTACCAATTTCATTTAAATTGTTGGTTAAAATTGCTGCGTGACGGCTATTATCCCATGCCTTTGCTATTCAGAATAAATTTGGACCAATGTCCTCTTGCCACCTAATGGGAAAAGAAATTTGTCTTCACCACCCTCGAGTTTGGCTAAAATAGTGATAGACCTTATTGTCTTTTAAAATTTGGTTAAAAATATAGAAATATGAAAGAAAAAAAATCTTTTCAAGGAATATTTTAAAAATCTTATGCATTAAAATTAGGATAAAACATCTGGTTCCTTGAATATTTCTAAATATCTCGAAACAAGAAGATAATTTAACCAGTAGTATTAGACAAGTCTTTGACTCCCTTTTAAGTTTGTAAGAGCCAGTTTGACACTGATGTAACTCTTAAAATAATTATTGTTAGCTGTGAAGCAGAAATAATTAGTTATGAAAAGAATCAATTACGCGTTTGATAATATTTGTTTTTAAAAGTGATTTGAGTTTTAAAAACAGTCGCATGTGTTTGGTAAATCTTATTGTTAAATTGTTGTAAAAATATAAATAACTAAATTTGATATATTGTTGAATAAAATTTATTTATACATTTATAAGCATATATACAAAATAAATTTTATTGTGTATAAATAAAATTTGATAGCTAAAATAAATATTTTATATTATTAATTTTATTTTTTATTTTTTTATCTAAATATAATTGGTAATAATAATAATAATCTATTTAAATTTAATTATTTTAATTTCTTAATTAATAAGGATAATTTTAGATTTTTATAATATATATGAGAATATATATGAAATTATATTAAGTATAAAAGTAATTCTCAAAATCAAATTTTGAAAAACTACTCATTCCTTACTTTTAAAATGTGCTATAGGATCTCCTCAAAAAAAAAAAAAAAATTGCTATAGGATAGAGTGATTTTATTAAAATGAACTTTTAACTTTTTAAAATTACTTATGAATCTTTTAGCAGTAATTTCAAATGCACCCTAACTTAGAAATGAATCTTATTAAATTGAACATCCTTAACATTGACCCTAAATTACTTATGAATCATTTATTTTTTTGAATCTATTTCTAATCAGTGTGCTCATGCTAAATCGAGCAAAGACATATCTTCTCTTGGTTAGGAATTTGGCATCCCCATTTTCGAATCGAACTAATTTTGCAATATGTTTTCTTTTAATTATAATTTTGCAAAAGTATGACATAAATATTTAACAATCTTTTGATATGTTATCGTGCATGATAAATGATGTTCTTTAACAGTATGTAACGTGCAACATTATCTTATACGGCCAATGAAATTGCCCTGGTGTGTTCTATTTTACAACATCATTTGGCACTAAACTCCCATGATGAATAAGCATGACAATAGCGACTAATTTTATAATTGGGTGGATTAAATACTTTCATGTTCACGTAATTTATTATTTTTTATTTTTACTTGACCAATAAATTTATGTTATATCAATTTGTATAAAATAAATTTATACAAAAATTTATAGTTCTATCATACTCAATTATAAATCACTCTTATAAAAACTTGAAAGTATTCAGTCATTTATATTCCATGTTACATGGTTGTTTATGTTCAATTAAATTTTAAACTTTTTGCTTTACATTGAATTGATTGAAATATTATATATATGGTCGATAAGAAGAATGATGCGTGAGTTTATGAAATTTAAGAAATATAATGATTCAAAATATAAAATAATGCGATTGTATATGATCCTCTTATTTATTTTAAAAATTTGTCTGAATTGAGGGTCTAGCTATGGTGCCCCTGTGACACCATATCCCCACTTTCTGTCATTTTCTTATCGGCTATCATGAGCTGTCAAATTTAACATAAAAGTAGTTTAGTGGCTTAGATGGATTTAATAGATCATTAACTCTACAATCCCTATTGTTTGCTTGCACATTAAAAAATAATAAAGTTTCAACATTTTGATAAGTAACTCTAAATTATTTTAAATTTTTACACTTAAGCCCATTACCTAGTTTGACATTTTAATCACTTATTTTAAATTTGCATTAATACATACTAATAATTTAATATATAATAGATTTATGCATTATTTAATCATCACTATTTAGCATAGGATAAATTTGATTATGCACTAAATAAATTAACATGTGTTACTTTAGTCTTAATAGTTTGAACGAAATGTTATTTCCCCTGATTCGCGCCCCGAGTCAACTCGAATTGAAAACTCACCGTTTTGATTAAGCCAAAAACTCACCGTTTTGATGTCAAAACTATTTTCCTTTCCATAGCCACCATTGATCAAGGTTTCCAGCCACAAGTCACAACCACAAGTCACAACCACCATCGCCAACAATTAATAGCCACCATCGCCCACGACTCATAGCCATCACGCGTGGCCAGCCACCATCACTACCTCTAATGACAGTCACGCGATAGCCGACACTCACAAAACTAACTCGAACCACGACCATGACTCCCTATCATGCAATAACCACATCCACTCACAAAACGCCAGCCACGGCTCCCCATAGCCATCACGTAACAACCAGCAGCCACAACCAATGCTACAGTTCTACACCTTATTTAGGTAGCTATCGATTTATGTTTTAGCTGATTTAGGTTTTGACTAATATAGGGAACGATTACTTTAGAGTTGTTAAATTGCAAAAATTATACTAATATATGCTAATTTAGTAATGTTATTAGGAAGACAAGGCAATTGAATTTGTGTGTGTGACAGATTGTTACTCCCGATTATGTTTGTGTGTTTTTGTTTCTGATTATGTTGATAGTCAATTATTTTGTTTGTGTATTTCAGTTACATGATTGTTTTTAATTTTTATTTCATTTACAAGCTTCTGTAATCCAAAACAGAATATTCCAACCTTAAGAAATTATAACAAGTTTTGCTACTGCTAGTGTTACTGGTGCTGGTAATAATATTAGTATTTTTGCAATTGTAATCTTTACTGTTTTGCTGCTCTAGTTTTAATCAATGGCTGCTGCTGGTGAAGATTAGTCTAGGTTTTGCTGCAGATGAGGATGAGTCTATGTTTTATTATCATTTTCGAATGCAAAAATGATAATGTAGTTAAAATTAGGGATAGGCATTTTCAGGTTCGGATTGGGTTTAGGTCAACCTGATCGGATTTCGGGTTGATCGGTTCTCCAAAAATTTCTTTCAAACTTCACCCTAAACCTTTAACTAGATCTGATATGATTCGAATTAAATTTGGATTACGTCAAAATCTCGGGTTGAGTTCGATTCGGATCAGGTTTGGATAACATAAGATTTAGATTTGGAAATTACCAATTTAACAATACATATTACATATTATTAAACTAATTAAGTAATTACCAATTTAACATATAGTATACAATATATTACCTAATACAGTGAGACACATTACAACTAATCTGGTATATATATACCATAGAACTAGAAGCTTCAAATTTCAAAAGGGAAATTCGGGTTTGGGTTGCCACTTGCGGGGTTCGAATGGAGCTTGAAAGAACTTGGTGACATAGAAGCATGCAATAGTAGATCTTTAAACGGTAGCAGCAGATCTGGTTGGCGTCGGCGGTGGTGACTGTGAGCAGAATGGGTTTGCTATGTCTAGTGGTGCCATAGTCACTTTTTTGAGTTTCTTCTCTAATGTGTGTTCGTATGTGTGTCACTGTTCTATTTCTTCTCTTCTTGAATCTTGAGAGTTTAGACTTGACAGAGAGACGAGAGTGAGATGAGAACTGAAGAAGTGAGGTTGAGTTGAGAGTGGTGTGTGGGGTGTGGTGTGGTGTGTGTATACATGTGTGCTATGTGGTGTGTGAGCGTTTGAGTGGCTGCTCACTGCTGTGTGTTTGAGTTTGAGTAGGCTGAGAGTGGTGTGATCGTGTGAATGAGTGTGTGATGTGTGTATACGCGTGCGCTATGTGGTGTGTGAGTGTCGTGCGTATGTTACTTCCTTGTTTTCCTAGCCACCTAACCCGAATGGGTTGGCAAAAACTCACTCGATCGAATATTATCCTCCATCCGATTCGATCTGAACTCGATTTTTTCCGGATTGGGTCGGATCGGATAAATTACCCACCCCTAGTTAAAAGGATTATTGACTGTAATAGGCAATGTAGGAAAAGAAAAGTTGAGTCCCCATTACTGAATTTGCATTGAGTTTCCAAGATGCTGTAAAATAAACTTCTAACACGAAGGGAAAAAATGCTATTAACATTCCAAATTCACATAACATAGGCCTCTCGCTAGCTAGCTTTTCTTCAGCCGCACATGTGGAAGAGTGTCAAAGGTTTGTTGCCTTAAAACTTTATTCTCACATGTTAGCATTTGGTTTGGGCATAAAAAAAAAAATTTATTCTGATTTTTTTTTCGAATTGTTGCAGAGTGGTCTTATTTTAATTGGAGGTAGCCAATGGGCTGGACGGCACGAGGCATGACACGGGCATGGCACGAGTTCGGCATATGTCCGTACAAACACGACGACACAAAGACGAGCACGCGTTTCGATAGAAAGCACGCGGCATGACACAACACACACGTAGGCTGGGCGGAGCTTAGAATTTTAGGCATGTGGGCCTTAAAAGCATAACACGAATAGAGATGGGCCAAAGCACGGTACGCGAAAAGCTACGCAATAAACACGTTTCATTTTTTATTTAAAGTAAACTTAAAATTTTATGATTTTATAAATAACTTGAAATTAAATCTTGTAATATATTTTATTAGCTCAAGTTTTATAAATTTATTTAAGTCTTAGTTTCTAAAAAATTATAATTGATCTATGTTTATAATTTATTGCATAAATAATTGATATCATGATTTTAATAAATAAAATTATAAATATCATGATTTTATAAATATTTATTAATATTATTATAAACCATGATATATGATTTTACATAATTCCAAGTTAACAATTAAATTAACCCTTAAAAAATTATTATTATTGTTGTCGTTAAGTACTAAAAAAGAATTATAATACCATAGAGTCAAACTTAGTAATTAATATTACATTTTCCTATTATTATTAATTTATTATTATTGAATATGGACTTGAGTTTTGAATTTTTTATTCTATTAAATTTAAATAAAGGCACATGAATCCAAAAAAGTACATAGACTTGAAAAAAAATAAGAAAACAACTTGGCATGCGCTCTTAAAAAAAAAGTTTAGTAGACTTTTTTTCCTAGGCACGGCATGGCACAGCACACGACACGGCACGTGTGGGCACGACACATGACACGGCACGTATGCCAGGCTGGGCCTAAGCAAAAAAAATTAGGCACAGCATGGCACGAAACGCATAGTGTGCATGGCACGGCACGAGCATGAGCACATGTGGGCTTCCTTTGCCCGTTGGCCATCTCTAATTTTACTGCTCTTTTTCCTTTCTTATTTCTTTTTTTTTTTTTTGGGTTTTGGCATTCAATTAATCACAATGTCATCTAGCACAAGTGAACCTTGAAACTTACTCTAACTATGTAACAAATGTGGTAATTAGATAGAGTTATTAACATTACGTACAATAAAAAATCCAAATCGCAATTTTTGGCTTTGTAAAGGATATAAGAACTTTCAATGAGCAAAATATCATAAACCTAACAAAGAGAAAATTGACTTATTAGTGGAGGAGGTTAGGAAGTTGGCATTGCAAATTGAGTGTTTGTCCGTTAAATTTCAATTATTTCATAAACAACTTGAGTATATGCAAGAATGTGAAATGTAGAGACGATTGTATGACGACGAACTTAGAAGAAGATAGACACCAAGATATGATTATATTAAAATACTTGTGATTGTTGTGCTATGTTTTCTATTTAAGTGTTATTTTTAAGTTGTCTCAATTTATACTATGTAACAAGAAAAGACTAGTAGACATGTAATAACATTTTCTTTCGAAACATAAGTTTCTGAGTTATTTCACTTTATTGAGTTAGAAATTATGTTCAAATTGTTACTGCAACAACATAAATATAAATTGCATTTATAGATGTGAATTAACTACATTCAACAACTAAATATCCAGTTTGGATTCAAACAATGACAAAAACAAAATAATACATCAAAACACAAGCTAACTTTGATCATGTGCTTGGTTCATTAGCTAAAAACTCTATCCGATTAGCATCCTCGAACTCTTGTTGTAGTAATTGTTGGAAGTTTACTTGATGAACTCCTCCATAATTTATCCAAGGCTAATAGTAAGTGGAAAAAAGGCATGTTGTGGGAGCGCTTGTTGTGCTAGCTGTTGTACAACAAGAAAAAAAAATCAAACAAATAACAATGAAGAAATACTAATAATATGTAAAAGTAAACACGAAATGGACATTCCTAAATATATATATATATATATATATATATATATATATATCATAGTCATATTGCTCTCTTATGTTGGGATTGTAGTAGCTACCTGAGAAGATAAATCATGTACCTTTGAGTCCTACGAAAGCAAGCAAGACACATTTAAAATCTGTATTAAATTAATTGAAAATGAACATGACAAATTAATTTAAATTACTTTGATGTAATAGAATTACCTCTACCGTTGTACTTGATGAAGCATTGTTCGACTTCTATTTTGGCTTTTTAAATTGCTTTTGCTTTCTTTGACAAGGTAGATGACCCTTACGACAAGATCCTACTGGATCTTGTATGATTTCGATGCAACTTCCTACCCTACCAACAACAGTTGTATTGTTGATTTCACAACGAATATTTAAAGATACATTCTTAATTACTTTCTCTATCCAAGCCAAAACAATTTTATGACTTTTTTCATTTTTTAAAAATACATCAGCAACATCATAAAAAACAGCACACCCTTCTTTATATCGCTAATGTTCAATGCTCGAACTCTTCACATCATAATTGACTTTCATTCTACTGTAGCATCTCCGCACATCTTTTCTCTATCTTCTCTCCATCTTTGTATGATATACTTCTCAAGAAGTAATTTTATATGGTTACGTATTAACACTCCAATGGAATGTTTGCAAACAATCCCTTTACATTCAAACATTGAACATGCACAATAAATTTCATTGTCATCTTCTTAAAAAATAACTTTGAAAGTCTTATCTTTACTCTTTCCATCATTTTCAACAACTTCATATTCTAATTCCCTACAACTATAAACCTCACAATATATCTTATCCATTAGCTCCTGTTGAAATTCTTAAAACTTGCAAATCTTGTATACTTCTTTAACTTGTTTTTCTATTGCAAAATTGGTACGACATGGCCTTCATTGGCTAAAACACGTAGCATTCGCTTACCATTATTTCTCAATTTTACTTTCTATTGCTTTCTCATATTTCTCCACAAATTACTTCAAAGTTGTTTTTGAGTTAACATACCCATCAAAGAAAGCATTTATACTCTCACTACGTTGAGTGGTTGACATGCCCGCCTAAAAAGTAGTTTTAACAAAACATGGAACTCAATAATATCTTTCCTCATATAAACCATTTAACCATTGATTATTACCAAGATCATATTTATTTGACATATCACCAAGCTTTCTCAAATTTATCAGGAGTCTGTGAGTCATAAACAACATAATGCAATAAAACTCTAATGGAATGATATTCTGCCTACCTTCCTTACTTCTCAAGCACCTTCTTTAAGATATGCCACAAACACTATCGATGACTAGTATTTGGAAAAATAATCTGAATTGCATTTTTCATTGCTTTGTCTTGGTCTGTGATAATTCCAAGGGGAGGATAGTTGTGTGATATAATGACATACATGATAGTCATGTGTCAAATGACCACGTAAATGTCTCTGTGTCCTCATGCGAAATCACCCACATCCTAACAAAATAGAATAACTATAATGATTAACTCCAACAAAAAGAGCAAATGGCATGTCATACTTATTCGTAAGATATGTGGTGCAAATGTAATAATATTTTCAAAGTCTTTGTAGGTTGCCTTGCTCCTTGGATCTACCCAAAATATATTTTTTAACCAACCCTCCTCTTCCAAGTCAAGACTGAAGAAAAAATCCATCATTTTTTGCTCGCATTTTCTTAAAATAGTTTTAAACAAACAAAATTAAGAATGATTAAGTTTTTAAAATCTTAAATTATTTTTCATATATTTTAAATAAATCATTATTTTCACATTATAAAGGTTTTATATCTAATGGAAAAATGATTTTATGACATCCTTTTCTCCGAGCCTTAATCACCTCACTTTGTCAACATGATTTCAAGCATCTCTTTCTAAGAATGAGACATTTTCAAAGCCACCAGCCTCAATAACAATAGACTTGAAACTTTGAGCGATTTTAATTTCTGCTTCTTTATTTATTTTAAGCCGCTTTTTTACATAAGGATTAATGGTACGGTTACATCAATAATCCCTACTCTTAGTCGACTTATGCATGGTTGTGTTCAAGGTACAAATTTCTAATTACCCATTTTCCACTAACAAAATCCAAACGCCCTCTAATTTTTGCATTGCATCCAATTTCTGATTATGTTGAAACCGCAAAACACGATTAGATTTGCTTTTTCAAGTAAATGTCACATATCTCATACTCCCATTATCCCCCTTTTAACAAGATCTCGGCATCACTGGAAACCCCTCTTGTTGACCATAAACTTTGTAATATTCAAACATTTCATCAAAACTGTTAAAACACATCCCAACCTTAGGCTCAACAACTTTTTCCACTAATTTTTCACTATTTCCTTCAAAATTAGCCTCTTGTAAATCTTGCAATTCCTCCCTTTCATCAATCTCCACTTCATCAACCTAGTCCATTATTACTGCAAATTAAAATAATTCAGAACATTATTAATTAATTATCCCAAATTCTTTAAATTTAGAAACAATAATATTGAAACAAATCCTTTCAATTCAAAATGAAATAGTTCAAGATTCTATTCAAAATCAGCTCAAGATTTATTAAATTTAGAAATAAATTAAAATAATTTAGAATATTATTAATTAAATATCCAAAATTTATTAAATTTAGAAACAATAATATAGAAACAAATGCTCACAATTCAGCTCACGATTAAAAATAAAATAGCTCAAGATTCATTAAATTTAGAAATAAATTCATAATATTATTAATTAATTATCCCAAATTCATTAAATTTAGAAAAAATAATATAGAAACAAATGCTCACGATTCAAAATGAAATAGTTCAAGAGTCGATTCAAAATGAAACAACTCAAGATTTAAGTAAACTTTGAGGAACCAATATGTTACCTTATGGCAAAGCCCACGTACAAATTGAAACTCAACTTTGAGGAACCAATCAAATCTCCACTATAAACGTTGAAACTCAACTTTCAGGGAAAATGTTCTTACCCACTGCAATTTGATGTATCATCTTTATTCAAGCTTTTTATTTTGCTTTTTTCACATTTATCTAAGCTAAATCCAGTTCCCAAAATGAAGAAAACAATTAAGGGGTTTTGTACTCTTGGTTTTGTAGCTGGAGTGCTGCAGTTGAAATGGAAATTAAAGGAGAAAGCATATGTTCGACACAATGCTCAAATTAAAAGAATTCATTATCAAACAACGTCATGTAGTTGAAACGGAAATTGAAGGAAAGTAAATGCTCGACGCAGCACTGGCACTCAAATTTTTTTTAAAAAAAATTCAATATCAAAACGACTTCGTTTTCTTGGGATTTTCGGGTTTTGACTCAAGGTTTGACTCGTGGCACACATTAGCGCTATTTTTTGAAATGTGATCAGTCCATTCTCATTCGTTATATTTTATTTATTTATTTAACCATTGACTACTTTGATCATATACAATTTAATTATAACCTTCTTAAAATTAAGGTAGAAATAGATTAATCACCATCACGGTTGGTTCTAAAAATGTATTTCTCATTTTGGTTCTAATCATTATAAGTTATAAAAAAAAAAAAAAAAGCATACAAACACCACTAATTTTACTGTCAAGATTACATATGAATTGCTCAAACTTTCTATTTCAACCATCGAATCTTTTAGCCGCTTCTAGATACGAAGAATTTAAAGCCATAATTTGTAGGTGTTATTGTATTATTTAAAGCCATAATTTGTAGGTGTTATTGTATTTGCACATGCCATGAGACAATACTCCCTAACATTATTTTAATTTTTAATCGTTACTCTTTTCTTTTCTCTTTTTTTCTCTCTCTCCTCTCTCTCTCATTTCCCCCCTTCTTTCCTTCATTTTCTCAATTCTCAAACACCCACTATAAAATAGATTTTTTTTAGATCTTATTATCTTAGAGAATTATATTTTGTACATGATGAAATAACTTTAATGGGTGAAAATTGAAAATTAAAAGATAAGACTATTTGAACCCATAAATGTATTTATTATATGAGAATAGTTTAGAAATAAAAAATATTAAATGAAAATGCATTTAAACTTTAAAGAGTAATTTTAGAGGGTTAGAGTAATGAGCTAACTTCAATTTTTCACTACAGTAGAATCAAAATATAATAAAAGAGAGAGTAAGGAGCTAACTGCAATTTGACAATAGCAAAGACAAAAAACGGCACCATAGCCGGACGGCCCGGACCCCTGAATTTAGTTGTTAATTACTAAAGAAATTCGAATAATTAACATCTACAAAACTTAAAGAAGAAAAAAGAAAAATTGCAGTAAACTTATAATGACGTGGCTTAAATCTATTGGCCTGAATGCGTTGTAGTGACATAGCACGTATAAAATTGACAAGCGAGGGCTTCATATAAGAGTCTTCCCAATTCCCATCGTGGCTTTACGAATCAAAATTTGCATTTGCTGCTTCTTCGACGATCTGAAATTTTTCTAGTGGAGTCAGTGAGTTTATTCTATCTATTTATTTGGATCTGATACATGCTTTTTAATTTATGTATTTATTATTTTCTGATAAGTTGATGCGTTAATTATCTAGATCTGATTTTTATATTAGCAAAATTTCTAGGCCTAGGTTTTTTTTTTTTTAAATTCTTGATCATTTAATAACTTTCATAAATCATGAAATTGGAAATTCAAATTTAATTTTGATTAATTATGCTCGTCCCAAACAACCCAAAATCGAAGAGTTCGAAACAGCTGATAATCTTGAGAATTATCAACGGATCTTTCTTTGTTAGTTTGAGTTGAATTGAACAATTGTTGATCTGCGATTGTGACACGCGTAGGTGCTTTTAGTTAATTGGTAATTGGAAGCTTTTGTTTTAGATATTTTTGAAATGGGTAATTTAAATTTTTGTGTGATATTGCAGAAATGGCTTTGACCGGACCTGCACCGCCCAGAGGAAGCGCAGCAGCTACTGCAAATATGCGTAGGAGGAGGACGAGCAGTGCTGGGGCTGGGGCTGGGGCCTCGGGAGGTGCAGCTGGTACCATGCTCCAGTTTTACACAGATGATGCTCCAGGACTTAAGATCTCTCCGAATGTTGTGCTTGTTATGAGCATTGGATTCATTGCCTTTGTTGCTATTCTTCATGTCATGGGGAAGCTTTACTTTGTCCGAAAAGAGTAGAGCAGCCTGAATTTGATAGCATACAAAATCTAAATTCGGTATGGTGTGTCTGGATTTTGAAAACCAGATTTAGTTTTTGTTCAGTTTACTGGTGGTTGAGGTTGCTTAATGTAGTTGTAACTCTGGAGAGAATGACTCTTATTCAATGCCTTAAAGACTGCAAAATATCAGTCTTTGTTTCTTTTAATTGAAAATGTTACTATTTGGATGAATTTTGTGTTGGTTGTTGACTGCATATAATTATCTTCATTACATGTGGTTTAAATAAAGTTCAAATTTTGGAACTTGATATGGTCTTTAGAATCCATAGCTTAAAGCTGGGTCATCAGACATGTCTGGGTTAGTCATTTTTGTTCCATTATCTTATCAACAGTTTTGTACTTGGGTGTCTGTTGCCTTTATGGATTATTAATCAAAGTGGAAGAAGCATGTCTTTCCATTATATATAAAATGATATAATGTCAGTTTTATCATCTTTCGCACCTTTCCAGTTGTGTGTCCATGTTTTCTGTTTGTTAAATCCATTGAATTCGGCTTTTCTTGATAGATTTGACTTACACAAGGCTGTCATTTGCTGCATCATGTACAAAACGATTTTGACTGAAACAGAGTTGATTCTAGGAGTTATAACATCAATCCTGTAGCATCACTAAAGTGAAAATCAAAAGTTATTTGGTGATGATTGTTAGACTTTTTAGCGTTATTGAATTCTTAAGACTCTGTTGATCTCTGTAGTAGGGAATTCAGAAACAGATTAATCCTTACGACTCTGTTGATCCTTTTAGGGGGGGATTCAGAAGAGACTGATTGTGGATGGTTTTGAGTTTAAATACCGCAACCTATTCACTCCTTATGTTACCATACTTGGACTAGCTTCTTTCTAAAGGAAAAATCCCTTGGAAATTGCCAGTTCTATCATTGAACTACTGGAAACCATAGAGACCACTAGCTATGACCTCCTGCAAGAAATTAAAGCAGATGCCACAATTTGCTGAGGAATATAACACCCCAAGTTAAACGTGCTGTTTGGTAATTGAAACAACCATAAATTCAGCTATAATGTAACTGCTATTTGGTGCAATTTCATTATTGGAGCCAGAAGTTGAAATTTTCAGATGGCAGGGGAATAATAGCGAAAAGCAGTGGGATCTGAAACATAGAACTTGATCCCGGGGTCTGTATCTATAGCAGATAGAACTTGATTCCGGGGTCTGTATCTATAGCAGGCTAAGTTCCCTGAAAAATTCAGAGTTGTATGAAAAATGAATGAGCCTTCTTCAATGCTGTAGAGACTACAGGATTTCAGTCTTTGTTTCTTCTAAATTAAAATATTACTATTAAAGACGGATTTTTTATGTTGGATGCTGGTTTTCATATGTAATATAATGATATAACTCACATTTGGTTAAATAAAAGTCCAATTTACAGACTGTCAGGAACTTGCTATTGTCTCTAGAATCTATTGCTTAAAGTTGGGTCATCCGAGACCTCAGGATTAATCATTTTTTTTCTTTGTTTTGAGTCCCATTATCAGATACCATTTGGGTGTCTACAGTCTTTATGAATTAGTTTGCTTATCTATCTTGAAGAAGCTTGTCGCACCGTTCTATCGGGGGGCATAAAACCAGTTCCTTCACCTTGCTCACTGTTCTGTTTGTGTGCTTGTTCGCTGTTTTCTGTCTGTTGAAATTTGCTAATGTTGATAGGTTTGATATGCTTGAGGCCTTCATTTGTGCATGCATATTGTTTTTGTATTACCACGGCAGAAATCATTAGTCTTTTAGAATCCTTAGGTCAATGTTGATCTTTTATGTGAGGGTTTCGGAAAGAAGTAGAATGCAACTTTGATCTTTGTTTGAAATGTTCTCGTGGGATTCTTTCCTATTCTTATAAGGATCCAATCGCAGATGACAATTATATTTGGTTTCTTGGAAAGTGCATCTTAATCCCATTTTAAAGCACAGGAAAAATAGTACATTTAAGAAGAAGGGGGGGGGGGGGGGTTGGAACTACGGAGCATGGGATTTTTTACAACTCCTAAAATGACTAGGATTCAATATGAGTTTCCTTTTCTATCTTTTGTGTTACAAGTTAATTTCAAATCACTTTCCTTTTTCCTCATGGAATAGAGAAAACTCTATAAATGTGAATAATTCCCCGAACGCATTACTCAACTCTCCACCGAAAACTTTCATATTTCATCAGTGTAGTCCCTCTCAAGTCTCAACAAATGCTGAAACAAACTTTTCTTGCTCAAGACCTTCCATGGCTTCTGCTTCCCGCAGCCAACGACAACAAAGATATCAAACCTTTTCTCAGTATAACAACAAACAAGCTCCGCAATTTCAATCTTCCTGCAGCTCGAGGGAAAACAATCTGCGGATCATCAGCCGGGTGGCTAATCATGAACGACAACGTTTCAACAATCACTTTGATTAACCCTCTAACCTCCGCTCACTTCCAACTCCCTCAAATTTCAACCAAGAAAGTGCTTATTCACAAAGCGATTCTGTCTTCGGACCCGGAATGTGACCCATATAACTTTGTGGTTATGGTAATTTGCGGAGAAAAGAAACAGCTTATTTATTACAAAGCAAGAAGTGAATCTTGGGAAACATTAGAAGCAGCTGGTTTTTATTACGATGATGTGATATCATATGAAGGGCGAAAGTTATTTGCTGTGACTGAATATGGGAAAGTTGTTTGCTGCAAGATTGATTCTTTGCCTCGTTTTAAAGAGATTTTCATGCCCTTTTCATTTCAAGGCAACAAGGTTTATCTCGTTTGTGTTGAAGGGGAATTGTTAGTTATTTTCAGAAGCTTGAGGGATCATTCATTTTTCGGCTATGAGACGTTTAAGTTCAGTGTTTCCTTGCTGAATGTGGAGGAGGAGACTTCGGAAAGTATCAAAAGCTTTCCCGAGGTGGCGTTTTTTCTGGGGCAAAATCATTCTGCATGGCTGCCAGCAGATGAAGATATGCAGGGCGTTATCGGAAATCGTATATACTTCACCGATGATTGCAACATTGGTGGCGTTGGCCGCGGTGGCGAGGGTGGACATGATTTCGGATGCTATGATATGGAAAAAGGTAGCACTGAGCCATTGAAGTGGTGCTGTTTTGATGCTCTCGGCTGTATTCATTTGTCACGGCCTGTCTATTTTATGTAATTTAATCAAAAGTTTGCTATGGATTTACTTTATAGAGAAATTGCCAATTTTCTCCCTATTGTAATCAATACATATCATTTGTCTCCTTATTATTTTCATAATATCCAATAACTTTCCTGATAGAATAAGTTTACAATATTATCTTTATTTTTAAATACACTTTTACTCATTTTTATTGTAGATTAAATAAATCACATGAATGGAAATTAAAATATAAAATAAGTATTAACAATAAGAAATACATGTTTTGATATGAAAAAAATTAATAATAAAATTTTTTTTTGTACTTTTTGTCTTTAATTTTAAAATATTATAAAATATTTATTATAAGAAAATGTTTAGAAAATAAAAAAATACAAGAAAAAATTTATTATTAATTTTTTTGTTCGCATCAAAATATATATTTCTTGCTTTTAATACTTAATTTTTTTATTTAGTTTCAATTCATATGATTTATTTAATTTATAATAAATATAAATAAAAGTGTATTAGAAAATAGAGATAATATTATAAATTTATGTTGTTAGGGGATATTTGACTGTTATAAAAATAATAGGGAGGTAAATAATATATATTTATTACAATAGTGGAGAAATTGACAATCTCCCAACTTTATACATGCATATTATTAATTTTAAGTGAAACAAAATGTCATTGCAAAATTATGATGAACAACAAACAATAATTCTTTAGGGTTGTAAAGAACTGAAAAGTACACTGTCATTCGGAATTATTGTAAGTTAATTAAGATGACCTTGTAGAATTTAATTTTTTAAGATTTTTTTAATGTACAATAATTGAGATTCAATTTTTTACTTCCATTTTCATTTTTACAAATTACAATGGGTTAAGTTGTCCCACAAGGATAGAATGATAGCCCGGCCCAGTGCTGACCCGAGCGAGATTTAGGTATAGTTGGGGCGAGGCTTCACTTGGGAAGCCCGAAGATTGATTAAAAAAATTATTTATACATTATTTTAATTAGATCTTCTATTTGCAAGAAAGAACCAAATCATAAAACCAGAACCACATTATTAAAAAAAAAAAGTCAAATTAAATAAACGATATTTATCGATATAGGTTCCAGAATCCAGAATAGTAACAGAAACAATGATACAATTACACGGTGTTAATGTGTGTTTTCCATTACCATATTGTTTTAGCATTTTTTAAATTAATTTTCAATTTACGTAATCCCATATAGATTTAATGTTGATTCTGTCACCGTTTTGAAAAATTCTTTTAGGTGAATATTATTAGTCGACAAATTATAGCTTGAATAAAGCTTAGCATTTCAAGAAAATTATTCTAAATTGACAAACCTTGGAAAGGTCTAAGTACGACTAGTGCTAGAGAAATATGAAATTAGTGTTGTTGCAGAAAAATAAATAAAGTACGATTGATGCTAGTTAGGGCCGGTTTAACCATATTTGGGGCCTTAGCCAAATGGTTTTAATTAGTTCTCCTTAAAATTTATGACAAAAAATATATATATTAGTTATATACTATTTATTGAAAATCAATTCTTTAAACACTTTAAAATGTAAAATTATTAAATAAAATTCTATTGTACTATTGCTAATCCATGAAATTTTAATTCAACTATAACATTTTCACTTATTTTTTTAACTCAAATTACATCTTTTTTACTACTCTTTTCTAGATTAAACTAATTTTTCTATTCTTCTATTTTCTAAAGTTTTTCAATATAGTTTTATTTCAAAATAGATAAAACAAGCACACACGAAAAAAGAAAAAGAAATAGTAGATGAATAAAAGAATATATTAAAAATAAATAAGAACAAATAAATAACACAAGTAATTAAGAGAACAATAAAAAAATAAAATTTAGAATTTGAGATGAAATCATAAATTAACTTTATCTTTATATTGATTGTTTGAGGATTTGAGTAATGATCAATAGCCATAAAGAATAGAGAAAACTATTAGATTTTTTCTTTTTCTTCTTGAGTGGAAAGTAGAGGAAGTATGATTTTTTTTCCCTCTCTCTCCTTCTTTCTCTCAAAGACCAAGAACATATCGTGTCTTGATTGTTGGAAGAAAAATTTAATGGATAAGTAATAAAATGTGGGGCTTTTATAGAGGTTTAAAATGAATATAAATTTTTTTAATTATAACGTATTAATTCTAACAATGAAATAGAGAATTTGGAGGATTGAAAATATTAATTTATCAGTTTTGTAGGAATTAAAACTATTAAGTACTACATTAAATAAACTTTATAGGAATTTGATAGTTTATTTGGAAAAAGATAATTACAAAAGAATAATAAATTAAATGCATAACAATGACTTTTTAAATTCACTTTCCCCTTTTATATACAAAATAATAATCTCATGAAGCCTTCATATAAAGCAGTACCCTTGGCAACTGCCTAAGTTGCGTTGCCTAGAGGTCGAGCTGCTATTAATGATAGTGAGATATCCACTAATACTAGGATTTTCCTATCCTTCCTTTAAATCTGAAACATTTTTTCCTTTCTAGCTGTGTTGGCTTAGATTGCCTTGTAATTCCATGACCCAAGGCATCTTCGCTTGAATTAATCCATGAGGATTTTAAGCATGTGAGGTTTAATTAGATAGTTGGGTTTTTTATTTAAATATGTCCCGTTTGTCCCTAAATACTAAATTTATACCCATTACATACATATGCCCCAAGAAGGAGAAAATATCAAAAATACCCTTAAAAGAACGATCTATATATATTTCCTCACCTCACCATTCCGAATACTTTCTAACACCTCACAATATTTCCTCTCTCACGGTTTTCTCCCCTCTCACCATTTTATCCCTTACCTCCAATAAAAAAGTTTTTGATAAACGTAAACACTTCAAAAAAAACTTAAAAGTAGGTGCATTATCAAGAGGTATGTTTGAAATTTCAACATTTGATATGTTTAGGGCTTGATTTGATTTCATTAAAAGTATATTTGCTTATGTTTTATGAGTTTGCAATAGTAGATTATTCATTTTAGTGCTTGCATCCACACACACACTATTGCATAAAATGTAGGGATTTAAGACTAAAATATTCAATTTAAGTTGTGGATAATTAATAAATGATTCTAGGAAGAAGTTGAATATAAAGTTGGGTAAGTCGAATATATAGTCGAGAAAGAAGTGAAGTACAGAAGTGGATTAAGTCGAGTATATAGTCGAGTAGGAAGTCAAGTAAGTTGAGTATAGTTTAGCAAAAGCTGAAGTTAGTCAAGTAAGTTATGACGTAAGTCAGGTAGGAAGTTGAGAAATATGTCAAGTAATAGTAAGCCTAGTAGTAAAGTATAAGTCAAGTAATTAGTCGAGTAGTATATAATATTTTGAGTAATTAGTAGAATAAGTCTCTGAACAAGTAGAAGTCAAGTAAGTTGATGAGTAAGTCGAGTAAATCTATTGAATAAGTTGAGTATTTGTTTTAAGCCTTTTGAACACACCCAGTAAGAGCCAATGCCATTACATAAGGAGTAATGCCTTGATTGTTGATTTATGCTTTATTTATTTCCTTGATGTTGTTTAAACATGTATCAAATTTAAAATTATTTGTCTATATAGGGTTTGATGGCGAATCGTAGATGGTGTGTTGTCTTTACACTTTACCTTAATTGAACCATGATCAATTAAGTCCCCTGAAAAATTCTTGACTTCTTTCATGGAAGTTGGTAAGCTTAATTGAGAATTTTTTGAAAGAAATTAAGAATTTTTCAGGGAATTTAATTAGTCGTGATTCAATTAAAGTTGAGTATACTCAGCATGTTACCTGACCTCATTAAAGAAGTTGAGAATTTTTTCAGGAGACTTAATTGCTCATGATTCAATTAAGGTCGAGTACACTAATCTCATTACTCGACTTTATTAAAGAAATAGAGAATTTTTTCGAGGAACATAATCATTTTAGTTTAATTGAGGTCGAGTATCCTCGACTTATTACTTGACTTATATAAAAGAAGTTGGGAATTATTTTCAAGGGACTTAATTTGCAATAGTTCAATTGAAGTCGAATATACTCAACCCATTATCCGACTTAATTGAAGATATTTTTGTACTTTTCCTATTTATTTGAGTATATATGTGTAAAATTAAAGAGTGTGATAATTTAAGGCATATTTTGGGTGTTTTGGTGGTAATGGGGCATATCCCATGGAATTCCCCTTGGATAGTTTCTAGCAAAATAAACTGATTTGTGTTTAATATGTAAGTTTAATTAGATATAATTTTGTCTTTTCATATAATTATCCGACTTAATTGAAGAATATTGTTGCAAAGTAATTATTGTAAAAACAAAGAAAAAGTAAGGGTAGAAATGTAACATATTTAATAGTAGGGTGTCCTCAAGTGTTTTTTAAAATATATGGACTAAATAAGTATTGAAGTGAAAATATAAAAATTAAATTGGCATTTACCTGTTATAATTAATGCTAATATATATATGGGAATTGTTACGTAAATCATAATCAAAACGACACTCACCATTTTAAGAAAACAAAATACGCATTACTCACAAACACATAATCATACATAAATGTGAGTGAAAAGAAGGGAAATATTAGTCATCCACTTAAAGATTACATGCTATAAAAATTGCTACAAAAAATTTGAATATGCTCGATTTTGTGCTCATTATTTAAAATGTGTATCTATCACGTATTAAAAAGACAAATTTACTCTTGCAAACTAACAAAACAGAAGCAAATAAAAACTACTGTGGTAGTCACTTTGTAATATAATTCTGTCTTTTTAGTAGGCGGTGGATACATATTATAAATAATGGGTACAAAATCCAATAAATTTAAATTTTTATAATATTTTCAAAAATGGAAAAATTTTTGGGTGGATAGTTAGATGATTTTCTTTAAAACTAATATGATTTGATGATATATACACATAAGTGATGATCGTCCTCTCTCTCACCAACTAATTATTACAAGAGATCATGCCTTAGACAAAAGCAATTTAAAATTGCACGAGAGAAGAAAAGATCAATTGTCCAATATCTCTAACAATAGCGAACAATAATGAATAAGCTCTTTAACTTATACTCAAAAGATAAAGAGCATTTTACTATCTGCTTTTCATTTTTTTTATTTTTAAATTCATTTCACCACATATAATCATAAATTGAGCAATGAGGAAAAGCAAAAAGGAAACAATTCTAAGTGGGGAGGCATGCATGAAAAATGATGGCGTTTATGCATATTCTTTAATTCAATATATCTCCATCAATCTTTGCCCACCTCCCTAAGAGGTCTCCCTACTTTCTTATTTGCAAAGCAATAACTTTAATCATATTACAATAACCCTTTATAACATACAAACATTCTTTGATATCTTCATCATTTGTTTAGTTCACTCCATTAATACACACAAAACATCAGAGCTAGCTTGCCATGTTCTCTATATGTGTATGTTATAGCTGGGTTTTAGGTTGAAGCTGCTTGTGTTTGTACTCCTGGCGGCGTCGGCGCAAAACAAGTGCACAGTTTCGGTGTGCTCTTCCTATGTACCTTCAAGAAGTTTTAGCAGCAGTAGTGAAGATAGCAATTGAAGCAACATTAACAAGTAGAGACATGGAAAAATTGCTTAATAATAATACTGAAGAAACACAAGGGCAAGACAAGAGCACTAATGGTTGCTATAATGGGCCTGATCACAACATTAAGCCAATCAGCTTGAAGAGTAATCTTAAGAAGACAACAACGATGGAATTGGAGGCAGAAAATCAAGTCATGAATGAGAAGACTACAGGAAGGAGGAAAATAGTAACTTGGCCTGATGCTCATGGCAAAGATATTGCTCATGTTCACGAATTTGAGCCTAGGTAAAATTAATTTATTTATATATCTTGCTTGATAATGAAATTAACCTTGTATTATATGGTTCTTTCTAATGAGGACGCCCTCATTTTATAAAATGAATGATGATAATCTTGTCATGTAAACCAAGTTTATAAATTTTTATCTTACCATAACATAATATAATTTTATAATATTAATTGATAATTATTTTATTTTTCTCTTACACCGTATGATGTTATGGTTTATTATGTCTTCCTTCTATTGAATTTTTCTGTTCAGATAGCACTAATCTTAAGTTTAAACGAGCTTACAGTTTCAATAATTTTCACTATAGCTTTATGTTGAAAGCAGTGCTATGTCAGAAGATGGAGAGCTTGGAAGAATAAGGAACTCCTGCGTTTGCACAATTCAATGAGATAAACAAGACCTCAATGGTATGATTTATACCACAGTACCGTAGATTAATAAATGATTCGAGTGTGACTCAAGGTTTAATTACTAACCTACTGTTAGATTCTCCTCGAGCTCTTCGAAGTACAATACCTGAATTGTCGTAGAATCATCATGGGTGGGATTAACTTTTAGACTTTTAGTTTACTCCATAGGGAATAATTAATAGTGTGACGTGGTTTTCTGATCTATATATTTTAATTTTTTTAATTCTTATATTTTAATAAATATTTTAAAACATCTATATTATTAAATATACTACATTCTCACCCTTTTTTTTTACAATAATATCTATGGAACAATATTCTTAAAAATATTAATGAAAAGGAAAATATGTTAATTCATCAAATTAGCCTTAAAAATAAAATAAAAATATGTAAAATTTTTATGTTATTATTTCACTTCTAGAATTATTTGAAAATTTTAAATTTTTATATACAATTATTAGTAAGATTGTTGCAAGGACATTAAATTTTACTTTAAGTTTACTAGTATTAATTTATTTATAAATAATTATTGGAAAAAAGATACATACATCCTTAAGGTTTGAGAAAATGGTGACAAAAACCCTTTAGCTTTCAATAAGAGACATCAAGACCCCCTTTTGACCATAATACCCTTTGACTTTATAAACACAAAAAATTGACCCAAAATTTTACAATAAATAGAAATATAGCATTAAAATAAATGTAATAATGTATATATTTTTAAAATAATTTTAACATTTAAAAATAATTTTATATTTTACAATCTATTAGACATATCTTATCATATTAAAGTAATTTTTAATAATAAATAGAAGCATAATATTAAAAGAAATTAATTAAAGTTAAAATTATTTTCAATATTATGTAAAAAATGATTTTAATATTATTAATAGGGAGATATTTTTTTAATTGTAAAATTTATTTAATCCAAAGATTTATTTAAAATCTTTGTAATAAATACAAATATATTATCAAAATAAATATAATAATTAAAAATTTTAATACTATTTTAAGTGTTAAAAATAATTTAATATTATTAGTCTACAAGATAGATTATGTTATTTATATTATACTTATATTAATTAAAAAAGTTTAAAGTCAATGTTCTGATTACTATATTTAAAGGATACTATGGTAAAATTGGGGTCTTGGTGTATCTTTCTAAAAATTTAAAGGTCTTTATGATATTTTTTCAAACTTCAGGGGTGTTAGTGTCATTTTCCCTAATTATTAGCAAGGCTGCTGCGAAGATTAGAAAAGAAAAAATACTAATCTTTTTTCTTAAAATGGTGAGTGTCTTTTTTCATACTGATATTTATTGGTTAATAACAAATAATTATTAGTTAATTTGTTAATTAATTTGTTTATAAATAAATTAACTAATGTCAAGAATATTATAATTAGGATATTATTGTAAAAATAAGAATGTAGCATATTTAATAATAACGGGTATATTGAAGTATATTTTAAAATATATAGACTAAACGAGCATTTAAGTCAAAATACATAGACTAAGCGAATATTTACTCTTTTAAAAATGTATGGTTTCGTCTTCTTCTTCTTTTTTTTTGTGTTATTTGAGATTATAATTTTCAGCTGAAATTAAAAGAAAATTATTATTTTGTGATTTTTCTTACTTTCTTTCATCGTGGAAAATATGAATCAAGATGCACAAATTAAAAGAAATCAGGTCATCATAATTTCAAATATTATAATAAATTTGTGGATACAATATTGTATATAGCTTTGCTGGATATTATACCATTAAAGTACACGGTTTAATAATTTTCCACACTTTAACAAATTCAGAATCCTAAATTAGATTAATACTATGTTTCCTCATCTGGTGAGGGTTCCTACACTTTAGCATACAATCTTTTCAAGTTTTTGATGTGAAGTATTCTGTTACAGTCGACGTATGACTCTCTCTCTAAAATTTCCGTCATGTGCGCTGACCAATCCGATCCTAATCATGTATTCATATGGAAAGTTAGTGTGAGAGCTCTTCATGTATGAATTCGGCTTGGACGGTATCTTCAGTATGGATCAAGGACCAATTTATACAAACTATTCCAAAGCTGACTATTGGCACCCCAATAATCTCCCCATCAAACCCCTTCTTGAGTTACCTTTATTTGTTTTTGAACATGTCTTTTTTTTAATTAAGTACACCCTTCTATTTTTTTTTATTGTTGCAATTCAAAATAATATTGTGCTATTTTTTTAATTTCTTTTGCAACCTTATTGTAACCCTACATATAGATTAAAAATTTTTTTGGGTGATGAATTTTTGAATGTTAATCGTTGGTTTAAATATCACATATTTTAAATTACAATTTGAAAGTAATCTTTAAGTACAAGAACCTTTACTCAATAAAAAATAGGAAAAAAACAATAGAGTATTTATGTACAATTTATTTTAACTAGATAGAAAGTAACAAATAGAAAATTAAAAAAATGATTGATTGTGAATATAAGTAATTTATTGGGGGGGGAAAATCTATGTGTGTTTAATTTTTATTTGCCCTTAACTATAACTTTATTTGAAGTGGGCTTTTACGAGGATAACGAAGGGATGCAAGTGGCTTCACTCAATATTGAATGATTGAAAACAAATATAATCAAATACAATTATATGCATATTAATCTATATTTTTCATTTGATAATGATCAAGGTTCTTGCCATATTTAAATTTTATAAATTCCATAACAGCCTTGATTCTACTATATATAAGTTCCATAGTGGTCTTGATTTCGATCACTTATTTTTGATTGAGGAGGATCTTCGTCTAATTCTGATCTTGATCTTTAGGAATAAATGACTCCTATGATTTTATTCCCATCTTACCATATATAATGGTCTTGATTTTCGATAATATATGTTTGATTGAGGATAATCTTAATAATAATATCTTTACTGAAAATAACATAAAATTTCAAACAAAAACCATAATAAACAAAAAAAAAATGTATGTCTTGCAGTGATATTTTTTAATTCTATAGTTAATTTTTTGTCTTCTAATGACGTTGTATTATTTTTGGGAAAATGATAGCCACATCTAGGGGTGTTCAAAATCTAATCTGATCGAAAACCCATCAAGAGAGATGTGTCATACAAATTCTATATTGTTAATCTATAACTCCAATACTCATAATTGCCTCCACCAAAAAATCTTATCAAATGGAATTGGTGGATTGGATTCGATTAAAAATTTAAAAATCTCATATGTGAGTTAGTGGATTAGGTGCCCAACTTTATTTATCAATCAAACATAATTTATTTAAGTAAATCCATAAAAATCACATGAATCAAATGGACTTTACTCAAAATATCAAAAAAAAAAAATAAAAAATATTTATTTATTTAATTAAAAAATAAAACTTGTAAATGTGGCGTTACTACTTACTAATAAATAAAAATTATTTGCATTAACACTGTACATATCTTATTCAATAATAATATATAATAAACATGATTAAATAATTGAATAATTAAATAAACAAATAAACAAAAAAAAAATAAAAATATTTATTTATTTAATTAAAAAATAAAACTGCGTTACTACTTACTTTCTAAATAGTTATTGAATAATTTTAGACTTTAAGTTATTTTAGTTAATTTTTATAATTTTAGTTCTTTTTTTCCCTAAAGGTAAGGGGTAGGCAAGCCCAAACACATTTTTTACCCCCTTACCACCCCCAAGAATCGAACCTGGGTTTTGGTAGAGACTACAACTTCATTGCAACAACCCGATCATGCACTTGGGGGCATTTTTATAATTTTAGTTAATTTTCATGTATTCATTTAAACAAATGAGATTTTTCTTTTTACTGTATTATATTTTGAGATTTTGAATGAATTATTCTATCTTTATTTAAACACTTAATTTATTTAAATCTTATTCAATTTTGAATTTGATCAATAATAAAATTATTTTTATATAAGATTTTTTTATTTAATTAGTTCGTAGAATGAATAGAATTAAAAATTTTTAATCCGTAAAATGGTAGATTGGATATAGATTGGATCAAATCCACATCCGATCCGCAGACATAAGTATTGGATTTGGATTGAATTTGTCAATCCATGGATTGGATTGGATTGAAAATTTACAATCCGCAAAATCATAGATCGAATATGGATTGACGTCCAATCTGTAAAATCCGATCCGCAAACACCCTCAGCCACATCTCCAATGTTGGGAAAATAGTCATGCATATTACAAGTTTTCAATAAGGAACTCCAAGAACCCTTTTTAATAATACTACCCTTTATCTCTATTAACCAAAAAAAAATGACTCCAATATTTTATAATAAATGGAAATGTAATATTAAAATGAATGAAATAATTTTTATTTTAAAATAATTTTGAAATTTAAAAAACTTTAATATTTGACTATATATTAGACATATTTCGTTATATTGAAGTAAATTCAATATTATTTGTCTACTAAACAGATTAAATTATTTATCTTATTAAAAAATTTTGAAGTTAATTTTTTTAGATAATGTATTCATAGGGTATTATGATTATTATGGTAAAAACAAAATTTTGGTATCCTTTATTAAAAACTTGGGTAGTGTGCATGAATATTTCCCAAATCTTGATCCTTTTTCCATTTTTTCTATGCTAATTTTTTTTTTTTTTTTGCATGTATCATTGTTGGGATGACTTTTATATGGGATTAAAAAAAATACATTCCTATTATGATCTTCATTTCTTTCCAACAAGTTAAATACATCACCTTGTTTGGATACTTGTTAAGATTCATCCAGCCTTAATTTGCTGTAGTTTACCCAATTGAATTTATATACTAAATTGTGAAAACTTATATTACATAATTGAATAAAAACTTATATTAAGTAATTCAAATATTTAATGACTTACCATGGTTCTACCAAATAGAGCCTTAGCCACGGTTGCCTATATAAAGTCACAAACAAATACAACTTATTACATCTACATCTTTTCATTCCAAAGGTTGCATTCAAATTCAATAGCTGAAAAGGAAAGAAAAATGAAAAGTTTCTCAGCATTTGTTGTTCTTTTACTTGTTCTCTTCAACGCTTCTGCAGGTGAAAGAATTTTACATCTTAATTAGTTCTTCTTGTACAGTATTTATTATTTTTTTAATCCATCAAATCTTTGATTACAATTGTGATCTCTCACGTATTTTGTTATGGCAGAAATTGGATAAAATATAAATTTTTAGCCATTGATTTTACACGATGTTGATAGTTTCACATATATTAACCTATAATTTAATTCGGATTATTAATCATCTATTTCGCATTTGATATTTTATTTAATTATGGCATGTGATTTTTCAGGGGATGCTCAAAGTTGTAAACTGAAATTTCATCCTCCCGGAGGAGATTGCTCCGCGGTTAATTGTGCACCAGCTTGTGCTCAGGTCGGACCCAATTGCAAGGGGCGCTGCTTAGATAATTTGAATTGTTGTTGCATTTGTCCACAACCACTTAATAATTAAGATGTAACAACTTTATGGTGGATTCCAATTGAATAATATCAATAAAATTCTCTCTCCATATATGCCCTTACTCTTTCTCTTATGATATGCAAATAAAAAAAAAATTCAAATGTTGACCAAACAGTGAAAAAAACAGTGATGTGTTGCGTGCCGTTTACCCATTTTCACTTAGGCGATACACCGGTTTAACACTATTTTATCACCATTTTGTATGGATATCATTTTCCTTCTATTATTTATTTTAATGAGCAGGCTAAACTTAAGTGTTTGCAAAAACAAATCATGAATTTGATTCTCTTCAACCATTTTGCTTAAAATTGGACAATATTTGATCAAACGTACAATAATGAAATTAGGAGATATGTGACAATTATATAATATTATCAAAATGAGTTTGTACAAGCAAAGTTTATACATTAAATTTTAATGGGGAAAATGAGGATTATCTTTTTGTTGTTTGAAGAAATTAAACTGAGCGAAAACCCCCTTATGTTTTTAAATATGTCCAAAACCTCAAACAATTACAACAGTGTTAACTTTGTATATCGTTTTACTATTCTATCTCTAGCCTTAATATTAGCCATAAACTTTATTTTAAAAATATAAATAACTTAAAAATGACGTATATACTCTTAATGATTAAATTAATTTAATAATGAATTACAAGTTATAGAGAAATATTAATTGATTTGTAAAATGTGAGTTCTTTTTTATTTTTATAATCATTTATAGTACTAAAATATGAGCTCCTTTTATTAAAGATCGAGTGTGTTGTGTTTTGACACAAGGGTTTTGGATATTAAAAGTTTGAGCTTTTTGTTTGTTCTTTCTTTTTCTTTTTGTTTTTTTTTTCTGTTACAATTAATGTAAAAGATTGCTAAATGAGATTTGATTTTATTGGTGTAGTGATTTTGAACAGAAGAAAATTTTAAGACTTCTATTCAAATTTATTTTATTTGAGGTACTTTTGAAATAATGATGCTAAAGTCCATTCAAGGCCTATGACCGCATTGAATGGGAATTTTTGAAAGCTATGATGCTTAGACTGGGGTTTGACGCTAAATGGGTGAAGTTGATTATGCTATGTGCTCTACAGTTCGGTATCATGTTATTTGCGATGGGAAGGAGGTTGATCCTATCGTTCCAGGCAGGGGACTTCGCCAAGGGGATTCTTTATCGCCATGCTTATTCATTCTTTGTGCGGAGGGTCTCAGTGCGTTAATCCGTAGATATGAGTTGGCTAGCTTGATTCATGGGGTAAAAGTTGCTCGATGGGCTCCTGTTGTAACTCATTTATTCTTTGCGGATGATTGCTTTCTGTTTTTCGAAGCTAACCAAAGTGAAGCCTGCTTGATTAAGCACATTCTTGCGGTTTATGGTCAAGGGTCTGGACTGTTGGTGAACTTTACCAAATCTTCAATTTCTTTTAGTTTGAATGTTAATGAAGATGTGAAGGGGCTGATATGTGATACTTTGGAGGTTAATGCTACTGCTAACCATGGCATTTATCTTGGATTACCCTCTCTTGTTGGCAGGAACAAAAAGGAAGATTTTCAGTCTATCCGAGATAGAGTGTCGCAAAAACTTTACAGCTGGAGCATGAGGATGCTGTCGCGAGCTGGAAAAGAAATTCTATTAAAAACAGTTGCTCAATCTCTCCCGAATCATGCCATGCAAGTTTACCTTCTGCCTCTTGATCTTTGCAGAGAGCTAGAAACTATGATGAATGCTTTTTGGTGGGGAAACAGCCGCAATGGTGGAGGTGGCATTCGCTGGATGAAGTGGAAATTGCTTTGCGAACCTAAGACACATGGAGGAATTGGCTTAAAAAATCTTCATGACTTCAATGTGGCCATGTTAGGGAAACAAGTTTGGAAACTTCTATGGAATCCAATGTCTCGTGTTGGCCAAATATTCAAAGCTCGTTACTTCCCTCGTTCATCTATTGCAGAGGCTGATTTAGGTTGTAATCCAAGTTTTGTGTGGAGATCTCTAATGGCAGCTAAGCATATTGTTGTTCATGGTAGTAGGATTCAGATTGGCACTGGTCAGACCTGTACTATTGGATCAGCTCCTTGGCTTCCAGATACAACAAATGGCTTTATTTCCACCAGCTTACCTGAGCAGATAACAACAGCACCAATTAGCAGTTTAATGGCTCCTGGACAACGTCAATGGGACTATGACATAGTGATGGATTTGTTTAATGCTCGAGATAGGCATCTTATCTTGCAAATACCCCTTAGTGCTCGGAGGGATAACGACGTGTGGTATTGGTTGGCAGACCCTCATGGTTTATATACAGTTCGCAGCTGTTATAAATTACTTAGTCACTGTGCTACTACCCCAACATCTGGTGTGTAGAGGAAAATACGGAACTTGGAGGCGCCTAACAAGGTGAAGAATTTTCTTTGGAGGGCTGCTATGAATATGTTACCAACAAATGATAATCTTATTCGGAAACGCGTTGAGGTAATGCCTTTTTGCTCCCTCTGCAATCAACAGAATGAATCTGTTGTGCATGCTTTGGTGAACTGTGTTTTTGCTTAAACATGCTGGATTTCTTCTTCACTTGGCTTTGCTGGTCATCACTCTTCATTTCTTATTTGGCTAGATCAAGTCTTTGCCCGCTGCAGTAATGAGATGTGCAATCTTGTTGCTATGATATGTTGGAAAATCTGGTTTTGCAGGAATGGCAAAGTTTGGAATAACAAAGTCTGCAGTGTGCATTATGCCCTTAATACTGCTAGGAATTATCTGTTTCAATGGCAAACTGCGAGGAAACAATCTATTTTCATTGATGTTGATTCTTTCCAAGGTGGTCATGGGGCTGTTTGCTGGGAAAAACCACATCCCGATTGGCTTAAATGTAATGTTGATGCAGCAACATTCCCATCTCAGGGGAGAGTCAGCTATGGAGGAGTCATCCGCAATTCTGAAGGGGGTTTTTGTGGCAGCATGCTGTGCGTTGGTGAGTGGCAGTTTTGGCGCAAGAGATGCTGAAGCGCTTGGTGTGCGTGAGATCCTCAGCTGGATTAAGCAACGGCAGCTGTATTGCGTTGTTGTTGAAATGGATTGTTTCCAAGTTTTTAAAGCTCTCACTAAGAACTTTTCTTGTCCTAATGGTTATGGTTTAATTCTTGATGATTGTAGAGCTCTAGCTCATTCTATAGGAAATATTAATTTCTCTTTTGTCCGAAGGTTTGCGAACACTACTGCCCATGTTGTTGCAAGGGTGGGGGTTCTTTGTCAGGCCCTAGGGAGTAGAGTCATGTTCCACCTTCCTGGTTAACTGATTCTCTGTGTTTTGTTTCCAGTTAATGAACTCTTCATGTTTTATTAAAAAAAAAAAGTTGATTGAGGAGTATGAAATGTCAATTGTCTGAGTTTGGTTGCTAATATTTCTTCATAATTTATAATTCATTATTAAATCAATACAAACATATAATTTATAATGAATTGATTTATATTCTCAAAATATTTAAATTTTATGACTGACATTAACATATAGGGTAGAATGATAAAATAATAACATATAAAGTTAATACCATTATAACTATAGAGGAATTTAGATCTATTTTAAAGCAATAACAAACTCAAGCAATGACCATGGGTGCTGAATCACCCCTCCCCCCAAACTAAAATTTCTTCTTAAGCTCTATCCTATTGTAAAAGTAAAAAAAATCTACTTTCTTTAAATAATTACAAGAGTTGGTGGCTTTGCATTTAATTAAATTATTTTTTTCTCTGCAGAATCCTAATTTTATTCTATAAAACAATTTGACTTCTTTTCCAATTCCTAAAGCCTACAAGAATCCAACATTTGCAAATCTAGAATAAAGAATGCCAAATATAAATCCTATTTTAAAGTACAAATACTATTCCAATTAAATTCCAACAGGTATTCTTAGTTATTAATCTTTTATTCATAATTATTATTACAAATGGTTATTTCTATTCAGTTATATTGCAAAAATTTAATTAATAATTTCTTTTGTTTGTTTATATTGTAAGAGTATAATTATTCATCTTCATCAACTTGTTTTGTTTGATATTATATAGTGTTATTTTGTCTTATATAATAATAGAAAAAAATTAGTGAATCGGTGAATTAGAATTCGAAGAGAGTCTTGTTAAACGTTAGATTCAGGTCTTATATTTTTGTTTCCATTAAAATTTTTGAAATTGAGGCCATTATTATGACTATTGTCATTATTTTTATTAAATTCGTTTTACAATATTATTGTTGGATATTGATATTGTTAGTAAGAATAGCCCCCAGATGAATTGTCTAATTTCGTTATTGTTTTAAAGTATGAGGAAAGTTTCACTTAGTTTCTCTAAACAACAAAGGTAATCCTCATTTTTCCAATTTTGAAATTTATATACTTATTAATGAGTAAATACTTGCTTAATCTCTATTGACTTAAGTGTTTGTTTAGTCCCTATATTATAAAAAATACCTTAAGACGCCATAGCAATTAAATATGTAATATTTTTATCCTTACTTTTTCTTAGCTTTTACAATAATATTCTTGAGATTAATTAATTTGAGTACAGGAGATTAAAACCAAATCATCTACAAAATGTAGTAGGATTAACCAACAATACCAACACATAAATTTAAGATCACGAAAATAATCCCAGAATCAATCACATTTTTTCAGAACCTTGATGTCTTTCCAACGCGATTCCATGTAGTAAGATTTGTTGATCTGCCCGTACACCCAAAATTTGAAGTGGTAAGAGTTTCCTCCACGGCCGGCTGCCTCGTACTTGAGGGTTCCATCGATATAAATCTTCAGTGTTGATGCATTCACATCATGAATCACATTCAGCCTAAACCATTTATCATAAATGTTTGGCACTGGAATTGGATCCCTATAGTATGAGAGTGAGCCATTGTAGACTCTGAGCTGTAGAGTTGTGGCATGTGGAGGGCTTGCTCCTAGCACTTGCATTATGCACACACCTGATGTACCACATGGCACGTACCCGTATCCTTCAAAATGCCATACATTGGAAGAATAATTGTATCCCTGGGAATGAATTGATGCACCAAAATTAGACCCAAGGGTAAATGTTGGTTTTAGTCCGGTCATTTAGTTCTAAGTTAATTATCTGATTAATCCTTATATTTTTAAATTACTCAAAAGATTTAAATTATATATTTATTTTCATTAAAATCTATTTAATAATTATCTTTTTTTTTGTCGTAGCATATTATAATTGTTGAAATTTTAAGTTATATTTAATAAAAATACTATTTTTACTCTTAAAGGTCATATTCAACGGTTAAGAGAGTGATGACAAATGTAATTTGAGTCATACTTTTAAAAAATATAAGGATTAATTGGATGATTAGTTCAAACAGTAATAACTAGAGTAGTACTTACCAATAAATTAAGTATATGAAAGAAAGCAAACTAATTCTTAAGAGTAAGAGCAACCGAGTCTTTCTTCAAAAGAGCTTTTTTATCTGAAAAAAGCTTCTGGAATGAGAGTTGAAAAAGAGTTGTCATAACTCTGATTATTACTCCGTTGTGGAGTGGGTTTTGTCTTTAAGTGTCTGGGTAGGTGAAAGTTTAAGATCGAGATTGGAGAGGTTGGAAAAAGCTTTTAATAGGAGGGGCTTATAGCTTTATGGAGACAGAAGAGCTTATTAAGAAGTGCAGAGCGATTACGTTAGATGAGGAAGAGGAGGACAAAGTCTCCTTTGCTGGCAAAATGAAAGCAAAGGGTGCTGAAATTGTTGAAAGAAGTTTATTAGGAAAGGTGCTGGTAACGAGGGTGGTAAGCAAGGAAGGTCTACGGGGGGCTATGCAACAAATATGGACAGGGCATTGATAGTCCTTATAAAACCAAAGGGTATTGGAAACATCACAGCACAAGCATTTACTCATACAGCTTTTTGGGTTCATCTTCAAAATTTACCGATAATGTGCATGAATGTAGATGCTGTAATGGAACTCGAAGCTGTTGTGGGAAAAGTTGAAGAAGTAGAATCAGATGATAATGGAGAGTGTATTGGGAAGTATGCGAGGGCTAGAATTTTAATTGATATAACAAAACCTTTGAAGAAGGTTATATTTCTGGAACAAGATGGGGAGAAGAAAATCCCAATACCAGTGCTATATGAAAGATTACCAGACTTCTGTTTCTGCTATGGTAAGCTGGGACATCAATTCAGAAAATGTGTGAAATATAGCGGTCAGCTCAAAGAGGAACTAGCTTTTGGCCCTTGGCTGAAAGCGAGTATAATTTCAGATCGTTTTAAGCAAAATAGGAGTCAGGAAAGAGGAAACCAGTATAGAGGCAAAGAAGCTGGGGAATTGGGGAGCCAAGAACACCATAGACAGCAGGTAACACACAGGAAGAAACCGGGGCAGCGTGGACCCAAGAGAAAACGGGTGGGTACAAAAAGCCAATAGAAATTGAACACGTAGCTGAAGAGGGCATTGTGCAAGCAAACCTGATAGAGGGAATATCAAGACACCAACTTGATGGCTGCCAAAGTCAGAGGGTAGAAGCTAAGTGCACAAAGATTTCAGAGTCAGGAAAAAAGGTAGGAGACAAAAGGGGGGAAATACGGGGGAAACCCAAAGTGAAAATCTAGAGACTGTAGCTCTGACAAGTACGCAAAAGAAAAATTTCTAAAATAATCAAATGGATTTGGATGGAGAGGCTGTGGAGAATGGGTTGGGAAAGATTTTGAAAAAGCCCAAGGTTAGAAAATGGAAATCTCAAGCTAGGAATAACAGTAGAATGGGAGTGAATAAAGTGGGGCCAGTCACTAGAAAAAGGCCAATGAAGGAAGCTAGAATGCCAAGCCCATGTAAAAAAAAGTTGAAAATAGGAAGCCCACGCAAGGATGTCATCACAGGAAACCATCTTCACTCTCCTGCAGCAAAGAGTCAGCTAAGCTGGGAGACAGAAACTATAGAGGTCAAGGAGACAGCTAAGCAAAGCAACAACGAATTATCGGCGGAGGCTGGTTGCCAACCTCACCGACAACCATGAAAATACTGAGTTGGAACGTTCGGGGTTTGGGGAATCCTCGGACGTTTCTCGCTTTGAAAAAAATTCTTCAGGAGCACAGACCACAAATTGTTTTCTTATGTGAAACAAAATTGTTGGCTGCGCAAATGAATAAAAGTAGGGTAAGATTGAAGTTTGATTGTTGTTTTTCGGTTAATAGAAATGGGTTGGGGGGAGGCTTGGCAATGCTATGGAATTCGGATGTAGAAGTAAATATTATTTCCTTTAGCCGTCACCACATTGATGCTGAAGTATGTAATGAGAAGGGAAAGAGCTGGAGATGTATAGGAATATATGGTAGTCCAGAAGCGAGTCAAAAGAGAAATACTTGGAGTTTATTAAGATGGCTAGCAGGTTTATCATCTTCACCTTGGCTTTGTTATGGTGATTTTAATGAAATTTTACGCATGGGGGAAAAAAGAGGTGGTAATGACAGAGATGTGAAAATGATAAATGCCTTTAGGGAAGCGGTGCAAGACAGTGGTTTAGTGGATATGGAATTTTCGGGGAGATTATATACCTGGTCAAATAAGAGATATGGTCAGCAATTGGTGGAAGAGCGGTTGGATAGATGCTTCTGCAGTATTAACTGGAAAGATCACTTTTATGACTTGCTGGCTATTCACTTAGAGACGTAGACATCTGACCATAGCCCAATTGTGATGGAGGTTGTTGATAGAGGCAGTGAGTTAGGCTATAAAAGAGGAATCTTTAAAAGAAGTCACTATGAAGATTTTTGGAGCCCATACGAGGCTTGTCAAAAGATCATCGAAGAGGAATGGTTGAGAAACGAGGATTGGAAAAATAAACACCCTACACGATCTTTTCAGAGAGTAGCTAAAAAGTTTATGCTTCATTTAAAAATGTGGAGCAGAATTGAGTTTGGGGGTAAGAAGAGGAAGTTGGAAAACTTAGTAAACAAGCTGGAAGGGCTGAAACAGAACCCAAATCAAAGGGAGAGTGGCATGGAGATAAAGTCAGTTGTAAAGCAAATTGATAACTTGCTCCTTGAGGAAGAAATTTACTGGAAGCAGCGCTCGCGAGCTGACTGGCTTAAAGAAGGTGACAAGAATACGAAATTCTTTCACTCTAAAGTTTCATCGAGAAAGAGAAAGAACAAAATCTGGGGTATTAATGACGAAGATAGGAAATGGATGACTGATGATGAGGTTGTGGAGAAGGAGTTCTGTTCTTATTTTTCAAAGATATCTCACCACTACCAAGCCCACCCAAGAACATATGCAAACTGCACTTGCTGGAATACATCCTAAGGTATCAGACGAGATGAATGAAAAACTGGAGCAACCGTTCACAGAGAATGAAATCTCAGTAGCCCTTGCCCAAATGTGCCCCACAAAAGCCCCTGGTCCTGATGGTCTTCCTGCTGCTTTTTTTCAAAAACACTGGAAGCTTGTCAACAAAGGTATAATATCTACTTGTCTCAATGTGCTTAATGGAAAAGGTACTCCTGCCCCTTTGAATCACACATATATAGCTTTAGTCCCCAAAATAGAGAAGCCTAAGAAAGTATCAGATTTTAGGCCTATAAGCTTATGTAATGTCATATATCGAATTATGGCAAAAACTATAACAAATAGACTTAAAACCATACTCCACCAGATTATATCTCCCAATCAAAGTGCTTTCATTCCCAATAAGTTAATAACTGACAATATTATCATTGGTTATGAATGTCTTCACAAAATTAGGCATAGTAAGAGCAAGAAGCGAGGCTTGGTTGCTTTGAAATTAGATATTAGTAAAGCCTATGATAAGGCAGAATGGAGTTTTGTTGAAGCATCAATGCGGAAATTAGGTTTTTCTCAGAGTTGGGTGGATTTGATAATGAGGTGTATCATGTCAACCTCTTACTCGGTGCTTATCAATGGAGTGCCCAAGAGATTGATTAATCCTCAAAGGGGGCTAAGGCAGGGCTACCCGTTGTCTTCTTATTTGTTCATTATGTGTGCGGAGGTGTTTTCTAACCTACTGCTACATGCGGAAGAGCAAAATCTGATTCATGGCTTAAGTTTTGGGAGTTTTACTACCATATCACACGTCTTATTTGCCAATGACAGTTTGGTTTTTATGAGAGCAGTTGTGGCGGACTATCAACATTTAAAAATAATTTTCGATTGTTACACTAGAGCATCAGGGCAGCTGTTCAACCTAGATAAATCATCGATGTTTTTTAGTGGAAACACTAAAGCGGAGGAGGTGTCGGCAATTAAAGGAATTTTCAACCTCAATGTGGTTTCTAAACATGAGAAATATTCAGGGTTACCATCTATGGTGGGCAGAAACAAAAGGAGCTTTTTCAATGACGTAAAGCTAAGGGTCCTCAGCAAGATATCACATTGGCAAAACAAATTTTTTTCCAGCAGAGGGAAGGAAGTGCTGATTAAGGCGGTAGCTCAAGCGATTCCTTGCTATGCTATGAGTGTATTTAAAATCCCAATCAGCTTATGTGAGGATATGCAAAAGGCTATAGCAAAGTTCTAGTAGGGATCCACAAATGACAAAAGGTCCATTGGGCTAAGTGGGAAAAAATGTGCAAAGCAAAAATAAGAGGAGGCATGGGGTTCTGAGATTTTGTTTGCTTTAATAAGGCGCTGATAGCAAAGAAAGCTTGGAGAATTCTGCAATTTCCGGACTCACTGGTGGCCAAAGTTTTGCAAGCAAGATATTTCAAACAAACAGATTTCTTGCATGCAAAACTAGGGTCAAATCCATCATATATATGGAGAAGCATTCTATAGGGAAAACAGGTTATCCACAAGGGCTGCAGATGGAGGATTGGTAAGGGAAATAATTTTCATATTTATAACAGCAATTGGATTCCAAAAGGTGAAACGTTCAGACCTATATCAATGCCATCTTTGCCTACTGACAGTTATGTATCTGAGCTGATTGGGGATGATAACAAATGGGATGTGACAATGATTTACCAGAATTTTGGTAAGGAAGATGTTGAGCTGATTACAAGCATTCCGCTTCCAAGAGAGCCTGCTGAGGATCAATTGTTTTGGCGTTATGACAAGCAAGGAAATTATTCTGTGAAAAGTGGTTTTCAGATAGCCCAAAAAATCAAGTTCCCATCCCCTCCCAGTGGTTCAAGGACTACTTCTGAGATATGAAAAGTGTTATGGAATTTTACATTACCAGCCAAGGTGAAGAATTTCATGTGGAGGGCTGTCCAGAATCTGCTCCCTACAACAGAGAATCTGTGGCATAAGAAGATTGTTGCTGATCCTATCTGTCAAAGATGTAAAAGCCACATTGAAAGCATCTATCATGTTCTCTTTACATGCAAAATAGCAAGGAAGATATGGAATTTAGTCCCGTTTGCTGGAAAAATCTGGAAAGTAAAAGAACAACCAATGATATGTGTTATGCAAGACGTGGGAGAGAGTCTAAACAGAATAGAGATGGAGTTGTTAACCGCAATTTGCTGGGCTGTGTGGTATACCAGAAACTTATTTATTTTTGAAGCAAAGCAGGGGGATCCATTGACTACTTTGGCTAAGGCAGAAGCTATCATAGACTCTTACTGGAGGTTTAAGAATCCAAGCCCAAACCATTTGCTGATCAGAAAGGAAACAAGTCAACCAATCTGGTGTCCCCCACCAGAGGGTTTTGTGAAGATAAATGTGGATGCAGCAACAAATCTGGAAAGGCAAGCAGCTGGGTTGGGAGTTGTGGTGAGGGATTGCAAAGGACATTTTGTAGCTGCTGCAGTGAAGAAAGTTCTTTTCTTTGGGGATGTTCAGCAAGCCGAAGCAGAAGCTATTGCTTGGGGATGTCAGGTTGCAGAAGAGATTGACCAATTATCTATACTTTTAAACACTGATTCTCAAGGAGTTGCTGAGTTAGTAAACAAAAGGAAGAACAGCAGAACCCCTATTATCTGGGTTATTTCTGAGATTCAAAAGCTTGTTAATGAGTTTAGTGAGTGCATAGTTGAGTTTACTCCTAGAACTTGTAATGTGCAAGCTCATCAGCTAGCCAAGCTTGCCTTGGAGTATGAAGAAGTTGTAATCTGGGAGGATTCCCTCCCTGATTTTGTATTGTGTTTTCTCAAAGTTTAGTTTCAATGAAGGTTATGATTCCGCTTAAAAAAAAAAAATTCTTAAGAGTAGGCGAGGGGTTTTTATGTAACTTTAGTGGCCACCCGAATTCAAATCTCGAAAGAGGGTAAAAATTGAATTGCATTATATACTCACACACACACACACATCCCCTCTTTCTTTTTAGAAACGAACAAAAAATGAAATAAACAAAAGCACACCAACGGAGAGGGAAAGAAAGAGAAACAACTAAACAAAAAACGCAAAATATTGGAGAGTGGAAAGTGTTCTACAGTGATGGAAATTTCTGTACGAGGTTTGGTGGGACTATTCTTGGATAAAGGCTTGTCTGTTGAGTAAACCCACAGCTTGTGAACTCCATTTAAAAAGCTGTAGCGATTGCAAAGCGGCAAGTTATATGGCTTCTGGGTTTGGTAATTTGATGTGTTTAGTGGGAGTTCAGTGAAACCATGCGTTGGATACTCTGACCAGCAGTTCATCCAACGAATCAAAAGAAACATCAAGTTAATTGCAAGAGCAACATTGTTACAGAGAGCTCCCATAGTTTATTTTCTAGTGGAAAAGCCAAGAACAAAGTCCTTTTTATTTGTGGAATGATACAAAAATATGGCATTGGTATCTAAAAGAGTAGCTTGCAAAGAATCTGATTTTTTAAAGATGATTATATCCTCGGATAATTCCATGTTACCTCCTTCATGAAATGACAATTTTTAAAACATTTTGTAAATTATTATAAACTTTAATTTACCCCATTTTTGTTAAGAGGACAAAAAAACTTTTTTTTTATCAACTGGCCATCCTCATTTTTCATTTATGTTTTGAAAAAAAAAGAGATAAATTAGAGTTTACGATAGTTTACGGATATTTTAAAGATTTTCATTCCACGAGGAAAATAATTCAAAATTGATCTTTATATATTTAATACTTCATTAAGTGCTCTGTAGATTTGTATAGAATTAAAGAAAAGGATATGAAGCAATTGTATATAGAATTATTATTAGGTTGTTTTAATTGTCTATTTTTTAAAGACAATGTTGAGGGTACGAGGAGAAGTTTTATTGATAACAAAAAAAAAAAAAGAAAAGGGGGACATAATAAGGTTTACTTGAAAAAAATTTGGGACGAATTGAAAATCTACTAATTCCATAAAATTGTACGTTTGGTCCGCTTAATTTTTAAAGATTTACATTATAGCCTATATTAGTATATAATTTCTACATTATGGATTTATGGTCTTCCTGTTGCCGCCTTGGTCTTAATGATGTTATATTATAGGCAGCAGAAGTTTATAGCTTCTTCATTTTAGCCCCACTCGAACTAAGTATATAAACTTGAGGTAGTCCCCAACTTATGAGCTAGCTTTTAATGTTGAGAATGACTTAGTCCACGAACTTCTACATGCAATTGTAGAGCCAAATTATTTTACGATACATAATTAAAAGTAATAGTCGACCTACATTTTAAATTGTGTTGAATTCAGCCACTAACTTTTTGGTGCAAAGGAGACATTCATTTTATGAGCATACGGCAAAATTTGATCAAGAACCGTTAAAATAAATCTTCCAAGCATGCGAGTGTTGTATTGCTAACATCTTCTTTTGTTAGCATCCATTTGGTTACATTATATAAATCAATATGCTCTCTTTATTCTCCTTTACTTGGACTGCATGTCTTGCTCATAGGCATTTTGTCTTTAGTAATGGACAAATATACTCCAGTCAATTCTATGTCAATTAAATTAATTACATTAGAGAAAGGGAATCAGAATGACAAAAAGGATATTCCCATGACTTCGCAATTCAGAATTCAGAGCATATTCTCCCCAGATCTTGCATCTTTTTGTATGGATGCAGGTGATCTAATCATAAAAGCATAAATTACGAGATTATGAAATTACGCAAGAGTAACACTATCTACCCTAGCTCTTAAAATTTCATGTTCAAAAATGCCTCCAAAAAGATGGTAAAAATACATATATTGTGCCCATTCAATAAATGTCACATTAACTACATGAAACGTCATTAGCTAAGCGATGGGTTGGATCGTCTTTCTATTGGTGATTTCTAATGAAGATTTATTCGAAAAATATAATTTTAAGAGTTTCTTGCGTGGCTTTCGATGATGTCGGATCATTTTACGGGTTCATTAATTCGCATTTTCAATAGTTCCGTAAAACATCATTAGAAACATCTTTTAATTGTTTCCTTAAAACAAATCAATTAACTCGATAGTTTTTAGATATTACGCACCCCCAATTCATCCCACCCCAAATTAAACAAATTAATCAATTCAATTCCCATGGATTTAACCTTGATCTTTCGATTCACGGCAAGAATCAAGTAGCAAAATTAATTGAAAAATTTGTCGCATTTAATTAAGTTGTTTCGTGAATTATCGATCAAATATGGTAGCTAGCAGATGGATGTTTTTCATCCTGAGAAATAAAAGCTAGTCAAAATATTCATTTCACGTACAAGCCATGCAAAAAATCAATTGCATTTTTTCAGAACCTTGATGTCCTTCCAACGAGATTCCATGTAGGAAGAATCATTATTTTGAGCATAAACCCCAAATTTAAAATAATGAGAGGTTCCCCCACGACCAGGCGCATCATACTTCAGAACCCCATCAACATAAACCCTAACCTTGGAATTATCCACATCATGAATTACGTTCAGCTTGAACCATTTGTCATATATGTTTGGGACAATGACCGAGGCTCTGTAATATGTGAGGGAACCATTGTAAACCCTAAGCATTAGGGTTGTGGCATGTGGGCTAGCTCCAAATACTTGCATGATACACACGCCTGTCGTGCCACATGGCACGTACCCATAACCTTCGAATTGCCAGACTCCAGAAGAGTAATCATATCCCTGAAAAAGTAATCGGACAGATTGAAAAATCAGAAACGATTTGTGCAAATATTTGTTATACGTACAATTGTACACGCAAACAATAGAATTAATCACGTTGCGTGTTGCAAACTACACACACACACATATTCCCCTTTGCTTATGGTTTTTATTTTTATAAAGGTTTGGATAGGTTTTTATTTTCATAAAATCTCACATACTAAACACCAACCATTAACTCTTATTATATTTTATACTTGGGTGATTACAGGTGCAAAGCACATTAATGGTTAGCCAAGGTACACCTGAGCGACTTTTGTCTTACAACTCCTTAATCAATATAATGCTTCAATATTATAGTATGGCATGGAATTGAAATTGATTTCTTTTTTCTTATAATTCAATAGGGTTTTACCACTTTCCTCTCTACAGCTACAGTTACCCATTTGACATTAAAATTTTAGCCAAAAAAATGAAGTGATTGTTTTATGGCTGGTAGTGGGGCATGGGTTGGGTTGGATAGAGTTTACGAAAACCCAATCCAACTTGTTATTGAATGAGTTGAGATAAACTCAACCCAACCCAATTAAATAAAGAGTGGAACTATTGGCACCCCTACATTATTTTTACAAAACCCCACTTTAAATAAAATTACAATTAAGGACAATTGAAAATTAAACACATATAGATTTTTTTCCAGCAAATTACTTAATTCATAATTAATCATTTTCAAAAAAAAAATTCTATATGTTGCTTCCTATCTAATTAAAATAAATTGTACAAATTTAGAATAATATATTGTTCTCTTTTGATTTTTTATTGATTAAATATTTTCATACTTAAAATTACTTTGAAATTATAATTTGAAATATGTGTTATTTCAGCCAATGGTTAACACTAAAAAACTTATCACCCATATAACTTTTTAATTTTTGTGTAGAGTAATAATAAAATTGAAACTAATTAAAAAATAGGACAATAATTCTTTGAGTTTTAACAATAAAACAAATCAAATGAAAATTAAGAACTTAGAAAAGTGTATCTAAAAAAAAGGTGCATTTTAGGAAATAATATGAATATAACTAAAAAGGGGGTTTTATGAGGAGATCAGAGGGGTGTCAATAGTCCAACTCTTAAATAAATATGTTCAACCCAATCCAACGCAACCCTTAAATTATCAGGTTGGGTTGGGTTAGGTTGATTGGGTTGAAGATTTGAAGTCAAATTAATATTAAAAATTAAATTAAAAATGATACAAAAGTTGAAATAAACTTATTGAAAAAAAATATAAAATATTAGATTATGAAAATTCTATTCACTATCTAGTATTTGATAAAGAAAATTAAAAGAATATAGAATGAACAAAACAGAAAAGTACCTTAATTGATTAAGAATTGAGATTTAAGAGAGTGATTTTAGTTTTGGAATTAAAGTTTAGAGCAGTAGATACAAGAACAAAATAATCTCTTTTAAAAAAGAATAAAAAAAGGATAAAAGTATAGATTAGCCATTTCAATTTTTAGGATTTTGTAATTGAAAATTATCTTCTTTTTCTTATTATTATTTATGTGGGTTAGGTTGGGTTACATGAGTTCATAATGATTGACCCAACCCAACCCAACCCAATTATTGATTGAGTTTGAAAAAATTGACCTAATTAACCCATAATAATCCACTCAACCGATCAAAATTAAATTGGGTTGGATTGCGTTGGGTTGAGTCAATTGAGTTAGATTGGGTCATGCCCACCCCAAATGGCTGAGATGAGTTTTTCTATGAAAATTTTGACGTTGGATTTTATAGTGGAAATGAATTTTTTTGTGAAAGTTTTAACATCAAACGTAAGATAATATTATGAAAAATAATGATATATGTACTCAAAATAGCACAAAATGTTGCACAAAAGTCATAAAAGACAAAAAAAATCTTGTCTTGTAAGGAACCTATTTTTATGCTGTAGTTAATCTTTCGTCTTCTAGTAATAATATGCTGTTATTGCAATATTTTTTGTGCACATGCCATCGTTGTATTATGAAAATGATAGAAAAATAAATGATAAAATTGTAAAATTATACGGGGAAATTGTCATTTCTCCTTTATTCAACATAATTTTGCGTACTTACATGTACACGGATCTCAGTTCGAGGACTAGTTTTGCTGGTAAGAGAGTGTGGCTTGTCTGTGGAGTAAACCCACAGCTTGTGAATGCCATTTTCGAAGCAGTATCGCTGATCTTCCGGCACATCATACGGCCGTTGTACAACCAAATTTGATCGATTTAATGGAAGGGATACAAACCCAATCGTGGGATCAACTGGTCCCCATGCATTGGCTTGGTATGATATGAGAACGAAGCTTAAGCATGATACCATCAAGAGAAAATTAATGGAATTGATCATGATTAATTGTGGGAGGTGAAAGCAGATGAAGAGAATTGATATTGGATATAATTGATATCCTGAAACAACCTTTGCTTTTTTATAAGTATATTTACGACAGTCTGGAGTGAGTATTGGGGGATATACAGTGCAAGAGGTGGCCGGCTTTTAAAATTTTTATAAAAAAAAATTTGAACCGTTGATCCCACGTTCAAAAGAAGTATGTAATGAAGTCAATTCATCCATCGTTTCTATTGTTAGATTAGTACTAATAGAAAGTCGAAAATTAAATGATATACAATGTTTAGTTTTAAAAAAAAAAGGATTACATCGAGGGAGATAAGTTTAATTTGTTGTTGAATGGGGGAGTAATATATGATAACTATGAAAAATAAATCGAGAAACGTAGAGTGCCTATAATTAATTATAGGGTAAATGTTTATTTAGTCTGCGGTTTGAGTCAAATATTCATTTAGGTTCTATATATTTAAAAATTACTTAAACATCCATATTGTATATTTATTTCCGTTAAAATAAAATAACATATTTTTACATTTGTTGCATGTTAAATTTATTAGAATTTTAAATTTATTAGACATAAATACTATTTTATCTTTAAAAAGTTAGATCCAATAATTATGAAAATACTAATAGTTATTTTTTTGGTAATTTTTTAGAATAGAAAGACTAAGTAATTTATTCAATTGTAGAAACTAAAGGAGCATTTGTCCACAGATTATATTTATGGACTAATTTAATTATATACAGTTCAGGATGGATGGCGCAATCAGAAACATTTTCTGAGAACATATGGTTGATCAAGAATCGTTGGGAGATAAAGCTTCCAAGTAGGCATGTCAATATGCTCTCGTCTTGCTTATTGTCCTTGGATATTTGTGGTCACGGGCATTTGTTTCTAGTACCCTAGTCAATTCTATATACGCTTAATAAAGTTTTCCTTTTCACTACTTTTCTTTTAAATTTCAGCTTTCACTCTCATCTTAATGTTCTTTTGAAATAAATCAACCTTCATTCTTCATTAAGAAAATTAAAATTACTTTTTTAATCTTTTTAAGAAAAATCACAAATTAGAAACTCATACCCACAACAATCATGGCTATTTCTTTGTCCAATATGGAAAAGTTGCAGAATATTTTGCATGAAGCTAATTTTAAATACCCAATTTGGCCACTTGACCAGCGAAAAATTGCATTTCTGTCATCAACTAAAATATCGCCAAATGTAGGCTAATTGGGTACCTAAATCAAGCCTAATAATGAAAGTCCATTTGGAGCTAGTTCATTATCAGATTGATTGTACAAGTCAATTTTTAATCTAAATTTTTATTTTAATATAGTTTATTTTTTAATGATTAATATAAATTCAAATGATCAGCAAAAGTTAGTGGACTTGCAGGGTCATGGGTCGTGGGGATTGTTAAATTGGCAGATATGCACATCCATTCTAAGGGGAAAAGAAAAAAAAAATGAAAACTGGAGTAGTTAGAGTTGAAAAGGTGGTTATGGAATTAGATGCTCTGTAGCAAAGGACAAAGACTATGATGGTCCTAGTAAGATTAATTAGTTTAAAAATAATATTAATTTATAATGAAAATGAAAATTATAAGAACTGTAGTAGTCAAGAGTTAAGATCCATAACCATTTGGTGCGTTGTGCTTTCTTCAAATTTTCGAGTAATTTTTTTAAATCAAAATGCTATTTTTCAAAACGAAAGAAAAAAAAAGGTGAAATTTTCGTTGACCGAGTATCAGAATGTTAAAGCATACGCAGCACACAATGTTGAGTAGAAAACAAAGCTATTCCATATGTTCAATTGGAAGATCTGATCAAATTGTAAACAAAGCTCGTTCAGAAATTAAATGTGTTGGAAATTAAGAAAACCGTTTCATGCAACATTATGTTTGATCCTAAAGGTATGAAATATATATGTGCACTGATACTATTGTGTGTTTGTTTGCGTACACATTCAATTTTTAATAAAAAGATAAAATTTAATAAGTCTTGTTAGAATAACCTAGTTGATTTAGTCCTAGCTCTTGCAGTTGAAGCAACAAACTGTTAAACAAAAAAAATCAGTGAGTTAACAATTAAAGCAGTAGATAATCAACGTGAAATTATTAACAACAAAATTAACAACAACAAGTGGAATTAACCAACTACAAAACCAGCAAAAAGGTAATTAAAAATAGCAACTTGAATTAACTAAATTAAGAGCAAGAAAGAAAAATAAATGAAGGAAATAAACCAGAGGCCTATAACATAGTTTCCTTAAAACAGATTTACCACTTACTATAGTGCTTTAGGTTTATTGGTAAGAATGCAGTGCAATTATCCGTTAAGCACAAACAGATAATTGGGCGAACACAACAGGGGAGAAACTCGATCAAAAATAGACGTCGAAGGAAGGAAAAATTTTAAGTGAGGAAGCTACCTTTTTATACTTTCATGTGGGTATATAAAATAACATTGAATTTATGAATTCAATATATGCCTTTTTAATGTTTCATCAACCATTTATTTAAACGATTTAATTCAATCAATTGAATTCAAGAATTGAATTCAAAATTGAATTACAAAACAGCCAAATTCAATTCACAAATAATTGCGAAGCTATTACAAAGCCATTGAATTCAAAATTAAATTGAATAACAATCGAGATTTAATTCACAAATTATTGTGAAATTATTGTGTTATAAAATTCAAAAGGAAATTAAGAACGTGGCATGCAAACTTGGATGATTTTAGGCTGACATTTGCATGCGGGAAAGCACGCAGTTATCGGTCTTGGATTCGTTTGCGTGTGGAGAGAGCCTTTATCCTCAAAATTCTTGCTCCTGCATGATTAAGTGTTTACATATAAACACAAACCCCTTGGCTTATTTTTCCCATGTGGGATAAGCCTCATTCCTGAGACAATTTCTCATTCACCCATACATCATTTTGAGTAAACAAATATATATTTTTGAAGTATTCACGGAGTAGAATCCGTACCTCTCAAGATTTTCCACTTTTCTATAAGTGGGACCCGCTCAAAATGTGCCCTCAAAATAGCATATTAACATGTTATTTTTTCAACAATCCCCACATGAATGAAAATTTAAAAAAACAAAACCGCTAAATTTTGACATCAAAACCATTTTTGACCTTAATGAAGTTTATTGGATTGATACATTGCATAGGATAGGTAGGTCTTATCCTTTGAACCTTCCTTGTGATAGCATATTTAATTCCTTGGCTGATAGCGATGTCTTTGAACTGCTCGCCATTAGTGTAAATAATCATATACCACACATAAATATCTCTCCTAACTTGTTGAGTTCTCATGGTTATGTTCGTTTTGGCCTTGAACATCTACACGGTTTAAGAGTTTCTAAGAGCCGAACCCTATCAACTCCTTTGAAGCGCTCCTACTTCTCTCTCACATAGGTGATATCTTAATTAAGAGTAACCCGCATTACTTCGCTCGGATTTATAAGAATCATTAAGAGCCTAGCTCAACCTTTATCTCTCACGGGCATCACTTTGTTTCATCATAGGAATGGTCAACGAGGTAATCACGAAAGTGATTCAACTTTAGTCTTTAACAATTAGGTTGTCCCATTGAACCTAGATCTTGGGATCTCCAGTCAACTAAGTTGGGTTTCCTTTGTTATTAACTAATTATTCTAAGGGTTTCAATCCCATTCCCCTCGATGATTTTTCTACAAATTTAACCCTTTGGTTAGCGGATCCAATGTTATCCTTTGACCTCACATAGTCAATAGAAATAACTCCGGTAGAAATCGTTGTCTAATGGTATTATGCCTAATGTGTCTAGACTTACCATTATACATAGACGAGAGCTGATTGACTATCGCAATGTATACAAATTGTAAAGCTTTGGCCACTTGGAATACTTTCTAAAAAGTTGCGTAGCCAATGCTTCTTCACCACATTTATCTAAAGCAATGAATTGATTCCATTTAGAGGTCTTGTTTGTTTAGAAGACCTCCATGATATGTGCTAACAATTAGTGTAAACACGTAGCCACTAGTGGATTTTAGTCTTTTACATGTTAGCATCACTATATCCTTCTAAAACTTCGGATACCTTGTATAATGCAGCCCATAGCTCAAGTGTATCGAAGATACCTAAGTACTCTTACGATCTGATCGTTCTGGATTACTCGTATAATGTTACGCTAGATCCGGGTCAGTACAGTTTGTTAAGTACATCAGATTGCCTATTATTCTAGCATATTCTACTTGAGAAATACCCTCTCCTCTATATTTCGACAGATGTACACTCGTATCTAATGGTGTTTTAGATACAGTATTATCATCTTTATTAAATTTCCCAAGAATTTTATCTACATAATGAGATTGACTTAGAATAAATCCATTAGAAGCCCTTGAGATTTTAATCCCCAAAATGACATCTGCAAGACCCATGTCTTTCATGTCAAACTTAGACTTCAACATATTCTTGGTAAATTTAATCATGTCATTATCACTCCCAACAATGAGCATGTCATCAACGTATAAACATAAAATGACATAGTCATTTTCTGTTTCTTTGACATAAACACATTTGTCACATTCATTGATCTTAAAGCCACTTGTGATCATCGTATGATCAAATTTTTCATGCCACTGTTTTGGTGCTTGTTTTAAACCATATAATGACTTTACTAATTTACAGACTTTCTTTTCTTGTCCTGGAGCTATAAAGCCTTCAGGTTGCTCCATGTAGATTTCTTCATCTAATTCTCCATTTAGAAAAGCAGTCTTTACATCCATTTGATGTATCTCGAGATTGCGGTTTTGCAATCGCTATTATCATCGATGGAATTTATTCGTAATCAGAGAATAGGTATCAAAATAATCAAGGCCTTCTCGTTGCCTATAACCTTTAATTACAAGCCTAGCCTTGTACTTATCAATTGATCCATCGGCTTTCAATTTCTTTTTGAAAATCCATTTATACCCTAAAGGTTTATATCCTGGAGGGAGATCTACTAGCTCCCAGGTATGATTTTGTAAAATGGATTCAACTTCACTGTTAATGGCTTCTTTCCATAAAGCGCCTTCCGGTGAAGTTACAGCTTCTTTGAAGCTTTGAGGTTCATTTTCAAGCAAAAATGTCAGAAAGTCCAGACCAAAAGACTTTTCTATTCTAAGTCGACCTCAATTTCTTGTTCCTCTTCTTCTTCTTCTAGAGTTTCATCGTTCTCTTCATTTTCAATTATTGTTTCATGAAATTGTCGTAGTTCACTCGATTCCACTCTAGAATTGCAAGGAAACACATATTCAAAAAACGATGCATTTCTTGATTCTATTATCGTATTTTTGTGGACATCTGGAACTTTTGACTCATGCACCAGAAATCGATAAGCACATTTGTTTTTGCATAACCAATGAAAATGCAATACGTGTCAGCAGTCCTCTATTTTAACCTTTTTGTTTAAAGGAACCACTACCTTGCAAGGCACCCCATACTGTAAGTATTTAAGGTGCTCTTCCTTTCCACAAATGGGTTTTATGCTTTCGGGGTATTTTATTCAATAAATAATTAGCTGACAAAACAGCTTCTCCCCACATATTCTGAGGTAATTCAGAACTTATCAACATCGCATTCATCATTTCTTTTAAAGTTCGATTTTTCCATTCTGCAATCCCATTAGATTGAAGTGAATATGGAGCCGTGACTTGATGTATGATTCCATTTTGTTCACATAGTGTTTCAAATGGAACAACATACTTCCTTCTTAATTCTTTGATTTTCCTATTAAGTTGATTCTCAACTTCATTTTTATAAAGAATAAACTTTTCTAAAGCTTCATCTTTACTTTTTAGCAAATATACATAGCAATATTTTGTGCAATCATCTATAAAGGTAATAAAATATTTATTACCACCTCTTGTTTGAATTGATTTAAAATCACAAATATCACTATGTATTAAATCAAGTGGTTCGGTGTTTCTTTTTATTGTTTGAAAAGATGATCTAGTTAGTTTTGCCTCAATACAAGTTTCGCACTTATGTTTCAAATCAATTTGGAAATTGGGAATATGCTTCATGTTAATTAATTTACGCAAAGAATTTAAATTAACATGTCCTAATCTACCATGCCAAGATTAGAAGACTCAAGCAAATAAGTAGAAGTACTAGCTTCATTATTAATTTTGGTTTCACAGCCATTACATTGAGCTTAAAGAGCCCATTATTAACATAACCCTTTCCCACATACATTCCATTCTTTGACAAAACTACCCTATCTAACTCAAACACCATTCGGAAGCCATGTTTGTTCAACAGTGATCCAGACACTAAATTCTTCCTAACTTCTGGCACATAAAGCACATTGTTCAGAGTCAGCTCTTTTCCAGAAGTCATTTTCAAAGTCACTTTCCCTTGACCCTCAATCTCGACGAATTGAAATTCCCCATGAATAGCTTCTCTCCATTGCTAACAGCTTCAAATAAAGTGAACAACCCTATATCTGAGCATACATGTCTAGTTGCTCCCGTATCAATCCACCATTCTCTCGGATTAGAGCCAACCAGATTCACCTCTCAAAACCACAGAGAGGTTTAGGTCCAAACATGTTGAGTGATATTTTCCACCACATTGGCCTCTTGTTTCTTTTTAGCCAACCTGCAATCCGAAGCCTTTTGACCCATCTTGTCACAGTTAAAGCATTTTCCTTGAAAATTTATTTGTTTCTTGGAGATTCCTCCTTTTGGGCCCAGTTTTTTTTTATTTTTCTTATATTTAGGTCTATGTTCAATATCGTTTTCTTTAGCTATAGAAATAGCCCCTCTTCTTTCTGCATTCCTGTTATCTTCCTCAATTCGGAGCTTAACAACCAGCCCTTCAATGTTCATTTCCTTGCGTTTATGCTTCAAGTAGCTCTTGAAATCTTTAGCAGTGAGGCAATTTTTCAATAATTGCAGCCACTTGGAATAGAATCATCCCTTCTGCAAGGATTTCAGATAATATGATCTGAAGTTCTTGTACTTGACTCATTACTGTTTTTGAATCCACCATTTTATAGTCTAGGAAGCGGCCAACAACAAATTTTTTAGTACCCGCATCCTCAGTTTTATATTTTCGGTCTAAGGATTCCCAAAGTTCCTTGGCTGTTCTTTTTCCTATGTATACGTTATACAAGGAATCACTAAGGCCATTCATTACATAATTTTTACACAAAAAATCAGAATGATGCCATGCATCAATTGCACTTGCAATTTGAACATCCGTTTCCCCCTCATTGGGTTTAGGAGCCTCCTCCGTCAAGAACCTCGCAAGGTTCAATGTGGTCAAGTAAAAGAACATCTTTTGCTGCCACCGTTTGAAATTCTGGCCATTGAATTTTTCAGGCCTTTCTGCATGGTTAACAGGAATCGCCACAGAAGCTGGTTCCTTCACACCAGTTTGTCGGCAGAATCAAACAGGGACATACTGAACTTCATCATTGGTTTCAGTTGCCATCTCAACGAACTAAGTTCTGTTTTAAGATTGTTACAAAAAAAATCAGTGAGTTAACAATTAAAGCAGTAGATAATCAACGTGAAATTATTAACAACAAAATTAACAACAACAAGTGGAATTAACCAACTACAAAACCAGCAACTGTAATTAAGCAAAAATAGCAACTTGAATTAACTAAATTAAGAGCAAGAAAGAAAAATAAATGAAGGAAATAAACCAGAGGCCTATAACATAGTTTCCTTAAAAACATTTACCACCTCTTTGTAGTGCTTTAGGTTTATTTGCTTTTGATATTATTATTATCATTATTAAGCACAAACAGATAATTCGCGAACCACAACAGGGAGAAACTCGATCAAAAATAGACGTCGAAGGAAGGAAAAATTTTAAGTGTTTTGTGTGTTGTCCTCGTTGCTCTATCTTAAAACCAGGAAAACCTTTTATTATTTGGGTATATAATCATGAGATAACATTGAATTTCTGAATTCAATATATGCCTTTTAATGTTTCAACAACCATTTATTTAAACGATTTAATTCAATCAATTGAATTCAAAATTGAATTACAAAACAACCAAAATTCAATTCACAAATAATTGCGAAGCTATTACAAAGCCATTGAATTCAAAAATTAAATTGAATAACAGCTCGAGATTCAATTCACAAATTATTGTGAAATTATTGCGAAACTATTACAAAATTCAAAAGGAAATTAAAAACGTGGCATGCAAACTTGGATGATTTAACTTGGATGATTTTAGGCTAACATTTGCGTATGCAAGAAGTGCAGGCACGCACGAGTTCAACCAAATCGGTCTTGGATTCGCACTCTCCTCTGCGCACGCGCGTGTGGAGAGAGCCTCTATCCTCAAAATTCTTGTTCATGCACGGTTAAGTGTTTACATATAAACACAAACCCCTTGGCTTATTTTTCCCATATGGGATAAGCCTCATTCCTTTTTATTTAAATTTCCAAATTTGTGGATTGGATTGGATTGAAACAATTTCTCATTCACCCATACATTATTTTGAGTAAACAAATATATATTTTTGAAGTATTCATGGAGTAGAATCCGCACCTCTCAAGATTTTCCACTTTTCTATAAGTGGGACCCACTTAAAATGTGCCCTCAAAATAGCATATTAACATGCTATTTTTTTCAACACAAACAAGTCAAGAAATTGATTCTCCTACTCTATCACACTCATATAGTAAAAAGGAAATAGTCTCATGGTTAGTTTTAGCTCACGAAAGTTTTAGCTCACGATAGTAACTAGGAACTAATTTAAAATTTAAATCACAAACATTTTTAAGATAACTATTAAAATAGACGGAGTAAGCTTGTTTCAAATGTTAATCAAAATCACAATGCTTGCAATTTTGAGGTCGCGATAATATGTATGTGCTAACAATTTAGCTGAAACAAATTAGCTGTTGCTTAGTATAGAAATGTTTAATTCACACACACATGAAGACACTCAATGGTTGATTTATCTAAAATAAGAATCGTTTAAAACACAATATAAGACTCTAAAAGTTTGAAGAAAAATCAGCTTTTTACAAAAATAAGAACCACTAAAATCAACAGTTATTTTATTGTTGGTTTTGATTCGCAAATAATATGTGGCCTTATCAACCTCTTTAATTTTCACAAACAATCTGTGGTCATACCAACCTCTTTAATTTCCTCCAATCTCATAACATGTCATCAATACCTTTGATGTGATTCTGTATAAAGTATATAAAGTTCTTTGCATTCAACAGCAGGACAAGAAATAAAGAAATAAATAAGCATAAATGATCGTGGGTTTCATTTATGAAATACACACCTATTATCTGTGTGAAGTGAAATTGCAATCAAATGAATAAGATATTGACATGTTTACTGTGTGTGCATGAACATTGCATGACGATTTTTTTTTCCTTTTTTTTTTCCTTCAGCTGCTTTAATTCAAGAAATTTTGGATTTGGAATAAGGTTTAAAATTACAATTAAAATTTTTTTTTCTACAAGGATATGGAAACTTGCACCTTTGATTGACCCTGTTAAACCTTGGGATATTCAGAATCCAATCCGATTCACTCAATCCGTCTAATCTATAAAAATCCAATCCATAAAAATCTGATCCGCAGATTGATGGATTGGATTGAATTGAAATTTTGAAAATATGCAGTCGGTAGATTATATATGGATTTACTTCTGTAAATCTGTAAAAATCTGCAAATCCGCAAAAAAAATTAAAAAAATTTATTTATTGAATTAAAAAAATAAAACTTGTAAATGTGGTGTTACTACTTACTACTAAATAAATAAGTTGAAATATAGTTACATTAAAACTATACATATATTATCCGATAATAATATATAATAAACATAATTCAATAATTAAATAAACAAATATAGTTTTCTAAACAATTAATTTTTGTTGACTTTTATAATTTTAGTTAATTTTCATGCATTGGTTTAAATAAATGAGATTTTTTCTTTTCACTGTGTTATATTTTGAGACTTTGAATGTATTATTCTAACTTTATTTAAACCCTTAATTTATTAAATCTTATTAAATTTTAAATTTGATCAATAGTAAAATTATTTTTATATTAGATTTTTTTATTTAATTAGTTCATAGAATGAACAGAATTAAAATTTTTAATCAGTAAACCAATCCGTAAAATGATGGATTAGAAATGAATTGGGTCAAATACACATTCAATCTGCAGACATATGGATTGGATTTGAATTGAATTCACCAATTTGTGGATTGGATTGGATTGAAAATTTACAATTTGCAAAATAATGGATTGGATATGTAGAACTGACAAAATTTGACATGACCCAATTACCCAACACAAACACGACATAAACAAAAGGGTATGGGTCGTCGAATTTAACACAATTATTAAATGAGTTCAGTCCGGTTTGACACGATTTTTTTCCGTGTCGGGTTAGGGTTAAAGTTCTTGACCCATTTACTCGATCAATGACCCGATTATATTTTTTATTTTAAAATAATTTGTAAGTTCTTGTTATCAAAACTCAAATATTAGAGATGATTCTCTTTTTTATTTTTAATTTTTGAAAAGATGAATATAAACATAATATTTTATTTATAAAATTTTATATACATTTAGATCTTCAATAATGTAAATGTGTAAAATATTGTTAGACATGTATAATTTTATAATATCGATATATAATATTTTATATATATATATATAAAATTAAAACTTTAATTGTATAAATGTGTAATATTTTGGTAGATATGTATATTTTATAATATCGATAAATTATGTATGTATGACAGTGTGTAAATATTTTGATGTAAAATTTGTTCAATATATAAATATTAAGTAGGTTATTGGATAATCAGATTATTTTTCTATGTCGGGTTTGGGTCTTAATATTTTGATACGATTATTTAATGGGTCGGGTTTGGGTTGACTTAAATTTAACACAATACAAAGCTGACACGATAAGAACATGACCCGTTTTGCCAGCTCTATGAATATGGATTGTTGTTCAATCCACAAAATCCGATCCGTGAACACCCCTAGTTAAACATGTACAATGGAGAGAAATTGAGATTAAAAGCGGAGTAGGTGGTGGCTAGCAACCATAATCAGACACTCAATTCAAGTTTCAATGAGTTGTTCAAGGCGGTCTAGGCCTATGAACCCTAAAACCAAATAATAATGGAGAAAAGGTCATAGGTTTAAGATGAACTTGGAAAGTGAGTGAAAGATGATACCAAAATGGGGAACGCGCGAGATTGTAGAGGGAGTGTGCCTAAGGAGGTCCTCATAATTTGGGAACCTAGAGGAAATCTATCGATGCTTTTTCCTCTCAGATAGGGTCATATATCTTGGTTATTTCTCTTTTGTGACCGTTATATTGTCGTTGTTAGCAAACTTGAGGAACAAATCGGTGGAGGTGTTTATCATTTAGGCCCTCGAACATGCATAAGCGATTTTCATTTGGTAGTCCGGCTGAATATGGAAACACTTTTTGAGGTGGCATTTACAATACGAAAAATCATACTTGGTCACCAACAAAACACCACAATGACAGAAACAACAGACTGTAGAATGAACGACGTTATCGTTTTGTCTGGAATAATGTTGTAGCATGATCAGTGCAATATTTTGATGATGTTCAAGTATCAGTGCTCTTTGCAATACTCACATGAGAGTCAAAATATCCATGCTTTTATAACAAATTTGCCCTCCGAAGTGAGCCAATCGCCGCGGCCTCTTTTGATTGATTCTTTCGGGATGCTGAGCTCTCATCATTTCACCCGACGATCATCTTGCCTACTTTTCTGTTTTGCCAAGTGCCACGTGTCATTTGTTTGTTGTCTCATGAAACATTATTCAATTTGCCCCCCCAGACATTGCATTACACATTAAAAAATTCATTGTAAATAGGTGAAGTAGCGTTTTCATATTATGTTGCACTAGTAAAGCTCTTTTCCACCTGTCACTTTATTTAGTTGTTTTATTCTCTGTAAAATTTCTGTTCTTTTTATTTTTAATCACTCTTTTTGCACAAGGTAAACTGCCCGAGTTATGTGCTCTATGATTATGCAACTTGTTTATGCTTTTTATTTGAGTTTTTATGTGAGTGAAAATACAAATTTTACTATCTAACTCATAGGTGGATTGGCCGTGGTCATCTCTACTCTTAATAAATTGTTAGAACTCCATAATGTGACACATATTAAGTGGATGGTCAAATATGAGGCTCGAAAACCAAGTGTCATCGAAGCAAACCCAAAATCTGGCCACCACGCTAACCCCCTCGCGGGTTTGAGTTTGTGATAAATTATAATTGAAGTTTGAATAAAATCTAACTACAGGACTGTAGATGCCCTTCAATATCCTGTAAATGTATATTTTTTTCTTTCTTCGGCTATTAAGCAACAAAGCCGGTGTATGTTAATCAACTTTTCCCAATTTGACTTAAAACATTTTTTCATTTACCACTACTTTTATTACACTTGACCATAGACCAAGATCATAGAATAGCTTTTTGTTTATATAAGCAAAAAGATTAGTTCATCAAACATTTGAATGGATTCTGCCGCGCAGAACACCAAAATCAATAACTTTTTCTTAGAACTTCGATGTCTTTCCACCGAGATTCCATGTAATAAGAATCGTCATTTTGGGCATACACACCACATTTGAAAGCATGAGATGTGCCCCCACGACCATCTGCTTCAAATTTAAGACACCCATTGATGTACACCTTCACTTTTGCAGCATCAACATCATGGATAACATTTAGCTTGAACCACTTGTCGTAGATGTCTTGAACCAGGACCGGACCGCTATAGTAAAGCAGTGAACCATTGATGACTCTAAGCATTAGGGTTGTCGCGTGGGGAGGGCTTGCTCCGAATACTTGCAAAATGCAGACGCCTGATGTTCCTTGAGGCACGTACCAATGTCCTTCAAATTGCCAAACTCCGTAGGAATAATTATATCCCTGCAATAACAATCATTCCCGGGGTGAGTGAAGATGTTTGGTGTTCGAATCACACTCTTATTAAGTAAAGCAACAGTTTAGCTTATATTTATTACCTGTATGGCAATCTCAGTACGAGGTTTCGTTTGGCTGGTGGGAGTATGAGGCTTGTCTGTAGAGAAAACCCAGCATCTGTGAACTCCATCCGAGAAGCAATATCGTTCGTTTTCTGGCAGGTCATAAGGCTTCTGGATGTGATAGTACGATCGGTTAAGAGGGAGGGAGATGAATCCTTCTGTGGGATCAGAAGGTCCCCAACTCTGAACCAAGGTTTTGTGTGGAGCAAATTGGAGGAAGCTCAAGGAGAAGAAAGCTAACTTTTGAAACAAAAAGGCCATTCTTTGTGGGTTAAGAGAGGCAATAATGGCATAGGTAAAGAGTGAATGGGTGTGATGGGATTAATATATGGCTCTATGCAATTGAATGGTAATTAAATTGACAAAACAATATAACGAACACAATATTAGAGCTAAGGTCTCATTAATGAACCCCACATTACTTTTTTGTTAAGTTCCTAGTCCCAGGCCTACTAGATCGCATCCAGATGTCAAGTGAGGGACCATCTCAAACTTTTGGACTAATTAAGTGACTCTGACGCGACGGACAGCTACCGTTTTTTTCCATTTCTCATCACATGTTTTTACTTGTGTTGGAAGCTTGTGCCAAAGTCGGGGGATGACATTTTTGGCATTTGGTCAATTCAAATGAGGCCAATTAGAAAAGTTAAAAGTAGTTACGAGGAAACTAAAATATAAATTACCTAGAAATTTTGATTGCAAAAGAGGTACAAAAATTTTTTATATATACGGACCAGATAAATTAATTGTTTTGAAATTAAAAAAATTTATTAACTAACTAAATATTAATATATTGATAAATTAATAATTTATTAATTTATAAAGATAATATCACATTCATAATTAAAAATTTTGTGAAGTAGAGAGAAATAGTATAATAAGAGAATGTAATGATTGTGTCAAATTATATGATACAATTCTAATTTGACCTTAGTTTGAATGAATCATTCACTTAATAATTTTTTGACTATTGCGTCGCCAAATTAAGATTACAGAGTAACCCATTGAAGATGAATTTTTGGAGGCAGTATATGAGACCAATCTCTCTCTTATTTCTCCTGAGATAATAGTATAATACATAGAATACAATACTAGTTTTTTATCTAAAAATTGTATTTAAAAAAAACAACAATCACCAATGAAATATGTAAAGCATTAATTTTACGACGAAACAAATAACACTGAAAATTTGTTTTACAAATACATCATCGACATACCCATATGTATTTAGTTTCAAGTTAGTCATTTATTAAATTTATATATTAATCAGAAAAATAATTTTTTTAACTTATTGTCTAATAACATTTAATTTAATCTGAGATCGGCAATTTATCAAACAAGAAGATAACAAAGTATCAAAACCATGAACCAATATAAGCCACGCCCAAAGACAATAAAATAATATCTTGTCACTCCAACATCCGCGACATATCTAACTTGATCATATTCTAGTATCCCTGCCCAACGTAAATGAGCCTGCAGCCGCGCTCAAATCACAACTTACCTGCTACAATTTGACGTTTCCCATGACTTAATGAAATCTAATTTCTAAGGGTCCAGCTACCATGCATCTGGTGCATGGTACCCCAGGATCCAGTTATCATTGGATCTAACGCACAACTTGTTTCTGCATTAGATCTAACGGTCATATGGGCCTAGGGTACCATGCACCAGGTGCATGGTAGTCATGGCCAATTTCTAATTACATCAAATACATAACGAATCTTAAATCAACACAAAAACAATTACTCACATTTTCCTCCAATATAAGACATTAGTATTTTGAAATACTATCCCAACAAATTATAAATTAGCTTGACACTTTGACTGCAAAAAGGTGCAGATAAATTTTGGATGCAATATATAACCTTTAAACGAGAAGATAACAATTGTAGCAAGAACATGGACCAATATATCCACGCCTGCGTGGGTGGGGGGTCGGGGGGTGGGGTTGTGGTGGTGGAATAGAATTGTGTCCTGTCACTCCATCACACACATATGGTAAACAGCAAACTTGAGCTTATTCTAGCATCCAGGCTCAAAGTAAATGAGCATACTGCGGCGGGCACATCACAATGTACCTACTGCAATTTGGAGTTCCCCACATCAATAACAAAACGGTACTTGACATCAGACTTTGCAAGCCTTCCCATGGCCGTGTTAATTTGGTCCATCCGGATCAGTTCAATGTCTGCAGCAATGTTGTGCTTGGCGCAAAAGTCCAACATCTCTTGTGTCTCCTTCATTCCTCCGATGTTGCTTCCTCCAACAAGCCTCCGAGCTGCAAACATAAAAAACAAATTTAATACAGTTTTAAGGCGAGGCCATTCTTGGCCCAAGCATAGCAGCTCAAGTATTTAGTAGAAAAATGCAGAGATCTGGAGCTAAGCATGACAAATTTATACGGCTAAGTAGTAATTCAATTTCATATCAATTGTCGATTAAAAGTCACATCACCTTACTTCTACATATGCACCCATACAAAGAGTGACCTGATTTAAAGTTTTTCAAGACACGGCACAATATTAACAGACTCCAGGTACATCAATGCCTTCGAACATCACTCGCAAATAATGATTTCAATGAAACGCATTTTATGAGAACTAAATGTAAACTACAAAGCAGCTACCGCCAAAACTTTCAGCCTTTTAGCTTCTATAAGCAACTAAGAGATATTGATCTGTTAATTTTTTTCCCTTCTTTATTTCTATTTTTCTGGCATCCAGTCATAGCTGTACAGAACTAAAATTTTCCTTGATGAAGTAAAAGAATAGATCACACTTACATGTTAGCCAGGAATCAGAATCAAATGGGCGTAACAGTTTAAAGAAGGATCATACTGGAAAGGACAGTTAATCAATCTTTCAAACATATTAACTTAAACTATTACTAAGGTCAGAGGTTATTAATTATGTAACTTACCCCCAACTAAAGCAAAAATAGGCACCTCTAGGGGCTTCTCAGGCAAGCCCACGGTGACCAGCTTTCCATTCACTTTCAGCAGACCAAGTAGTGGTGCAAGGGAATGAACTGCTGACACAGTGTCAATAATGTAATCCATAGTGCCCATAGCAGCCTGCATGATGGAAACACAAACACACAGTACTTATAAATAAGATTTCACAATATAGATTGATTTCCAGGTTGCCTGGTTAAGTTGTTAATTTCTTACATACCTTAACTTTGGCAGGATCACTGGAAACAAGGAATGCATCAGCACCAAGTTTGCTGATCGCTTCACTCTCTTTTTTTGGAGAAGTACTGATGACGGTGACTTTCAACCCAAAGGCCTTGCCAATTTTCACAGCAACATGGCCAAGCCCACCAAGTCCTGCTACACCCAAATGCTTGCCTGGCTCAGTCATTCCATAATATTTCATTGGGCTATACACTGTGATCCCCGCACACAAAAGTGGTGCACCCGCATCAAGAGGCATGTTGTCAGGAAAGCGGAGCACATAATGCTGATCAACAACAATCAAATCTGAATAACCACCATAAGTTTTTGTTCCATCACGATCAATGGAGTTATATGTAAGTATCATATTAGGACAGTAATTCTCCAAGCCCTGCTGACAGCTTTCACATTTTTGGCAGGAGGCTACCAAGACCCCAACTCCAACCTTGTCACCCTCTTTGAATTTTGACACGTTATTTCCAACTTTTGTCACAGTACCAGCAATTTCATGCCTGAAGATGAACAAGTAGATAGATTACCAATATAAATGTATCTTCATTATAGTTAAAATAATGCTTCTAGAGAGCACAAAGAGAGACAGAGAAGAAACAAAGTAAATCATATTTCTTTACAAACGCATTTCAAAATTGCAACATATAACTGTTTTCCAAGCATTTTTATACATAAGCGGTGTTTCAAAAGTTTAACAAGTTTAAAATAAAAAAGCACAATTTTTTTAAAACTATTTTCCACGTTGAGATGCCATAACTTTCCGAAGTTTGATGTGTCTGAGACTCTGAGTGCAGGCATTTGCACATTCGTGTATATGAAGCTCAAAGAACTTCACAAAGATAAAGCCATGTACAAGTTCATCCTAAAAAGTTAATTTTTGTCAACTTCAGTAGAATAAGTTGAAGATGCAAATATACCTGAAAAATATGGACTACTGACAGAAATAAGTTGGAAGTTAAGTTCAACACCAGACTGGTAATCAGCTGAAGTTACAAACTAAATACCTTGCATTTGACTGCATTAAGCAAGAACTTCATATTCGAGTGGCAGAACCTTCAATAAGAGGAAATTTCCTGCCTACACCATAGTCAAGCTATACTGGAAAATAAAATGCATATGTACGTCGAACAGCAAGGTCTGGACAAAATATTATGAGAAAAGGTTCACTGGAGGTGGTGCAATCAAAGCTAACATTTGACTTTACTTACTTATGGTTGGCAATGAGTGGATATTAAGATAAGAATCTACCACCAAAGCTAGAAGCCATCTTCAAAGTATTAACAAAGTTAAAAGACTTGGCATTTCCAGCCTTTCCAAATTCAGGAATGCACGAATAGATCGGATAAAAACCAAATGAGGACCTTGACTTGACAAAATAGGTTTATACCACATGATTTATATGCTTGTTAGGCATAATTCAGGAGTACAGACTTGAAAATAGATCATTCTTTTTGCCCACTGGGATAGGCTAAGATTCTTAGATTTGGAATTGTAGCATGAAGCTGTATCAAGTAACGATGCTAGACAACTCTAGATTTTACTTTCCTGTCAAAAAAAAAAAAAAAGGAAAATGCAAACTATGCAATTTGATAATTCATGACTTGACTCAGGAGAATGCACGTGCAATGACATTGGATATCCAATCATTAACAGCCAGTTAATTTCCATGTCCAGTAAAGGAACTTGCTAAGTTACAATACAACCAATATAACTTACGGCCCACGTAATATGGCAGTGGGCCCCACTGTCGTGTCACTAGTTTTTGCCTGTTTTGCAAGAGTTGTAAGTTATATAAGTTGTAACTTAGCAAATCCCCCAAATATCAGCCTGCCTTTAAAACAATTTGTAATTATACATGTCAAGTTAATATCCATTATTGGTTTACATGACTATGATTCACATCAAAATACTATCCTCATCAACGCTCACTCTAATTCTTCATTGTAATATTTCCAAAAGAAAATAGACCAACAATCACAGGCCGATCTGTGAGTGGGCCAGACCGGGCCCCAGAAAGATTGTTAGTAGACTTCTTCAAAATTACAAAATTCCTTTTTTGGGCCGTTCTTGCCCATTCACAGGTCCACCTCTGACTGGCAAGCCGAAAAGCAATCACACAAACTTTGAAAAGGAAAATAATAATAATAACAAAAATGAAAAGAAATAAAAGGTAAATCAAGACCGAGTGATATTGGATTCTTAATTACCGCCTTATGAACCTTTAGATAAGGGTAAACATATAAAAGGTAATTCTGATCAACAATCTCCTAAGATGGCCTTCATCACTCAACCATTCAAATTGATGCTTCAAGAATGTCATACCAATTTATATGGATAAGAATTTCTCCTCATCAAAACATCATTCAACAGAAGCCAGAAATATTGGAAGCAACAATAATCAAAGATCTCAAAACAGTTGAATAAAAACAAAAACAAAACGAATATTTGTTATAAAATAGAGTAGAATTAGCATCATACCCTGGAACAATTGGGTAATTGGTGACACCCCATTCATTTCTGGCGCAATGCAAGTCTGAGTGGCAAATCCCACAAAAGAGGATCTTAATAGTTACATCATCAGCACCAGTTTCTCTGCAAATAAAACAACCAAAAAAAATTCACACAACCATCCCAACTGGAAAATATCAAAACTTTGCATATAAAAGACTGTGAAGTGTAAACTCGCTACCTTTTTCCAAAATCTAAAATAATATCTACAAACCCATTTTTTTAAAAATTAAATTACTAAAAAACCAAACTTTATTTAACTTTTATTATATAAAATAAAATGAGCCACTCCCACGAAACATACAAGTTTTGCCAGTTCAACCAACTAGAGTCACAAAGAGTACATATAAACAAATGAAATAATGTCAGATAATGATAAGATGTACCTTCTGGAGAAATGGAATGGGGAGCAGGTTCCAGTGTTGTCTCTGGCAGCCCATCCAATGGCCTTTTGAGGGTGCTCTGTTTCTGGTGATTTTGCCATGCTTTCTCTCTCTCTTTGGCCTTTACCCTTCACTCTCACTTAAACAATGAAATGTGCGTAATAATGATAGAAGATGCTGGCTTGTGATTTCTAAGGCAATATTTGCAAAAGTTGGAATCCGTCTAAATATATAACGGTTTTTGAGTGCCGTACGGAAATTCGTAACCAACCTTTTTCCGAAAAAGTCTTAATTTTTTTATCAAGTATTATTTTTATAAGTTTATTTGTAAATTTTTTACAATAATTTATAAAAAAAATATAACTTGACGGTCTAACATGTTTAATAATTTAGGGTCAGTTTGGTAATAATAAAGTGTTTGGTAGTTTTATTTTTAAAAATATTATAAATTTTAAAAATAATTATAAATATTTAATAAATTTTATTTTTAAATTATTAAAAAAATAAATTAATAAAATATATATAATATAAGATAAAATTTATTTTTATATTAAAAATATGATTTTTATATGTATAAATAATTTTTTTTAAAAAAATAAAAATAAAAATTTCTAAAGATAATGTGTCAATCAAGAATAGATCCACATCACTTTTTATTCCTAGATGCTTCTTTAATGTGGGGGCATAAATTTGTTTATTCTTTTGGTAACCTCCGGAAGAAGGAAAAGCCCAATACTGGGCATCAAAATTTAATTTAAATTTTTTTAAATAAATTTAACACGTGAGATTTTGTTTAAATGGATAAAACTATCTCCTTAAATATACATATTTTGCATTAAAAAAAGTTTTTTCTATATTATATTTCATAATACATGTGCTTTTTTCATATTATCATATACATTGAAATTCACACCAACATATAAATTATAAAATATAAAATGTGATGAAAGATCTTGGGTCCACGTAGAAAGATATAAAAAGCTCATACATTAAATCGTCAAAGCTCCGAGTTGGTGGGTCGATGTGGAAGAATGGGGTGACGGTGGTGACCGTCTTAACAGATGAGAGATTAATTGCGGCTTTTAAAGCATAAACCACTGTAACAACGGCAGACAATTTAAGAGGCGTTTAATTGAGAGAGTCGAATAGGTGACCCCATGACGTACAGAACCGGCGAATCATCTTTAATACGTTCACCTAGATTGCCAGCCCGGAAGAAGAATTTCGGCACAACAGTTACCATCTCTTATTTTTATGTACCATTACTTAGATTCTATTATTTTATTTTTTAATATTTTTACCTCTATTTAATTATAGGACAAAATTACGGTACCACGTGTGATACCATGCCACACCCCGTAAAAATATTATTGAGACCCTTTTTATTTATTTTTATTTAAATTTTACTTCATAAATATTAAATTTATTTCTCCTAAACCTGTGAATCCTTCAACGGCCGATCAACGGTAAAATCCATCTTTAATATGTTCACCTACATTGCCAGCCCGGAAGAAAAATTTCGGCAGAACAGTTACCATCTCTTATTTTTGTGTACTATTACTTAGATTCTATTATTTTTACTTTTTAATATTTTTACATGGGGTATTTTGATACATGTGCAATATTTAAATTTAATTAAAATATTCATAATAGAAATTAATTATATTTAAAAAATAAAGTGATATTTTACATACATAGTGGGATTTGAATTGTTGAGGCCATTGAATGGTTAGAACAATCATTATGTAACGAAATTATATCAATATTTTTTTCACAAAAATGGCATTTTATAATTTTTTTTTTTTTTAACCCTGGGAGGCTTAGCTTAATGAAAAAGCTTGCAAATCATGAAATAACAATATAGTCGAAATTTTATGAAGGCCGACTCAATCTACCATTTCTTCGCAACTCATAAATGAAGTGCTTTGCTAGTCATGTACCCTATAAACGCGTTAAATAAGCATGAGTTATACACTAATTATGATTTTATTTGCTAGCCAGCCAGCATCCTCAAACACTATTAAGTTAAAGGCTATTTTTAACTCTAAATATCTACTTTCAAATTATAAAAAAATTAATGGTTCAAAGTTCGTGTCAAGGTCTTAAAATTAAATTCGTGTCAAGGTCTTAAAATTAAAAGTTAAGTTACAGTCACCCAATTTTTTTTAATTTTAATAAATAATAAATCTTCGCCATAAATTATTTTTTTAAAAAAAAGCAATACTTTTTTTTAAAAAATTTATTACGTCTCTTAAGACTGTGAATTGAATACTGCCACACGTGGCCGCACATTTCAGTATCGTGACAAAAAGCAAACCAGCCGATTTATCAAGCAAAATTAAAAAACGTGACTTTCTTGCCTGAAATATAAATGCCAACCAAAGTCATGACCCCAAAAAAAATAAAAAAACGCACGCATGGTCCAATTTGTCACGGTAAATTCGAGACTTTAATGTGTCAGTGTGGTCCAAGTCCGGTGACGCAAATGTCGACAACTTGTAGGATTAGAATGGCTACAAATTGAAAAGCCATTGGATGAGCCAAGTGTTTTGGGCGTTGCCGAAGGAAATGATCGTACGTGGAGCGAATAAGTTGGCCATGCTGAGGATTTGCCGAATGAGTTTGTGCGCAAAGCATATTGCAATCTAGTTAATTAGTGTAGTAAGTGTTTGTTAGATTGCGTAATATATTGTGAGTGACTGATTTGGCATGTAATTGGGGTCTGGCTTTGAGATAGAACACTCTGCTGAATCTTTTATCTTGTCATCTTTGATAATTGTAGTTTTTTTTTTTGATAGAAGCGTTTTTTATGTAAATTTTGATGTGTGATTTACTTTATTTTTTATCTTTAATAAATTTTTAATATGTGATTGATATTATTCTCTATGTTTATTTTGTTAATATTCATTTGATATATATTTGCTTGCTAAGTTCTCGGGTGAAACCGAAAATTCCCAACAATGCCCTAATTGTTGTATTTTAGCGCTAAATAGTTAATAACAATTATTTTTGTTGTATTGGTTTTAAAAACGCGTGATTTTTTTTATTATTTTATATTTTTATTCAATTTTATCAACTAAAGCTATACATTTATTGATTGATTGGGCAGATAAATTGTCACTAAATTCGTGATTTGACTAATATATACAACTGTGTTGATATTTTAAACAACTCTATTTTATCAACTAAAGCTATACATTTATTGATTGATTGGGCAGATAAATTGTCACTAATCGGGATATAATAAATTTATAGAAACGAATCACATCATCTATTTTATGAACAAATCTCCTCCAATCTACAGGAATAGATTGCTAGAAGTCTTCACGAAGGGATCATCACAAGGTTATGTCGATGGATGATTGAAGGATAATCTCAAAGTTGGAATATCCCCTTAATTCATAAAGTGATAATCCATTGCCTTATTTTCTCTCTCTCTTTTTTCTATACCTATTTTCACACACCCATATGGTACACTATGTTATAATTCAAATAAACTTTCTAGAGAATTCAAATGTATTTATGGTACGCTAGGTGTGTTTTAACTCAAATAAACTTCCTAGAGAATTCAAATAAAACACCAAGTTATCTCGTAAGAATTATAGATAATATCTTCTTCATTAAACTTATTTCTCACGCAACTCAATCCATCATCGGCGCCTAAATCCAACACACTGCTTCGCCCCCATCGTCAGAAGACCTTTTTCTATTTGGCTAATATATGCCATTGCTTTACTCATAAACACTAGACTTGTCTTTTTCGGCTGGGCTACAATCTACAAACATTTATAATTTGAAATTCATAGGGATTCTCTGAGCATTGGTAAAAAAATATACACCTACAGAGAGAAGAGATCTCTACTCCCATATATGAGGAGATATACCTACGGCTATCCACAAATATACAAGAAAAAATTAAATTGAATCCCCACTCAATCCAGTATCATACTGGAACCAATACTTCCAGCAACACTTGGCCAAATGCGAGTCTGAGTGGTAATATTCTTTCGGCTAATTCGAGCCGCATAATTAACATGCTGGCAAACTGGAAAAATGTTTGGGTTGTAGCAAATAGCCAACATCGTGGAGCGGGGATATAATAAATAGGCCGAGGCGAACTGTAGCAGGCCGAACCCAGCTCAGACCCAGGGTTTTAAAGAGGCCTAGTACTTCAAATGCTCGACACAATATTGGCGGGCAAATCCTGACGTGACATAATTTGGCGGGCCAATGAGCAACTATTGCTTTTGTGCAACTTGAAATTCACTTAAGAACCGCAAGAATTAATCACAGGAAGAGACTTTCCCAAGGGTCAAAAGCAGCAAAATACATACAGGTAGCTCTAAGAAAGGTATGGTTCAGAGTGTATATTCAATTGACCTGCGTCACATGTATAAAATGTTCGCACCTTCAATAGTATTCGATTGGTGTATTTTATCCTGTGCAAATATGTTATTTTATATTCAATTGACCTGCATCACACGTTATTTTTTTCTAATTAAATACTCTTTTATTTTACGAGAAAATTTATTAATAAGAAATTAAAAATTTGTTTAATATGGGATATAATTAGTTTTATTTTTTAAAATGTTTGGTCTATTAAAAAAAAAAAGAAATTATTGAAATACGATTCATAAGCAAAAACTTAAAAATAATAATTGCATTTGCTGGCTAAGTCGTGGCCAGGCATGCTGTGGTTTGGACGGAAAATTATTGGGATTGGTTGTATTAGAGTTTTGTGATTTGGGAAAATTAGATCGACAGATTAAGTTGCTTGCTTTTTATTTTTTAATTTTTAGAACAACTTTATTACACTGGTAATTAAATTAAAAAATAAAAGAAGAAGAAAAAAAGAAAAAGGAACTAACCGCAAAAGGAATGGATCAAACACAAGAAATAACCTAATCAATTTTGCCTGGGTTGCTGCTGTCTGATTCCCCAAGGGGGACACTAGGCAATTTCCCACAATCATAGCAAGCAACATTAGCAGTCCAACCAGAGAGAAACTTATAGAAAATAACATCTCTCAAGAATTTCATCAACCAATTTGAACCTGCATTCTGTACCCATCCTGATAGATATGACCCTGTAACCAGCCACGTCACACGCCATTTTCTTTCCTTGACGTATCTCTCTAAAGCTTGAGCAATATCATTGTCTCCTGATATAACAATGTGTCCTTTATTTTTAATTAATGAATTACCAATGTGACGTCCGAGTACCACAGCGTCTTCCAGCGCCGAACAACCGCCCTGTCCGAGATCAGGCGTCATCGGATGCATCGCGTCTCCGGCCACCGTGACATTTCCTTTACTTAGGTTTCCAAATAAGATGTCCCATGGACGTCTAAACATCAATGGTGCCCATGTCAATGTTGAAAGATCACAATGTTGAATAACATCCAAGTACAATGGAGGCAAGACACTGGCATACTTCTCAAGTACTTCTCTTTGTATAAGTTCAGGATCTTTTACTATAATTTCCCCTGAAATGAACATGAAACATCATTAAACCAATGCATTGCCTCATTCTATGAGAAAGTTCAATCACATTAGGAGAGGGAAAAATGATCCAAATCCATGTTTTTTCCCCCCCAATAAGTTCATCATGCCACTAAAGTTTTTCAACTGTTTTTTTTTTCCCCCTTCTTTCTATCATTTTCTGCATTGTAAAATTGTAAATGCCAACCTTTAGGGGGAGAATAACGATTGAGGAACCAATAGACGTCTCTGTCATTGAGGGGAATAAATCCAGCTCTTAAGCCAACATCAACAAATTGCCTTATTTCCTGGTTCAGTCCATGACCATGAGGAAACACAGCCAACCCACGCACGCTAGATCGGCCAGAATTTATGGATTCTGATAATCCCAGCCACTGTGCAACCATTGAGTGTACGCCGTCACATCCAATCAGAACCTTAAACAAATAGTCAAAGGGTAATTAGTTATATGAATAACTCCGTATCTTAGAATGGTAAGAAATTAGGACCATTCTGGTCATGGCAGTAGCAGTTAAGTCTTAACTAATTACCTTAGCTTTAATTAGAGTGCTATCACCCAAATGTATGATAGCAGCGGATGAACCATCTAGTGTTTGTGAATCAATTGCAGCAATCTTGGAAGAGAATTGGATTGTGTCATCTGGCAATTCATCCGCCAAGGCTTCTAGTAAGCTTTGGCGATGTACTGATCTGAGTCCAGATCCAATCCTGCTTATAAGAGATTAGGCAAATTAATGCCATTCTGAATTAAAAGACATAATAAAATAACATTTCGTAATTAAGTAAAATATATTCTTAATTATAACAGATATTTATAAAGTGTGCAATCTATGTATAGAAATCTGATGAAGTGCGTGCCGTCAAGCACCAATAGTCATGCCAATGAAATTTTGATATGCATCCTGTCGTGTATAAGATTAGTATTCTTATGTATATCTCTAACTCTATATATGTATGCACGATCAAGATCAATTTTTGGGTTCCTCTTCATATATAAACCTTGAAAATTAGTTTTTCACCGAATGAAAGCACCAAGTATATTATTATATTGAAAGGTACGGCATTTAAGCAACTCACCCGGATTTTCCGGCATAGGAGACTTCTTGGGTGGCTCCAGTTCCAAGATTTGTTACAAATCCCCTGATTATGAAACTATAGTTAAGCATTTATATAAAATGGTGTTCAGGGTCGGACATCTGGATTAGTAAGTATGATTTTTTTCAGAAACAATTTGATTATTTAAAACCTTGGTAAATCAACTAGATTTTCTGAAACAGATAGTAGGCGATCGATTTTTATTTCTTTTTCATTTTACCTCTTTTTAGGAGCATAAACAGAAGCAAGTTTGTGAGAAACACCAAGAGCATCAAGAGCAAGCCAAGCATTTGGGGAGAGAGTTAAGGCAGCACCAGTAGCTCGAAGCCCATCAGATTTTTCCAAAACCAAGGCTCTAATTCCAACCCTCCGGAGAGCTACCGCTGTTGCCAATCCTGCAATCCCTGCTCCAATTATTACAACATCTTCCTCCACCATTTCCATTTCTAGCTCTCTAGATGTATGAAAATTAAACACTAAATGCAGTGTCTATTATTTGCTTCAACGCCGACTCAAAGTTAAATTTATAAAAAATTGTAAGTGACGAAAGCAGTGACATGCATGAGCAGTATGACTGTATGAGCAAGTGCGCGAATTAGATATAAGATAAGTTCTAAACTAGTGAGCCAAAGTGGAATCTTTATTATGAAAAGTGCCAAATTTATTTTTAAATATTAAAAAAAAATCGGGTTGAATCGGTTTAAAATTAAAAAAAAAATTTGAGAGCAACATGCGCCATAATTTTTTTTTAACAAAATATTGGTCTAGATGGAACTCAATTGGATTGAAATTAAACACATAAATATTATTGAATTTTTACACATTGTAATCAAATTCAATCGGATCAAAGGTAAATTCAATTAAAGTTGGAATTGGGCTTCATTAGTTGGATTGCTTGATTTGCGCCTACATAGAAATGTCAATATAGAAATGTCAAAACTCAGAAGAGGTCAATTCAATTAAAGTTGGAATTGAGCTTCATTAGTTGGAATGCTTAGTTTGCGCTAACATAGAAATGTCAATATAGAAATGTCAATCTTCAATTTTCGGCTTTCGAAATTGATCTCATTTTTATCTCAAGCGAGGGTGAAGTTAAAAATTTTAGTTACAGGGGTCGAAGTAAATAATGTATATACAGTTTAAAAATACTTTTTAATTTCTATTATAATTTAGAGAAAATCATGTATACTTAAAAAAAATTAAATTTTTTACAGGGGCCATGACCCACTTTAATTTCCATTAAAATCTGCCCCTGATCTAAATGATGGTCAATTGGCTTAAATGTTCTGGTGAAACAAGAGATCTAAGGCAAGAATATAGTTAGAAACTTGTTTTCGTTGCGGTACGTTCAACTTATAATACAAACCATGAATATAGTTTAACTAATTGTGAAGGTACTTTACACAATTTGAATAATAATAGAGAATAAGGACTAACGTGCACCGTCTCTTGTTTGATTGCATAACGTACAGCGCCGTCTCTTGTTTGATTGCATAACGTGCACCGCAGCCTCAAATTTATATCACAATTGTGGAGCTTGCTACGGTACATTATGTGTTACGTACGCACCCCAATGGTGGAAGGACACATATGCACAGGAGAGAGAAATTGCTTACCAAATGACATACAATTGTATTTGCATGTGATGAAATACAATGACATACACGAGCAATGACTGAGAAGACGCAATGTTTTTCTTGTAAAATAAGGAACTAATGGATTACTGAAGCAAAGAGGAAAAGTCCTGCCGCCTTTGTTTTGGGCTTGGGGTCAGCGAACGGAACATGCAGTCATTGATCTTTTTATTTTTCATTATCTGTTTTTATTTTTACTTTAATTGATTTTTCCTTCAATCATTGATCTTTAATTATAAAAATGTCAGTACGAAAAAGATCAACATATTGCATTCGAATTCTACATCTACTTCCTATGAATTTTTTTTTTTTTAAATTCTTAACGCGAAAAGTTAGGAAATGGAGCCCAACAAAAAAAAAAAAAAAGTGTCGATGTATATGGGTTATGAGTATTCTCTAATCGAGAATTTGTGAAAGAAAAAGACAAAAAATCGAGAATTCGATTTTGATTATTCTCTAATCTTCTAATCTTAACCCGAAAAATGAAAATAAAAAGACAATTTGTGAAAGAGTCGAAACTATACTTGTACCATCAAAGATGATCGTTCCAACTTCTTGATTTTTAATATTCATTTGTTTAATACAAAGGTCAATCGTCAAAAGATCATTCCAATTCTTTTTGCACATGTTCAAAATTCATATTTCTTTATGTGCATGTGGAGGAAAATTTCTTATTATCATGAATTTAGCGAGATTTAGTAGACTCAGTAATCAATTTTGATGAAGCGGAAACGTTATTAAACTTGTTGGGAGAGCTTTACCTCCCTAGTGGTCTTATTCGGCTCAAATCTGAATTAGTTGAGACGCAATATGGTATTCGGATACTAGATGATTTAATATACCAAAAAAATTTATTAAAAATCTAAATGAATAAAATTAGAGTTTTGAGCCATTTTTATAACAAATCTAAACATTGCGAATTTACCAAAATAGAAAAATCCAAAATATAATATGAAAATTAAATTCTCCTAATCAAAATAATAAAAGGAAAACAAACAACACTCAAATTCTGTTATAAAAAAAAGATAAAAATCCTCTAAGAATCAGGAAAAATAGGAAAAATTTTAAAACTAAAAAATGACAAGGAAAGAAGCGAAATTTCTGGCTCTCCCATGAGGCAGAACGGTTTAAGCGGTTCTAGATTTTGTTCCTCTCATCACAAACTTCGAAACGGTATATTATACGCTAAAAACAGATACACAATAGACTATATCAAATTTTATGTTTGCAAACTAGTTGAATTACTAGTGTTAAGAACAAAAAGTTAATGTTTCGAATTCTGCTCGCATGACCGGAAAAGAAATTGAATTATTGTTCAGCTAAATATTTAAAAAAATCTGCTTATTTTGTATCAAATATTAAGAGAGATAATAAAAGATTAATTATAGTGTCCTTGTTGCATATTGTTAGAAGGTCAATTAAAACTATCTGACCATATTCAAGTGTGGGTATACCACCCTCAACGTATAATCAAAATAATTCAGACATAATTTTAATAAGTAAACTTTGGACTATAATACTAATAGATGTGATCAGTCGCACATATGTACATAAAATATCGGTTGATAAAACAACTATTAGTTATTGGAATAGTGAGTCAATATCACTTACAAATGCTAATGGCGAAAAAGGATAAAGACAAGCATCCTCTTTCGGAAAAAGGACACTTGCACTCTTAAATTTTGGAGAAATAGTCACAAAAAATCGTAAATTTTCAATAAGAGGTATCAAGGTCTCTTTTTAACTATAATATTTTTTACTGTAAAAATCTAAAAACCTAAAATTTTATAATAAATAGAAATATGGCATTAAAATAATTGCAATAATATAAAAAATTTTAATATTTAAAAATATTTCTACATTTTACAATCTATTTGACTATTTTTTATATTAAAGTAATTTTAATAATAAACAGAAACATAATATTAAAATAAATAAATTAGTTAAAATTATTTGAATATTATGTAAAAAAATTAATATTATTAATAGGGAGATGTTTTGTTAATTGTGAAACCTAATTAATCCAAAGATTTATTTAAAATCTTTATCATAAATGTAAATATTATTAAAATAAATATAATAATTTAAATTTTAAAAATAATTTATTATTATTAATCTACTATACAGTATTTGTATGTGATGAAAGCAATGACTTACACGAGTAATGACTGAGAAGACGCAATGTTTTTCTTGTAAAACAAGGAACTAATGGGTTACTGAAGCAAAGTGGAAAAGTCCTGCCGCCTTTGCTTTGGGCTTGGGGTCAGCGAACGGAACATGCAGTCATTGATCTTTTTATCTTTCATTATCTGTTTTTTTTTACTTTAATTGATTTTTCCTTCAATCATTGATCTTTAATTATAAAAATGTCAGTACGAAAAAAGATCAACATATTGCATTCGAATTCTACATCTACTTCCAATGATCTTTTTTTAAAAAAAAAAAAATCTTAACGCGAAAAGTTAGGAAATGTAGCCCAACAAAAGAAAAAAAAAAGTGTCGATGCATATGGGTTATGAGTATTCTCTAATCGAGAATTTGTGAAAGAAAAAGACGAAAAATCGAGAATTCGATTTTGATTATTCTCTAATCTTCTAAAAACAGACACACAATACCCTACATCAAATTTTATGTTTGCAAACTAGTTGAATTACCAGTGTTAAGAACAAAAAGTTTATGTTTCGAATTCTGCTTGCATGACCGAAAAAGAAATTGAATTATTGTTCAGCTAAATATTTTAAAAAAATCTGCTTATTTTGTATCAAATATTAAGAAATATAATAAAAGATTAATTATAGTTTCCTTGCTGCATATTGTTAGTATTGAGAAAATGTGCTATTTAAAAGCATATGTGTTTATTTAATTGTAATAAATAATTTTTTTGATTAATAAAATAAATGAGGTATTTTATTCAAATATTTTAATTGCATTAATATTTTGAGTAAAGTCCATTTAATCATATTATATATATTTATGTGATCACCATGTGAATTCACAGAAAATATAAATATAAGTTATCTTATGATTAAATAAATTATGTTCGCAGTTCATAAATAAAGTTAGACACTTTATTTAGGTATAGACTATAATAAATTCATTGAATGATTTGTCTTGATCATATATGAATTTATTGATGTAGTACGACTACATTGAACATGATCATATATGAGATTTAATTAACCTTGTAATAACCGTCAGACTTATTAAATCTCATAGGCATTGATTTTATTGTAATCTCAATCTTGAGTTAGTTATGATTTCATGATTGTAATTGTTTTCCCATTTGAGTTTCCAATGGGCATGACACACATTTGTAGTCAAGATTACCCAATATCTTAGTGGAAGTAATTATGAGTATTGAAGTTATAGATTAACAATATAGAATTTGTACAACACATCTCTTGATGAGTTTTCAATACTTGATCATAGAATTCTCTGGCCAGAGTGTGTCGACATATTTAATATGTTGAAAATGATAATTAGAGAAAACCAGTAAGTATCAAGGAATAAGATATAATTAAATTGATTGGACAGTTGAGATATCAATTTAATTAATGATGTGGTACAAAGGATTGTGCAGTAAAGAAATCAATGTGCTTGGGATGAATTATTATTCGAGCATACAATTATAGACTATGGAGGTCAGTTCCAATCTTGTAGTGGAGTAGATTTGAAATTAAATAATTGAGCTAATTTAATTACAGTTCTAATTATTGTAGCCACTATTGTATGTTCCCAAATGATTCCCGGGTTAGCTTATTTAATTGACTGCGCCGCTATTGGATTAATATGAAAGATAATTAGCTATTTGGGTTAAAAACCTAAATATATTATTTAGTGGGAGGCTCCATGTAATGTATTTGTGTATAAGGAGCCTTATGTTATTTTACAAGATGGGCCCCCTATAACAAAAAGCAAGTAACGTAACTTTTATTTTTGGATCCTAGGGTTTCACAAAAGAGAGATATAAAAAATACTTATTTTCTCCCAAAAAAAAAGAGAGCAGCCACTTTATACAGATCAGAGAAAAAGATTTTTTCTCTCTCTAATCTTTAGAGAAAATTTTTTTCCTGCTAGTTGCTATTAGTAGTGATAAAGGCGTCCACACATCAAGTACAGATCAAACCTGAATCATAACCTGAAAGATCATTGGTGACGGATAATGATCTAACAAACGTGATGGTGACGGATCGTGATCTAACAGGCGTGGTGGTAACAGATCGTGATCTGGGAGCCTAATTCACTTCAGTGGAAAAAGCGAAGATTGTTCATTTTCTCAGATTTTCAAGGTACGATTTCTAGATTACGAATTCTTATATATTGTATGAGATTAATCCTAAAATATTTTTATAAATATTTAAAAACTGATTTTTCCCCAACAGTTAGAAGGTCAATTAAAACTATCTGACCATATTCAAGTGTGGGTATACCACCTTTAACGTATAATCAAAATAATTCAAACATAATTTTAATAAGTAAATTTTGGACTATAATACTAATAGATGTGATCAGTCGCACATATGTACATAAAATATCGGTTGATAAAACAACTATTAGTTATTGGAATAGTGAGTCAAATACCACTTACAAATGCTAATGGTAGAAAAGAATAAAGACAAGCATCTTTTTTCGGAAAAAGGACACTTGCACTCTTAAATTTTGGGGAAATAGTCACAAAAAACCGTAAGTTTTCAATAAGAGGCATCAAGGTCTCCTTTTAACTATAATATTTTTTTACTCTAAAAATCTAAAAGCCCAAAATTTTATAATAAATAGAAATATGGCATTAAAATAATTGCAATAATAGAAAATTTTTTAATATTTAAAAATATTTCTACATTTTACAATCTATTTGACTATTTTTTATATTAAAGTAATTTTAATAATAAACAAAAACATAATATTAAAATAAATAAATTAGTTAAAATTATTTGAATATTATGTAAAAAAATTAATGTTATTAATAGGGAGATGTTTTGTTAATTGTGAAACCTAATTAATCCAAAGATTTATTTAAAATCTTTATAATAAATGTAAATATTATTAAAATAAATATAATAATTCAAATTTTAAAAATAATTTAGTATTATTAGTCTACTAGATAGATTATATTAGTTATATTAAATTTTTATTAAGTAAAAATCTTTAAAATTAATTTTCTATTATTATATTCAAAGGGTATTATAGTAAGAAAAATGATTTTGATATTTCTTTTTAAAAATTTGGGAATATTTACGCCTATTTCTTCAGATCTTAAGTGTATAGGTGCTTATATACTAGTAGTAGTAATAATAATAATAATAATAATAATAATAATAATAATAATAATAATAATAATAATGGGCCTGAAGGCAAGAAATGTTCAAGAATTTTTCAAACACAAAAAATCTCCCACAGTCCCACGTTTCTCTACGATTTCTTATGTTAACATGTATATGTTCACAATATTAATTATGATGATAACAAACCTTAAATATTTTTTATTAAATTGTTGGAGCTATTTCTTAATAAAAGAAAGCCTTATAACCTTTCTAATCTTTCTAAATTATGTTTATGAAAGATGAATATCTGTTAATCTTAAAAGTAAAAAATGACTTCCTACAATTTTTGGCTAAAACTGTGATTTTCGAAATAAACGGTTCACTATTTATTTTGAAAACGGTTAACCGATTAAATCTAGGGAGTAACAAATTGCTTAAGCTTTAACCGGTTAAGAAAAACGGAAACCAAAAATGCTAAGAAGGCTACTGGAATTAAACGGTGAACCGTTTATGGAAAACGGTTACTCGATAAATTCTAGAATGTCATTTTGTGCTAATCTTTAATAGTTTAGTGAAAACAGATAGCTGAAGTTTATCTTGCAGGTTTCTGAAATTTAATGGCGAAAGGGTAAGCCTAAACAGCAGACCGTTTATTTGAAAATTGGCCCAACGGTAACATTTTTCAGAATAAACGATTAACCGTTAACGGCTAACGGTGAACCGTTTTCAGGCAGACAGTCTGTAACGACTAGTTTTTCAGCTCCAACTATAAATAAACTCATTCAAATTCAAACAAAGGTTGATCACAACACAATCATTGAGGTTACAATCGAAAATACAATCTTCATAGAGCTTTAAACACATTCTTGCTTCATCTATTCACACATTAGGCATTGATTTGTAATCTTAAATATTGTGTGAGAGAAAAATAATTTGTAATCTTTTATTTTGAGTGATTGTAAGTGTTGGGATACACTTAGATTAAGAGACTGGGGATAATCTCTTGTTGTAAGGGTTTATTGACACATTGAAGTTAAATGTAAGCATTTGAAGCCTTGAAGGCATGCTTAGTGAAATCCTCTAGCCCGGAAAGTTTGGAGGCGTGGATGCAGGCCAGGTTGGTTGAACCACATAAAAATCCCCGTATTTGAATCTCTCTTCCCTTATCTCTTTATATTGTGATCAATTTATCTGTTATTATTTTAAATTCGTTTTAGATTTGCATTGAGTTTTGTTTTAGAATTAAATAATTTTTTAGAATCCCAATTCACCCCCTTCTTGGATTGCATAACTAGAATTTCATTTGGTATCAGAACTTGCTTCTCTTGTTAGGACTTAATCGTCTAGATTAAAAGATCCATGGCGGCCCAAAATGATTCAACCTTTAAGGAAGGACAGTCCACAACTAGACCACTATTCTCTGATGAAAATGATTATCCGTATTGGAAAACTAGAATGATAATTTATTTACAAGCATTAGATTATGAAATTTAGGAAGTTGTATGTGATGATCCTTTTATGCCCTTGACTAAAAACGAAGTCGGGGAAGATATTCCAAAACCTTCACGGGAATGGAATGAATTGGAAAAGAGAAAAGCTTCTCTAAATTCCAAAGCTATGAATACCTTGTTTTGTGCACTAGATAAGAAAGAATTTCAAAGAATGTCTAGTTGTAAAAGTGGAAATGAGGTTCGGCACAAACTTAAAGTTGCCTATGAAAGGACTAATCAAGTAAAAGAGTCTAAAATTAGTAGGTACACTCAACAATATGAATTATTTTAAATGGAACAAAATGAGAGTGTGTACTCTATGTATACTAGATTTACGGATATAGTGAACACCTTAGGAGCTTTGAGAAAATCTTTCTCAAATAGTAGAAAGTAAAGAAAATCATTAGGTCACTTCCAAAAGAATGGAGACCTAAGAGAACTGCTATTGAAAAGGCCAAAAATTTAAATACTTTACCCCTTGATGATTTGATTGGCTCTCTTATTTCATATGAAGAAAACTTAGCTGTAGAGAAAGGGCATGAGGAGAAGAAGAAAAGCATTGCTCTTAAAGCTTCAAAAATTGAGAGTGATGAGGAACGTGAATCGGATGATGAGGAGTTGGCCATGCTAGCAAGGAGGTTTAGAAAATTTTTCAAGAAAACCGATGAGCGAACAAAATTTAGAAACTTCAAGAATCAAAAGGAAAAGAAAGAAGTAATCACATGCTATGAATGCAAGAAGCCTGGCCATATAAGATCGGAGTGTCCACTTATCAACAATCTCAAGAAGAAAGCCATGGTTGCAACTTGAGATGATAGCGATGAAGACTCAAGTGATGAAGAAGAGTCGCAAGAAGTATCAAACCTAGCGCTTATGGCAATAGGAGATGATGATGATCTCAATAGGGTAAGTGATCCTACCTATGATGAATTGTATGATGCTTTTAAAAAATTACATGATGAGTTGATGAAAATTGGTAAAAAGAATGCATGCCTCAGAAAGAAAATGCTAGAACTTACAAATAAAAATGATGCCCTGAAAAAATGCAATAATGAGAAGATAAAAGAATTAGAATTAGAGATTAAAATGTTGCATAATAAGATTGCATGTTTTAAAGGTAAACAAAGCACTTATGAGCATGAGAAATCACATGTAGACGAGTTAATGAAAGAGAATGAAGTACTTAAGAAGAACAACAATGAACTAAATGAAATTATGCTAAAATTTACAAATGGACAAAAGATGTTGGATAACATACTTAATTCACAAAAATGTGTGTTTGACAAAGGAGGTATTGGTTATAAGCCAAATTTGAAACAAAAATATTATAAGAACTACTTTGTGAAGAGCACATCTATTAATCGTCAAGTTGTATGTCATTATTGTAATCAAGATAGTTATATGAAAAATATATGTCTAGTGAAAAGAAATGTATATTATGGTATGAAATGCATTTGGGTTCGAAAAAGAACCATTACTAACACTCAAGGACCCAAAAAGCTTTGGGTACCTAAGAATTGAGTTTTTCCCTTGCAGGGCTTGAAGAAAAAGAAAAATAAATGGTACTTGGACAGTGGTTGTTCAAGGCACATGACCGAAAACTATGCATGATTCTCAAGCTTCACCAAAATTGAAAATGGTGGAGATGTATCTTTTGAAGACAACTCAAAAGGAAAAATTCTCTGAATTGGCAATGTTGGTAAAGTTTCCTCAACTGTAATTGAGAAGGTATGTTTGGTTGAGAATTTGAAATACAACTTGATTAGTATTAGTGAATTATGTGACAAAGGTTATAAAGTTATTTTTGATAAATCTAGTTGTATTATTGAGAATTCATATGATGTAAAGATTTTATTTGTTGGAAATAGATGTGGTAATGTTTATATCATTGACATAGAATGTGCATCTACCAATGATAAATGTTTTTTGGCATTGCATGATGATAGCTAGTTGTGGCATAGAAAACTAGAACATGCAACCATGGATTTGATTTCAAAAATTTCGAAAAATGATTTAGTCAAAGGTCTTCCAAAAATTGGTTTTCAAAAAGATAGAATTTGTGAAACTTGTCAATTTGGAAAACAAATCAAAACATTTTTTAAAAACAAAAATCATTTTTCCACTTTAAAACCACTTTAACTTCTTCACATGGATTTATTTTGACCATCAAGGCATGCTAGATTAAATGGCAAATATTATGCATTTGTGAATGTGGATGATTATTCTAGATACACATGGGTATTGTTCTTAGCTAATAAAGATGATGCTTTAATGCATTTAGAATTTTCTGTAAAAAGGTTCAAAATAAAAAAGGTTATTCCATTACTTGTATTAGAAGTGATCATGGCGGGGAATTTGAAAATCATGCATTTGAAAATCTTTGTAACGATTTTGGCATTGAGCATCAGTTTTCATCATCTAGGACTCTACAACAAAATGGAGTCGTTGAGAGAAAGAATAAGTCTATTCAAGAAATGGCTAGGACCATATTGAATGAGAATAATTTACCAAAATATTTTTGGGCCGAACCTGTTAACATTGCATGTTATGTTCTAAATCAAGTGTTGATTAGACCTAATCTTAATAAAACTCCCTAGGAGCTTTGAAAAGATAGAAAACCCAACATTGGCTATTTCAAAGTATTTGGATGCAAATGTTTTGTTTTGAACACAAAAGATAATCTAGGTAAATTTGATCCAAAATCTGATGTTGGTATTTTTCTTGGATATTCAAACATAAGCAAAGCTTATAGAGTGTATAATAAAAGAATTTTGGTTGTGGAAGAGTCTATGTATGTTACATTTGATGAATCTAACCCCTCATCTGTAGAGAAAAAAGTTGTTTATGATGTTGCAGATGGAGAGTTACAAGAATAATCATCAAAGGATAAATAAGAGAATGCACCACAAAGAAATCAAGAGGATGGACAAGAAGAGCAAACAAATATGGAGCAACATGAAGGTACTTCTTAAACACTCTCCAAGGAGTAGAGGTATGTTTCTTTTAACCCAAAGGATGTAATTTTAGGAGATCTCTCACATGGCATAACTACTAGATTATCATTTAGAAATATGTGTGAGCATGCTGCATTTATTTCTCAAATTGAACCAAAATCCTTTGCGGATACTGAAAATGATGAATCTTGGATTATGGCTATGCAAAACGAGTTAAATTAATTTGAGAGAAACAATGTGTGTGAATTAGTTCTTAAACCGGAACATCAATCCGTCATAGGTACTAAATGGGTATTTAGAAATAAGATAGATGAATCCAGTGTGGTTGTAAGGAATAAAACTAGATTAATGACTCAAGAATACAACTCAGAAGAAGTAATTGATTTTGATGAAACATTTGCACCCATAACTAGACTAGAATCAATTAGGATGTTGTTGGCATTTGCATATCATAAAGACTTTATTTTATTTCAAATGGATGTGAATAGTACCATCTTAAATGGTTATATTGTAGAAGAAGTGTATGTGAAATAACCCCCTGATTTTGAAAATGAAAAATATCTAAATTATATCTATAAGTTGTTTAAAGCTTTGTATAGATTAAAACAAGCACCTAGAGCATGGTATGATATGCTTAATAATTTCTTGTTAGATAATGATTTTTCAATGTGAAAAGCGGATACTACTCTTTTTGTTAAGCATAAGAACAAAATATACTTGTTGTTCAAATTTACGTTGATGATTGTTATAGTGCAATTTATGCACTAGTTTTGCATTGTTTACCTCTTTTAATATCAATGTTTTGCACTTAATAATAGTGATTTACTTGTGTTTTATTTTTGTAGGTGCAATTCTATTGATTGGTGCTAAAATTAAGATATAAGATGATTTTTGAGGATGATTGTTTTCTTGGATAAATTATGAGCTTCAGAAGAACTTTGTTGATAAGGCGTGGGCGCGTGCTGTCAACTAAGGACCTGCAATTTTTATTTTAACGTGTTTTTTCTTTTTGGTTATTTTTGTAATTCCAAATTTAATATTTAGATAATATTTTAGATATGAGTATTTTATTTTAAAAAGAACTCTGAAGGAGGAAAGAGAATAGGGGATCAATTGGAAAGAAACCCTAGATCTAATTTTTTTTTTCTTTTCTCTCTATGAAAAGCTAAACCTATTATTCTGGTTGAAGGTTAATAAAGCTTTGATTCATCATTACTGTGAGATCTTTCTTATGCTTTAATTGTTTTATTGCTTTTTGGGTATTTTTTTATTCTCTAAATTATTATCATGATTATGTTTGTTAATTAGATATTTGGCCATTATTTAATTATTAACTTAATCTATTGTCAATTAAAAGATTCTTCGTGTGAAGATTTTAATGTTTGTGACAAATAGCATAGCAGTGTGTTGTGTTATGAGAATAAATAATCTAATTTGTGACAAATAGCATAGCAGTTTGTTGATTAGGATTTGGGTCTTTCTTGTTTTTCAGGCTGTTAATTAATTAAATCTTATGATCGCATCTAGGGTTGTCTATTGATTAAGGAAATAACCAATGTTCGTACCTTAGTTATCGACTAGTTAAGGAGAGATTGGCTATTAGATGGTCTCAGTAGCTATAACCCGTCTATTCATAAGTAGTAATGATTTATATTTGAATCAATGATCAGTAGTCGAATCAAGCTGAGTTAATTCCTTCAACCAGAGCTTTTCCCAATTTGAATTACAATTTGAATTTGCATTCTTAATATTTTAATTTGATTTTTATAATTGTCAACAGTCCCCCCATTTTGCATTTTACATTTTAAAAGGATTTAAATAATTACCTATCTCTGTGGATACGACCCTACTCAATCACTATACACAATTTATTTAGAGAATGTTTTTATTTTTGCTGGCTTCAACAACCATCAAATTTTGGCGCCGTTGCTGGGGATTGGTGTCGTTTATTTAATCTTTTTTATGTTTTACTTGGTGTATGGTTCATTCTTCTCGTACAGGTACACTTTCGTATGATCCTAAAATTGAGAAGACAGCTCGCCAACTGAGATAATAGACGAAGCGAGCTAAGCAACGATCCTCGTCGTCTTTGCCTTCTGAAACAGATACGGTGCTTGATTTGGTTGGGTCATCTAGCGATTCAGAAGAACAAGTGATGAATAGAGTTGCACCTGTAGAAAGAACTCTTAAAGAGGTAGCTGAACAAGACTTGAATCAGCAACCACTCTGCATTCAATATGTAGACTTTGAGGTAAATTTTGAATTAAAGTCTGGTCTTATTCATTTATTACTCAAGTTTCATGGTTTTGCAGGTGAAGATCCTCATAAACATCTCAAAGAGTTTCATGTTGTGTGTTCAAGTATGAGGCCACAAGGTGTGACTGAAGAGCAAATAAAGCTGCATGCTTTTCCTTTTTCTTTAGATGGGCTAGCTAAAGACTGGTTGTATTATTTACCTCCTGGATCGATTACAACGTGGAATGGTTTGAAGAAGCAGTTCTTCGAGAAGTACTTTCCTGGTTCAAGAGCTGCTAATATCAGAAAAGACATTTGTGAGATCAGACAACTTCCTGGGGAGATTTTGTATGAGTATGGGGAGCGATTCGAACAATTGTGTGCCAGTTGTCCTTAGCATCAGATTTCTGATCAACTTCTTATTCAATACTTTTACGAAGGACTGTCATTGATGGATAGGAGTATTATAGATACTGCTAGTGGAGGTGTGTTGGTGAACAAGACCCCTACTCAAGCAAGGGAGTTGATCTCAAATATGACTGCCAATGCACAACAATTTGGCAGCAGGCAAAATCCCACTTCAAGGAAGGTGAATGAGGTAAATATTTCTTCTATTGATCAATATTTAGATAAATTTACTTCTCTTGTGGAAAAATTTACTGTAGGTAATGTGCAACAGGTAAAGACTTGTGGTATTTGTTCTAATATGGGTCATTCAACTGATATGTGTCCTACACTTCAAAAAGAACTCGTTGAACAAGACAATACAGTTGGAGGATTTCCAAGCATGCCTCAGAGGAGGTATGATCCTTATGCACAAATATACAATCCGAGATGGAAGGATCATCCCAACTTTAGCTATGGAGTTAGGCCGTCAGGATTCCTACAACAATGCCCACTAAGACAACCAGCCCCTCCACAGTTAAACTCCAAGTCAGGTATATCTCTTGAAGAAATTGTTAAATCACTTGCGACTAGTACTCAACAATTTCAGCAGGTAAGTACAACAATCATTCAGAATTTAGAGAACCAAATGAGTCAATTAGCGACTACAGTGAGCCGTCTGGACTCTCAAGTATTAGGGAGATTGCCTTCAAAATCTGAGGTGAATCTAAAGCAAAACACTAGTGCTGTCATCCTTAGAAGTGGGAAGGAGTTGCAAGAGCCTAGTAGGAAAGTGACAAAGCATGTAGAAGATGAGCTTGAGAAGAATGAATTGATGCCTAAATCTCAAGATGCGCAACCCACCAGAGCGAAACCCCTACCTGCGGTGATACCTCCTCCTTTTCCAAGTCGGTCTGTAAAATCAAGAAGGAGGAACAAGAGAAAGACATCCTTGAGACATTTCGCAAGGTTGAGGTAAATATTCATTTATTAGATGTTACATAACAAATACCTCGATATGTTAAATTCCTTAAGGAACTGTGTACCTCGAAGAGAAAATTACGAGGGAATGAAATAGTTCACATGGGGGAGAATGTTTCAGCAGTTCTCCAAAAAAAACTACCTCCTAAGTGCAAGGATCTAGGTATGTTTACCATTCATTGCAAAATTGGTATTGTCAGAGTTAAGAAGGCTATGTTAGATCTAGGAGCTTCTATTAATGTCATGCCTCGTTCTATTTATTCATCTTTGAATATTGGTCCATTAAAAGAAACTGGCGTGATAATTCAACTAGCTGATAGGTCTAATGCATATCCTGATGGGGTATTAGAAGATGTCTTAGTATAAGTTAATGAGTTGGTTTTTCCTGCTGATTTTTATGTACTTGATATGGAAGAGGATAACTCCTCTAATTCTGTCCTAATTTTACTTAGAAGACTTTTTCTTAAGACTGCTAGGACTATAATTGATGTACATAAAAGGATTCTCACTATGGAGTTTGATGGAGAGGTTATAGAGCTCAATATGAATGATGCCATGAAATATCCTAGTGAAGAACATTCGGTATTTTCTGTGGATGTTATTAACCCTATAGTGCAGGGAGTTTTTTATTTGGATGTTGAAGATTCATATTGGGCGGTTAAACAATGCAATATGCAGATGGATGAAGTGGGAAAGCAGAGGAAGTTGCAATTGCAAGAGTTGAAGAAGATTATAAATGAATCCTATGAGAGTTTGAGATTTTACAAGGAAAAGACGAAGACATTTCATGACAGAATGATTTTAAGAAATGAGTTTTCTGTCGGTCAAAAAGTTCTTCTTTTTTATTCTAAGCTTAAACTTTTTTCTGGTAAATTACGTTCTCGCTAGGTAGAACCTTTTATTATTACTAATATTTTTCCTCATGGTGCAGTTGAGGTTTGGAGTTTGACCTCCGACAAAGTTTTTAAGGTTAATGGTCATCACTTAAAACCTTTTTATTAAGGTTTTTTGGTGAATATTATTGAGGATGTGGCTCTCGAGAGTCCCCTTTATGGAGATTGATGCATAAATGTGTCTACCCAAAGACATAAAACAAAGGCTCTTTTTAAGAGGCAACCCAAATGATTTATTTATTTTGGTTTTTGTTATATTTTTTGTTTTTAATTTTGATTCAGATTGTTTAAATAATGTTTTTGCCTTATTTTGGCAGGAAGAAAATTTTTAGTTGGGCGTGCTCATGTTTTAACTAATAAGTACTTCTGTGATTTTAAAGTAAAATAGTTTTAAGCTTTGCCTATATGATTATAAAAAAAGTACTTTTGTATTTTTTTTGTATCTCAAGTGTCTCTTATTTTGGCCAGAAGAAAATTTTTGGTTAGGCGTGCCCACGTTTTAACTAATAAGTACTTCTATGATTTTAAAGTAAAATGATTTTAAGGCTTGTTCATATGCTTATTAAATAAGTACTTGTATATATATATATTTTTGTGTCTCAAGTGCCTCTTTTAGTTCAAAAAAAATTCCTAAAATAAAAGTTTTATTTATTTTATTTTATTTATTTTTTATTACTTTATTTGCAAAAAAAATCCCTTGATTTCGTTTATGGTTCCATTGGTTTCGTTTTTTTTTTTAGCGCTGCTATTCTCCCCGAATTTAAACCCCAAAATGCACCCGAATTAAAACACACCGTTTTGGCTTTTGACGATCTCTTTCTGTCATTCTTTACTCTCAATCTCTCACACACTTGCAAAATTTCTCTCGATCTCTCACACACCCGCAACCTCTCTGCAAAATCTCTGTCACTCATTTAACCTTTGCTTTTAACGATCTCTTTTGATCTCTCACACACCCGCAACCTCTCTGCAACCTCTCTGTCGGTCGTTTAACCTTTGCTTTTGACGATCTCTCCCTGTTAAATCTCTCTCTTTCTCTCTTTACTCTCAATCACCGACGGGACAGCCGTCAAAGACGACGGACGAGTCCCAGACCTACGGACCACCGCCATCACTCGGTCGATGCCTCTTCTTTAACATCCACGATCACGTGACAGCTTGCACAAAATCACAAAGTCAACACGCGACACCCGACAGCACCGATATTTCTGCATTTTAGGTAATGGAAATTCCTGGTGATTTGGCAATTTATCTGTGTTACTGGTGATTCGAAATTCTTGGTGATTTGGTAATTTGTTTGCGTGTGATTTGAAATTTCTGGTGATTTGGTAGAAGAAATTTTTGGTTTTGTGTTGTCTGTGTTGTTGTTTTTATTAACCCGTTCTTTAAGTTATATTAGGGTATTAAAAACAGAGTTAGGGTATTCAACATGGCTGAATTTTTTTTTTTTACCTGAACTAATTTTTTTGAAATCTGGCCTTAATAAAACAGCTTTGTAGGTTGTCTAGTTCTTGTAACAGATATGTGTGTGTGTGTGAAATTGCTTACTGGCTGGAATACAACAACAAGTCTTGCTGCTGCAATTGTTGCTAGTGCTGGAATTGATTGTTGCTGCTGTGAGTGTAACTAGTGCTGGAATTGATTGTTGCTACTATGAGTTGGAATTGATTGTTCTTCTTTGTGAGTTTGGAATTGATTATTCTTCTTGTAAGTGGAATTGATTATTCTTTCTTTGTGAGTGTAACTAGTGCTGGAATTGTCCTGATTATATTACTTAAATTGCACCAAACTGTTTACTTTGACCAATTGTACTTGATTGTGTTACTTAACTATTGCACTAAACAATTTACTTGTTTTACAAGATATTGATCAAGTGATGTCATAATTGTATGGAATTGTCCTGATTGTCATTAGCATAAGTGAAATGTTCTGATTTATTTTCGAATTTTTTTTTTTAGTTTTGTAGTTTCAGCATTCAATTAACTACAATGTCATCTAGCACAAGTGAAATTAAAAACTCGCTGCAACTATGTAACAGATGCGGTAATCAGATGGAGTTATTAATGTCGCGTACAATAAAGAATCCAAATCGCAAATTTTGGCGTTGTCAAGGTTGTAAGAATTTTCAATGGGCAGAAGATCATAAACCAAGCGAAGAGAAAATTGACTTATTAGTGGAGGAGGTTAGGAAGTTAGCATTGACTGTTGAGTGTTTGTCCGTTAAATTTCAATTGTTGAATAAACAACTCGAACATATGCAAGAATGTGAAATGCAAAGGCAAATGTATGACGACGAACTTCGAAGGAGACAGACGCCGAGATATGATTATATTAAAATACTTGTGATTATTGTGTTATGTTATCTATTCAAGTGTTATTTTTAAGTTGTTTTAATTTATATTATGTATTAGGGTTTAGACTAGTAGACATGCAATAACGTTTATTTTTTTCAAAATATATCTTAGTTATTTGACTTTGTTATGTTAGAAATTATATTTATTTTAATTGCTGCTGCAACAATATAAATATAAATTGCACATATAGATGTTAATTGACTACATTCAACAACTGAATATTCCATTTGGATTCAAATAATTACAAAATCAAAAAATACATCAAAACACAAGCTAGCTCATGTGTTGGGATCATTAGCCGAAAATTCCGTCCGATTGCCATCCTCGAAATCTTGTTGTAGTAATTGTTGAAAATTGACATGATGAACTCCTCTATAATTTATCCAAGGCTGATAATAGGGGGGAAAAAGGCATGTTGGGGGAGTGTCTGTTGTGCTAGCTGTTGTATAGAAAGGAAAAAAAAACAAAAGAACACAAAGTAATAAACAAATGCCAATGAAACAACTCTAACAATAGGTACATAAAAAAAGAAAATTTTACCAAAGCCATATTGCTCGCATCTGTTGGGATTGCAGTAGTCGCCTGAGAAGATAAATCTGGTGCCTCTGAGTCCTACGAAAGTAAGCAAAAAACATTTAAAATTTATATTAAATTAATTAAAATTGAATTTATATTAAATTAATTTGTATTGAATTAATTAAAAATAAATGTAATAGAATTACCTATGCGTTTGCACTAAATAAAATATTGGTCGACTTCTGTTTTGGCTTTTTAAATTGTTTTTACTTTCTTTGAGAAGGTGGTCGACCTTTACGACGAGATACTACTGGATCCTGTATGATTTCCGTATAACTTCCCGACCCACTAGCAGCAGTTGTATCTCTGCTTTGACAGCGAACATTCAACGATACATCCTTCATTGCTTTTTCGATCCAAGTCAAAACATTTTTATGACTTTCTTCATTTTTTGAAGCAATATCAGCAACATCATAAAAAACAGCACACTCTTCTTTATATCGCTGGTGTTCAATGCTCGAACTTCTCACATCATAACTGACTTTCACTCGACTGTAGCATCTCTGCACATCTTTCCTCCATCTCCGTATAATATACTTCTCAGGAAGAAATGATATACGGTTACGTATCAACACTGCAATGACATGTCTACAAACAATCCCCCTACATTCAAACATTGAACATGCACAACGAATTTCACCGTCGTCTCTTTCAAAAATAACTTGAAAAGTCTTCTCTTTACTCTTTCCATCATTTTCGACGACTTCATATTTTGATCCCCCACAACTGAAAACCTCACTATACATCTTATCCATCAACTGCTGTTGAAATTCTTGAAACTTGGAAATAATGTATACTTCCTTAACTTGTTTTTCCATTGCGAAATTGGTACGGCATGGCATCCGTTGGCTGAAGCACCTAGCATCTGCTTGCCACTCTTTTTCAATTTTACTTTCCATTGCTTTCTCATATTTCTCCACAAATTGCTTCAAAGTTGTTTTTGAGTTAACATACCCATCAAAAAATGCATTCATACTCTCACTACGTTGAGTGGTTGACATGCCAGCCCAAAAAGTCGTTTTCACAAAACACGGAACCCAACGATATCTTTCCTCATATAAACCATTTAACCACTGATTATCACCAAGATCATATTTATCTAACATGTCATGCCAAGCTTCCTCAAATTCAATAGGAGTCTGTGAATCATAAACAACAGTATGCAATGAAAATCTAATGGCATGATATTTTGCATACCTTCCCAGCTTCTCGGGCACCTTTTTAAGAATATGCCACAAACACCATTGATGCTTAGTATTTGGAAAAACAATCTCAATTGCATTTTTCATCGCTCTGTCTTGGTCTGTGATGATTCCAAGGGGAGGAGAGCCGGACATACATGATAGCCATGTGTCAAATAACCACATAAATGTCTCCGTGTCCTCATACGAAATCAACCCACATCCTAACAAAATAGAATGACCGTGATGATTAACTCCAACAAAAGGAGCAAATGGCATGTCATATTTATTTGTAAGGTATGTGGTGTCAAATGTAACAACATCTCCAAAGTCTTTATAAGCCCTGCTTCTTGGATCTGCCCAAAATACATTGTTTAACCGACCCTCCTCATCCAAGTCAAGACTGAAGAAAAATCCAACATTTTGTGCTTGCATTTTTTTAAAATATTTCTGAATTGCAGCTGCATCCCCTTCTCCAAGCCTTAATCGTCTTGCTTTATCAACATGATTTCTAGCATCATTTTCTAAGAATGCGACATTTTCATAGCCACCAGCCTTAACAACAATAGACTTGGAACTTTGAGCCATTCTAATTCCTGCTTCTTCATTTGTTTTAAGTTGTTTTTTCACATAAGGATTAATGGTATGGTTGCATCGATAATACCTACTCTTACTTGGACTTACAACATGGTTTTGTTCAATGAACAAATTTCCAATTACACATTTTCCATCAACAAAACTCCCTCTAATTTTAGCATTGCATCCAATTTTCTGGTTAGGTTGAAGCCGCAAAACCTGGTTGGATTTTCCTTTGGTCTTGCCATTTCGCTCGCAAGCAAATGTCACATATTTCATATTCCCGTCATCTCCTTTTTTATAAGATCTTCGCATCACTGGAAATCCCTCTTGTTGGCCATAAGCTTTGTAATATTCAAACATTTCATCCAAACTATTAAAACACATCCCAATCTTAGGCTCTTCAACTTTTTCCACCAAATTTTCATTAATTCCTTCAGAATTAGCATCCTGTAAATCTTGCAATTCATCCACTTCATCAACCTCTAATTCATCAACGTCCTCCATTATTGCTACAAATTATAATAATTCAGAATATTATTAATTAATTATACCAAATTCATTAAGTTTACAAACAAATAAAAATATAGACTACCTATTATTAATTACTTATCCCTAATTCATTAAGATTACAAACAAATAAAAATATAGACTACCTATTATTAATAACTTATCCCTAATTCATTAAGATTAGAAACAAATAACAATATAGACTACATATTATTAATTACTTATCCCTAATTCATTAAGATTAGAAACAAATAGCAATATAGACTAAATATTATTAATTACATATCCCTAATTCATTAAGTTTAGAAGCAAATTAAAATATAAACAGATATTATTAATTAACGGTTCAGCAAATTAATTATTAGTAATTAGTTATCATGGTTCAGCAAACTAAAACAAATAAAATACAATAATTGACATATAAATTAAAATGAAACTAAAGCAAATTAATTATTAGGAATTGCTACATCAAGATTTATAAATTAAAATGAAACAATTTAATAAATTAATGTAGGAACAATAAATGCTTACGAATTTTGAATTTCGTAGAGGTTCAGCATTTTTAAAGATCCAAATCCAGTTGCCGTTTTCCAGAACCAGCACTTAGGGTTTTGCATATTCGCATTTTGTAGATTTGCAATGAATTAAAGTGAAGTATTGAGTGTTAGATGTTGGGTTGAAACGAAGAGAAACACGTGCAATTAAAAAGGAAAGAAACAGCTTTGGAACAACTTTAGCCTTTCTCAAACACGTGAAATAAAAAAGCAAAAGTGGCCATTCTCAAACACGCGAAAGAAATAAAAAAGCAAAAGTGACCGTTTGGCGGGACCACATTAGGCCAAACGCACCGTTTTAATTGGGGGCGCAAATTCGGGGTTTACTAGGGGGAGAATAGCTTTTCCTTTTTTTTGTGTTTTCACTGTTCACAAAACAAAAACCCTAAAGCCAGTTTCCAGCCGTGCATCCGTGCGTAACCAGCGTCACCAGCAGCCGCGTCTCCTCATCACAGCAGCGCAGAACCAGCCCTCTCCAGAGTCTCCAGCCCACCCGTCAGCAACCAACCCACGCCTGCGGCGTATCAGCAACAAGCACCAGCATGGACCAGCAGCCGTGCATCCGTGCGCAACCAGTCAAGCGTTTCCAGCACACACCAGCCGTGTCTCCCTCAGCACCAGCCTTCTCCAGCACGCCGGAAGCAAACAGCAGCCGCGCATCTCCAATTTCCAGCGCTGCATCTCGCGTCCCCAGCAGCGCAAGCAGCCCACGTCCAGCAAGAACCAATCTTCTCCAGCGTTTGTAGTTCCCAGCCGTGTCTCCAGTTTCCAGCCGCGTTTCCAGCCTCTCCAGCAACTAGCAGCCGCGCCTCTCATCACAGCTCCAGTGTCGGCAACCCACGCTAGCACCAGTCCAGCATCTCGCATTCCAGCAGTCCCGCGCCCAGCACACCAGCCGCACGCGCAAGCATCTCGTGTCAGCAACCAACCCACCTCACCAGCTCCAGCGACCAGCGACCAGCAACCAGCACCGCTACACCAGCCCAGCAAGCATCAGTCCAGCAATCCGCACAGCCTCACTTTCCTCTGTTCAAAGAACCGCTGCTTCTTGTATTCAAACAAAACCCGTGAGTGAAACTACGGTAACAATGCCGAATAGAAAAGCATCAACTTCCAAGTCATCTAAAAAGAAATCTGTTGTAAAGAAATCCAAGATTATCGCTCCCACTACGGTTCTATGGAACACAGTTTTAGATTCACGCTAAGCCGTGAGACAAAGATCGAAACATAGAAAGGGCGCTGAATCCAATCTCGGAGGATGCCTCAAATTCACGACTCAGCAAGAGAAGGAAAGGTACAAAGATATTTCCAAGTGAAAAATACTTCCAGCTAAGTAGATTAATTATCCAACTCTTGAAAAATTGAATGTTAAGGATAATTTTAATTGTTTGATAGATAAGATTGGTTTGAGTCAGTTTGTTGATGTTGATTGTTTGGGTTATGATGAGTTGATTAGGGAGTTCTATGCTACTTTTCAATTTAATATACCGAATGATTTTACTTTGCATACTCCGAATGTTATAAAGTTTAGGTTAATGAGACGAAATTTTTCACAATCTATCACAGATTTTATCCTAGCTTTAGGATTCATTGATGATGATTATTCTTCTAGTGATGCATATTTAGGGACAACTTGTGACTTTAGCGAAAATTTTGAGCCTTATGGTCTTCGGCGTCATTTATCTTCTGATCACCATACCTATGACCCGAGTAAATCTAAGAGCTTTTTCGTACATGATCCTGTTTTGAAATGTGTTCATCGGTTCTTAACATATAATTTTTTAGGAAAGAAAGATCACTCGGGAGTTTTCTCTAAACCTGAGTTTTATTTTATCTGGTGCATGTTAAATGATGTAAGGCATAATCTAGGTTTTTGGTTAGCAGATCAATTTCAGAGTGTGCTTAAATGTTATAGAACTTTATTTTTTGGTCCATACATTACTCTGTTAGCTATAAACTTATGTGTGCTTGCTCCGAACAATAATGATTTACATCCTACTTGCGAAAAGGAATTTTAGATATGTCTTTATTTGAAAGAACAGGTGTTGTCGAATTAAAGGAGGGGAGATTTCAGTTTACTGAACCAGGACCCACTCAACTTCCAAAGAAGCTTTATGCTAGGAGCGATGCTACTTCTGATGACGAGTTTGACGACAAAACTGTTGCCCCACCAACTATTACTTCTATATCTGCACCACCTTTGAGCATTCAGTTAGAGAAAATAGAGCACAGGCTGAACAAGATGGAGCAGAATTTGGCCGCATACTTCGAGAGTGTGGGATTTATCCTACCATTTCCACCAAGCCCATAGACGTTATATGGATCAAAGCTCACAAATCAGGGACGTTTTTCCTTTAATCTTTTATCCTTACGTTTTATTTCTTTATGTGAACTTTGATTATCATACATTGGGGACAATGTAAGTTCTTGGTATGGGGGAGGGATTTTCCCAATATTGATGTCTGGAAGTATTATTTTCACTCTGCTCATCCTTAAATGATTTTGGAGTTAGTATGCTTAATATATTTAATTTTTTTTCTTTTCTTTCTCACCACTCTTTTCCCATCTATCTCAAATTATTTACATCTATTTTTATTTTATCATACTTTTTCATTTTTTCCACACTCACATTTTATATTTCACTTTTTATATTACTACATACATCTTTCTCGCTTCTTATCCTTTTTACCTTTCCTTTTATATATCACTCATACCTTCTTCTCATTCTACACCACTATTGATGGTTGATTCATTTGAAGAGTGTACATGATTTGATGACAAATTTACCAACGTTGTGAAGATTTGAGCCTATGAGCAACCACTTTGCTCTAATTATTTTTGTTATGTGAATATCAATCTTAGTTTGTTTATTCTAGAACTTGCTTTGTTATGCATGTTGAAGCCGCATTACGGGATTTTATGCATTAAAATGATAAGGGCAAACCACTTTTCATTTTCCTATTTTCCTATTTTTCTTCTTTTTCTCCACCCGAAGACCTTTATTTGTTACCTTTGTTGGAGCCTTAACCATTATCTTCACTTATTTTATTACCCATCTAATTCTCTCTATCTACTTACCCTATTTTTTCTTCTTTTTGAACTTTAATTTAAGAAGATTTTTGGACTTATTGTTTGGATATATTTTGTAAATATTCTGTTGCTTTTACTACCTTGAATTAAAGTTTCTCAATTAGATCAACAAGCATTATGCTTGAATTAAATTGTGCAATGTTCATTTCTTTTGTTTGATTCATCATTCAAAAACAAAAAAAAGAGAGAAAAAAAAGGCGTTTACATTCTTGGCGACTTGAGTAGAAATAAGCGTTTTGTTATCATAAGCTTCATTCAATAAGTTCATTCTTCTCATTTTGATCTCCTTTTCTTTCGTATACCGTTCTTTTTCATTTAACCTATTTAACCCGTTACAACCTTTTTAAGACCCTTAGATTTTTACATTTTATTCATGTTTTGTGGATTGAGATGTGATATATGAGCAAGCTTATGGTAATAACATTCTTTGATTTGATTTGAGTGCATAAATGATACCCTAAACACTTTGAGTGCATGGAGTGAAGTCAACGAGAGGGCTCTTAAATCTTGTTGCACTTGAATTTTGAATAAATTTTCTTGGTAGTTGAATGTTTTTATACTAGCTTATGAGATCCTATGCTTTAAAATCCTTATCTCTCGAATGTTGATTGACTTAAATTCTCGAGGTAGGCTTGCTTAAGATTGTTTTCGGATGAGTTGAGTTGAGATTTAAGTGGAGATTTGGGATTAGTCTTGAGTTATATACTTGAGGGCAAGCATTATCTTGGTGTGGGGGAATTTGTTAGAGTGCAATTTATGCACTAGTTTTGCTTTTGTTCTTTTATTTGTTTTTATGTTGTTATATATGATTGTTCACTGCTAAGACTGTCCCATATAATTCCTCCAATACTTCATTTAATCTTAATGTGTAAAACCACTTTGTCTTCTTTTAGTTACTAGAAAAGTTGTAATGTTTGCATTTGCGTAGTTATATTTTGTTGTTAGGCATTGTCTAATTTCAGCTTAAGTTTTAGGTTTTATTCTCTGCATTGTTTTTAAGCTTGATGTGGTCTAATATTTTCACCCTAGCGGTATTATATTATTAACTATCACTAGTCTTTTCAATGAAAAACATACTTTCCATTAAAAAAAAAAATTCACTCACCATAATAAAAAGAAAAAAAAATTAGCTCGGATCGGTTTAAAAAAATTGAGAGCGACTTGACACAATTTTTTTTTTTTAAAAAAAATTATTATTGGGGTGGATGGAATTGTATTCGATTGAACACATAAATATAATTAGATTTTTGCAGTCTGATCCAATTCAATCGGATCAAAAAGTAAATCCAATTTAAATTGGTTGGTTTGCTTGGTTTGGACCAGATCATGATTCGTGAATGCGCCTAGCTAATACAAAAAGTCAAAAGAGGTCAAACCTCAATTTTTGACTTTCCAAGTTGAGCTCATTTTTATTTTAAACAAAAAAGAAAAAGAAAAAAGAAACTCTTCATCTCATTTCCGTAATAAGGTTAACTCTTATTTTACATTGACTAAAATTGGAGAGAACAGAAAGGGAGGCTAACCGCAAAAGGACTAATATATCAGATAAAAGAAAACTAATCTATTTTACATGGGTTGTCCATTTCACCAAGGGAAACGTCAGGCAATTTACCACAATCATAACCAGTAATTTTATTACCAAATGCCCCCCCAACAAAAAACCTATAGAAAATAACATCTCTGAAGAACCTCATCCACCAATTTGACCCTCCATTTTGTACCCATCCAGACAAATACGACCCTATGACCAGCCCTGTCACACGCCATTTTCTTTCCTTCACATATCCATCTATAGCTTGAGCAACATTATTGTCTCCTGTTGTAGCAATGTGTCCTTTTGTTTTAACTAATAAATTACCAATGTGACGGCCAAGTACCACGGCGTCTTCTAGCGCCTGACAGCCGCCTTGTCCGAGATCGGGAGTCATCGGGTGCATGGCGTCTCCAGCCACCGTGACGTTTCCTTTACTCAGATTTCCAAAAAAGACGTTCCATGGATGTCTAAACATCAATGGTGCCCAGTGCAACGTTGAAGCATCAGAACGCCGAACAATGTCCGAGTAAAATGGGGGCAAGACCTCGGCATACTTCTCGAGTACTTCTTTTTGAATCAGCTCAGGATTTCCTGCCTTGTTTTCCCCTGAAACGTACATGAAAAACATCCTTACATTAATTCAATGTCTCCTTCTCGATGGCGTGCTTGTTAGCACGCATGGGACTAGAAGCAACACGAGCTACACAAAACATCAAATCACATGACAAATATAGTGAACACACTGGACCAGAATTTTAGTGCTCTTTGAAAAATGATGGGGTTTTGATCATTTTCTCAGTTACAAAATACCAACCTTCAGCGGAACAATTACAAACGAGGAACCAATAGATCTCCTTATCATTGAGAGGCACATATCCAGCCCTCATGCCCGCGTCGACAAATAGCCTTACTTCTTTGTTCAGCCCATGGCCTTCAGGAAACACAGCCAAGCCAAGCCCGGCTGATCGCCCGGCATTTAACGGTTCCGAAAGTCCCAGCCACCGTGCCACCGTTGAGTGTATCCCATCACATCCAATCAAAACCTATATAGCCAAAGGGGAAATCATATAAAATTAATATACAAATGCTAAACAATCCAAAGAAAAGTTGAGGCTAAGTTCTAGCTTCAGTCAGAATTCAGGTTCCAAGTTCGAACCTCACTAACGTTGGTGCGTTAATTTTTTTAAAAAATGCAAATAAAGCCTTATTCAATTATTACCTTAGCTTTAACTATAGTACCATCAGCCAAATGAATGATAACTGGGGACAAAGGATCATGTGTTTCTGAATCAATTGCAGCAATCTTCGAAGAGAAATGGATTGTGTCATTTGGCAACTCATCTGCCAAGGTCTGTAGTAACTTTTTGCGATGTATGTATCTGATTCCAGATCCATTCCTGATTATAAGAGATAAGGCAACTACCGCCATTAAGAATTAAAAATACATAGGATTCGATAATAACAAGCAAATATGTTCATCATTATATTCAGGACTCTCTTGAATTTAGAAAACTCACTCAGATTTTCCAGCTAAGGACGTCTCTTGAGTTGCTCCAGTTCTAGGATTTGTTACAAACAACCTGTTAAGAACATAATAAAAATAAATGAAACTATAAGATGTAGACAGAACTAAAATGTAGAAAAATTTATACTCAAATAACATGGGTATATCTTTTAGTGCATTTCAATTCATAATTTTTATTTCTCCATATGTTATTAAAAAAAAATGCAACGATTACCATTTTATTCATAGTGTCACGTTCAAGTGTGAATGCCCACGCGTCTTTGTATTATTATAAAAATATTTTACATACCTTTCATAATATTATGCACATGTATAAGGACCAGTCAGCAAGAAATTTCATACAGACGTCACTAAATATCTTGGGCATTGAATGAAGGCAAGACCATACCAATGCGAGATTCTAAAGCTATAATTCAAAGAAATTTTAAATTATACCTCTCAACAGGATCATAAATGGAAGCAAGCTTGTGAGAAACACCAAGAGCATCAAGAGCAAGCCAAGCGTTTGGGGCAAAATTTATGGCAGCACCAGTGCCTCGGAGCCCATCCGATTTTTCTAAAACCAAGGGTTTAATTCCAAGTCTCTTGAGAGCCAACGCCGTTGCCAATCCTGCTATCCCTGCTCCAATTATTACAACATCTTTTTCAACCGTTTCCATGATCTCTCTAATTTAGTGCAGCACTGTCTCTTGTTTGATTGCATAATGCGCAACGCAGCCTCAAATTTATATCACAATTGCAATTGTACGTGATGAAAGCAATGACATACACGTGTAATGACTGAGAACACGCAATGTTTTTCTGGTAAAACAAGGAACTAATGAGTTACCGAAGGAAAGGGGAAAAGTCCAGCCGCCTTTGTTTTGGGCTTGAGGTCAGCGAATCAGAACATGCAATCATTGATCTTTTTATTTTTCATTATCTGTTTTTTACTTTAATTGATTTTTCATTGAAACAAAAATTTCATTTCAATTTGATACTCGTAATTAGAATCTCCAGAATCAGCTAAATTTACTGGTGCAATTTAAGGGAGTTGTATTTAATTTTTAATATTGATGTTTTAAAAAGTACGAATGGTAGTAATTATAAAAATGTGAGTACCAAAAAAGATCAACACATTGCATTCAAATTCTACATCTACTTCTAAAAATTGAAAAAAAAAATCAACACTCACAATGCACAAATGAAGAGAGGAGGTCTGGTTAACACTTACAATGAAATTTTTATTCACCTTAATTTATTTTTCATCGATCTTAAATTTATTGATATTGTAAGATCGATCCAAAAATAAATCAACTTTAGGATCATAAATTTTCAATGACGACATTTCCATTTTTTTTCATCTTTTTAATTGAATGTCCAAATTTTCTGTTAACTTTTCTAACCTGGGCTCATAATTTCATTTAAAAAGAAATTTGAGATCTGCTAAACAAAATTTTACTTTTAAAAAGTTAGAAAATATACCCCAAAAAAAAAAAAAGTGTCGATGCATATGGGTTATGACTTTTCTTATTTGCCTTCTGCTGAATATACATGTCAATTAACTAGAAGTCGAAAATTCGATTTTGAAGTTTTCTAGACTCAACACAAAATGAAAAGAAAAAGAAAAAGTCAAAGAGTCAAAAGCATACTGGGACCTCCAAAGTTGATCTTTCCAACTCCTTGACTTTTAAGATTCATCTCTTTAAAACAAAGATCAATCGTCAAAAGACCATTCCAATTTTTTTTTTTCACATGTTCAAAAATTCTTATTTCTTTATGTGTAGAGGAAATTTCTTACTAAACATGAATTTATGGAGAATTAGGAGGAAAAAAAAATCAATTTTATAAACACTACCTAATTGAGTTAATACAATTTTTAATATTAAAAATAAGAATTCTAAGTTTTAAATTCTGCTTAAGTGGTTGAGAAAGAAATTGAATTATCGTTAGATTAAACTCAAAAAAATAATAAAAACTTATTTTGTGTCAAAATTTGAGAAAATGTAATAACAAAGGATTAATTATGATATCCTTATCTCACAGCCTAAGTACTATCAGACAGTTAGAAAGTCAATTAAAATTAATAAAATCTAATTGTTTAGTATTTAGGCTGTAGTTATACTATCTTTAAGATATTATAATCGAAAGAATTTAAATATAACTTTTATACATAAATTTTGGATTATAATATTAATAGATACGTGATCATTCACACATATGTACACAAAGTATCGGTTGATAAAACTACTATGTATTAGTTATTGGAATATGAGTTTGATACAGCTTGCCAACGCTAATGGCACAACAAAGGATAAAGATAAGCATATTTATTTGGATATAATAATTGGCCTAATCATTCAAAATAGGCCTACAGGCATGTGATGATCATGAATTTCCAAAACCTGTAACATCTCTCACTGTCCCACCTCCCCCTACGAATTCTTTGACTAACCTCACCATCCTTTTCCCCCCGTCACCCCTTCACAAGAGGCCTACTTTTTTTTTTAATTACACATATTAATACTTAAATTATAATTTATATTTAATGAAATTAATATATTAATTTTTATAATTAAATAATTATTAGAATTATTTTATAAATTTTATATCACACAATATAAATTTTAACCCTTTTTAATATTCAAAAAATATCTACTTTATTTATATTTTAAAAAAAATTATCTTTACTTAAATTCAATAATAAAGTTAACTTCTACAAAATATCATGGGAGTTTAAACAAACTCGTGTCCTCACCATTATAAAATTTCTCAATGGCCTACTTAAAGGGTTAATCATAAATCTAAACAATTATTATTAAAATTGAAGCTCAATTTAAGCACTATAATTAGACCCCTTAAATCGTCATCATGATGCGAAATATTGCTGCCCATTTGTCCTATCGCAGTTGCAGACTCAAGACAGCTTGTTCTGTTTCCACGTGCTAGCAACAAACTTTTATCCAAAAAGTGAGGTCAAAATCATAATTGAAGGAGGCATCCTCCATTATGTGCGGATTGCTTATCCTTATAATCCAAAGGCCAAGGCAGATAGATAAGTTTTAATAAGGTAAAAATAGTAGTTCATTTTAAAATTAATCAGCGTTCTTTTGCTAGTCATTTGAATTCAAATTCCGAGATGTACAGTAATAAGAGTTAAAAAATTATTTGGAGTTGCCCATCTTATACTTTTTTTCAAAAATATGAAAAGAAAAAAATGGTAAGTCAATTTTTCTATTTTGGCTTAATTGTTTTCAATCATACAATGTCTAATAATTTTCAACGTTCCGAACCAAGCTAAACCGACTAAATTTTAGTAGAAATATGAATTGAACCAAAATTGATCCAGTCTAGTTCGGTTCGAATTTTTTTGCTTTTTAACCTTCTAAAATCTTCATTTCTTTTTGGATTGTTCGGTTTTCGATTCATATTCAACAAAACTGGTCGGTTTTTTCTCAATAAAATAACTTAACCAAGCCACAAGGTGCAGTTCCTCGGTGTTTTTTACCCACTCTATGTGAGACAACTAAATGATTGGAAGTAAGGGTGGGCACGGTTTTTTGTTAAATCGAGCTAAACTGAATTAACTTTTTAAAAAATATAAATTGAACTAGATGGGTTCACTTCCGTTTTTTTTTTTCAATTTTTTTCTCTAAATCTTTTGTTCTTTTGATTTTTTTTAGTTTTTGAATTTTTAACCGATCAGGTTTTTTATAGTTTATAGGTCAACTGAAACCGAACTGATACTGTTAACTCAATTTGGTTCACTCAGTGGCTCAATTTTTTTAATTACCCACCCCTAATTGAAACTAAATTATATTCAATGTTCAGTCAAAAAATAAACACGCTTATACACAAAAAGTTCATCTATATTGTTTTTCATGTTCTTTTTAATTTTCATCCATTAGTAACTTTTTTTCTTAATTTATGATGAGTTTGTATGAGTTCAATTGACAAGCATTTATCAATAGCCAATCTTTTAATTTGACTAAAAAAATATTTCCTTTTCTTGAAAGTCAACCTTTTTTAATTGAGGTTTTGGCTAACCCAAATCAATATTTCATCCTACCTTCTTTAGAATTCAAATATCAATAACTAGTTAAGTGGAACTGTTTGAAAACCATTCAGTTAGATCCTCGGGTGGAACTTTTCAAAATCTAATCTATTTTACTAAAGCCTATTGACATAATTTCAATTGATCTCAAGGGATTGACTTGACTTGTAGATGGATTAATCTCGTAAGACCTCTCTATAGTAATGCCCTGTATATAAATAACCTCTATGTAGTTGTAAAAAAAATTTAATCATAATTTGGGTCCATTATAAATAAAAATAAACTCCATATTATAATAAGTTATAAGTTTTTTAGATTTCATCTTAAGTAACTTGCCTCTATTATTCCCATAATTATTTATGTATTGCAAAAGTATATATGTTATAGTAAAAGTTTAACATGGAATAAAATATTTTTGTAAAGTTATTTGACACAGTTATTTTTTAGAGTTTTTACTTCATTTTTAAACTTGCAGATACATTATAACTCGCTTATACAGACACCTTCTTATTGAAACTAAAATATTTTTATCTTTTATAGCATCTTTAGAGCTTCATGGGATTCACATGTTACATTAAATAATTATCAATGTAATTACTTCTACATCACTTACATAGTTGCATTAAGGACAATAATTCAAAATAATAACTTTTGAACTTAACCCCTACTAAGTTATAATCTCCTTATAACAATAAAATCAGTTGTTTTCAACAATATAACTATAGAAATGTTTTACAGTATTATGTAATAAAAAACCAATAGTTGAACTATTGGCACCTCTTTGGAAACCTCTTAAAATCCCTATAAGAATTTTATAATTTTGACCCTTATATACTAAAATTACATTAAAAAAATAAAAATATATCTTATTGAACCCACACATTCTTGTCTCGCAATACAAGATCGTAGAAAAGCCACATTGTGCACTCAAGAATCAAGATGATGAATGCAATAATGGAGAATAAGATGTATGACAGAGCGAGATAATAGAAGCGGTTTATCTGCAGAACAAAACTAATCACTTGACTAAAAGACGCGAATGCATGATCTAAGTTTGATATGGGGATGAAAGTTGGACAAAATAGCCCAGCCGCATAGATTGGGTTTAGATATAAGCTAAAAAATTCAAAATCTGTACAGATTGGGCCTGAATAAGGACCTAGGAAAAAAGCCTAGGCCAAACCCAAGCTTTTTAATTTATAAATAAAAATAAATTAAATTTAAATAAAATAAAATAAACTTATATTATTAAATTAATATGTTTTTATATCAGTATTTGTGATTTATTATGTTGTGTTACAATATTTTGTATATTGTATGATTATTCTATCATGTATTACTTAATTATCTTTAATTTAAATTTTCTACTTTATTAAAAAATTATATTTAATGAAAAAGCCCAAGCTCAGCCCAAGCTCAACTTGGACAGGCTTTTGAATAGACTAGGCTTGTTATCAATAATATGGGCTTGCAAAAGCTTGACCCAAGTCCATATTTGCCAACCCTAATTGGAGTAGTGAATAACTCTATCAAACAAATTTGACTTTGTGATGGACCTGATATTCTTCTAATATAAATGACATAACATGTGAGATTTTTATAATAACACTCAACAACATGAAGTTAAAAATAAAGAATCCATGAAGGAACAAATAGAGAGGGATTTAATTGATGAAAAAATTATGGGAATAATAACAAGTCCATCTTATTTATAATAGGGTTGTAAAGCAGTTGAATTCAAACACTTGCAGAATGAAACGGTAGCGTTTAGAGCAAAAGTTATAACTGTTATAAAGTCACGTGAGTAAGCTCGTGATCTTCATAAGTGAAATGGTGCCAAGCTTTGCATTTTGCTCATAACAGAATTAACTGAGTTGCTCGTGCAAGTCACGTGGTTACTTAAGCTTAGTCTGTTGGTTTAACAGCCTAGACACGTGGGAAGCAGCTATGCATTCTGGGTTTCAAGTTTGTTATTCTTCTACAGTATAAGAACTGGCTTTGCCAGCATGTTGAAATCAATCTTAACAGAGAGTATTCTAGAGAATTGTTCTAGAGAGAAAGGTGTCCTTTATGCTCTGTAAATTCCTTTAAGAATACTTGTATTTTCTTCATAAATCAATGGAAGCAACTCTGGTGGATTCACTCATAGATGTAGGTCTCTAAAGCGACTGAACCACGTTATCACTTGTCTTCTTTGTGTGTGTTTGTTTCTAGTTCAATTTGTTTCTCTTTCTTAAATCTTGTTCTTGGAAGTTTAGATCTGTTTAATTCAAAGATCGAGTTGGTTCAAATTCAAATCTATTATTGTGTAACTTGTGTTGTTCTTGGTCAAGATCTTGGGCAGAGTATTTGGTTTGACAAGTTTTAGATTAACCAAAGCTCTGCACGTGGTATCAAAGCTAAAATGTTTGACAAAGAGCTAAGTATGACTACATAGAAAGTAAATCTTGCGAAATTTGATGGTAGGAATGATTTTAATATGTGGAAAGTGAAGATTGAAGCTCTCTTGGTTACTCAGGATTTAAGAGATACACTAAAACCAACAGAGAACAGGGAAAGTAAAGAAGCTTCCTCATCGAGGACATCTGAACAGTTGGCTGAAATATACAAGAAGGCTAAAGTAACAATAATCCTAAGTCTTGCAGACTTTGTGACCAGAGAGTTTGCTAAAGAAACATCCGCAACAGCCTTGATGGAGAAGTTAGAGAACTTGTACATGAAGAAATCTCTTGCAAACAGGCTTTACATCAAGAAAAGAATGTTTACATTAAAGATGGCTAAGGGCTCATCATTAGATAAACACATTGATGAATGTAATCAAGTGTGTGAGACATTGGCTACTATTGATGAAGCACTGAATGATGAGGGCAAGGCCTTACTACTGATCAGCTCTTTACCAGAATCATACAAGAACTTTGTTGATGTCTTTATGTATGGTAGGGAAACCCTTACTCTAGATGAGGTGAAAGCTGCTCTTAATACAAGGGAGATACAAGAGAAACAATGGAATCTTGATGGTGAATCTGGTGAGGGGTTGACTGTAAAAAGTAAATATGATAAAAGGGATGACAAGAAAAAGACGCAAGGATGCAAAAGAATAAGAATAAAGTTTTGAAGTGTTTTAAATGTCATAAAGAAGGGCATTTCAAAAGAGATTATCCTGAAAGGAAATCTAAGCAAAAAGAGAAGAAAAACCAGAGTGGTGATGCAACTGTGGTAGAAGATGAAGGCTATGAGTAAGCAGGTGTTCTGATTACCTCAGATGTGAACCAATAAGGTAAATAGGTTTTGGACTCTGGATGTTCATTTCACATGTGTCCCTTTAAGAGCCATTTTTCTAAATATTAAGCCTGTAATGAGAGTAAAATGATTATGGGAAACAATGCAGTATGTGAAATTGTTGGTATAAGAAATGTAAGGATTAAAATGTATGATGAATCTATTATAGAATTGAGGCAAGTAAGACATGTTCCTGAGCTTAAAAAGAACTTGATCTCACTTGAAATGATGAACAGATAGGGTGTATTGTTAGAGTCCAAAATGATATTCTAAATGTGCTTAAAGGATCTCAACTATTGTTAAGGGGAACAAGGAAGAATGGGCTGTATATTCTGGAGGGTATCACTGTAACAAGGGGAAGTTTCTGTGTCCTCTACCTCTAGTGTGGATAAGACTAGACTGTGGCATTTGAGACTTGGCCACATGAGTATCAAAAGATTAAAAAAACTTTCAAAGCAAGGGCTGTTAGATGGGGATAAAATTGAAGATTTGGTGTTATGTGGGGATTATGTCCTAGGTAAATCCATCAGGGCAAGCTTCAAATCTTCAATGCACACCTCTAAAGGCACTCTAGATTATATTCATTTTAACCTATGGGGACCTGCACAGGAAATATCTCTAGGTGGAGCCAGATACTTTGTGTCCTTTATAGATGATTACTTAAGAAGGGTTTGGGTATACACTCTTAAGCTGAAGGATCAAGTGTATGAAAATTTTAAGAAATGAAAGGCCTTGGTTGAAAATCAAACAGTCATGAAGATGAAGAAGTTGAGAAATGACAATGGGCTGGAATACTGCAATCAGGTGTTTAACAAATTTTGTGCAAATGAGGGCATAGCAAGATATAGGACAGTGAGATTAACACCTCAACAAAATGGTTTAGCCGAGAGGATAAATAGAACTCTCATGAATAAAGTGAGATTTATGATAATCCAAGCAAAGCTGTTAAAGGGCCTATGAGCTGAAACTCTTAACACAACCTATTATTTGGTGAATTTCAGTTCTTCCTCTGCAATTGATTTTAAAACTCCTTATGAGATGTAGACTAGTCAAATAGCAAGCTATGCACATCTAAAAATATTTGGATGTCAAGCATATGCTCATATAAATCAGGGCAAGTTGACACTAAGGGATTTGAAAGTTATTTTTATTGGCTATCCATATAAGGTCAGGGGGTACAAACTCTGGTGTACATACTTGGCTCCACCAAGGTGCATAATCTACAGAGATGTTGTGTTCAATGAAGGAGAAGAGGCTGACAAACTTCACAGAGACAAATACCAGAAATTGGATCAACCTAGCAGTCATCAATTTGAAGTGAAGACATCCTATCAAAACAATCCAGAGAAAGCATCAGCTTTAGATGACATTGGTGGTGAGATTGAAGGTAGGGAAACACCTCAAGATGATGATACAGCTTAACCTCAGACTCAAGATTATCAATTGGTCAAGGACAGATAGAAAAGGCAAATAAGGGCTCCCAAAAAGTATGGTTATGCTAACTTAATTACTTTTACACTTTATTCTACTCATGAGATTGATGTTGAAGAACCAAAGAGCTATGATAAAGCAATAAAATTTCAAAATGGGAAGGATTGGAAGAAGGCAATAGATGATTAAATCAATTCTTTATATAAGAACTGCACTTGGGATTTGGTGAGTAAACATAAACATAGGAGAATTGTTGGATGCAAGTGGATTTTCAAAGTTAATAAAGGACTTACAGCCACTAAACCAAGAAGGTTTAAGGCCAGGTTTGTCGCCAAGGGATATACTCAGAGGGAGGTGATTGACTTTAAAGAAGTATTTTCACCAATTGTAAAGCATTCTTTAATCAGGGTTCTACTAGCTTTAACAGCATAACATGACTTGGAGTTAGAACAACTTGATGTTAAGACTGCTTTTTTACATGGAGAAATGAAAGAATAGATCTTTATAACCTAGTCTAAAGGGTATGAAGTTCCTGGAAAGAAAGACCATGTCTGCTTGCTTAAAAAGTCTCTCTATGGACTTAAGCAATCCCCAAGGTAGTAGTATCTTAAATTTGATGAATTCATGGTCACTCATGAGTTTAGTAGATGTAGCTATGATTGTTCTGTCTATTATAAAGTGTTGAAATCAAATATGCATATCTATGTACTGTTGATGTAGATGTTATGCTCATTGCTTGTAAAGAAAGAGTTGAAATTGAGGCTATAAAACAACTTCTCAGTTTTGTTTTTGACATGAAGGACTTGGGATGTGCAAAGAAGATATTGGGGGTTGAAATCATTAGAAACAGAAGAAACGGTTCAATTTTCTTGACTCAGGAGAAATATCTAATAAAAGTGCTAAAATCAAGAGTTAGTCTCAATCTTTTATGATCATTTCAAACTATACAAGCTCAATTGTCCTAGTACAGAAGAGGAGAAGGGAGAAATGAGTAAGAACCCTTAATGTATGCCATCAAGAAAAGACCAAGCATATAGATATTAAACTCCATTTTATAAGAAATGAAGTTTCTAAAGGGTAATAAAGATGATTAAAATTCATACTAATGATAATCCCTCGGATTTACATTTCGACCAAAGAATGTCTTTTATGGGCTATATGTTCTTCCTAAATGGCTCCTTGATAACTTGGAAGCTTAGCGAGAATATGGGAGTAAAGCAATCAAAGAAATCTCTTATTTGCATGAACTTGGCGTAAATCAAGAGTTAATAAAGTGATAGATCGAGTTGGTGTTTAATTTAAGGATGAGAAAAATGATATTAAACTCCATTTTATAAGAAATGAAGTTTCTAAAGGGTAATCAAGATGATTAAAATTCATACTAATGATAATCCCTCGGACATGTTAACTAAGGTGGTTTCAGTAGCTAAGTTCAGCAAGTGCTTGAGCTTAGCAGGAGTATAAAATCTCTTATTTGCATAAAGGTAGTAAAAGAGTCAGAGTTGGTGTTTAATTTAAGGATGAGAAATGTAAAGCAGTTGAATTCAAACACTTGCAGAATGAAACGGCAGCGTTTAGAGTAGGAGTAAGCTCGTGATGAAGTCACATGATTAAGCTTATGATCTCTATAAGTGAAATAGTGCCAAGCTTTGCATTTTGCTCATAACAGAATTAACTGAGTTGCTCGTGCAAGTCACGTGGTTACTTAAACTCAATCTGTTGGGTTAACGGCCTAGACACATAGGAAGCAGCTATGCATTCTGGGTTTCGTGTATGTTATTCTTCTGCAATATAAGAGTTGGCTTTGCCAATGTGTTGAAATCAATGTTAACAGAGAGTATTCTAGAGAATTGTTCTAGAGAGAGAGGTGTCCCTTGTGCTCTGTAAATTCCTCTAAGAATACTTGTATTTTCTTCATGAATCAATGGAAGCAAATTTGGTGGATTCACTCGTGGATGTAGGTCTCTAAAGAGACTGAACCACGTTATCTCTTGTCTTCTTTGTGTGTGCTTTTTTCTAGTTCGATTTGTTCTCTTTCTTAAATCTTGTTCTTGGAAGTTTAGATCTATTTAATTCGAACATCAAGTTAGTTCTGATTCAAATTTGTTCTTGTGCAACTTGTGTTGTTCTTGGTCAAGATCTTGGGCAGAGTCCTTGGTTTGACAAGTTTTAGATCAACCAAAGCTCTACAAGGGTAAACCTAGTAACCTACTTTCTAAGTTATCTTAGAAGGGAAATTAAATCATAATTATATTAAAAATAAAAGACTTTCATACCATAATTGATTTTGATTGAAAATAAAAATATTAAAATCTCTAAAATAACAAAATCATAAAATCTTAAGATAACATCCTACATCGATGTTATATTGAATTGAACAAATCTTATCTCTATTTTAAGATGACAGTGGGTAGATAATCTTCGAGAGGGGCAATGGGCTATTCATTTAGTGAAAGCCGAAGTGACAATTGTTGTAGCTAATAAGAATACAATATAAGATGTAAATCATGTCTTTACATTCATTTTCAAGTGCACTGAGGAAACCAAAAAAATATATATATATACCGTACAGTTCCATCACTCTCATCAAACCTTAATTTTTTTAAGAATCATTTGTTTTTAACTTGTAAACTTGAAGCATCAAGCCAAACATTAATTTACAAGGTTTAATTTGTTCTATCATTGTTGGGTGATGCCCGATGGAGAAAAGGAGAGAGGAAGATAAGGGAAAAAAAGTGTCTAGAGAAAGAGAGTAAAGCAAGATGAAGAGAGAGGGGGAGAGGTGACGAAAAAGAACTTATTTGAGAAGAAATCAGGATTAGTTTTAGAATTAAAGGAGTTCATAGAAATTGTATAATCTTTGTACAATTTTAAGGGGATAAATAAAGAAAATGGGTTTTACAAGGAATTTAAGGGGTGGCGAATAGTTCAACTCAAAAACTAATCAGATAATCAAGCTTTCGGCCCGAATATACAAGGACTTGTACCAAACCCGAATAGTTCAACTCAAAAACTAATCAGATAATCAAGCTTTCGGCCCGAATATACAAGGACTTGTACTAATAAAATATCAAACCATGATTAAAAAAATAATAAGATAAATTTATAATTCCATCCTAAAAAACATCCCTATTCATCAGTCCGTTTGGTCAGCTAATCCTTCTACGATGTAAAAATAATTGTACCTCATAATTTTCTTTGTAAAATTACAACATGCTCAGGCAAACTGATCAATAAAACCCTCAGTCTCTCTCTCTCTTGTTACAAAACTTTATTAACCAACGAGGCCTAATCATATGTGGTCGCAACTCACATGATGAGATCTTATGATTGAATATGGAACTTGAAAGTTTCAACCATATCCAAAATGGTTCAACTATCAGCTTTGATCTCAATTCTCACATCATTAAATTAAAACTTCTTGCACGTGCCAAAACTTGTGTGGTGCTTAGCCCACCGTTTTCATTGGCAAATTGGGCATTAATCTTTTTTCACCTAATCTTGATCAAACAACTAGATTAATTTTTAATCCTTTTTCAATTACTGCTAGCAACGCGTTATAAAAAGTTGATCAAATCGATGCACAATCGTATCTATATGTTCAGACAAAATCGTCACCCCCAACAAGAAGATTTCATCAATTATTATTATGCACGCTAAAACTCTTAATATATAAACAAGAAATCTTAAGGTAAAACTTGTTTTTAATTACAGTTTTTAAAGTTATCGTGGTCACATGAATGTTAATAACATCTTAGACGCTAAACCGCAGAGTATGGAAGTCAAAGAATAAGAGTACCATAGTTACACGTTCATTAATTTTACTTAAATTTTCTCATCAATAATTAATAATTCACTAATACAAATATAAAGAAATAATTAATAAATAAAACTCCCTCTCTTCCTTTTGCCTGTTCATCTCCCAAACCACAACAAACCAAAACCAAGAAAAATGCTTCTGACTTCCGAGAACCAGCATCAATGCAATGTCATGCTGGCTGGCTGCTGGCTGGCTGTTCAGCATAACCAAAAAATAAATTAAAAACTTTTATTTTTACTTTTAAAAAACAAAAATTAACAATTAAAAAACAAAAATTAACAATTAAAAAAAATCCATTTTTGGAATATACTTTACTACCATCATCTGGCCCCCAACCATCATCATCCATCCACCCACAATCTTGATGTTGATGCCATTCAATCAAAGTTAACAACAAAAACAAACTAAAAAAGCACAAATTTCTCTGTAACCCAGAAGCCATTTCTCAAATTTCAGCCATTTTTTTCCCTTGTACCTTCAACGAAAATTCATTTTATTTCCTTTTTCTTCATTAAAAAATTTTTGAAGTTAGATCTCTGCTTCTTGACTGGTTGATTCAATCAAATCAAAAAATCTATTTTTTTTTTTTGGCTGTCAGAGTTTCTTACATTAACTGATTGTGCACGGTTCACAATCCCACATGTGCTACGCAGATCTGGTGATGCAAAAAACTCAGAATCTGTTTTTCATTTAACCCAACAAAAAAAGAAACAAAAATTAGAAAAAAGTTTTCAGTTTTTTTTTACTATCAACACGACAGTGTCGAGGAGTTATTTCCCGACGGTTATGGATTTAGACGATTTTCGATCGATTCTCGAAACTGCAGGCGTTGACGTGTGGACTTTCATCGACACGGCGATCTTGGTGGCTTCTTTGGATTATGCAACGGAGCTGAAACAGCGTCGAGATAAAATCGTTGAGAGACTTTATGCCACGTGTATTGCTTCTCGATGCAGGAACTGTGATTTTGGTAATGGGGTAGTTGATGTAAACAAAGAGATAAGCCATGGACAACATGATGAACTCAAAGCAGCACAGCAAGCTTCACCTTCAACGCCACACTCTGTTAATGGAGATGATGATATTGATATTGAAAATGATAATGATATTATTGATCCTTATGGTGGCTTGTTTGACGATGAGCAAAAGAGGATTCTTGAAATCAAAGAGCATCTTGAAGATCCTGACCAGGTTCTTTTTTTTTTAATTTGATTAAAGTTTGTGTTTTTATTGATTTTTTGTGTGTAGTTTCAGGTTTTTGTTCATGGGCATAATTTAGTTTTGTGAAAAAATTTGTCAAATTTTCAGTCTGAAGATGCTCTGATTGATCTGCTTCAAAGTTTGGCTGATATGGACATAACATTTAAGGCTCTCAAGGTAAATTGTTTTTCCTTTTTTCTTTTTGGGATTATTTTCTGTTTGCTTATTCAAATTTCAGCATAATGGTAATTGAATTTGTTTGTTTCTTTACTCGCAGGAGACTGATATAGGGAGGCATGTAAATCGATTGCGAAAGCATTCATCAAATGATGTTAGGAAATTAGTGAAGCATCTTGTTAGGTATTGAACAAGAAATCAAATATTGCAAACTTTGTGCTTTTGTCTTTGTTGTTGTTGTATTCATATTGATGATTGTTTAAGAAGTGTTGAATTTGGTTGTTCAATTATGCTTCATAAGGAAATGGAAAGATATTGTCGATGAATGGGTGAAGTTGAATCAACCTGGAGAACTTGCATCCTCTACAATGATGGGTAACGTTGAATTTCTGAGATTTTAGTGTCTAAATTTTCTTTCCATTTCTGGTAAATTTCTTCAGTGAAATGTATAATAAAGACTAATGCGAACAGATTTAAGTTATAAATGGTAATTAACGGTTTTTTGATACAGATGGAGACTCGCCGCAGCAAAAGATTCCCCAAAATGGCAATCACCAGGTGAAAGAAACCCGTCTTCCCAGCTAAATTGTTCCTTTTCCTTGAGAAAGTTGTTGGAAAATTTTGTTTTGTTCTATCTTTCTAAGATTCTTGTTCTTCTTTAGGTTCCTGACTTTGCATACTCTCCAAATCCTCACAGTGAGTATAGAATCTGATTCAAAGTTGGATTTTCAAAATCTTTGTTTCTTAGCATATGCATTTGTTTAATCTGTTTTTTGTTTGGGTTTCTTAATGAAAATTAACAGATGGAAGTTCCGGGTCAGACAAGAATAATTCAGAGCCCGAAAGGAAGTCAAAGCAGGCTCATCCACCCCGGAAAGAAGCTCTTTCTTCTAGACCTCCCCAATCAGCAAGTCCTGCTGCTCCTCACAGCGTACAGGTATCACCATCATGAATATGCACCAAATTAGAGTCATTAATTCTCTTGTTTGGCTGCTGAGAAAAATGGAGGTTTAAAAATAACTCTACAAGTTACAACTATGCCACATTGTTGAATTTAGCTTAGGTGGGTAGCCTAAATAAACTTTCAAATGTGAAATTCTTTCCACGAATGCGTAGTGTATGTACACTCAAATTGCAGTTTTTGCAGAGACCAAGAGAACAAAAGGAAAGCAGAGAAAGCACTTTTGATGCAGATAGTAGATTAGCATCAGCAAGGAAAAGGCTTCAAGAGAACTACAAAAGAGAAGAAAATGGTTTGTGTTTCCACTTTATTAATGATGACTTTGTCATCAAGTGCTTATATATGTTTCGGCTTATTTTGTTGGTACTGATCGGGGGATTTGTTTTGTTTTGTGTTTGTGTTTGGATTTGTGAAGCCAAAAGGCAAAGAACAATTCAAGTGATGGACATTCATGAGATACCAAAGCCCAAGAATGCCTTCTTTGGAAAGAACAAAGGTGGCAGTTCTCAAGGGAGGCACTGGTGATTGGTGTGAATGAATTGGCACAATAGCTTCATCATCACACAATCACGTTTTTGGTCACACGAAAAAAAAGAACTCAATACCGGAAAACCCTAAAACCGGTTTATTCTCTTATATTATTTTTGTGAAGGAAAAAAACTAATTTCTTTTAATTTTCCTTTAATTAAATAGAAAATAACTCCCCCCCTCCAAAAATAAAAAAATATTTCAGAGTTGTATATACTTTGGGTCTCTGCTCGAGTTATGGTTTTGATTCAATTTCGTTTTGAAAACAAAGATACAAAAGTTTTCAAGACATGGCCTTCCTTTTTCATAAGATATTCACTTATCAAAAAATATATATAAATATCTTTATCAAAAATTTTTCTTTATTCACAAATCAAGGTTTATTTCATTTACATAAAAATTGTTCGATTTTCAGCTCCATTAAAAAAAGTCCATATACCATATTAAGCTATCGTGTTGATTATCGGTATTGGAATACTTTTTTGAAAATATACCAAATTACTATCAAAACATCTAATGTCATATTAGTAACGTTTGTGCTTGATTATAACAATACTAAAATGATTTTAACTAATAATAGTTACTAATACGATGGCGTCGTGTATTACTGGTATCATGCCTCAAGTAAATTACAAAATAAAATTAAAAAAAGGATTTTAAAGTAGAAAATGCGTCCCAAAAAAAACAAAAAAAACACTTGGGGTCAATGGTTTCTGTAGCCTGTAGGACCATGGGGGATGCGGGATTATGGCTAGGGAAAAATGGGGTGGGGCTTAGTTGGATTTTGCAATTTGCATTAGCCAACAGCATTAATATTATTGAAATCCCTTCTCTTGTAAATAAAGGAAACTACTACTAGGAGTGTTTTGTGTTTTGCTTATTTTGTGTTTTTATTCTTTGTTTTGTTTTTTTGTGTTTTTATTCTTTGTTGGGGGGAATGGATAAGAGTGACAGAGTGTAAACGCATTGCAGTCTATCTGAACAAGGATTTTGGACCATATATATAATTCAATAAAAAAAAATAATAATAAAAGTTAAATTTAATATTTGAAGTAAAAAGGTAAAAAAAAAAAAGTTATATAAATTTGGAATTAATAATTTATCAATTGACTTTGGCCCAAGGTATGACACATTTTGATAAGATTTGATAATTAATGCCTCAAGAGAATACTTACACAAAAGATCTCAACATCATTAATTGGCAATCACCATTAATCATAAAATCCTAAAATTAAGATAAATTATCATAGAGAACTATCCAAATTTAAAAAAAAAAATCTTTAAATGACTTATTAGGAGTGGGCAAAATCCAGTTCGGTTTAGTTTTTTATATAACCGAACTAAAACGGTTCGGGTCTTATTATATCACAAGCTTTTTGTAAACCGACCTTCCATAGGTCGAACCGATAAAGCCTAAAAGAATTTTGCATTTTAAAATTTCTATTTTAAGTCTAACTTATTATTAAATAGAAATTTGCATTTTAAATTTATGATTAGTGTAAAGCCTAAAAGCAGGGAGGACATGTGCACTATAAAAAAAGTTTTAAAATAATTGACAACTTGATCAAATTTTAAAGTTACTTCCCCCTACACATCATCAATTTTCAATTCACAACTAGTGATATTTGCCGGATATCAATAAACTTTTAGTAACTACAATATTTATTCTATAATAATTGTTACTTAAAAACTAGAATATTTCAATACTTAACAGAAAGGTTTAAGTCGGTAACATATAATCTTGTACTCATTATACTTAAAAGAAAATAGTTGAAAATTTTCATAATACTCTTTTACTTTTAGTACTTTCTTACCCACCAAGCATCTTTCAACGCACAATATCGTATCATAACTTCACTTGTTTACTTGGTAAATTGTTGAATAAATAAATAAAGCTTATAAAATGCATAAGAAATTTGTTAATCAAATTCTTTTTCCAAAGGAATCAACTCAGGGCTTAAGAATATCAAAGAGATAAAGACGGTTTTTTGTTTTTATTTATTTATTGGATCATTCTATGATGCTGTTATTTTTCTTTTTTTTAGGCCATCAATAATGAAACAAATTTATATTTTTGAATTTTGATCAACATGTAAAACATTTGTATAAATAAAAAGTTTTTTAATTCTTTAAAAATATTTTAATTAGTTAACAAACGAATTAAAAAGAATTATAATGGATCACAACCCTTTTCATGTCGAATTTTCATAATACTCTTTTACTTTTAGTACTTTTTGCATCTTTTTTTATCGTATCATAATTTAACTTGTTTACTTGGTAAATTGTTTTTTAGATATTTGTTTATTTTAGGTTGTTTGTTTTTTTAACTTATCACAAATCGTTATTTTTCTTTTTTAGGCCATCCATAATGAAACAAATTTATATTTATATGAATAAAAAAAGTAAAAAAAAAATCCACTTTTATTTGAAGTTTACCGTCTAAATGGAAAATTTCAATTTCAAATCTCAAAAATACCCTTAACAATTTATGTATTTCCAATATTATATATAAACCTAATATTTTTGTATTATTCTTGAATTTTTTTAATTGCTTTAAATTTTTATTCACACGATAACATTAACTAAACTGAAATATTAAACAAATCAAATTATGTCCATTTTGATGAATCAAAAATAAAATAACAGAGTTGACTTTATAATAAAACTTGATATTATCATTTCATCTTTTATTAAAAAATTAAATTAAGATCAACAATGATAGTATTTTTTTTAATCTACCAAACTAATTAACCTGTGAAAATTATAAATTTTGAAGAATAAATATATGCACCACTTAAAAAGATATTTATGTCAAACTACTAGCTTTTAAGTTTTTCTTTTTAGATGCTGAAAAAGAAAAAACAAACATGTTATTTAAACATTTTCATTCAAACCTATTCAGACTTCAGATAAATTCAAATCTATTCAGATTTCAAATAAAAAAAAAATGCAACCTAAGTCTCTCTATTCAATTTGTATTCATCAATTTAATTTAAATATTACTTATTGCTCATTAATTAATTAATTAATTATTCATTAAATTAAATAAATATTAAATATTAAATATTTAAATCTAAGTCTAAAACAAACTCATTATCAATGCTATAAAAGTCATACAACATCATAGAAAAATCATTATTTATTTTTTTTCATTTTGTTAAATTAATAAAATTTTCCTTTTTCTACGCCTATGTGCCTCTCTCTACAAGGGAAAAATAAATTAATATTTTGACAATATCAACTGGTTACAAATTTCAAATGAATTGAATTTGTTTTATAAGGAAGATATGTAAAAATAATTTTGAAAGTTACGAATTAGTTTAGATTCTACAATCGCATAAAATACTATAAAAATATTTGTAATTGTTTTCATATTTCATAATTGATGTATGCGCCTATAATTCCAATTAATTGAGGTGATGGGCTAGAGTCTGACTTGCACTTTACTTTAGGATGATACGCGAAAGTATGATCGATTATATTTACAAATATGAATGGTAAAAAAATACTTTTGCTGTTAATTTTATTAATTTAAAATAATTACAAAATTTTAAAAAAATCAAAAATCAAAAGGGCAGAACCCATAGCCATAGTCATGGCAATTGGCACATGAAGTGCAAGTGTCCTAAAATCTTTATTCTTTAACTCATCTGTCATATTACTATGATAATATTTAGTATTTGAACCCTGACTAATGTGGTAGCTTATTTATAACTATTACTTCATGTTAAACAATTACAATTAACTTAATGTAATTGACACATGAAGCGCAAATGCCTAAAATCTTTATTATTTAACTCATCTGTCATATTACTATGATAATATTTAGTATTTAAACCCCGACTGATGTGGTAACTTATTTATAACTATTACTTCATGTTAAACAATTACAATTAACCTAATGTAATCGTTATAAATATACCTTCGCATCAACTTGAGTTGAGACTCAAATACTCAAAATCCTAACTACTCTTTTACTTACACACAGAAGCACACTTTTCTCTCATTTTCAACATAGTTTTCGGTTTGAGTTTCTGTACATAGCTTCTTGTCATCAGATTGCAAATTGTAAATGATAAACTGCAATGTTAGGCCATCATTCCAATCACATTATCAGGGCATTGAGTCAGGAAGATTATTAATAATAAACAACATTTGAGGAAGGAATCGCACCACAGACAGAAGCCTCAAATGTACAAGTTTTTAGAAGACTTTTTACAGGGCACATAAAGAAAGCTATCTCTATCTACAACTGTGTCTAACAATCAATAACTGAAAGAAGAACTCCAGGCCCTTGTGTGAAAGGTATAAATAATATGTGGATTCAGTACAACTTAGCCATTTAAAGAACTAAGAAGTACAAAAATTTCTATCATTCAAAATGTATATTGAAATCAGGGGACTAGTGCTGCATATTGCTCGTAACCTCAATAAAATCAACTTCTTTCTAATTCTGCCAAGGCATAATGTATGACTAGGATTATAAAATCTACTCCAGTTATTTTTTCCACAGTTTCGAAAAAAGTGGATCCTCATCTTTCTCGTAAGGTAAAACGTAGGATTTCCAAATTTTTTCTATTCATGACCCTCAGCCTTCTATCCTCGGCTCATCTGATTTCTTCAAGCTACCCAATATTCCATCAATCAATTTGTCTTTTTCATTATCAAGTGGGTCCGACACAAAAGAATAGTGCTTCTTAGGTCTTTGCTTCAGTACCAAATTTCCTGAAGAAGTTGCACTAGTGGTTGCTTCTTCAGAAGAAGCTGCACTAGTGGTTGCTTCTTCAGAAGAAGCAGATGGTTTTACACCATCGGTTGAACAATCAACCATGCCATCAACATTCTCTGACTTGTTCGTATTGTTGTCGACTTCCTCCTTACTGCTGTACCATGAATCCAGGATTTGCAACAATGAGCTATCTTCATTATCCACCTCTGGCTTCCCTTGCCCTTCTGGTTGTGTTGCACTGGAGGCGTCTCCTTCAGAATCTGAAAATTCATCATCAGAGACTGAAGGTTCATAATCCGGATAAGTTTCCGTCTCTGTTTCTTTCACTGGCCCTCCCTTCAGCCCCGACTGCACTGCCTTTCTGTCAAAGCTCAAGCTAGAAACAGGCCCCAGCTCCTCCCATTGAGAGTCAGAATCATCACTCTTCTTTGATGTTTCCAATAGCTCCCTATCTGAGTTAGATAATGGATGATGAGCATCAGCTTCTTCAAAGACAGGATCTGAAGTTTCCAGGCCAGAGCTATACATCACCTTGTTGGAAGGAAGCAAATACCTGGACACAATCTTCACCCCAGGCATTATCTGCAACAGGGTCGCCAACTTTTGGTAACCAAGTTTTTGTATATCCAGGTGGTAGCCATACCTCTCAACGAAAAGTTTTCTGAAGCCTCTCAAATTATATCCTTCTGGGTACTCCTTCAATATCTCATCAACAAGCTTTTGGCAGTCGGCTAATATGTCATTTCTAGATCTGTCCTTAGGATTCTTATCGATGGCAGATGCAGAAACTCCAGCATGTGAAATCTTCGGACTCTGCTTCTCTTCATCATGCTTTTGCACTTTCAGCTGGTCAGATTTTGAAGGTGTATTCAAAAAGATTGATCTCAACCCATTTGCAGCATGAGAAGATTTCTTTCTAACCAGACCAGAAAGTTTGAAAGGTGACTTTTCAGATGTGTATTCTTCTACCCATTTCTTCTCTGATATCATCAAATCCACAAGGTCAAGAAGATCACACTCACTAAGGTCTCTGAGAACCAAAGGGCCTTCCTCTTTCAAAGATTCTGCCATCTGCTTCCTGTCGTGAATCACAAAAGTAAAAGAAATATTAAAATATTGTCTGAATTCAACTATTTACATTTTAAACTTCAGAATTATCATGCCTGAAATTTCATACTACATTGTTACCAAAAAAAAAAAAAATTCCATCTACTAAGGTCACTGATGAATGAAACCAATAAAAGTTGCAGAAATTGCAAGGCAAAAGCTAACGCACGATGAACTGATTGTCTCCTGCTTTTATATATCTTCCAATCTGCAACTCATTTGCATAATTTGCAAATCTTTTGCAGAAATTCATTCAATCTTTTTGATGCATTTGCAATTCCAAACTCATACAAGGAGAGAGATACCTGATTTACAAGTTCAAATAAGACCATCTACCAATTCAATTTCATATGTAAGCCTCTTTTGAAATAAGAAAAACTTGAACTAAATAAAGCAAAAATCTAGCAGTTTGCTTAGTTATAAAAGTTTTGTCAGCCAATAAATTCTTAATATTCTAACCAATAACTAAATAACAATGCTGACAAATTATAAGAAGCCGCGTTGCTGTATGTTCAGAGTACCACTAGTCATAGGTAGTTCAAGAGGTCACACTTCATTTTATATCCTTCCTGTCTCTGAACTTGACAACAAAACTGGAGGAAAAGAAAGGAAATCAAGTGATTGCACGAACCTGGTCCTTGACTGAGAGACAATGACTGATCCTCTTGGTGACTCCATAAATGATTCCATGTCCGACCAGAAAGAACCCCTTAAGAAAACTGCATGCTTTTGAGCATTACTGTTTGTCTGGTTCAACTTTTCACCGGACAGATCGCTCACTGAATCAGAGTCTGGACGGCTTCTTCGAAATTTACACCAGTTTACTATTTGACTAAGAACACCCACGCTCATGGTAGATTTGTCACCACAAGCATGAGCACTTTTAGCTGTTTTCTTCCCCTGAACTGATTCTGCTAGATCATCATCCCGAGTTGGAGATCTGATGTTCTTTTCCTCAACTTCTTTCTTTTCACCATCACCATAAGCCAAAGGTTTTTCAGGGGGTTTCTTACTTATCTTCTGTGAAATATCTCCTGAATCACTACATTTTTCTGGAATGTGCTGACTTTTTATATCAGAATCCCCATTTTTACCACCAAACCATCTTATCCAAATTTTTTTAAAGAACCCAACCTCATTCACGGGATCTTGTTTCAATGCATGTGGCTCATCTTCCTGCTCTGCAACTGGTGAACTAACATTCTTGTCCATCAGAGGGGGCTGTTGAGCTTTTTTCAGAGGCTCCTGCACTTCTGCATTGATAACTTTCTCTTTCTCACTCGATAAAGGGAACTGTTGGACTTTTCTCGATGGCTGATCCACAACTGCTTCAGGAGATGAAGATGGCTTACCATTGGCAGCTCCATTTTTATGTCCTTGATCAACACTTAATTTCAAAGACTCTGACAGCTCCCGGTCTCCATTTTTACAAACATGCCCATTAGATGTACCATTTTTGCAATCGTGTCCATTAGATGTACCCAGACCTATCTCAAATGGTTCAGGAGATTTTGGAGCGCTTCCACAGACCAAAAACTGACCAGCAGGTTCAGGTTGAAGCTTTAAAATGTTTGGCATTGATAAAAGAAAGCGGGAGAATTTCTTATATCCATATAGGTCTTTATCTATAGTAACAGGACTCTTGCTTAACTCTGCCCGAAGTTCTGTAATGGAAACTCCTTCAGGATATGATTGTAAAATATGACGAATCTGCCTAAGAACTGACTTTGGAACTGGACGAAGCTTATCTGAAGCAGGCTCAGGAGGCTCAACAGAACGTGAAATTGCTGGCTGTTCAGCAACTGAGAAAGGATCTAGAAGAGGCCCCTTATAATGGCCATACCAGGAACCATATGGACCATCAGGTGGTTGATTAAAATGCTTTCCAGCTAGGTTCTCTTCTCGAAGCAAAGAATCCCAATTCCACATGATACTTGCAGCACTGCAGAGAACATTAGGAGCACTTTCTCGACTTGCAAGCAATATGTTATAGTTGTTCATCCTTAAACGATGCAAAACGCTGGCAAAGTCCCTGTCACCAGAGATTAAGAAAAGATGTGCAGGCGGAGGGTTTTGAGAAACCCAGTACATGAGATCTACTAAAAGCGATCTATCGGCACTATTCTTTCCACCTGTACTTAAAGAAACATTTGCATGGTTAATGGCCAGAACCAGTGGAACTAATTAGGAAGACACTCAACAGCAAGACATCATTAAAACTGACTGCATTAGCACAAAGTCAATTGTAATAATTTGACCTGTTCACTTTCTGCAACGAAAGGAAGATGTTGAAAAACTTATAATGAATAAAAGCTGAGTCATGATCTTGACTCATTCTCATACAACTTGTTCAATTTTTATTCCTCAGAATCTCAAGTTGAATGGCAGAATCATAAAATGAAACTATGCAAAAATAAAAAATAAAAAAGAAAAAGAAAACTAACAGATACATATCTGTTTGTATGCATTAAGAGTATATATACAACTCCAATGGAAGATTACGGGTGAAAACGAAAATGGATGTATCATGCTCAGCCCCATCTTCAACCCTCTCTCACTCTCTCTCTGTGGTTAGAGATTGCTAATAAATTACTGCCTTCCATAACGTAGCCCCTAAAAATCTAAAGAATGCTCTCTTCCTGAATCTCATACAAATGCAATCCTCAGCAGAGCCATAATACAGGGGAGTTTCACAGTTGATCAGACATTGGGACACTAACATCAACATTGAAAAAAAATAAGACACAAATACACAGCACATTATCATTTTAATCCACCCAGATTTCAAAATTTTCATCCTTTCCCACCTACAACAGCAACCAATATCATCGCACAATTATTCAGCTTCTATTTAATACAAAATATGATACATACATAAACAACCACGCAAACTATGCCATTTCATCATTTTAGTCCTTCAATTCGCACACAATTCAAATCAACATACCAACATGTCAAACCAAAAGTTCCAAAATTTTTACAACAACAATCATTCAATTTCCAGAAACAAAAATATACCATGAGGAACATGAGCAATATTAATCCCGGTTGACGAAAGCGCCTCCTGATTGGCCCGGGACATCTGCACCACGTCCCCAAATGCGGTGATCGTAACGGGGCCCTTAATCCCATTAGCCCTAATGGCTGCAGTGATCGTGTGAGCAACCTTAAAAACGTTCACACCAGCAGGCAAATGGCAGTTCTCAAAATCCCACCACACCGAAACCCTAACGTTTTTGGACTCCTCTTCATGGCGTCTAGGCGAAGTATTAAAAGAGGTTGAAAAATGGGCAACGAAAATTCTGAGAGGCGATGAAGGCGAAGACGAAGAAGAAGAAGAAAAGAGAGAAAGGAGGGATTTTGGGGAAAAGGGTTTCATTGTAAATTAAGTTTTTAGGGTTTTGAGAGGAAATGCGAAGACGGTTGGGCTTCATTTCATGGTGGGTGTTAGAAAATTTCCAAGGATTTGCAGAGAGAAGGGTTTAGGCACAGTGAAAAAGATGGAGGGTAAAAACCTAAAACCCTGATGCACGTGTGTAGCACACGTATGATTTATCATGTTGGGTTTGAGCTTTGGGTTGGGTCTATTCATTCAGATACATGTGACTGTGGCCCAGGAAATTATTTCTTGATTACCACGTAGCTGCTAATTACTAATTCCCACTTTAATCTGTGATTATAATGAAGTTATTGGTTGTTTCAAAAGGGGCAAAAAAAAAAAAAAGTAAAAAAATACCACTTTAGTCTCTTACTGTCAAGTTTTTAATTAAATGATTATTATCTTTTGATCAACTGTAGCTAATACTAAAATATTAAGACAGTAAATGATGGTGATAAACTGAAAAAGTGAAGTATATTACGAGCTTTTGTGTTTTATTTTACCCTAAGATTTGATATATAACTCTAATTTTCTTGCTAATTATTAATTATAATTATATTGGTTAGATGTGATTATTCATTTTTCAAGTATGACAATTTTTTTTCTTTTTAGAGTTATAAGATTAAATTTTCAGTAGGGGATTTCATTAATTCAAAACTAATGATTTTGATCAAATCCAATCATTGGGCGGTTTGAATTTTGATATGATTTGATTTCATACCCAAAAAAAAATTTATAAAATTTTAAAATAAGGAAATGTACTAATGAGAAATGAAGAATAAATAAGTGTACGGATGAAAAAATATATCCCAAGAGTTTGACCGAATAGTTTTTTAGCTGCTTTCTCATATACTCTTATAAATTGATCAGCCCTATTGTGTCCCAATGCAATAGGCACATAACATCAAATTCATCATGTTATATAGTGAAAGTGAATGGTAACTATGTAAGCATTAAAGTTTTTTAAAAGAAAGTTAATTGAGGTGTTGTGGCTTTAATTAATGTTTAATTTAGGTTAGAAGCAATATTTGTCAACTGTAAGTATACCCAAAATATAGTTGTCGAAAACTTCTTTTGTAAAGTCTTTTGTTAGATTTCAAAAGTTACGTGCTTATATTAGCCAAACTCTGCGTAATAATATTTTAGTTTCTCAAATTTCAATGAAAAATATTAATATTTTACATCAAGTTTTTGAGTTTGTTACCTTTTTTTATTTTTCCCCTTAAAGGACCTGAATGGAATGGCATCGGCATAAATTTGATAGTTAAAATCATTTTATTACGTACAGTTGTTCGATGAAATTCTTATATTAATATCAAACCGAGTCTCAATCTATTAAAATGAAAGCCATTAAAGTCCTTAGCTTCTGTAGACACAGGTGAAATGAAGATCCATCGAATCCATCAAACCCGAACAATTGTTTTAGCTATAATACCATAACCAAGGTTGTGTCTTCAGTTTTTTAATCAAAGCAGTAAAATGTACAAAGAATAGCGAACGCACATACATATATGCAACATGTTATGTAAAGACACCAAAGAAAAATTTAAAATTTCTTCCACGATGCTTAGTCAGTGTTTGGTTGGAAAAAATAGTATGAGAGAAGAGGAATAGAAAGGAAAAGAGGGAGAGAAAAAATGAGTAAAAAAGAGAGGCCAATCTCATTTTTCATTATTTGGTTGGACATAAAATTCATTTTTCTCCACTTATTTCTTTCCACTGTTCTTTTCTATTCATCTCCTCTACTTTTGTTTCTTCAAACCACATGCCTTTATAATAGGCTCAAATACGAGTTTAAATACAAACTTAAAACTCTAACGCAGGAGAATTAAAAACGAATCTAACTTTAAAAAATTTGAAGCGAGCAAACCTCGCAACCTCTTAATTCAATGGCGGACCTAGGAATTTAATCCAGAGGGAACTTAGTTTAAATACAACTAAAAAATTTTAGGGGATGCTTACAAAAGCGAAGAATGACAGTGGCATGTCAGTGGCAGTTGCGTCGAAGTCGATTAGGAATCAAGGACTCAGGGTGATTTCGCATGGAAATTCACAATTTTTTCAACTTGATCAAACTATAATCGGAGAATTAGAGATAAGAATGATATGTTTAAATAATATAAATGGCAAGTTATAAATTGGAGTATGAAAATAACTGGAAATAATAATAAGGAATTTTTTTAATATTTTGTATTTAAGAATGAAGCTTAATGAGATATAAAATCAGGGCTTAATAGCTACAGCCATCCATAAAATCATGAATATTAGGTCAAATTTTAAAAAGCCTAGAAGACCTCAATTTGGTCTAAACAGATCATGCATGTAAAATATTTTTAAAAAGAGCAGAGCTAGTGGCACACCCTAAAATTCTTATAAAATCTCTCTTTGTAAATTTACAATTTCAACCGCGACTAAATAAGTTTTAAAGCGAGAGGAAAAAAATATCTAATTAAAACGCATGTATCATATCATCTTCTAGTGATTAATATATGGTTATTAATTGTAGGTGCCTAGATTTTTAAAATTATCAGAATAGAGCGAGAGGCTAATAATTTTTATTTATTTCTAAGCTTCATTCTGATTTTAGTTTAATAGTACTATATTGATTGATAACAAAAACACTGTATCTTATTAAAGTAATCATTATTTTGAAAACTTTTAGAAGCTAGTAGTTATATTGAAAATAAATCTCATTAACAATGGGCGTGAAAATATGAAATCAAGTTTAGCGGAAATTCTACAAGCTACAGAGATTCTGGCGTTTTGCTAAAACAAATAAGAAGCTAGATCGTAGGTTTACTTGTGAAATAAAAATGAGTGTATTTAGAATTATTGTAATTTTTAAATATGTTTAATTGGGTGTTTTTAAAACAAGAGTTTAATGAGAAGTTTAGCAAGAGTGGCTCATCTCTTAGGTGAGTTAAACAATTATCTAGGGCCCTATTATATATTAAGAACTTAAGTTTGTATTAAATATGAACTTTATCTTAAAGAAATTTAATTTCTATATTCTAGCTATCTCAATTATAAGTAATATATTAAATATAAATTATTTTTGCTCTATCATTATTTTTTTTTAAATAAACAACCAAAATTCATGCAAAGACTTTCTGCATAAAAGTTTACATTTATTACCTTATCCACTAGCATATTTTCCTCCTAAAACAAAGATACTATGTGCATTTCTTAAGGAAAAAAATAAGCCTTTTTTTCCACTATTTTCTATGGTTAATCGTTGTTGCTCAAAGACTCCTAAGTCATATCATCGAAGTTAATTTGTAGTTTCAATAATTCCCAAATTTCAAAGTTTTGTCTTTCTATAGTCCTCTTAATTACTTGTATTATTTAGTTGTCTCATTTCTTTTTGAAAATATTCTTATATTTGTAGGTTGTTGTTTCTATTTTTCTTGAATAATTGTTTGTTTGTTTTCAAAAAATATCTACCGGAAAAAATCGAGCAAAACAGGTAAAAATTCAAAAAAAAAATAGAAAAGTTAGTTCTCAGAAAGTAGCCCTTGATAAGTGTGTCACAACTCACAAGCGGTAATAAAGATGTTAAGTAAAAAAATTAGTAATTAAATAAGTTTCAATTGAATTAAAAGATGACGAAACAATTTGTCTAAAGTCCTATAGATACTTGAGCCACTCCTGAACTTAAAAGGGTCAAATACCACCGATCAATTTAAACAAATATATAATTAAAAATTTAATGTTGAACATATGCATGTATATAACAAGCAATTGCATGCGACTATCATATAACTTTTGACTTTAGTACTAAATAAAAAGTTGAATTAAATATAGCCCATCATTATTGACTTTTGAGTTTTACTTAACTTATAAATACATGTTTTGTTTGCTCTTTTTATTTATCCTATTCTTTAGTTTAAGTTGAGAGAAGTCAAGAGTCAGCAGAGAGTGTTCTGAGAGCTTTAAACTCTTATTTGAATGATTTGAGAGTTTGTATGTATTGAGATTTTAGATTGTGAGATAAAATATTATAATATTTGTAACTCTTTTTATTAGTAAAATATTTTTTTTATCTTCACCCGTGAGCGTAGGTTAAAAATTGAATCATTTAATTTTTAGTGTCTCAGTGTAATCGTTGTTTTTCAATTTTATTTTAACAACGTGTCTGCTTCTTCCATTAACTTCCGAACGTTTAAAATACTACAAATTATTATCGGACCACTCTTACAACAATTACAAAATGCCTCTCATATTTTGTGCGTGCATATATATTACATTCAGAAATTGCACAAACTAGCACATGAAGTCAAAGGACTTTTTGTTTCTCAAAAAACACATGGACGTGTGGCAATCAAATGGTCGATAATTGTTTCATTAAAAAGAGAAAGCGTCAAGTTCAATTGAATATTTTAAGCAAATTTGTGACATTATGACACGTAATATCCACATTTTTCATTCAGCTGGTTAATTTCTGCTTTACGGCTGATGTGGTGATTGCATGCAAGTTTCGTGATAGTTTCTCTTGCAAATAATTATTGGTGGTCCGAGCCAAATCAAGAATAAACTTTCTCCTTTTTTCCTTTCTTTTTTTCTTTTTTGAATTTGTACTTTGTATTTTAGTTTGCTTTATATAACAACGACACCACTCTTAAGCTTGATACCAATACAACTGGATCGAAGTTGAGATAACGAAATCGTTTTCTTTTCTTGCTTTAATTTTTGTCCAAATTTTTAAAGCCGTTAAGTACCTTTCAAAAAGATGCATCTTCTTGACAAACTTAAAGCATTCAATTTCGATCTCAATTTGTCTTCAATTTCATGAGATACATAGTATGTGGAGTGTGGACAATTTGAATCATTCGCAGCATTGAGGATTGCCCAGCTAGTTAATATTGCCTTAATCACAGTCAATCTTCCTCCTGACTCATGCAACGTGGCTCAAATCCTGAATCTCTTATTGATAAATTTTATTAATTTAACTAAAACATACATAAATAAAATAGTACTTAAAAAATCACCTTCTGATGTAATGTAAAAGGCTATATAGCAGCCAGATCCCCTAATTGCTTCTCTTGATACGAAACAAGAGAACTTCTACTGACAATTTAATAACAAAATGATTACAAGGTTCCGAATTTGTAAAAGAGGAAAAAAAATCATGGACTACATATATCTAAACATGAAATAATTAAGAAATAAAAGTTTGGAGGTTGATATCGGACACAAGTTGTGATTTAGTTATTGTTAAGCATAATTTTTTTGTCAGGCGTGCTATTACAGAAAGTTCGTGGTACTTATCATTTGATGTCTGTAGTGAAAATACAAAGTAAGGTCACAATGGACGTCATTTAATTATCTGCTTTTTGACTCTTCAGAATTCACGCCGAAGACTTAATCATTTCTTATTCAACCCATGAATAGAAGCTTATTTTACATATATTTTGCTATATGTATAATGTTAAACTCTCCTTCTTAGTAACTTTTTTAAAAACTATAATTGATAGTTATTAAAAATAAATAAAAATAATTGAATCTTAATTAAAGATTATGAACAAGTCAGCTCAGTATTGAATTCAAATATATATATATGACATTATTTATATTTTAAAATGATTTTCCACCATGGATTTTTCCATCTACTTTGTCCATTTGTTTATCTAAATCTGTATTGAGTTCTGATTATATGATAATAATTATAAATTATTACACTTCTAAAGAACTATTCAAGAGATTTCATGTCAAGTAATGATGTATAGTTAACTACTTATTTAATCAATTTTCCACTATTCAGTAGATAAATGGCACTTTATATTTTTGACATGGAAGTGGGAACAAAGATTTTGAGAGAGAAAAACCCGGTGACAAAAGAGACTCAGATCATTTTGGTCAATTGTATATGTAAATTACATGTCATCTTAATTTTGAATATTTTATATCTATTGTTTAGCCTAATTAATAGTAATTTATTCTCCTCTCATAAACAGAATTCAAACTACAAATCTCTTATTTTGGATATAAAAATTTTTAGTATTGTCACCCGCAAATCTTAATTATATATCATGACATTAATTTCAATCAAGATCTGGGACCATATTCCAGTTATACACGGCTTCTTTTCCTGAGTTTGACGCTCTTTCTTTAGCAAAAGATGCAACTTCAATCGTTTTAAGACACTTCAAATCTTATGTAGTCTCTCTTCATGCAAATCAATCAAAAAAATATCTTCTATTAATTGATTTTTAAATTTAATTAATTTATTTTTTTGAAAACGACTTATTTCATTTTTTCCTCAATCAACTTGTCCTCTTTTTCATGCAATTGTTATCAGTGATGATGATTGAGACTTCTATGCAATTTATGGCCAAACTACTACCGAAATTCGAGAAAGATGTAAAACAATATCGTTTCTTGCCGGCCATTTTAACAATTTAATTAAATAAAAAATCTTAAAGTTAAAAATACACAAACATAAATATGACTTTATAATCTAGCATTTTGTAGGATAATATGATATTCATATGTATACATAGTTACTCCCTTGTTGCATGATGACTATTGAGGACCAGAATTCTTTCTTAACTGGCATTTTCCAATCACGAATTAATAAAATATGAGTTTGTCATGGATAGTAGGTAATTATCGGTGGAGGATCTATGATTTTGATTTGACGGAGGCCATAATAGAGAACACATATGCTAAAGTAGGCTGTCACATTATTTAGGTAAAATTGAGAAGGCTAGGGCCATAGTGGATAAGTCAAAAAATATAGTATGTTATACCAAAATTATATAAAATGACGGGACCATATGTAAAATTCACATGAATGTAATGAAATTTCAATTCATGTCAAGTGGGGTGGCTCATTTGCATTTTAAAAAGAGTTAAACTATTAACACCCCTTCCAAAATCTTATTAAAACCCCTATTTCAATTATATTTCAGTTATTATCAAAAATATCTTTTTTTTTTTTAAGAACCCTTCTTTCTCTCTTAAAAATCTTTCAATTTACAATCATTTTCTCACACTTATAATTCTTTTGGTATGAAATGCAATAGTTTCCCGCAAAAGAAAATTGGTACAAGCTAAGTATAGATGCTGCTGTAAATGGTAAAGAAGGTTTAACGGAAATTGGAGTTGTAGTCACTGGTCAAGGAGAGTTTAAATTTATGGCGGCATTAGTTTGCAGGAAATTTTGTATTAGCAATGTGGAATTTGTAGAATTAGAAGCAATTTTATGAAGAGTCAAAATGGCTAAAGATGAGAGATTGTAGGTGAATTTAGCGACATTACAACTGAAAAAAATGAAGTTATTATTAAGCATATGCCTAGAGTACCCAGGCAAGCTTGTAATTTCCCTTCTTGAACACCTGGAGCTTCTGCAGATATTGCAAATATGTTGTAGCTTCCTTTCTTTGTTTAATATAAAATACTTCTTTGACCATTTTTTTTAATAATCTCTTTTACGCAAAAAAAAAAACTATAGTTTTGATATCTCTAATCTTCTCAAACTTTCTCTCTCTACAAAACTAAAAAACTTTAGCTTCCCAGAAATAAAAATAATTCATATATAAAAAAAAGGTTGTTGTTTTAAGATTGTGCAAACCAATTGTATAGGTTGGACTAAAAAAGAGAGAAAATGGGAGAGAAAAAAAATATAAACAGTTAATTCTTTTTGTATTTGTCCTTAAATGTAATTACAATATAATAGGGATTTTATAAGATCAATTAAGGATGTCAATAGTCGAACTCTGTTAAAAATTAATTTAAATATTTATTTATAAATTTATAAATTTACTTTTTACTTTGTACACTCTTTTAAATACTAAAAATGTCTTTACTTAAATCTTTTTAAATTAATTATTTTTTATTTACTATGCAAGCATATAAAAATATTCAATTCATCAAAAGAAATAAAAAAAAAGAAGAAGACATCTTCAATTCTTTTGGAGGAAAATATTTCAAGTACTTATTTAAATGAATCAAATTCATTATCAAAATTAACTCGTTTTCTTAAACAAAAAGAAGAAATAAATAAAAACATTAAATTTCAAAGTTTATTATTTATCTAATCCTAACCTTGCTTCAATCTTAAAAATTATTCAAGAAATCAACATGCAAGTTCATTAGAAGCTTTATGAGGAAATGCGATAACTACAATCCTCAACTAATAATGAAACTAATTTTAGGAAGAAATCAATTCAGTTAACGAACCATCACCAGATTTTGCCAACTTAAAAAGTAGATTGCCATATTTCAGGAAACTGAAAATTGGTTAGTGCAATTAAAAGTTTATTTACTGAAAAATCAAAAGGGTAGTAGTTTATTTATTAATATTTGTAAAGTTTTAGGGTTAAAGTAGAAGAATTGTATATACGTTGAAAGACTAGTGTACTAACTATATGGTGGGTATTCGAATTAATTACGTTTTATTTATTCATAATAGATTGTCTTTAATAATAAATCATACCATGAGTATTTTTGTAATAAATTATTTTATTACAATAAGAGTGTTCAAAATATTTTCTAGAGTGTAAATAGTTCCAACCTATTAAGTAGTGATCCATTTGGATTTTATTTTTCATATATTCCTCTTTTTTTTTTCAATTTTGTTCATATTTTCTTACTATGGTAGCATGTTTTTTTCATTGAAATATAAATATGCTTGAATTTGACTAAAGTTCGAATGGATCTAAATATAAATATTCGAATGATTGTTTGTTTTTTTTCTCTTTTTTTTAGTATTTAAATATAAGTGACATCTTATTTATTGTTATAAATAAAAGCTTTTTAAACATGATTAGTTGACATTTTGTCTTTATTAGTCAAAGGGAATGATTTTAAAATTTAGGAAATAAACATATTTAATAGAGATATTTTTGGATATAATATTTATTTTTCATTTAGATTAAAGTCATAAAAATTTACTTTTTTATTTAGATATAAGCGTCTAAAAATCAAACATAAGTACAAAAACAAGTCAAAATTAATAAAATTTCAAACTTCTATATTTGATATATAAACTTTTCCTTGAGGGACATAAGTATGAACAAAATGGGGTAAAAAAAAAAATTTATGTATTTCAGTGATGCTCGTTACATAAGGTAGCTGGACCCTCTTACTAAAGTAGGAAATGAGACATGATCTCTCACCTATAAAATAGAAGAAATTAATTAAAGAATTAATCAATACAATATTCAAATATTAACCATGATGCTTTCTTTTTTGCGGGAATCACTCTGCTGTCTCCAACATCAATTCAATAAATTAGTAAAACAGTCAATGAGTAAATAGAACTAATTGTTCTTGAATCCTCTAATTTATTTTATTTTATTTTATTTTTAATTTCGAATGAACCAAAGTTCTTTCTGTGAATGCTTAATCGACCATTTGTAATAAACAACTCATACAGCTCTTAAAGGAATTGATAGTGGACGTTAAAAAAGGCCAAAAAAGAATCAAGCAGAAGAAAGGAGAGAATTTAGCTTTACTTTGTTAGATTGTGTGCAATTAAAATATGCAAAAAATTATTTGGAGTAAAGCAGAATCCTATCACCTTAAAAGAATTTATATCAATTAATTAATTAATTAAGGCCATAGTGCTGTAAGAATCAATGTCGCGCGGGATTTAATTAAACATACATAATCTAATCAATCGAAAAGAATATATAGATTAACGTGTGACGTCGACTGAAGTTGTGGGCTTCATGCAACACATGTGACAATCCCACGTATGATATCAACAAGTACAGCCATAAGCAGGATAATTGATTCAAATAAGTGATTAATTTAATTTCTTACTCTTCTTTCCCATCTTTTACGTAACTTGGGGGCTAGGCTTTAGTTCAATAATTTCTAATTTGTAAGACGGTATACAGGAATTATGCTGTTTTGATGTTAATGAAAAAGAAGTATATATGTGGATGTCTTTAGGCTTTACTGTGATAAGAGTTAAACATTACTGATGGAAATAAAATAAATAAACAATCAATCAAATGGTAGATTATCTCCACCTTAATTATTGATTGTCAAACAACATTAAGATTAATTAACTCAAATTTACTAATCAATTATTATTATTAAATTATGTTAATTGGATCAATTCTTTTTTCATATTTCAAATACTTTGTATAAATTGAGTACTCTATGTTCATGAACTGATAAGAGAGAAATTCACTTTATATTATTTCTAAAAAATTTCAGACTGTATAGTATTCAAGCAGCATTTTTAATTTGCCCGATCACTTGAGTTCAACTGGAAGAAAAATGAGTTAAAAAACCAATTTGAATTTTGTCCACTCTCCTTATTTTATTTTCAAAAACCTTTATGTGGTTGAGGTTTTTAAACGATCCTAATTTGAAACCTAAAATGTTAGACTTCGCCTCGGTATTGATTATCCTACGATAAAATTACGAAATCCAGCTTCCTCCAAGAAAAAGAAAAAGTCAGATTCTAAATAAGATTAGTGTGTTCATTGAAATTTTGTCCTTAAAGTAAAGTTTATGTTTCGGCCACCTTAAGCTTACAGGTTTTTATATTATGCCTCCTAAAGTAAAATTGTTTTTGTTTTTTCCTTTTTTTGTTATTTTTTTATGTCAAAATCTTAATTCCACCCCTGGAATATCTTCCAATCAAAGCTAAACATAAGAGAATCAAAGGGTAAACTAAAATGAATTTAAGTAGTCTAATAAATGATTCTTTTGACATTTCTTTCATGTTAATGGAATGAAATTTTTATCTTTTTCTTTTAATTAAAAAATTGAATTCTGACCAAACTAAGGAAAAAAAAAATCATGATTCTTATGCCAAAACCATTCCGATCACGTTGTTTTCATTACAATTACTCCTTTTACTTGAAGCCACTAGCATCTTTTGTCATGAAATTGCTTTTCTAGCATTAATTAGTAGGGTAAGAAAAAAGCAATGGGGTATATCCTACAAAGTTAATAAAATGGTCACCTACATCTATATTCATGTTTCCATCAACAGATCATCTAAAAAAAATTATACAACTTTATCACATTACTATACGATCATCCAATCGGATAACATCATACATTTTTAGTATTATTTTCAAACATCATAAATGCATTGCGTAAAGTTAATAAAATGGTCACCTATGTCTATATATCCATGTTTCCATCAATGGATTATTTAAAGAAAATTCAATATATCTTTATCACATCACCAACCATTCAATTACAAAATATCATACATTCTTATTATTTTTAATTACATTGTGTAAATATAACAACACGTGCTGTTATGAGACTGAATACGTTTCTATTGAGATGTGGCCGATTTAGTCTCACCTAAATATTTCAGAGAAACTTTATGATAACAAATTTTGGTGGTCCCTAATGCTAAAGCAGTCTATCATGTTCACCACACACGTCCCAATAATAGAAAAAACACTTGTACTTTTCAATGAGCATTCTCTTCATTGCCCATTTTCCCTGCGCTTATATAAACCCTCTCTTGATGACCATTCTTGTACTTAGCATTTCAAGGTTTGTGACTGAGATAAAAACAGCTAGCTAGTAGATTCATGATGCAATTGCCATTAATGGATAAACAGAAGCCTTACTTGACTGTAATCCTTATACAAGCAATCTATGCTGGCATGTTCTTGCTCTCTAAAGCTGCTTTCAATGGCGGTATGAACAATTTTGTGTTCATCTTCTACAGGCAGGCTTTTGCAACTCTCTTCGTAGCTCCTATTTCCTTGGCTGTTGAATGGTAATATTAATGATTTAATATCTTTTTCATTAATCATTTTTCTTCTTCTTTGTCAATTAATGATAATAATAATGATGATGATCATCTCTTTTTTTTGGGTGTTACAGGAAAAAAGCACCTCCCCTTTCATTTGTCACCTTCTGCAAGATCTTTTTCCTCTCTTTAATCGGGTATGTTCTGTGTCCTACCTCCAAAACATTGATGAATATTATGGCAAGAATTAAATGTTTTCAAGTTAATTTTTTGAATTTCAGGATAACTTTCAGCTTGGACTTGTATGGAATTGCTTTGATTTATACTTCGGCAACTTTGGCTGCTGCAACTACAAATTGCCTTCCAGCTATTACTTTCTTCCTTGCAGTTCTGCTAAGGTAATTTATTTAATAAAGTTGCTTGAACTTTCATCAAATCGCATGAATTCTTTTAACAAACAAATTTAGAGATGCTTCATTAAAGCTTTAATTTTAAATTTGCAGGGCCTCACAATTAAAGTATTTTGTGAATGATGGGTGCATGTTCTTGGATGTTTCAGATATGTGATGTATTTTTTGAGAAAGATAGTCCATGTCTTATTAGTCGAGTCGTTTTTGAGTATGTATTTTGTAAAATACCAGCTTAATAATAAATTATCTCAACTTTCACAATTTCATGATCAGCCATCTATTATTAATTAATCATGTGAGCTTTAACACACATATCATAAAAATTTAATTGTCTTTGTCAAACGAAAGATAAAGGAAGTTCATCATTTCCAACTTGCTTGTTAGGTTTAAACTTAAAGAGGTTTTGATTTTTACAAGGAAAAAGAAGAAGAAAGAACAAATATATTTTTTTTATGAATTTGTTTGTTGTTTGATTAATTGAGCTGATAAGGACCAGCTAGCGAGATTCCACTCCTAGGGAAGAGAATAGTGGGGAAAAAAAGTTGACTTTGATCAACTGAATGTCTGTATAATTATCTGGGCATAATTATGTGCTATTATATACTACAATAATAATTTAAAAGCTAATTAATTTATATTCCGTATCACTATGAATTTTCATGTAATTTTATTTAGCTCATTATCTAAATTTAAATTTTATGATAGGTAGAAGGTAAAATATTTAATTTGTACTTTAATCAATCCCACCTTTAAAAAAATTATAAAAAAAATGAAAGATTGATGACTAATTAGAAAACTTGTACAACGGGATTTATCTTGTATTCTATGAAAAATTAACATAAGGTCCGTTTCCTTTCTATTTGAGTTAAATTACAATTTCATTGCAAGCCAAACAAAGGTTCCCTATAGTGATACCTATCGACTGACAAAGCCAAAACTTGGTGTAATGATCATGAAAAATCCAAGTATTGCCTTTGTCTTGTCACAAAAGCATGCGCCACTCCCATGCCATGATATTACAAACGATCACTCTCTAAATTAGTTACGTGCAGTTAGCTGAATGAGTAGAGAGGTACAGATTATTTTTGCAGGTTTCAGATTTGAGCCTCGAAGGATACATCTCCTTGAAGGACAGTAGATGTGACCCAAAATGAGCCCCACCGCACACAATATTATAAAAGTAGAAACGACCCAAATATATTGTTGGACCCATCTCATTTGGTACCCTAATTGCAGAGCGTTTTCACTCAACTTAGAGTTGCTTATGTAGATTGTTTTCCCAACATATATACTGTTACAATAATAAAATTAATTGAAAACTAATTTGTGTTGCAGAATGGAGGTTTTGAAGTTGAAGACAGTCCCTGGGGTGGCAAAGCTTGTAGGTATATTAATTTGCATAGGTGGTGCGGCCACTCTGGCCTTTTACAATGGCCCGCAGCTGAGACTTTTGTGCCAGCATCACATATTTGGACACCATAACAGCCAACAAATTCATGGTCATGTTTCCTCTGGCAAAACTTGGATAAAGGGTTGCTTTATCATGCTCTCTTCCAACACCTTTTTTGGTTTGTGGCTTGTATTGCAGGTACCTAGCCTCTTCTACTACTGATTTGTGTTTCTTTATAGTCTCATTTTATATTACTTGTTGGGTCAAAAATATATGCATTATTGTAAATGCAAACGTTTGTAGAGTTTTATGAAAATTATAAGTAGGAGAAAGATCAAAGCTAGATCCAAATAAAAAAAAAAATGACACATTTTACGAAGAGAAAATGACATCTTTCTCAGATATTATTTTTATCACCTAGTTCCCTAATAAATAATTAGTTACTGATTTCATCCTTGGTAGTTTTCACATAAAATTGATTATATTGGACCTTTAGAAATTAAACTAACTTGTAAGTTAATTTATTTGTTAAAAGATCACATTAATTTATTCTTCAACAATTTTTTTTTTGTTCCTGCTAAAATTTTGACATCAATGATGAAAGAGGATATTAAAACCCTATGATCCAATGGGTAAATATAATTTTTAAGAGAGACTAAAATATCATTCCCCATTTTTAAAAAGACACACACTAACACTTCTTTTTAATACTAATTTTAGACCTTTATTACCTTACAAGATATGCCAAGATCTAGAAATATCATAGTAATGATTTTATTCATCATTGTTCATCGCAGGGTTTCGTGATGAAAAGCTACCCATCAAAGCTTCTCTTTACAACGCTGCAATGCTTTCTAAGCTCAATTCAATCGTTTGTAATTGCCATTGCTTTGGAAAGAGACCCCCATGAATGGGTGTTAGGCTGGAATGTCAGGCTTCTCGCTGTGGCATATTGCGTATATAAATCTAGCTCCATCTCCTTTAACTTTTCTCTTTTTTTGCTGTCTATGTTTAAATTTTTTTATAAAATTTTTCCTATTCCACTAGCAATTATTAGGTGCAAATGCTCATATTTTTTTAAATACAGTTTGATCTATACATTGTGTTTTAGTTGGTTGGCTAAACATTGAAAAATAGATCAAATTCGTTTTTTAAAGTCAAATATATGTCCGTTCAGCGGATTATTTCCCTCTCATGCATATATCAAATCATTTTACCAAAATGTGGATAAAAACTTTATATTTAGACAAAGCTTGGAAAACTAAATTTTGCTTCGTTATGCAAAGTTTTTTAAATTCATGATAATAAATTAATCAAATTCTTAAATATTTTTTGCACATAAACTTTAATGAAATGCAATCTTATATCTAAAATCAAAGATTAGTAACCTTATTTGTAAATTATGACAGGGAATTATTGTGACTGCCCTGACATACTACTTACAAGCATGGGTTATTGAGAAGCAGGGGCCAGTGTTCTTGGCCATGTCCACACCTCTAGCATTAATCTTTACAACGATTGCTTCTGTATTTCTCTTATGTGAGATTATCACATTAGGAAGGTATATAGTATATACATAATTTATCCTCTCATATATTTTCTTTTTTTAAGGTACGAATATATGCATAAATCTGAATTTGATGCCAGAAATTATGATTTAGAAGCGGTAGGCTTTTGTATAGTTTCAAATTTAGATTTAAAAATATACAGACATTCATATTTTATAATAACTCATTCAGTCTCACTAATACAATAATTAAAACTTTATATTTTTAATTATTTTTAGTTTATTATTTTATTTCAAGAAAAATTAGTATTTGATACTAATTCCGTCTCACTAATACAATAATTAAAAATGTACAGACATTCATAGTTTATAATAACTCATTCAGTCTCACTAATACAATAATTAAAACTTTATATTTTTAATTATTTTTAGTTTATTATTTATATGATTTAATATAGGATTTTGGGTGGGCTATTGTTGATCGGAGGGCTTTATGCTGTGTTATGGGGGAAGAGCAAAGAGCAAAAGATGGTTGATAAAAGTTGCTTGCCAACTCAAGTTGATCACAAAGTATTGAACTCAGATCAGATCAAAGTAATGGCAGATAAGAGTCCTTCTTCACCAATGTTTCTGTAAAATATATACTAATACAAGTATTTTATGTCTTCGGATTAGCTTTTACGGCCTAAGGCATGAGATGGGCATGCAACTTCATCCTGTCTTTTTTTTTTTTTTTTGAGTTTTATTTAATGGTGCGGGAGAATTAAAGAAGAAAAGAAAGAATATGAAAACAAGGAGGAGATAAATATTTCCCACTACTTAATTTAAAGGTTGTTTAGCTTTATCTAGCTACAAAGCCATCGATTTTATAATTTTTTTAGAAACTGCTTCTTATAATCCTTGATCAATTGTCTCCTCCTCCTCCTCCTCCTCATTTTGCTTCTATAATTGCGAGACATTGAAATATCATATTATGTAGCAAGAGCAATATCTTTTCCCGGATTAATTAGTCAGGTGATTTTCAAATACTTTTATTTAATTGATTATTCAAATTCGAATTTAGAGAAGTAAAAGGCTAAAATAGATTTCAACTTTACCAACCCCTTATCTTTAAAAATATATTAAAAAATACTATGTGGAAAGAGTTAATTAATATTGAGAAAAAAAAACTCTCAAATCCATTAAAAATAACTGTTGGGCGCTCAACTCAAAAATTAGTTTAATACTAGTCCATGACTCCACCGCTAATGACCAAGCTTCATCAGAATTATCATTTATCCAATTTTTTAGAAAGGAAATTAAATCCCTAATTAAGGTGCGATGTGCGAAAATTTAAACACTTCGTTTCACTTTTGAATTTTATTTGGTAAGTTAATTTTCAATTTTCAACAATTAAATAAGCAAAATATTAGTTTGGACATTTAAAAACTTCGATTGAGCCAAAATGAATCATCTCAATTTTTGATTAAATAATTGATGATAATATATGGACCGGCTAAAACCGTATGGATGAATGATGATGAGTAGGAATATTACAAGCTTTAATCCGAGCAAATTTCGCTTGTAAATTCAATTTAAAACCCTAGTTGAACCCAAGAGGGAATTAAATAGGGCCAAGCCCCGGGCCAATTAACAATAATAATAATTTATAAGAATCGTTTTAAATGGATTGAGAAGTAACTAAAATTCTATGGAGTGTAAATTTAAGGTACCTACAAAATAGCAACATGTAAAGACTCGACATCACAAACTAATACACCTTCTCCACACACTAATGTTAAGGAAACTCATAAATGTTTGACTGACCAATTATGTAAAGAATCATCAATTTTGATTCACTTTCCAAGAATGTTTTTGAATTCATGGTAACTCAATCATAGATTCTATAAAGATGAATGAAATTAACATTCTTATTATTGTTCTTCAATTATACGCCACAAAGGAAGTGAAGAGGAAACCAAGAAAAAGGCCATTAACGTTGAAGGTGCATACTCTTTAATCTTTTTCCATTCATATACTCTTATTCCTCTTTATTTTTATAAATCTTTGACTGTTTTTGCAAACTAATCTCTCTGCCTCTTTGCCTTTACCTTTATTGCTTTTCTCTCATACTTTATATATCATTATTATCTGCCTTTTCTATTTATTAATCTAGTTTTTCAGTTAATTTTTTATACTTCTTGGGTTTCTCATACTGTTTCAGATCCAAAAAGTTAATATATAGTTTTGTAATTTTCTAACTTTTTTACATATGAAACAAAATTTTTCATGATGAGTTCTAATAATATATACAACTGGTTTATTCATTTGTTCATTTTTTGACTGATAGATTCAGCACTTTTTTTTTTTAACTAATGAAATCTTTTGAAAAAATAGTTAATCAAATAATTTATTGCTTTGATATATAGATAAAGGGGGGAAAAAAATGGGACGTGGGAAGCTAACCCTAAAACTAATAGACAAGGAGAAAGCTCGAATGATAACATATCAAAAAGGAAAGAGAGGCTTGAAGAAGAAGGCACAAGAATTCGCCACCCTTTGCGGCGTTCCGACTTGCATGATCATCTACGGTCCACTGCTGAACAGCCGCCCCGGCTCCGTCGACGTCGAGGTTTGGCCTAAAGATCACAAAGAGTTCATGCAAGTTGTTAACTTGTATAGGGACAAGGCTTTTTCTTCTGTACGTGGAGTGAAGTCTCAAAATCTCAATGATTTTTTTGCTGATCGGAACAGAAAAGTTTACGAGAAGATTGTTAAAATCCGGAAGGCTAATTTTGAATCCAAGTTTTCGAGTGATTTGGACGAAGATTTCAACAATTTTTCAATGCATCAATTGAAGGGAATGCTTGTTGTGCTTGATAATAACATTGATGTTGCTACAAGGAAGCTTGCATTGATAAAAGGGCATCGTCAAAATTTCGGTTGCTATAATAATAATAACAATGCTGATAATAGTGCTCAAGTTTTGTTTCAGCAGCCGCAGCCACTAGCTTCTCATCATGTAAACATGCAGCTGGCTTCATATCATCATCATGAACCTATTCAAATGGTTTCATTCGACTTCAATCCGGTCGATAATCCGACGATGATGATGATGTTGATGAACGGTGGTGATCAAATTCAATTGGGTTCTAATACTACTGCCCTGTACAATCATCATCATCCTATGCAGCATGCTGTGTATTGTGATCCAGTGGGTGCAATGATAGAGAACCGTGTGATGATGAACAATCCAAGGGCTGCTATGCGTCTTGTTGGCTCAACAATGCAACAATTACAGCCTTTTATTGAACAGTTTCCTGCTCTTCCAAGCTCTCAGTTTAACGGTTTTTATATTGATAATGAGTTTCTTCGCAAGAAAGAAAAGTTGTAGATATGGAGCTGGAAGATAGATTTATATTTTATTGTCATTATTGAAGCAATAAAAGCTTGTGACAGGCTTGTGATCGGCTTTAATTTAAGTTTAATTGGTTGAATAAAGTTTAGCACTCGGGATTCTTATTTCATTTAAAGTTCTCAGATGATATTTTATTTCACTATTTTCAACATTCAATTCACATTCAATTCGGGATATTTAAGTTTTTGCTGTAATTTTAGGCCTTAGTATTGAGATTGGATAATCTGATTAAATTAAGTAAATGATAATTGAAGATAAAGCTTGTTTATTAAACGTTTAAAATTTAAAATTTTATTAATTTAAGATATTTTCTAAAATTTACTTGTTTGTATTTTTTAACTTATGTCTGAATATTTGTTATTTGTAACTTATATTTTATTTTTAGATATTTACATCTAAAGAGAAATAGTAAATTTTTGTAACTTTTATCTGAATGAAAAAATATTGGAATTAGAAATGAATATTATATTTTAAAAATATCTCAATTAAATATATTATTTCCTAAACTATAAAATCTAATCCCTTTTTGTTTTGATTTAAAAGGATATATGTGTCAAAATAACCACGTTTAAGATGTTATTTATTTAAAGAAATAAATAAGATACCACCTACATTCAGATATGAAAACAACAAAAACTGATGGAAATTGTTAAAAGGAAGTCAATAGGCCTTATCTTTTTTGAATTATGCAGCGGAATAAATAGGTGTTGGATCACGTCACTGGTCGGAAAGAAATCACTAGCGGAAATTTTCCTCAAGTCACAGTATATATGCCTTTTACGGATTGTTCAAAGACCTTATTTTAATCTTGATGAAGAAGAGAATAAGATAAATCTTTTTTGTATTTTGTTCACCCACACTCACACTGCTTTTTCGAATGAATGAAAAACTCATACCTACATAGCAACAGTTTTAGTGGCATATATAAGCAGTGGTTGGGAAGTTGAACACAAATCAACTTCCTTCTCCCAAACGCATATGGTAACCAACAAGTGGTTACCATGTGTGGGTCAGGTCGGGTCGACCCATCTTGGGCGCCCACTCGTCCAACATCTCCCACTTGCACATAATGGGACGACATCAAAACAACAAAACAGTGAACAAAGAAACAATGAACAATCATATATATCCAATCATATAGGCAAATATACCGTGTGACCATGAATATATCCAAAAACCTATTCGGGGAGCCAAAGACATATCTCAATTGCTAACCCAGGTAAAAGATGTCTTAATTGCAATAATATGCAAGAGAACTCAACATATGTTCATTGTATCCCAAATTTAATTTACATTAATAATCAAGCATTCTAAATCCCCTCGGTATGCCAAAATTGTGCAATTTCTTTATGTTTTCACAATTGTAATATCACAAAGATATTAAATAATTAGTCGACCAGTGAATCACATAAAAGGAAAAATTAAATCTTCCCATCACACTTATGTCTATCAATCCAGAATAGTCACTTTCCTAGTCATGTTTCATAGACTGAATCATCTCAAGGTCATAGATAACATGCTAAAGTAGCAAACACCAGTCCGAAATCTCAGAAACATAGTTGATAGTCATAGGGATACCAGAATTGACTTATAGAAAGTCATACGGAACTTACACAATAAGGAAGAAAGGAGATTCTCTCATTTTTCATTTTGGTCACCAAGTACGCGCGGTATGATGCACGCGTTACACAATAAGGAAGAAAAGAGATTCTCTCATTTTTCATTTTGGTCACCAAGTACGCGCGGTATGATGCACGCGTTATATGAATCTTCCATTTCAGGGCATATGTCTCATTAATCCAATTCATTGTACAGATCTTAGTCCAGTCGCTCTTCTACAGTGCCTGACCTGAGTTCTTAAAGTGAACGCTCTCTTTTAGCGTCAAAATAAGATCTCACATTTGGCTTCAATTAAGTCTCTATGATAGTGGGGTATATCATAGTCGGTCAACAAGAAAATATCATATACGACCTCATCTTGAATCTAGTCAAGGCGACAAAATTTGTAGAATAATTAGACAAAACACATTGTCTCATTATTCTACTTGTCTCATCTCAGCTTGCTCTCAGAGCAACTGAGGTAACCGCTCGTGTAAGAAAGCCGATCATTGACTTGATGATATACTCTCATATATGTTATGCCTTTCTCAAACTAATTGAAATAAGAGAACTTAAAATATCTTTGCATTTTAAAATAATTCATGTAATAAAAATGTTTATAAAATAAAAATATCTTTACAATACAAGATTATAATCTATGTAGCCCCGACAATCTAGCATGAGAGGCAACTGCATCCCTCGTTATAGCTTTTGTAAGTGGATCAACTATCATGCTATGCGTAGATATATATTATATGGCTACTTCTTTCTTTGCCAAAATGCCTCCTATAAAATTGTATTTAGTCTCAATGTATTTCGACTTGCTGTGGTATTTGGCGTTCTTAGAGAAAGAGATAGCAGCCTAACTGTCACAATAGACAGTTACCGGACTAGTAGTGCTAATATTAATCTATAAGTCCTCCACAAATCTTTTAAGCCACACAGCTTCTTGCACTGCTGCAGAACATGCAATATATTCGGTTTTCATCGTAGATAAAGCTGCTCATGTTTGTTTCTTGCTACTGCATGTAATTGCTCCTTTATTTAGCATGAATGCATATCCTAAGGTCGATTTGCACTCATCTAGATCGCCACCCCAGTTGGCATCTGAATAACCAACAATTCACAAACCATCTCCTTGATAGTATAAAGAATAATCTGCGGTGCTTTTGAGATATGCCAAAATCCTCTTGATCGCATCCAATGCTTCTATCCAAGATTCGACTGATATTTACTCACCAGTCCTACAACATAACTGATATCAGGCTTTGTATACATCATGGCATACATAAGACTTCCAATGGCATTTGTATAAGGAACTCTAGTCATTCTTTCTATTTCTTGAGGAGTCTTGGGACACATATCGAGACTAAGAAATTGTCCTTTAGCTATTGGAATATCCAATGGCTTACAATCAGCCATATTGAATCTTTTAAAAATCTTCTTAATATAAAATTCTTGTGACAGTGCTAGAAGTTTCCTTGAACAATCCTTGAAAATTTTGACTCCTAAAATATAAGCTTTTTTGCCCATATCTTTCATGTCAAAATTTGAGTGTAGCCAATCTTTAATAGTTTTGACAAACTCTTTACTGTTGGCAACTAACAGTATATCGTCCATATACAAAGATAATATCGCAAAATCGTCTTTAAACCTCTTAACGTACACACAATGGTCTTCCTCAACCATCCTAAAGCCATAAGAAACTACGACTTCGTGGAATTTAAAGTTCTATTGTCTAGAGGATTGTTTAAGGCCATAGATAGATCTTTTAAGCTTGCATACTCTACGCTTTCGCCCTTTAACAATAAAACCTTGTGGTTGTTCTATATAAATTTCTTTCTTTAGTTCTCAATTGAGAAATGCAATTTTTAATCCATTTGATATAAATCAAGGTCTAGATATGCAACGATAGCCAAGATTAATTGTATAGAAGCAAACCTTACTACATAAGAAAATGTTTCTTCATAGTCTACACCCTCCTGTTGGGTATAACCTTTAACAAGTAATCTTGTATTAGATCTCTCGATTAACCCATCCGCTTTACACTTTATCCGGAGAACCCATTTGTTTCTTATAGCTTTACGGTTAGATGGAAGATCAACCAAGTCCCAGACTTGATTGACTTTCATAAACTTCATTTCTTCCTTATTTGCTTTCATCCACAAATTCTTAGTAGACGATGTGAGAGTCTCATTATAAGTATTTTGCTCATCAACATCATAAATTCTCTCTCAATCTCAAAGCGATGACGAGAAATTGGCCTATGATTACTCTTTCGAGTTGATTTCCCAACTGGAATCGAAATGTCTGGTGTTTCACTCCCACTCAGAGTGGCAATCCCTAGGAAATTCATTTTCTAGAAAACTGACATCTCGCGATTCCAGTTCAGACATAGTTCTACTGGCTTGTTCACCAATGAACATATATCCTTTAGAGTATTCTGAGCATCTAATAAAGATACACTTTTTACCCCTAGCTCTTAATTTTTCAAACTTATGACTAGGGTTATGAATATAAGTTGTAGAACCCTATGGCCGGATATGAGATAAGTCAGGTTTTCTACCCGTCTATAACTCATATGTGGTGAAATTAACTGATTTTGAAGGAACTCAATTAAGTACATAAGCAGCAGTTAACAAAGCATCTCCCTAATAAGATATTGAAAGATTTACTTGCGCCATCATTCACCTAACCATTTCTAATAAAGTTTTATTCCTTCTTTGTACTACACCATTTTGTTGTGGAGTTCCACGAATAGTCAGTTGTCTTTTTATCCCTTTCTCATTACAGAGTTCCTTGAACTGTTCTGAAAGGTATTCACGTCCTCGGTCAGTTCTTAGAGCTTTAACATTGTTGTCTAGTTGATTCTCTACCATGTTCAAATATAGTCTAAAGCAATCCAATGCTTCTGATTTATGAGAAATAAAGTAAACGTGATCGAAATGTGAATAATCATCAATAAATGTAATAAAATATGAGGCTCCATATTTAGCACTTACATTTATTGGGCCACAAATGTCAGAGTGGATTAACTACAATGGTTTTTCAACTCTAATTCCTTTGTTAAATGGTTTTCTAGTTGTTTTTTCAATTAGACAATTTTCACATATGGACAATTTAATCTTGGTGAGTGGGCCCAATATGCCTTTTCTCGCAAGTCTATACATTCTTTCTTACCCTATATGACCTAGTCTAGCATACCAAGTGATAGCATCTATTTTATTATTGTTAGAAGAAGTAACATAAGTAAAACAACTATTATCATAACTTGAACTATCAAGTATTGTATCTAATATAATAAAACCATTAATTAAATGCCTAGTTCCAATAAGGACTGAATTTAAGGAGATCTTTAAACAAACACTATGAAAAACTAAGTGATATCCTAATTCAAGAAGAACAAGGATAAAAATCAAGTTTCGTCGAATCTCCTGTGCATACAAGACATCGTGTAATAAAAAAATATGTCCACCACACAAAGTCAATTTACAGGTGTCTATTCTTTTTGTTTCAACTCTAGAGTTGTTACCCACGTATATCCATCTACTCCCTTGACTGATTCGATGTTACTCTACAAATGCATCTCGATCACAAGCTATATGGTCTGTTGCTTTTAAGTCTACAGTCCACACAAGATGAGATTCGGCTAGGAGTACAGAACTCGTAACTAAAGCACAATTTAACAAAGTGTAGTTAGGTCTTACCTTTTTCGACTTAGTGCACTTATGAGCGAAGTGAGCCAACTTGTTACAATTGTAGCATCTCACTTTGGATTTGTCCATTTTCTTGCCAGCACGCTTACCCTTGGGTGTTTTTTAGCATTTGGTCTTTTCTTATTAGGATTAAATCCCTTAACCTTCTAGTTATATTTATGACCCCTCTTGCGCTTGAATCCTGAAGCTTTGCGCGAGCTTAACTCGATCATAAAAACACTATAAGAAAGTTTAGCTGCCTCAAGGCGCTCTACTTCCAGCTCTATGTGATGCTTAATATCTTTAAAAGTTCTGATATTATCATTATGAGTGATATTCACCTTCATGTTTTTTCAGGTATCTGGTAAAGATCTTTTCATTGCCTGGACTTGTTGTTCATCAGTCAGAACATGTCCAGCAAACTTAAGCTCACGAACCATGTTCGACATCTCCCTCAAATGCTGCCTCATAGTATGGTTTAGGCGCTTCCGATAAGATTCGAATTTGATCGTAAGTCTCCTAAGCTTAGTGGTCGAGGTACCACCAAACTTGTCTTTCAAAGCGAGCCAGATCTCTTGAGCAATCTCATACTTCTCATACTCGCACATGAGGTCATCTTGCATACTGCTCAATAACGTTATGCAAGTATTACTATTCTTCTTTTTCCAAGCCTGATAAGCCTCAAGATCCCTCATGTGTTGAGCAGTACTACCTTACTCAGGCTCAGATAGGGTGTTGTTAAGAGCTTCTAGAGTCTCTTACTCTTCAAGGATGTATTGAATTTTGCGGTGCCAAATATCGTAATTGTCACCATTTAGTTTCTCACCCTTGCTCAGCTCAGCCACAATTTTTTTAGATCTCTTGCGGTGCCATCTCAGCTATAATTCAACACAAAGACAATTCAAAATACAATAACTAAAGGCATAATTAATAATTACACACAAACAATTAATTTTACCGTAAACATAAACAAAAAAATGACGAACTAATATCGAAATGGAATCAAAAAATCTTCGAGGCTTCCAATCATCATCCAATTCCCTTTATTATATTCATCATTAATTCAATTTTAATGCGCAAAATTATCAATTATAATTATGAATTTATCAAATTCAATTTAATTACAACTCCCACTCAACGGAACAATTCATGAGATATGACAAAAGAGTATGTAAAGTCGAGTAACAATTAATGTTGAATATCACTAATGAAGTCACAGCAACATATAGTTTAACCAACAAAATAAAACCAATTTTTTTAAAAAAAATCATAATCAACAAACAAATGAAATAACCTAACATGGTCAAACTAATACATAGAATCTTCTACATGTTCTTAAAATATTCTTTGTTGCTCGTGACTCTTTCATCTAACTTATACTTAAGTCTATCTCCCAATAAAAACAATTGTTCCTTCTTGATGATTATGTTTATGATTTTCTCATACCATAACCTCCGCCCTTTATCGAGGTGACTAGCTTGTCTCTCATTCGAAGGTTCGTGTGAATGCTAAACATTGAGGTTCGCCTCATCTTTGAAACAAGACGGCGCTCTTCCACCAACTTAATGTCACACCCCAACATATAATATCTGTGTTAGGATTTCTCGATCTCATTTAACATGTGAACCTTAAAGACAATCATATTGTCATCATCAAGTAACGATTGAATGAGGAACCATTGATAATAACCCCAATTCGTATACACAGTAGGCTTATTTGTGGACATTAAGCAGTTAAAAGCCCGATATAAATCTTCTATGTTCATGCATATAGGACTATCAGGGTCCATCTTATAATTCTCCATTTTCTCCATAAGTTCTTCATAAGATAGACTATTATTAATCTCAATTGGATCATTAAGTGAAACCTAAGCTCTAATTGTCATTAAATTCTCTTCCTCAATCCACAAATTACTAACGGGAGGCATCTACGACAAAAAATATAAAAATCAAATTAATGATTGTTAACAAACGACTAAATACGAGATTAGATTTTAGTCAATTCCCATAAAAAAAAATTTCAAGCTCTTACTAGAGCGAAATATTTATTAACATATAATGTTCATCCATGAGACTATATATGTTTGATCCAAAATTTTATTTCAAAAATCAAGAAATGATTAAAAAATAATTTTATATTAAAACAAATTAAAAAATAAAAATTCAAATCAAATGGCGCCCAAATCGGAGTCCCAAATAGCAAAATATGTAAAAATTTACAAATCTGTATATATACCCCACGCGTACTGCAGTGGGCTACAATGAACGCACAAGATCGCTATAGTGTAAAATATTGTTCTACAGTACACAACCGTACAATGCGCATTCAACACACACAATTGGCGTGTGGGACCCACACGTGGTCTTGTCCGGCACCTTTTTGACTCTATTTTTCGTTATGAATTCAATGGTGTGTTTGAATTTTCAAACGGAGGTTTGAATAGGCCGGAATCGTCAAAAAATAACTCCAGCACTATTCATAATCTTCTCCAAATTAGGGTTTTTAACCCTTTCCAAACCCTAATCCAACTTAGAATAATATTTTGGCCATAACTTTCTCATCTTAAGTTTGTTTTTAACAAATCACTTACCGTTGGAAAGATCTCGAAAAGATCTTTCCAATGATAAATTGAAGTTTTGGATTTCATATATATTTAGGGTTCATGCAATCTAAAATAGGGGGAGGTGTTCGGATCGAGTTAACCTAATCCGAACCGAACCGAACCCGAAATTTATTTTGGGTTCTGTTCGGTTTGGGTTAACCTGTGCAACCCGAACGGATTCAAACTATCAACCCATTTGGGTTAAAATTCGGTTCGGGTTCAACCCGAACCGAATTTTAACCCGAACAGGTTGAATTTTTTTGTTTTTAAGTTTTGGCTTTTAAAAATAAAAATATATATGTATTAAACAAAAAAATCTCTTTGACTACATGTTTCAAGTTTTATTAAATTGTTTGGATTTTAGATTTTTGGATTTTAAGTGGCTTTTGGTAGAATTTGTGAATTAAATTGTTCTCACCCGTTCTAACCCAAATTACCAACCCAATACGATCCGAATTACGAAACCGAACCGAACCAAACCAAATCAAATTAAATTCAGTTTGGCTTGGTTCTGCATATTGTACTACATTTTCACCCGGTCCTTATTGGTATCAGAGCCAAGGGAAAGTAGGTGTCAGGGCCAAGGGAAAGTAGGTGTAATCTAGTTGTAAAGAATCTGTATTGTTTTAATTCCAAAATTGTTTTCTGTGTGCGTGCTGAATTTTTACTGGTAGTAAGTCCCGCTTTAGGAAAAGAATTCCGCTTAGAGCAGTAAAACCATACTTATAGGCATTCATATAGATCTTAATTGAAGATTAGAACATCATGGATTCTCTACTCTGTAGAGCATCTTCTTTTTCTAACTTTTCCTCTGAGAAGACTAGTATTTCAAAGAACACGGTGAATTCAGAAGAATTCATTATTAAAAATTTTAATAAAGCAATTGATAATTGGGATTTACCAAAAGTTTCAAAAAATAAAATTTATAAAATGAAAAAACTTGATTTTTTAAAGACTGATTGTGTAATAAAGACAGAAGAAAGAGATATCACCCTTTCAAAGCCATTTGAAACAATTCATCTGTTTTCTGAACATTCCTTAAAGAAATTAAAAGAAAAGAATTTTAATTATGTCCACATCGGTTTAATCTAAGTAGGAATAAAACCCATAACTAAAGAAGGATTAAATACTTCTATTCTTGCTGTCCTCAGGGATGGGAGGTTCATCTCATTTGATGATTCCTTACTCAGCAGTATTGAATCTAGTCTCTATAAAGGACCTATTTCTTTTGATTATTATCCAAACATAACGGTTTCATTAAAAGATAAAAATATTTTGAAAAGTATGATTTTACAAATCAAAACTCATAACTATCATATGTTAGAAGGATCTGTTCCAGTTGCATTGATTTTCAAAATATCTTATAAAGCCATGATTTCAGCGTTCAATACGCAGCATAAATTCCAGTAAAAAAGAGATGAAACTCTTCTCTTACAGACTGATTTATCCAAAGCAAACACTGTAATTCCTAAACCCATCCAATGGAAAGATGTTAATCTTCCAGAGGAATGGATTCTTAAAGGAGCCACAGAACCAGTGATTCCAAAACAACTTGAGCCCAATACAGAGTTACAAAATGTAACTCAGTATTCCGATGGTAAAGTAAAATTGTCTTTTAAAAGGTCAACGTCACAAAGATTCTCCACATCCTTTAGACTTTCTGATAAAGACTCAAATTCCAATATTCTGATATTGGAAAGAAAATTTTCAAAAGTCCCTTCAGTTATAAATCTACCTTTCCAAAGCCAACCTAGGTTCTCCACTTCGGATGTACCTAGTTCGTCCATACATTCTATGGATTATACCACTAGTGTTCCCCATCCAATCTACACTAGTAAGCCACAAGAGTAAAGCCAGAATGAAAAAGAGCCTTCTCCTCCAACCTCCCATACATTTTCTGTTGTTACAGAAAATGTAAGAAATGTTCTTGAAATGGATTTCAAACTCGATAATACTCTTCTGCATAAAGATTTTTATAATGAGAATAACAAAGAAAAAAGACTTTGGTTTTTTAAACACTTCTTAAACCAGAGAAAAGAAATTCAAGAAATTTATTATGATTTTGTAAATTCACATAAAGTCCATATCATTTTTTTTGATTGGTTTGAAATTTATGCTACGGAAAACAACATTTCCTACCCTTTTAAAGAATCAAATCCAATCACAATTCGTAAAAAGATCACTGAATGGAATCTATCAGACACTGATATAACCATTGAATCTGAGCATCCTCCTCTCAGGAATGTTACCATTACTCATGGTGAACCACCTGTTCAAATTAAAGCTTCTCCTTATAAAATTCAAAGACCTAATGATATAGACAAAAATTTAGATAGCATTATTCAACAGAATAATTTCTGTAATGCTAATCTAAATACAATAGGAAAACAGTTAACTAGAATAGAAGATCAATTCCAAAAGTCTACCATAACTGTTTCTCCTGTTACCTCCAAACCTATTACATCAAGATCGGATTCTGACAAAAAGCTTAAAGAATCTATTTTCAAACCTTTTCAGGTTTCGAAACATAGTCAAAAGCTTGTTGAAGAGTCAAAATCAGATTTTGCAAAAGCCATTAGAGAACAATTTGATAGAATAGAAGCATCATCTTCTGCTTCTACTTCTAAAGTCCAAATAGCTCCAGATAGTGCTCAATCTAGCAAGATTGCAGTGCTAGAACAAGATCAATCATCTATAGCCTCTTCTGATATAGAAGCCTTTAAAGAAGAACATATTTCTAAAGTCAACAAGATTCATTGGGAATTAGCACTCCCAACCACTAAAAGTCCACCAGATCTAGGTATAGATAATAGACCAAGTGCATTGAATCAATCCCGTTTTAATGCATCTTCAGTCTATGAGTGGAATTTAGATGGTATGTCTGAATATAATATCTTAGGATTGTTGCAACAAATGACCATGGCAGCTAATGCCTATAAAACTCAATCAGGAACTTCTGACAAAGCCATTGCAGAAATTCTGATAGCTGGGTTTACAGGTCAACTTAAAGGTTGGTGGGATCATCTTCTCACTAGACAGCAACAATCAGAAATCTTAAATTCAATCCAAACGGATGAGGATCAAACACCAATCCTTGATGAATTTAATTGCCTAATTCAGGATGCAGTTGCTACCCTGATTATGACCATATCCCTTCATTTCATAGGTGATCCTTCTCACCTTAGAGATAAAAATACTGAGTTACTACACAATTTAAGATGTAGGAAACTTAGTGAATTCCAAAGCTACAAAACTACTTTTTTCACTAGACTCTTCTTAAGAGATGATGCAAACCACATAACTTGGAAAGAAAAATTCCTTGTTGGTTTACCTACTCTCTTAGGAGAAAAGGTTAGAAATTCCATCAAATCTCTTTATGACAATCGCATTCCATATGATGAACTCACCTATGGTGAATTAGTCAGTTTTGTCAACAAAGAAGGTTTGAAAATATGTCAAGATTTGAAATTACAGAAGCTTCTAAAATGGGAGCTTAGAAAGTCTAAGCAAGAACTAGGCAGTTTCTGTAAACAATTCAACTATGACCCCTTTAAAACTCCTACCTCCAAAGATTGTAATGGTAAGTGCTCTTCGAGACCTTACAAAAAACATTACAAATCAAAAAGTCACAGAAAACCCATATATGATTTTAGAGAACATTTTTATAAGAAGCCCTCGAGGTTTCATAAAAAGCCCAAATTCTCTAAAAGAAAAGATTCTAGAATCAAACTGAAAAACTTCCTTCAATTACAAAGAAGCCATATGTCATAAGTGTGGAATAAAAGGTCATACTACAAAATATTGCAGAATGAACATAAAACTTCAAGAGCTTAATCTCAATGAAGAAACCCTTTCAAAAATCTCTCCCCTGCTCATTGAGTCTTCTGACTCTGATTCAAATTTCTCCTTGTCAGGAGACAGTGATCCGTTACAAATTGATGAGTTAATTGACTCAGAGACATCTGCCACAAGCAATGATGACTCTGATTCAGAAATACATAAAATCAATGTTTTAACAAAAGAATAAGAAACTTTTCTTGAACTTGTTAAACACATCTCTGATCCAACCCTTCAAAGAGAATATCTTGATAAAGTTTTAAAGACCTTAGATAAAACAGAAGCCTCTAAAACCCAACCATTAAAAAGAATACTTATGACCTCACAAAAATTTTGGAGAAAAGGAAAACAAAGAAAACCACTCCGAGTATTCAAGATCTCTAAAAAGAAATCAAAGATATTAAACTTGAGATTAAAAAATTAAAAGAAAAATAAAAAAATGACTCAGATACTATTCAACTTCTACTGCAAAAACAATTAGAAGACAATACCAAAAAAGAATCTGAATCAGAATCTGATGATGATAATAATAACCAAAGCCTTGAAAACATTGAGTCAATACCCAATGATTTTCTTTTTGTTTTAAATCAAATCACTACTAGAAAATATTTAATAAAAGTTACTTTAGTCTTTTCTAAATAATTTGAAATTGACACCATTGCATTATTTGATACTAGTGCCGATTTAAATTGTATCAAAGAAATTAGTGTTTCAGATAAATTCAAAGAAAGAACCAAAGAAAAGCTTTCTGCCGCCAATAATTCAAAATTACAAATCCATTCTAAAGTTGAAGCATCTGTACAAAACAGTGGTTTTGAATTTAAAACTATTTTCTTTTTAACAAATGATATTCATCATATTCAAACACTTTTTCCTCAGTGATTTCCATTTAGAGCCTGCCTATTCCACAGCCACTATACTAAAAGTTTTGAGCTCAAAACAATGGGGTGACCAACTCCATAACCAAAAGTCTTTTCTCGCAAATTTTCTAATGCGTCTACCACATTGTTTGACTTTCTCTTACTGGGATTATCAACAAGCGTGGTTTAACACATTTTTTATCCAAAACTCTAAAAAGTCTCATTCACGGTTATTTTTCTTTAACTAAAAAATAACCGTTCAAAGCCTTACAAATTGGTTCCAACAGTGGTGGAATTATTTTGGCCCATGCCCAGAGATACTTACTCCAAATACCACCAACTGTCTAAACCTTTTTAAAGCCCATTATGTGCCCTCAGAATCCGAGAGAAAGTTTTCTCCTTTTCTCTGTTTCTGTACAAATTTCTTCCTTCGTTGGGTTTAGATGTGGAATCTTCGTTACCATACACAGGATACCCAATTAATTCTTCAAAGAACCTTTAAAGTTAAATTGTGGTCTAAATTTGATGAACAACCTAAATTGACTACCCACTTAATCCAAAACTGGCTTGCAGCCAAAGGTTTCCTTGGCCCAACCTCTAAAGATGTTAAAGCCCAAACAACCTTCCTCACCTAAAAAATCCAAAGCCCAATCTCTTCTTGCAGGTACAAAAACAGAAAAAGAGTATTTTAAAGTGATGGAACAACTCCTCGCCTCCAGATCTGAGCCTTCCGTAGTCAGCTCTTCTGAAGCCGATGAATCTGAGCCCTTTATCTCCCTTGGCGACGATAATGAAAACGATTGCTTTGGGATCTTCCCTCCAGTAAAGCATTAAAGCCAATTGTATTCCTTTTATAGATTTTACTTTCAATTCATGTAAAAAAAAAAGTATTTTCCTTTTGTATATTTTCGGGTAGTCCCCTGGACACAAGTGAGAGCGCACATGTCTCTTCACCCGATTTTGTATTTTGTATTTTGTATTTTGTATATTTCTTTTGTATTTTGTTTCGCTACTGATCGTGAAGCTCTGATTTAAATTCTGATCGTGAAGCTACGGTTTCGCCTTCTGATCTCGCTACAATCGTAAAGCTACAGTCTCGCTACTGTTAAATACCCAATTTTTGTATTTAAATCTGGAGGAAGACTTAGACTCCTCAGATTTTCACAAATACCTCTTTCTCTTCTCTCTTCCTCTTTCTCTCTTCAAAGAAACTCTCTCAATTTTTGGGAATCAGGAATCAGAAGACATCAAGGAAAATTTTTCTTGTCTTCAGATTAATTTCCCATTTTCTTTCTTTTTCCTTTTAAAGCATTAGATCAAGAAAAATAGAATGTAAGATTTGTGATTCTATTTTAAAGCTTGTAATAAATTTCAATTCATGTATATTTAAATTCCTGTAATTTAAATTTCTGTAATTTAATTTTAAAGCAATTTATTTTAAAGCATTTAAAGTTCTGTAATTTATTTTAAAGTCTTATGCATGATCTACAGTCTGATCTTCTCGATCGGATCTGCTTTTAAAATTTGATACATTCCTCTGAGGCATAGAGACCGAATCTCTCCCCTCAGTTGTATTCTCTTCTCCCTCCATTCCTTGAGAGCACTAGATCTGGGATCCAGATTTAGTACTGTGTATCTCTTTGAAAGGGTGATATCTCTTTCTTCTGTCTTTATTACACAACCAGTCTTTAAAAAATCAAGTTTTTTCATTTTATAAATTTTATCTTTTGAAACTTTTGATAAATCCTAATTATCAATTGCTTTATTAAAATCTTCAATAATGAATTCTTAATAAGGACTGGGATCGTGGAAAGTGTGTGAATTTGGAGGAATTTATTACTAAAAATTTTTTTTTTTAGAATCTAGTAAAAGGATCGAAGGATGGATGTGTTTGCAGACAAAACTTTGTAAAAGAAGACTTTAAACAAGCAAACGGAACTGAAAATAAATTTACCAAGTTGAGGTACGTGGCGTTGTCCCTCCAGATCGATGCAGAACTTAGTCTGCCTTTGGACCCAGATCTAACTTAGAACAGATCAATAGCTCGCACGTTCTGGTTTCCAGCCGATATACCTTGATTTAGTTGATTTTAATTTTTATTATTCTTTTAAGCAATCTTCATTACCACAAGGCTCATACACAGTACTAAATCTGGATCCCAGATATAGTGCTCTGAAGGAATGGAGGGAGAAGAGAATACAACTGAGGGGAGAGATGCGGTCTCTATGCCTCAGAGGAACGTATTAAATTTTAAAAGCAGATCTGATAGAGAAGATCAGACTGCAGATCATGCATAAGACTTTAAAAGAAATTGCAGAACTTTAAATGCTTTAAAATAAATTGCTTTAAAATTAAGTTATGGAAATTTAAATTGCAGGAATTTAAATATACATGAATTGAAATTTATTACAAGCTTTAAAATAGAATCACAAATCTTACATTCTATTTTTCTTGATCTGATGCTTTAAAAGGAAAAAGAAAGAAAATGGGAAATTAATCTCAAGACAGGAAAAATTTTCCTTGATGTCTTCTGATTCCTGATTCCCAAAAATTGAGAGAGTTTCTTTGAAGAGAGAAAGAGGAAGAGAGAAGAGAAAGAGGGAGTTGTGAAAATCTGAGGAGTCTAAGTCTTCCTCCAAATTTAAATACAAAAATTGGGTCTTTAACTGTAGCGAGACTATAGCTTCACGACTGTAGCGAACCTGTAGCTTCACGACTGTAGCGAAACTGTAGCTTTATACAAAGGAAATATACAAAATACAAAGGAAATATACAAAATACAAAATACAAAATCGGGTGAAGAGACATGTGCGCTCTCACTTGTGTCCAGGGGACTACCCGAAAATATACAAAAGGAAAATACTTTTTTTTTTATATGAATTGAAAATAAAATCTATAAAAGGAATACAATTGGCTTTAATGCTTTACTGGAGGGAAGATCCCAAAGCAATCGTCTTCATTATCGTCGCCAAGGGAGATAAAGGGCTCAGATTCATCGGCTTCAGAAGAGCTGACTACGGAAGGCTCAAATCTAAAGGCGATGAGCTATTCCATTATTTTAAAATACTCTTCTTCTGTTTTTGTACCTGTAAGAAGAGATTGGGTTTTGGATTTTTGGGTGAGGAAGGTTGTTTGGGCTTTAACATCTTTAGAGATTGAGCCAAGGAAACCTTTGGCTGCAAGCCAGTTTTGGATTAAGTGGGTAGTCAATTTACATTGTTCATCAAATTTAGACCACCATTTAACTTTAAAAGTTCTTTGAAGAATTAATTGGGTATCCTATGTGTGGTAACGAAGATTCCATATCCAAACCCAATGAAGGAAGAAATTCGTACAGAAACAGAAAAAAGGAGAAAACTTTCTCTCGGATTCTGAGGGCACATAATGGGCTTTAAAAAGGTTTAGACAGTTGGTAGTATTTGGAGTAAGTATCTCTGGGCATGGGCTAAAATAATTCTAACACTGTTGGAACCAATTTGGAAGGCTTTGAACGGTTATTTTTAGTTAAAAAAAAATAACCATGAATGGGACTTTTTAGAGTTTTGGACAAAAAATGTGCTAAACCACGCTTGTTGATAATCCCAGTAAGAGAAAGTCAAACAATATGGTAGACGCATTAGAAAATTTACAGGAAAAGACTTTTGGTTATGGAGTTGGTAACCCCATTGTTTTAGGCTCAAGACTTTTAGTATAGTGGCTGTGGAATAGGCGGGCTCTGAATGGGAATCACAGAGGAAAAAGTGTTTGAATATGATGAATATCATTTGTTAAAAGGAAAGTAGTTTTAAATTCAAAACCACTGTTTTGTACAGATGCTTCAACTTTAGAATGGATTTGTAATTTTGAATTATTGGCGGCAGAAAACCTTTCTTTGGTTCTTTCTTTGAATTTATCTAGAACAATAATTTCTTTGATACAATTTAAATCAGCACTAGTATCAAATAAAGCAATGGTGTCAATTTCAAATTCTTTGGAAAAGACTAAAGTAACTTTTATTAAATATTTTCTAGTAGTGGTTTGGTTTAAAACAAAAAGGAAATCATTGGTTATTGACTCAATGTTTTCAAGGCTTTGGTTATTATTATCATCATCAGATTCTGATTCAGATTCTTTTTTGGTATTGTCTTCTAATTATTTTTGTAGTAGAAGTTGGATAGTATCTGAGTCATTTTTTTGTTTTTCTTTTAATTCTTTAATCTAAAGTTTAATATCTTTGATTTTTTTTTGGAGATCTTGAATACTCGGAGTGGTTTTCTTTGTTTTCCTTTTCTCCAAAATTTCTGTGAGGACATAAATATTCTTTTTAATGGTTGGGGTTTTAGAGGCTTCTGTTTTATCTAAGGTTTTTAGAAGTTTATCAAGATATTCTCTTTGAAGGGTTGGATCAGAGATGTGTTTAACAAGTTCAAGAAAAGTTTCTTGTTCTTTTGTTAAAACATTGATTTTATGTATTTCTGAATTAGAGTCATCATTGCTCGTGGCAGATGTCTCTGAGTCAATTAACTTATCAATTTGTAGCAGATCACTGTCTCCTGACAAAGAGAAATTTGAATCAGAGTCAGAAGACTCAATCAGCAGGGGAGAGATTTTTTAAAGGGTTTCTTCATTGAGATTAAGCTCTTGAAGTTTTCTGTTCATTCTGCAATATTTTGCAGTATGACCTTTTATTCCACACTTATGACATATGGTTTCTTTGTAATTGAAGGAAGTTTTCAGTTTGATTCTTGAATCCTTTCTTTTAGAGAATATGGGCTTATTATGAAACCTCGAGAGCTTCTTATAAAAATGTTCTCTAAAATCAGATATGGGTTTTCTGTGACTTTTTGATTTGTAATGTTTTTTATAAGGTCTCGAAGAGCACTTACCATTACAATCTTTGGAGGTAGGAATTTTAAAGGGGTCATAGTTGAATTGTTTATAAAAACTGCCTAGTTCTTGCTTAGACTTTCTAAGCTCCCATTTTAGACGCTTCTGTAATTTCAAATCTTGACATATTTTCAAACCTTCTTTATTGACAAAACTGACTAATTCACCATAGGTGAGTTCATCATATGGAATGCGATTGTCATAAAGAGATTTGATGGAATTTCTAACCTTTTCTCCTAAAAGAGTAGGTAAACCAGCAAGGAATTTTTCTTTCCAAGTTATGTGGTTTGCATCATCTCTTAAGAAGAGTCTAGTGAAAAAAAGTAGTTTTGTAGCTTTGGAATTCACTAAGTTTCTTACATCTTAAATTGTGTAGTAACTCAGCATTTTTATCTCTAAGGTGAGAAGGATCACCTATGAAATGAAGGGATATGGTCATAATCAGGGTAGCAACTGCATCCTGAATTGGGCTATTAAATTCATCAAGGATTGGTGTTTGATCCTCATCCGTTTGAATTGAATTTAAGATTTCTGATTGTTGCTGTCTAGTGAGAAGATGATCCCACCAACTTTTAAGTTGACCTGTAAACCCAGCTATCAGAATTTCTGCAATGGCTTTGTCAGAAGTTTCTGATTGAGTTTTATAGGCATTAGCTGCCATGGTTATTTGTTGCAATAATCCTAAGATATTATATTCGGACATACCATCTAAATTCCACTCATAGACTGAAGATGCATTAAAACGAGATTGATTCAATGTACTTGGTCTATTATCTATAGCTAGATCTGGTGGACTTTTAGTGGTTGGGAGTGCTAATTCCCAATGAATCTTGTTGACTTTAGAAATAGGTTCTTCTTTAAAGGCTTCTACATCAGAAGAGGTTATAGATGATTGATCTTGTTCTAGCACTGCAATCTTGCTAGATTGAGCACTATCTGGAGCTATTTGGACTTTAGAAGTAGAAGTAGAAGATGATGCTTCTATTCTATCAAGTTGTTCTCTAATGGCTTTTGCAAAATCTAATTTTGACTCTTGAAAAAGCTTTTGACTATGTTTCGAAACCTGAAAAAGTTTGAAAATAGGTTCTTTAAGCTTTTTGTCAAAATCCGATCTTGATGTAACAGGTTTGGAGGTAACAGGAGAAACAATTATGGTAGACTTTTGGAATTAATCTTCTATTCTAGTTAACTGTTTTCCTATTGTGTTTAGATTAGCATTACAGAAATTATTCTGTTGAATAATGCTATCTAAATTTTTCTCTATATCATTAGGTCTTTGAATTTTGTAAAGAGAGGCTTTAATTTAACAGGTGGTTCACCATGAGTAATGGTAACATTCCTGAGAGGAGGATGCTCAGATTCAATGGTTATATCAGTGTCTGATAGATTCCATTCAGTGATCTTTTTACAAATTGTGATTGGATTTGATTCTTTAAAAGGGTAGGAAATGTTGTTTTCCGTATCATAAATTTCAAACCAATCAAAAAACATGATATGCACTTTATGTGAATTTAAAAAATCATAATAAATTTCTTGAATTTCTTTTCTATGGTTTAAGAAGTGTTTACAAAACCAAAGTATTTTTTCTTTGTTATTCTCATTATAAAAATTTTTATGCAGAAGAGTTTTATCGAGTTCGAAATCCTTTTCAAGAACATTTATTACATTTTCTGTAACAGCAGAAAATGTAGGAGAGGTTGGAGGAGAAGGCTCTTTTTCATTCTGGCTTTGCTCTTGTGGCTTATTAGTGTAGATTGGATAGGGAACACTAGTGGTATAATCCACAGAATGTACGGATGAACTAGGTACATCCGAAGTAGAGAACCTAGGTTGGCTTTGGAAAGGTAGATTTATAACTGAAGGGACTTTTGAAAATTTTCTTTCCAATATCGGAATATTGAAATTTGAGTCTTTATCAGAAAGTCTAGAGGATGTGGAGAATCTTTGTGACGTTGACCTTTTAAAAGATAATTTTACTTTACCATCGGAATACTGAGTTACATTTTGTAACTCTATATTGGGCTCAAGTTGTTTGGAATCGCTGGTTCAGTGGCTCCTTCAAGAATCCATTCTTATGGAAGTTTAACATCTTTCCATTGGATGAGTTTAGAAATTACAGTGTTTGCTTTGGATAGATCAGTCTGCAAGAGAAGAGTTTCATCTCTTTTTGACTGGAATTTATGCTGCGTATAGAACACTGAAATCATGGCTTTATAGGATATTTTGAAAATCAATGCAACTGGAACAGATCTTTCTAACATATGATAGTTATGAGTTTTGATCTGTAAAATCATGCTTTTCAAAATATTTTTATCTTTTAATGAAACCGTTATGTTTGGATAACAGTCAAAAGAAATAGGTCCTTTACAGAGACTAGATTCAATACTACTGAGTAAGGAATCATCAAAGGAGATGAACCTCCCATCCCTGAGGATAGCAAGAATAGAAGTATTTAATCTTTCTTTAGTTAGGGGTTTTATGCCTACTTGGATTAAATCGATGTGGACATAATTAGAATTCTTTTCTTTTAATTTCTTTAAGGAATGTTCAGAAAACAGTTGAATTGTTTCAAATGGCTTTGAAAAGGTGATATCTCTTTCTTCTATCTTTATTACACAATCAGTCTTTAAAAAATCAAGTTTTTTCATTTTATAACTTTTATTTTTTGAAACTTTTGGTAAATCTCAATTATCAATTGCTTTATTAAAATCTTCAATAATGAATTCTTCTGAACTCACCACGTTTTTTGAAACACTAGTCTTCTCGGAGGAAGAGCTAGAAAAAGAGGATGCTCTACAGAGTAAAGAATCCATGATGTTCTAATCTTCAATTAAGATCTATATGAATGCCTACAGGTATGGTTTTACTGCCCTAAGCGGAATCCTTTTCCTAAAGCGGGACTTACTACTAGTAAAAATTCAGCACGCACACAGAAAACAATTTTGGAATTAAAACAACACAGATTCTTTACAACTATATTACACCTACTTTCCCTTGGCTCTGATACGAATAAGGACCGGGATCATGGAAAGTGTGTGAATTTGGAGGAATTTATTACTAAAAAAAAAATTTTTATAATCCAGTAAAAGGATCGAAGGATGGATGTGTTTACAGACAAAACTTTGTAATAAAAGACTTTAAACAAGCAAACAGAACTGAAAATAAATTTACCAAGTTGAGTCACGTGGCGTTGTCCCTCCAGATCGATGCAGAACTTAATCTGGATTTGGACCCAGATCTGACTTAGAACAGATCAATAGGTGCAATCAAACCAAATTAAATTCAGTTTGGTTTGGTTCGGGTTGGCGATTTCAACTCGATTAGGTTCAATTCTCCAACTTGATCGAGTTGAAACCCAAACCGAAATCCGAACAACTCGAACCGAAACCCGATATGCCCACCCCTAATCTAAACCTTAGGTAGGTTTTAATAATATCAATTACAGAATTTATCTATTCATATTAAACATTCCAGAACACTTAAAACAACAACCATCACAAAAATTTAAAAAAAAATGTTGTTCATTAATTAAATCCAACCAATGCACGAATCCAACACAATTCAGGCTCTGATACCAATAATGAAAATTCTTAAAAGGAAGTCAATAGGCCTTACCTTTATCGAATTGTGCAGCGGAATAAACAGATGTTGGATCACGCCACTGGTCTAAAAGAAATGAGAAGCGGAAATCTTCCTCAAGTCACAGTATATATGCCTTTTACGGATTGTTCAAAGACGGTTAGAGTGCAATTTATGCACTAGTTTTGTATTGTTTACTTCCTTTAATATCGATGTTTTGTACTTAATAATAGTGATTTACTTGTGTTTTATTTTTGTAAGTGTAATTTTATTGACTGGTGCTAAAATTAAGCTACAAAATGATGTATGAGGATGATTATTTTCTTAGAGAAATTATAAGCTTTAGAAAAACTTTGTTGATAAGGCGTGGGCGCGTCCTGTCAACTAAAGACCTGCAGTTTTCATTTTAATGTGTTTTATCTTTTTGGTTATTTTTGTAATTCTGAATTTAATATTCAAATAATATTCTAGATATTAGTTTTTGAATAAAAAGAGAACTCTGAAGGAGGCGGAAGGGAGAGAATCAATTGAGAAAAAATCCTAGATCAAAATTTTTCTCCTCTCACTATAAAGAACTAAACCTATCATTGTGGTTGAAGGTTAATAAATCTTTGATTTATCATTATTGTGGGATCTTTCTTATGCTATAATTGTTTTATTGCTTTTTGGGTATTTGTTTATTCTCTAAATTATTGTCATGATTATGTTTGTTAATTAGATAATTAACCACTTAATCTATTGTCAATTAAAAGATTCATTGTATGAAGATTTTAATGTTTGTGACAAATGGCATACCAGTGCGTTGTGTTATGAGAATAAACAATCTAATTTGAATAAACCATCACATGCGTTTGTTGATTAGGATTTAGGTCTCTCTGGTTTTTCAGGCTGTCAATTGATTAAATCCTATGATCGTATTTAGGGTTGTCTATTGATTAGGGAAATAACCAATGGTCATACATTAGTTATCAACTGGTTAAGGAGAGATTGGCTATTAGAGGGTCTTAGTACCTATAACCGGTCTATTCATAAGTAGTAATGATTTATATTTGAATCAATGATCAGTAATCGAACCAAGCTTAGTTAATTCCTTCAACCAGAGCTTTTCTTAATTTGAATTACAATTTTAATTTGCATTCTTATTATTTTAATTTGATTTTCATTATTGTCAATAATCCCCCCATTTTGCATTTTACATTTTAAAAAGATTTAAATAATTACCGATCTCTGTGAACATGACCATGCTCAATCACTATACACAATTTATTTAGAGTAGACTTTTACTTTTACTGGCTTCGACAACCATCAAATTTTGGTGCCGTTGCCGGGGATGGGTGTCATTTATTTAATCTTTTTTAAGTTTTACTTAGTGTATGGTTCATTCTTCTCGTACAGGTACACTTTCGATTGATCCTAAAATTGAGAAGACAGCTCGCCAGCTGAGACAGCAGACGAAGCGAGCTAAGCAACGATTCTCGTCGTCTTTGCTTTCTAAAACAAATACGGTGCCTGATTTGGTTGAATCATCTAGCGATTCAGAAGAACAAGTGATAGATAGAGCTGGACCAGTAGAAAGAACTCTTAGAGAGTTAGCTGAGCCAGACTTGAATCAGCAACTGCTCTGCATTCAATATGTAGACTTGGAGGTAAATTTTGAATTAAAGTCTGGTCTTATTCATTTATTACCCGAGTTTCATAGTTTTGCAGGTGAAGATCCTCATAAACATCTCAAGGAGTTTTATGTTGTGTGTTCAAGGATGAGGCCACAAGGCGTGGTTGAAGAGCAGATAAAGCTGCGTGCTTTTCCTTTCTCTTTAGATAGGCTAGCTAAAGAATGGTTGTAGTACTTGCCTCCTAGATCGATTACAACGTGGAATGGTTTGAAGAAGCAGTTCCTTGAGAAGTACTTTCCTGCTTCAAGAGCTGCCAACATCAGAAAAGACATTTGTGGGTTCAGACAAATTCCTAGGGAAACTTTGTACGAGTATTGGAAGCGATTCAAACAATTATGTGCCAACTGTCCTCAGCATCACATATCTAATCAACTTCTTATTCAATATTTTTACGAAAGACTGTCATTGATGGATAGGAGTATGATATATGCTACTAGTAGAGGTGTGTTGGTGAACAAAACCCTTACTCAAGCAAGGGAGTTGATCTCAAATATGGCTACCAATGCACAATGTTTGGCAGCAGGCAAGATCCTACTTCAAGGAAGGTGAATGAGGTAAATATTTCTTCTATTGATCAACATTTAGATAAACTTACTTCTCTTGTGGAAAAATTTATTGTAGGTAATGTGCAATAGGTAAAGACTTGTGGCATTTGTTACAATATGGGTCATTCAACTGATATGTGTCCTACACTTCAAGAAGAACCGATTGACAAGCCAATGCAGTTGGAGGATTTTCAGGCATACCTCAGAGGAGGTATAATCCTTATGCACAAACATACAATCTGGGATGGAAGGATCATCCCAACTTCAGCTATGGAATTAGGTCGTCTGGATTCCCACAACAATACCCATCAAGACAACCATCCCCTCTACAATCAAACTCCAAGTCAGGTATATCTCTTAAAGAAATTGTTAAATCACTCGCGACTAACACTCAACAATTTCAGCAGGGAACCAAAACAATCATTTAGAATTTGGAAAACCAAGTGAGTCAATTGGCGACTATAGTGAGTCAATTGGCGACTATAGTGAGCCGTCTGGAGTCTCAAGTATCAGGGAGATTACTTTCACAATCTGAGATGAAATAAAGCAAAACGCTAGTGTTGTCATCCTTAGAATTGAGAAGGAGTTGCAAGAGCCTAGTAAGAAAGTGACAAAGTATGTAGAAAATGAGCTTGAGAAGAATGAATTGATGCCTAAATCTTAGGATGCACAACCCACCAGAGCGAAATCCCTACCTGTGGTGATACCTCCTCCTTTTCCTAGCCGGTTTGTAAAATCTAAGAAGAAGGAACAAGAGAAAGACATCCTTGAGACATTTCGTAAGGTTGAGGTAAATATTCCTTTATTAGATGCTATAAAACAAATACCTCGATATACTAAATTCCTTAAGGAACTATGCACCTCCAAGAGAAAATTAAGAGGAGATGAAAGAGTTCACATGGGGGAGAATGTTTCAGCAGTTCTCCAAAAGAAACTACCTCATAAGTGCAAGGATCCAGGTATGTTTACTATCACTTGTAAAATTGGTAGTGTTAGAGTTGAGAAGGCTATATTAGATCTAGGAGCTTCTATTAATGTCATGCCTCGTTCCATTTATTCATCTTTGAATGTTGGTCCATTAAAAGAAATTGGCGTAATAATTCAATTAGCTAATAGGTCTAATGCATATCCTGATGGGGTATTAGAAGATATCTTAGTACAAGTTAATGAGTTGGTTTTTCTTACTGATTTTTATGTACTTGATATGGAAGTGGATAACTTCTCTAACTCTGTCCTAATTTTTCTAGGAATATCTTTTCTTAAGACTGCTAGGACTAAAAAGGATGTACATAAAGGGACTCTCACTATGGAGTTTGATGGAGAGGTTATAGAATTCAATATGAATGATGCCGTGAAATATCCTAGTGAGGAACATTCGGTATTTTCTGTGGATGTTATTAACCCTATAGTGCTGGATGTTTTTTATTTGGATGTTGAAGATTCATTGGTAGCTGCTTTAAATAACAGTTTGGGCCTCAAAGGATTGCAAAATGATGAAAATGAGTTTTGTTTTAAATTCTGTATTGCAAAAGACAATTTATGAATTAAAGTCTTTGAGAACTTTAACTCATCATGTGTCTTACATTGAATTGCCTTTATCTCATGCAAAACTTCTTCCATCTATTTTGCAGGCACCGAAAATAGAGCTTAAACCTTTACCGAGTCATCTAAAGTACATGTTTCTAGGAGATGGTAAGACACTTCCGGTGATCATCTCTTTAAAGCTTCGTATTTTAGAGGAAGAAAAGCTTATGAGAGTGCTGAAGGATTACAAAAAGGCTATTGGGTGAACAATTGATGATATTAAAGGGATAAGTCCGTCCACGTGCATGCATAGAATACTGTTGAAGGAAGATGCCAAACCTTCGATTCAAGCTCAACGCCGTTTGAATCCACTCATGATGGAAGTAATGAAGAAAGAAATTCTGAAACTTCTTGATACAGGTATAATCTATCTAATTTCGGATAGCAAATTTGTAAGTCCGGTACAAGTGGTACTGAAAAAAACTTGTATAACAATTGTTGAGAATTCTTATGGTGAGTTAGTACCCACCCGAGTTCAGAATGGGTGGAGGGTTTGTATTGATTTTAGAAAGCCTAATTCACTCACTAGGAATGATCATTTTCCTATTCCTTTTATTGATCAGATGCTTGAAAGATTGGCAAGAAAATATCACTTTTATTGTGTTGATGGCTATTTAAGTTTTCATCAGATACCAGTTGCGCCTGAGGATCCAGAGAAGATTACCTTTACATGTCCTTTTGGAACCTTTGCGTATCGACGTATGCCATTTGGTCTTTGTAATGCTCCAGTCACTTTTCAGAGGTGCATGGTCAATATTTTTTCAAACTATATAGAGAACATTGTAGAGGTATTTATGGACGATTTTATAGTTTATGCTGATTCTTTTGATGATTGTCTCTATAATCTAAAGAAAGTGCTTGAAAGATGCATTGAAACAAACCTTGTCTTAAATTATGAAAATGTCATTTTATGGTAGATCAAGGCATTATTTTGGGTCATGTAGCATCTGCTAGAGGAATTGAGGTAGATAAAGTTAAGATAGATGTTATTAAATCTTTACCTTATCCCATATGTGTGCGGGAAGTTTGTTCTTTCCTTGGTCACTTAGGTTTCTATCGACGTTTTGTCAAGGATTTTTCGAAGATAGCTCAACCTTTATACAAGTTGCTTCAGAAAGATGTGACGTTTGATTTTAATGAAGCATGCAAGGTAGCATTTAATAAGCTCAAGGAGTTATTGACTTCAGCTCCAATTATACAGCCACCCGATTGGAGCCTCCATTTTGAGATAATGTGTTACACTAGTAACTATGCTGTTGGTGTTATTCTCGAACAAAGGGTTGGAAAAGCTGTTCATGTGATATATTATACATCAAGGACACTTGATAGTGCTCAGTGCAATTATTCAACAATGGAAAAAGAACTTTTGGCTATTGTTTTTGCTTTAGAAAAATTCCGTTCATATTTATTGGGTACTAAAGTGATTGTTTTTTCTGACCATGCAGCTCTCAGATATTTGCTCGCTAAGAAGGAAGCGAAACCGAGACTCATCCACTGGATCCTACTACTTCAAGAGTTCAACTTGGAGATCCGTGACAAGAAATGAGTAGAAAACTTGGTTGCAGACCACCTTAATAGATTGACCACGAGTGAAGAAGCAACACCTTTGAAGGATGATTTTCCAAATGAGCATCTCTTTGTAACTCAAGGTATGCTTCCTTGGTACGCTGACATTGTCAATTATTTAGTTACAAGAACATTACCGAGTGATCTGACGAGGGCTCAAAAAGATAAGATTAAGAGCGATGCTAAGTACTATGTTTGAAATGACCCTTACTTGTGCAAACATTGCTTTGACCAAGTCATCAGAAGGTGTGTATCTAAGTTTGAAATTCCTTCTATTCTTCAGTTTTGTCACTCATATGAATGTGGTGGTCATTTTGGTCCCAAAAGAACGGCATCTAAGGTATTAGAATGTGGTTTATTTTGGCCTACTTTATTTCATGATTCATACATGTTTTGTAAGTCGTGTGAGAATTGTCAAAAGACTAGCAATTTAAGTCATAGGAATCAAATGTCACTTACCCCTATTCTTGTGTGTGAAATATTCGATGTGTGGGGCAGTGATTTTATGGGACTTTTTACCTCATCTTTTGGCAATGCCTACATTCTTTTAGCAGTGGATTACGTTTCTAAGTGGGTAGAGGCTAAGGCCACTCGAACTGACAATGCTAAAGTTGTTGTAGATTTTGTCAAGTCTAATATTTTTGCCAGGTTTGGTGTACCAAGAACGGTGATAAGTGATAGAGGCACTCATTTCTATAATCAGGTGATGGGGCCTTTGTTCAAGAGATATCATATTACCCACCGAGTGTCTATCGCCTATCATCCACAGACAAGTGGACAAGCTAAGATATCAAACAGAGAAATCAAGTCTATTCTTGAAAAGATGGTTAGTCCAAATCATAAGGATTGGAGCTTACGATTAGATGATGCATTGTGGGCGTATCGTACCGCGTACAAAACTTCCATAGGTATGTCTCCTTATCGTTTAGTATTTGATAAGTCTTGTCATTTACCTGTAGAGCTTGAGCACAGAGCATACTGGGTGGTTAAGCAATACAATATGCGGATGGATGAAGCCGGAAAGTAGAGGAAGTTGCAGCTGCAAGAGTTGGAGGAGATTAGAAGCGAATCCTATGAGAGTTCCCGATTTTACAAGGAAAAGACGAAGACATTTCATGATTGAATGATTTTGAGAAAAGAGTTCTCTACTAGTCAAAAAGTTCTTCTTTTTCACTCTAAGCTTAATTTTTTTCCTGGTAAATTATGTTCTCACTGGGTAGGACTTTTTATTGTTACTAATGATTTTTCTCATGGTGCAGTTAAGATTCGGAGTCCGACCTCTGACAAAGTTTTTAAGGTTAATAGTCATCACTTAAAATCTTTTTATGAAGATTTTCTGGTGAATAATGTGGAAGATGTGGCTCTCGAGAGTCCCATTTATGGAGATTGATGTATGAATGTGTCTGGCCAAAGGCATAAAATAAAGGCGTTTTTTGGGAGGCAACCCAAATGATTTATTTATTTTAATTTTTGTTATATCTTTTATTTTTAATTTTGATTCAGATTGTTTAAATAATGTTTTTGGCTTATTTTGGCCAAAAGAAAATTTTTGGTTATGTGTGCCCACGTTTTAACTAATAAGTACTTCTATAATTTTAAAGTAAAATAGTTTTAAAGCTTGCCTATATGCTTATTAAAAAAGTACTTCTGTATTTTTTTTTGGTGTCTCAAGTGTCTCTTTTAGTTTTTAGTAAAAAAAAAATTTCGAAAATAAAAAGTTTTATTTATTTTATTTTATTTATTTATTTATTTATTTACTTATTATTATTTTATTTGAAAAAAAACAAAACAAAACAAATTTGTTTTCACTGTTAGCAAAAATTATTGTTTCCTCTTCATTGCATCCTCTCACAAAAACCCTAAAGCCGCATCTCCTCCATCCCGCACAGCACCAGCGTCACCAGCTCCTCATCCCAGCCGTGTCTCCCGTTTCCAGCCGTGTCTGCAGTCCTCATTCGCACGCAACCAGCGTCACCAACTCCTCCTTCTCCCGCGTCTCCAGCAACCAGCTCCATCCCCGCAGAACAAGCCTGCGACTCCAGCTCGGTCCCGCGCGTCTGCACCAGCCCAACCATCCCGTATTCCAGCAGTCCTACGCCAAGCACACCAACCACGCACGCAAGCATCTCACGTCAGCAACCAACCCATTTGACCAGCTCCAGTAACCAGCAACCAAGTTGTAAGGAAATTAAATTTTGGAGTTTTGTATCAAAATAATTTTCACAAATATTTATCATAACTTTTTTTTTCTAAGTCCTCACTTTCCTCTGTTCAAAGAACCGCTGCTTCTCGCATTCAAACCAAACCTGTGAGTGAAATTACAGTAACAATGCCGAAGAGGAAAGCATCAACTCCTAAGTCATTAATGTCTAAAAAGAAACTCGTCGCAAAGAAATCCAAGATTGCCGCTCCCACTACGGTTCTATGGAACACAGTTTCATATTCATGCCAAGCCATGAGACAAAAATTGAAACATGGAAAAGGCATGAGTGTTTTGTCACTTACTAAATCCAATCTCGGAGGGTGCCTCACATTCATGACACAACAAGAGAAGGAAAGGTACAAAGATATTTCCAAGCGAAAAATACTTCTAGTTAAGTATATTCATTACCCGACTCTTGAAAAATTGAATGTTAAGGATAATTTTAATTCTTTGATAGATAAGATTGGTTTGCGTCAGTTTGTTGATGTTGATTATTTGGGTTATGTTGAGTTGATTAGGGAGTTTTATGCTACTTTTCAATTTAATATACCGAATGATTTTACTTTACATACTTTGAATGTTATAAAGTTTAGGTTAATGGGAGGAAATTTTTCACAATCTATCACAGATGTTAACCTAGCTTTAGGATTCATTGATGATGATTATTCTTCTAGTGATGCATATTTAGGGACAACTTGTGACTTTAGCGAAAATTTTGAGCCTTATAGTCTTTGGCGAAATTTATCTTCTGATCACCATGCCTATGACCCGAGTAAATCTAAGAGCTCTTTCTTAGGTGATCTTGTTTTTAAATGTGTGCATTGATTCTTAGCATATAATTTTTTAGGAAAGCAAGATCACTCTGGAGTTTTCTCTAAAACTGAATTTTATTTTATCTGGTGCATGTTAAATGATGTGAGGCCTAATCTAGTTTTTTGGTTAGTAGATCAATTTCAGAGTGTGCTTAAACGTTATAGGACTTTATTTCTTAGTCCATACATTACTCTGTTAGCTATAAACTTATGTGTGCTTGATCCTGACAATAATGATTTACATCCTGCTTGCCAAAAGGAATTTTTGGATATGTCTTTGTTTGAAAGAACAGTTGTAGTTGAATTCAAAGAGGGGAGAATTCAGTTTATCTGAACCAGAACCCACTCAGTTTCCAAAGAAGCTTTATGTTATGAGTGGTGCTACCTTTGATGACGAGTTTAACGACGAAACTGCTGCCCCACCAACTATTTCTTCTACATCTGCACCATCTTTGAGCATTCAATTAGAGAAAATAGAGCACAAGCTGAACAAGATGGAGCAGAATTTGGCCGCATACTTCGAGAGTGTGGGATTTATCCCACCATTTCCGCCAAGCCCATAGACGTTATGTGGATCAAAGCTCCCAAATCAGGGAAGTTTTTCCTTTAATATTTTGTCCTTACGCTTTATTTCTTTATGTGCGCTTTGATTATCATACATTGGGGACAATGTAAGTTCTTGGTGTGGGGGAGGGATTTTTGCAATATTGATGCCTGGAAGTATTATTTTCACTCTGCTCATCCCTAAATGATTTTGGAGTTAGTATGTTTCATATATTTTTTTTCTTTTCTTTTCTTTTCTTTCTCACTACTCTTTTCCCACCCATCTCAAATTATTTACATCTATTTTTATTTTATCATACTCTTTCATCACTCACATTTTATCTTTCACTTTTTATATTACTACATACATCTTTCTCGCTTCTTATCCTTTTTACCTTTCCTTTTATATATCACTCATACCTTTTTCTCATTCTACACCACTATTGATGGTTGATTCATTTGAAAAGTGTGCATGATTTAATGGCAAAATTATCAACTTTGTGAGGATTTGAGCCTATGAGCAACCATTTTGCTCTAATTATTTTTGTTATGTGAATATTAATCTTAGTTTGTTTATTCTAGAATTTGCTTTGTTATACATGTTGAAGCTGCATTACGGGATTTTATGCATTAAAATGATAAGGACAAACCACTTTCCATTTTTCTATTTTTGCATTTTTCTTCTTTTTCTCTACTCGAAGACCTTTATTTGTTATCTTTGTTTGAACCTTAACCATTACCCATCTAATTCTCTCCATCTACTTACCTATTTTTCTTCTTTTTGAGCCTCAATTTAAGGAGATTTTTTGACTCATTGTTTGGATATTTTTTTGTATGTATTTTGTTGCTCTTGCTACCTTGAATTAAAGTTTCTCAATTAGATCAACAAGCATTATGCTTGAATTAAATTCTGCAAGGTTCATTTCTTTTCTTTGATTAAAAAAAAATCAAAATAAATAAAAATAAGGAAAAAAATGGGTGTTTACATTATTGGTGATTTGAATATAAATAAGCGTTTTAATATCATAAGGTTCATTCAATGAGTTCATTCAATGAGTTCATTCTTCTCATTTTGATCTCTTTTTCTTTCATAGATCTTTCTTTTTCATTTAACCCCGTTACAACCTTTCTAAGACCCTTAGATTTTTGCATTTAATTCATGTTTTGTGGATTGATATGTGATATATGAGCAAGCCTATGGTAATAGCATTCTTTGATTTGATTTGAGTGCATAAATGATACCCTAAACACTTGAGTGCATGGAGTGAAGTCAATGAAAGGGCTATTAAATCTTGTTGCACTTGAATTTTGAATGGATCTTCTTGGTGGTTGAATATTTTTCTTTTATATTAACTTATGAGATCCTATGCTTTAAAATCTTTGTCTCTCGAATGTTGATCAACTTAAATTCTTGAGGTTTGCTTGCTTAAGATTGTTTTTGGATGAGTTGAGATGAGAATTAAGTGGAGATTTAGGATTAGTCTGGAGTTATATGCTTGAGGACAAGCATTATCTTGGTGTGGGGGAATTTGTTAGAGTGCAATTTATGCACTAGTTTTGCATTGGTTACTTCCTTTAATATCGATGTTTTACACTTAATAATAGTAATTTACTTGTGTTTTATTTTTGTAGGTACAATTATATTGATTGGTGCTAAAATTGAGCAACAAGATGATGTTTGAGGATGATTCTTTTCCTAGAGAAATTATGAGTTTCAGAAGAACTTTGTTGATAAGGCATGGGCGCGTGCTGTCAACTAAGGACCTGTAGTTTTCATTTTAATGTGTTTTATCTTTTTGATTATTTTTGTAATTCCGAATTTAATGTTCAGATAATATTTTAGATATTAATTTTTGAATAAAAAGAGAACTCTGAAGGAGGCGGAAGGGGGAGAATCAATTGAGAAAAAACCCTAGATCAAAATTTTTCTCTTTTCACTATGAAGAACTAAACATATTATTCTAGTTGAACGTTAATAAAGCTTTGATTCATCATTACTGTGAGATCTTTCTTATGCTTTAATTATTTTATTACTTTTTAGGTATTTTTTTATTCTCTAAATTATTGTCATGATTATGTTTGTTAATTAGATAATTGACCACTATTTAATTATCAACTTAATCTATCGTCAATTAAAAGATTCATCTTATGAAGATTTTAATGTTTGTGACAAATAGCATACCAGTGCGTTGTGTTATGAGAATAAACAATCTAATTTAAATGAACCATCGTATGCGTTTGTTGATTAGGATTTGGGTCTCTGTAGTTTTTCAGGCTGTCAATTAATTAAATCCTATGATCGTATCTAGGGTTGTCTATTGATTAGAGAAATAACCAATGTTCGTACCTTGGTTATCGACTAGTTAAGGAGAGATTGGCTATTAGAGGGTCTCAGCAGCTATAACTGGTCTATTCATAAGTAGTAATGATTTATATTTGAATCAATGATTAGTAATCGAATCAAGCTGAGTTAATTCCTTCAACCAGAGCTTTTCCCAATTTGAATTACAATTTTAATCTGCATCCTTGTTATTTTAATTTAATTTTTATTATTGTCGACAATCCCCCCATTTTACATTTTACATTTTACATTTTAAAAGGATTTAAATAATTACCGATCTCTGTAGACACAACCCTGCTCAATCACTATATACAATTTATTTAGAATAATTTTTTATTTTTGCTGGATTTGACAACCATCAAAGACCTTGTTTTAATCTTGATGAAGAAGAGAATAAGATGAATCTTCTCTGTATTTTGTTCACCCACACACACTGTTTTTTCGAATGAATGAAAAATCCATACCTACACAGCAACGGTTTTGGTGGCATATATAAGCAGCTGTTGGGAGTGTTGGGAAGTTGAACACAAATCAACTTCCCTCTCCCAAACACATATGGTAACCAACAAGTGATTACCATGTGTGGGTTGGGTCAGATCGGCCCATCTTGAGGGCTCACCCATCCAACAAAACCAAAATATATTATTCAAACATTTGCATTAGATTTTACAGGAAAAAACAAAAACTACCTTAAGTTATTTCTACCATTTTCAAATATTTGAGCATTTAGATAACTTAATACCTGAACTTCCGCCAGGATGCATAAGATAAACAAGCAATTAGAGCAATTCCTAAGCCTTATACTTCTTGGTGACCGGGCATTCTATTAGTATTTTGAGGAATCTCATTTACGTAAGCAGCATTGTATCCCCCATGGATAAAACAGCACCCAGCAACTATGGCATTGACATGGCAATAGTCTTTCCATGCTTCGGTAAAAGTGTTATAGTGCGGCAGTTGTTACAGACAATCATTTTGACATACACAAACAGTCAAAACAGAGACAGGCGGTCCAACCGAAGAAGAAGACGACAACACATCTAAATGCTCGATTGAGATTGTGCAATGCAGCAGCAAGTGTTGTCGTTTTCAATTTTGATACTTGCCAAAAAAATAAATTGAATAAGTAAATTTGACTTTGCCGTTTCACCTCCTAGCCACTGCTCGTCGCTGTCCCACGTAATGTACTTCTTGTTATAAAAGGCAATTAGAAGACTCTAAACAGTTTAGGTAAAAATAAAAATAAATTTTAAACTTTTAGCTGATACCAGGAGATTTATTTCAAAAATTTTGTTTTAATTTTAATGTTCGTTATTAATTTTTTATTTATTTTTGGAGGGTCAATATCAGCAAAAGTTTTCCATTCACGCAGAGGTTAGCTAAATAATCAAAACAAGTTCTTGGGTTTCATGCATGCAAAATTTACTTCAAAATGCTACACATTGACCCCAACCCCGCCCTCTCTTCCTCGTTTGTCCAAACCGTAATTCTAAACGTTTCACGTTATTTCCTCAGAAAGTTCGGTAATTCAGTGAATTGGGTTTGTGAACACTGCGCAGTAACTGGATGACTTCAGCAGCAACAAGTTGGGCATGAATCCAGCAGCAACCAAAAAAATATATATACAAAAAACAAAAGTCGGCGACCAATCTTAGTAAATTAGCAGATATCATCAACTTTAGTGACCAAATATAAAAAAGTTGGTATCTTACTCGCAAACCAAATTCATGTTCCACACAGAAATTCGCACAATTAAACACAATGAAAAGTATCTCATTAATGTGAACAGCTAATTTACAAATAAAATTGAAATATTACCAAAGCATTTATCTTCCTTGTAGTTTGTATTGGGAATATGAGTCAACATTGTTTCTTAAGACCAATTTTCACTCCACTAAAAAGATTTTCCGCTGTAAAAAGGACATAAATACAGTGAATTGACCTGCAGGATAAAATGACACTATTTTGAGGTTGCATTCCAAACACAACCGTTTAGAACAACAAAAAAAATTGTATAAAGAAAATATGAGATAGAAGGAGAGGTAGTAGTTGAAGGCTTTGTATATTTCCTTCTTTATAGAGAAACTCTCGATAATTTTTTTATTAATTAAATTTGAATCAGTCACTCACTTTTTTTATTTAATTTGAATTAATGATTCGTATATCTCATAATTTAATTTAATTTTAAATAATTCAAATCACATTTAGATTTCATTTATTCAACTCTAATTTGTAAATAAATTAAACTTATTATTAATTTTAAATTAGATATAAAAGTGATGGCTCTCACTTTCTTTCCATGTGGGAAATTAATATTTTGAAATAGTAAGAAACTCCAACAGTTTACGATTGAAAAGAAATAAGAATGAAAACATACCCACAGAACCCAAGCAGACACCTTCGAAGAAGCCCACCCATGTCAGATTAGGCCTCTTCTTCCCATCAACAAAACGGAAAATAGTAATGGGCCTCACGCCGTCAGCCCCAAACCACATTGTTCGATGGGGTATCGAGTTTTTGTAAAAAAAACATATAAGGACGTGTGTACTATTATTATACATATGTAATTTTTGTTTTTAAATTACAATATAATTAACTGGTATCTTATTAAAGTTTGTTGAACTTACTTAGTCGAGTCCTTCAAGTTAAGGATTCGATTCTTTTTTATGAGTGTGAGAGAATTTTCATTTGTTATCTTCTTGATTTCAGATCTTTTATATTTTTGTTTCTTGGTTTCAGGCTTTTGAATTGCACTTCAACTTTGATACGTCGTGACAAGTCTCAAAGAATATCGGGCTAGGCTTCGGCTCCTACAAACATATTGGATTGTATTTTCTAGTACTTGTATTGTAGTCTCTAGTGTACTATAATAATAAAAAGAAATATATAATGGTACATTCTGAAAATCTAAACTCAAAACGAGTTGATTTTTCTTTTAAATTTATAAGTGGAAAAAATTAACATTTCTAATACAAACAGAAGGACTTGAACTCTCAACCTCCCAATATCAAAATTAGGTTGGTATTTAATTTTAGTAAAACATCTAAATGTCACAATGTGAGGTTCATACAAGAATCAAATATATAATTATCTAAGGTATTATATTGTGTGAAAATTTTCATATTTCAACATTATATATATAATCACACTCGAGTCAGGACATTCATATTTTTTGGACTAGAATCAGTGAATTACAGCACCATACAAAGAATTTAGTAACATTTCAGGAAAAAGAAATATAAAAAGTTTTTAAGTGGGCAAAACATAACTTGTTCGTCTATACAGTAAAACATTAATAATATTTTCATAGTGATAATAAGAGAACAAATTTAAAACATGTAGCACAATATTGTTGAATTTTCCTGTTCAACTGTCTCATGAAAGTTTTTTTCGTAAATAAAAATAATTCAAAGATGAAACCGAGTTGAACAACAAGAGCTGTAGCAAAAATAATTCGGCAATTATGCTATCATCAAAACCCTCATGATGCACATTCCACCAAATACAGCCGGCTTCTAGAAAATATTTACCCAGCAAGTATTGCGTCTTGAACCAACAAATCATTTGATTCAATACAAGTATTGCGTCTTGAACCAACACCATCGCCATCACTGCTTTGATTCAATAAAGTCACACAATTATTGCTAATTAAGTCATAGTGCTTTACAGTCTAATGCGAAAACAAAAGTGCAAAGAACCCACTTCTTTTATTTTTCTTTTCTAATTAATTCTTTAAAGACTTGAATTTAAACACAAAATTTTACTTAAAAAGTGGGTTGCTTATATATACACACAAGTATAATAAAATGAAGATTTTGCAGACTAGGATTAGGTTTGGAAGCTGATTTACTTGTATTTAATTATATCTTACTATACACATACAACAATTAAGGTTCGTAACCGTGCGCTTCCGCTTAATTTTGAAAACAAATAAAGAAAACACCCAATTTTCTTTTTTTCCCCGCGAATATGACTTAAGTTGTACTTAACTTAATAACTAGTGATTCCTATGCCGTCACAACATTTTTATCCCAATTATATTGTGACGCAGAATTCTTTTTTCTTTTTGACACTGTTATTACAATTAGACTGTAACGGATATTATATCAGTATCAGACTATTATAATGAAAACAATCAGATTATTACTGGAATTAGTTTACATTAAATTTTATAAAATATTATCCAAATTTTTATTCTTACTAGTATTCGAGAGATTATTACACTGATACTACAATTAGACTATTATTGAGACTGATTTATATAAAATCTCATGAAGCACAATTTATATTAAAACTTAAGAAGTATTGCTCAGATTTCTATTAATGGGACTAGTTTACATTAACTTATGAACTACTATTTAGATTTTTAGCCTCACTAATATTTGAGGAACTACTACACTAATATTTGAGGAACTACTACACTAATATTTACAATCAAACTATTATTGGGAGTAGTTTACTTAAATCTTATAAAACACTGTCTAGATTTTTATTTTATTAAACTATTATTAAAACTAATTTATATTAAATTTTAGGAAGTACTGCCTAAATTTGTATTTCACTTACCCTATTAGACTATTACTATGATTAGTTCGTATCAAATTTTATGAAGCATTGTCCAGATTTTTATTCATATTTCGTAAGAGAAAAGTCTACCTCCATTTGATAACATTAAATCTTATGAAATATTATCCAAATTTTTACTATCAATAAGACTCGAGAGATGTCTACTCCATCCATATTCCATGAGCAGCAGCTCTAACCACTCAAGCAAAAGTGACTATTGGGACGCGGAAATTAAAACAGAAGATAGTGACTATTTTCTACCATATATATGTGGATGTATTGCCATAGGATCACTTAAATGGACAACATTCTAAATTAGTGGTGGACCCAGAAACTAAAATTGGAGGGGGGGGGCTTAGTTTAAAAACTTTAATTTAACTGAGATTTTTTTTAATGTTCACTTGAATTCATTTTAAGTTTTATAAACTCAAAATTTATTACTTTCTTTTAAATTTTAAATGATAATAGTAATAAATTATTTATTTTAAATGCATGAAAATATCATTTTTTGAAGTAGTTTCCACAAAATACTTTAAAAAATGAAATAATATCGCTATTGGGATTTGAACCCAAACTTTGATAGCATCAAATAACACTCTTACCATTAAACTATAAATCTTTTAAAATATAAAGAGTGTGTCTAAATTTTATTTATATAACTTTTTCAAAAGGGATTTAGAGTATATTTAAAAGAAAAATTAATAGCGGGGGCTGAACCCTTCCTGGACCTTAATTGGATCCGCCCATGTTCTAAATGATCTCCCTTATCATTTAGCTCATTTTGAAAGCAGAATAAAAACCGAAACATCAACGAGGATTAGAGGACAACTGGTAAAACTTCTTATGAGTTAAACAAATAAGGAAGCAACGAACATACGAAATAATGAGTGCTCATATTATACTCAATCCTGCCAACTCCTTAAGTCTTCAAGGAGAGAGAAATTTAACAGAAAATGCACACCAAATGAATGAGATTTTAACAAAAAATAGAAACAAGTGCTCTCACAAAAGTAACCGAACCAAAAAAAAAAAAAAAAGGAAAATGGCCATTGAACTACATGGTTACTGCAACCACCTCCCTGCATATCATCACTCACATTTTGACCCTATTGTACAGAAACTTCACTTGCTCTCCTCTGCTTTCTTTTCCAGCTCTGATTCTGTCACGGGTTCTGTTTTCTTCTCGGCTGATTCTGTGGCTTCTGTTTTCTTCTCGGCTGACTCTGTGGCTTCTGTTTTCTTCTCGGCTGATTCTGTGGCTTCTGTTTTCTTCTCGGCTGACTCTGTGGCTTCTGTTTTCTTCTCGGCTGATTCTGTGGCTTCTGTTTTCTTCTCGGCTGATTCTGTGGCTTCTGTTTTGGTCTCAATGGCTGTAGCTGTAGGGGCAGCTTCAACTGTTTTCTCTGCTGTTTCATCCTTATCAGTAGCATCGACAAACGACTCAGGGGTCGGGGGAACCTCAGATTTTTGAGCCTCTAGGTTTGTAGTTTCGGATTCCTCTTCACGCTTTTCGGCCCCCTTTGATTCGTCTATCACCGTCTCCGAAGGAGCATTCTCACCTTCTGTTGAGTCCTTTCCCTGTTCGTTCTGAAAACATTTTGCATATGACCAAATAAAATTCTAGAATAAAAATGTTTGTTCTAGAAAAATAAAGATTCAGTCAACATAATGCTACAATTTTTCTCTCTAATGAATCACGTCTTTGACCAATAATACATCTCTAGCAAATCCCTTAGATCAAGCCAAAATTTATGCACATAAAGAAAAAATCAAAGCTGTAAATTATCCGCCAAATAAATTAAATATTATTGTTTTAAAAGATAGAGGGAATGTACAAATTCCCTAATAAATAAATACCTATATTTCTCATGATTTGAATTCCAATAATTAATAAAATAAAATAATTTAAAAACTACTCGATCACTCAACCCTATTAATTTCATTTGGAGAAAGGTGAGCAACCATTTAAGATCAAAGCATGCACGATTAAAGTGAAAATTAAAAAGAGTTGCCGGCCATTGGACACAAATATTGGTAAAAGTTGAATAATATAAAATCAAATGTTCCCAAAAAGCTACAGTACGACAGATAGTCTTTTTGTGAATGTTGGTATATTCACCTAGACAATAAATTAAGCCATTTTATGGTAACCACCAACCGTGTATGCCCATCCGAATATTATGTTTCTCAATAGTCATTTTCAATCTATTCAAAAGCTGTAGATTTAAATATCCAGGGCCTAATTGCTTATAGAATCAACAGCAATAAACATAGAATATTGCAATTAATAATCAAAAGAAAGCTTTACCAATATATTGGGTATTTAGCTTAAGTTGTGATTGAGAACAGCCTCATGATGGTCAAACAAAGCATGCAATGTCCCAATCACTCAACTCATTTTTCTGATGAAAATGAATCAAACTCCAAAACAGAGAAGTTAAATTGAATTTTCTCTCTCTTTCACATGGGGGTACATGAAGACACAAGAAACTCTAAAAGCCAAACAATGCTAATGTCCATAATATCCCAGAAGATTTAAAAAAAAAATAACCAGAAAATGATGCAATGTGAAACAAAAACAAAGAGAAGACAAACAACTGGTGGGTCAGTAAAATTAAGGCCACTTTGTTTGTCATCAAATAAAAGATATATTCAAAGAGAACCAATACCAAAGATACCTTGTATATACCGATTCCCCAATACAACGCAATAGATTCTGAACCCTTTTAACTTTAATGTTCATCATATGAAAACAAGAAATGACAGAAAGCAGAAAAATTCTTCCATGTAAAAAATAAAAATAAAAAATCATCTTTTTGAAAGATTAATTTAGAGAATCTAATAGTTAACAAGCCTGCCAACAAATATTGTACAAACAAATAGACATAGGACAGCATGGATAAAGTTAAAAAATTGAGTATATATATTATATCGTGAAATCAAAGAGGTTGAGGATTTAATTAATTACTAAGTTTATTTAATTATTATTCAAAAAGTTTTCTGAATTTGCCAGCGTCATATAAACTTCCAAGCTTTAACTTAGATATATCTTAAAATGAAAACAAACAACCTAATTTTCTATTATTTTCTTTCACTTTCTAGGCAACCAAATGGTGCTGGGATTGATTGCACCCACATACATTTTCAATGAATTCTAAACGTACTAAGCAATGATAAAGACGGAACATCAAGTCTTTTTTAATATCAAAAGACCATTTAAAACTTCAAGAAAAAATATTTCAACAAGGAAACGAATTAACCATCTTCAGAAAAATAATTAATTAATCTACAATTCAGGATTAACAGTGATCTGGGTATCATCAGAAATAATCAAGATGTCATGGAACAATTAAATCAAAACCTTAATACGCAAAAAAAAAAGATCAAATTAGATCCATAAACACCAATTCAAAAAGGCTAATCATCACAACAAAAAAGAAATTCATATTAATATTAATTGTCACCTTGAACAAGTTACTGAGAGATCGAGGCTTGGTTTCTTGATGATCACCATCAACTTTTTTATCATCTTCAACAATCTCCTTATTAACTTCTTTGTTATCATCACCATCATTAGCAGTTGCAGCAGGCCGATCATCATCAACTTTTTTATAACCTTCTTCAGCCTTTTTCTTCTGATCACCACATTCTTCCACAACAACAAAATCCTTTGCTTCGGACGGCACCGTCGTCGTCGTCGTCGTAGTTGGAGTAGCACCACCACCTGCAGCGGCGACCTGCTCCTTAGCAGGCTCAGGTGCCGGAGCCGGCGCTGGTGCCTCTCCCTCTTCACCCTTCAACACCTTTGGCTTTGTCGCACAACCCCCCATATTGATTTTCTTCTTTTTCCCCTTTTTGTCTATCAGAAATTTAAAAAAAAAAAAAAAGAGCTTATAACTTCTCTCTTTAAAAAACAAAAACAATTTTTCTTTTTAATTTTCCTTTTTTGATGATAGAAAGAGAGAGAATATAGGTGATTTATAGGGGATGAAGAAGGGTTTTAATTAGTTGTTTCCGACATTCGTTCTGTGGAGAGAGACAGACAGACAAACAACACAAACAGATCATTGGAAGTGTTTTTCAAAAACGTTTTTATTTCTTTGTCTTTTAATTAGTGGGCAATAATAATAATAATAATAATAATAATAATAATAATAATAGATAGAACTACATAGTATAGGGTTTACTTATAAGTTTATTATTATTATTCTTTCTTTCTTTTTTTATGGTAACAGGAGTCACAGGCTGTATGCTTTGTAGTGACTGCCCACGTTTTTTATGTTTATTAAAAGAAAGAGAGAATTATTATAATCATAATAATAATAATAAAAGAAAGCAAGAAGATGAAGAAGCTGAATAATAGGAAAAGGAAGAGAGATGGGATGCGGTGGGGGTGATGTTTAAATGTTTATTTACGGTTTTAACGGGAGAGAAAATCAATGACGTTTTTATTTCTTTATTATTTTGGGTATTAACTAATTAACATTTGGGTTCTTGAGTTTTTACAAATTACAATTTCAAATATAAGGACATACATTTTATATTTGTGGCACATGAGCCCTAGTAACGTTGTAAGATCTATGGTGGTAGTATGTGACATGACTGGCTTATTAGATATATAAAAATATGACTTACAATTGTTAAATTTTGTTTGATATAAGATGACATGATTATTAATCATGCTGAATTTGAGTCATGTATCCATTTAATGATTGTGTTGATTTGGAATTATAGAGTTCTTGAACATATCTCATTGCACTTATTATTTATTTAATAGAACTACGTCATTTTTGTTTTATTTTAAAACATTTTTAATTATTTTTTTATCAAAAATTGTTATAATTTGAGTAAATAGTACTATTTTTAATATATTAAAGGAAAACTATCAAAAATTCACCCGACTTTTATCAAAAGATCAAAAATATCCAATTCCTTCAATAATTATCAAGGTTTGGATGTCTAGTAGTGACCATTTTTATGTTAACTTTGTGACAATTCATACAAAAAGTCTGCTATGCCCGCAAAAGTGTTCTATTATGTAAAGATACTTTTGGTATTTAGTTGAAATTTTACTAAAACTTAAGTGGTCGGGAAATTGAAAAAAAAAAAAAAGGCATTCAAATGATCATTTTACTCTTGTGAGTTCAGCGTGTACTAATGAAAGTTGACAGAACAGTGGTTCGATTATACGCTTGAGAAACCTTAGGTGTACTAGTGATAATTTTTTAATAAATTTGTATAGTGTAAAACTTTTGCTAAATATTATGTGGGCCGCTATTCATCCTCTATAAAATACATGTTAAACTAGTGACATAATTATTAATTATGACCCATTTCAATGCTTCAGTATTGCATGAGTTTTTAATATTTGAAATTCTTGACATGATTAATAAGTAGGTCAAGATCACCCAAACTGCATAAAAATATTGTTGTACTTTTTTTTCAACACGATATTCCAATCTAAATAACTTAATTACCCTCAACATATTGAATTTCAACCACAAACATAGAAGTACGTAACCTGCTGGTACCTTAGTCATTTAATAAATATTTATGGACCCAATTGATATAAATAGACAAATTATAGCCGTATTTATGAAAATGTAAAAATCTATAAATCCAGATGTTACTATTACCCTTTTTGTTTTTCGGTTTGGTGTTTTGTGCGTTGATCATTGTTTCCTAAATAAGTCCCACACATTCCATGTCAGAATTGCTTGATCAAAATTCAAATTCGGTGGCGTTTGTTTATTGGTTTCTTCCAAATTTAAAGGGTTAATTAATCTAAACTCTTTGTTTGGGTCACAATCATAGGCGTACTAAAGAGAAAAATTCTAGTTCATACGGCGATTCTTAAAAAAAGAAAAAAAAATTAATTTAGTGCGTGTATGGACGCATTTTTTGTCAGCTAATTAAATATACAGTTGCATATATACAGCAGAAACTTTTTATTTATTTATTTTCTGTAATAGTATAACTATTAAGAACATTGATGGATTTAGCCTTTTGGTATGCCGGCAGTGACTGCAATTTTGGCCGTTAATGGGAAGACGGCATAGGCCAATGTTCTAATTGGAAATATCAACATATTGAACAAAAAAAAAAAGTAATAAATAAATAAATAGATAAAACGTATCAGAACTTGATCTTCTAATTATTACTGATCAACACGGTTTCCTAAGAAGAAAGCCAAACTCAACATAAGAAGGCCAATTTGCCCAACAATAAATTAATTAGGCATGGATTTGATTCAATCTTAAATAGATTTTAACAACAATTCCGAAACAAATTAAGTAAAGGTCATTAATTATCCATCTTGGATAATCCCATAATCCGATCTATAGTAAATAAGAATAGAATGTTTGCATTAATAGGAAAAAAAAAAAAGACCACAGATCTCAACACTTCATAATAAAAGCTTTGTTAAAATATAAAATTTTGAGAAATTATCATTGCACTACCTTTATTTTGTCTTATGTTCATTCAATCACTACAAAATTGTAACATGTATTTTGCACCACCTTACTTTTCACATTTGTATAATTGCAAAATTTTTGGATTTAATAAAAATCCATAAATTATTAAAATTTTAGGATTTATTCTTTTAAGAAATAAATTCAGTTATTTTAATAAAATTTTACAAAATTATAATTTTTTAATAAATAAATTCATTTATTTTTATTAAAATTTTGTAAATTTTTAATTTTTAATAAAAATAATTATTAAAATTTTGTAAAATCTAAATTTAGTAAAAATCAGTTGAGCACCTCTATTTGGGATTTATTTTTTTATTAAATTTAGGGATATTTTTATGATTATAATTTTTAATTTTAAAAGTTTTTATAAGATAAAATAGTCTTTTAATTTATTTGAGGGTAAAATTATAATTTTATTAAAATTATTTAATAATGTTAATACAAAAGTGACTAGTTGATACAAATGTGAAAAGAAAGGTGGTGCAAAGCATATGTTAAAATTTTGTAATGGTTAGATAAACATAAGGCAAAATAAAGGTGGTGCAATGATAATTTCCCTAAAACTTTTTATTTACTCCATGCATTAATAATAGAATTTTGCAACCGCTAGTTAGCCTATAGTGGTGAGCACCTCCTCATCTCATACTTTGAACTTTAGAGTTCAAGTCTCCACTATAAAAAAAAAAAAAAAAAAAAAGAGAGAGAGAGAATAATTGATTTTAAAAACTAACAAATAAAGGAATATTTGACAATTAAAAAGTGCCAAGTATTCTTGTGTCAAATATGCTTATTTGAAATTTATCAAAATTGTCATTTATTTTTGGTAATTAATAATAATCAAATATTTTTCGCAATATAAGATTGCCAAATGTGTATGATACTTAATAATAGTCATATGCATGTGGGAGCTCTCACATTGTGGGAGTAATTTTCTTGTAATTTTGGGAACATATTTTTGGGCTGTGCCTCAACTCTTGCCAAGACTTTCTGATATTTCTATAGCATATATATTTGTATTACTACTTAAGAAAACCAAATTTTCTCCTTATCGACCAAATAATAATAAAAATTAGGGGAAGAAAGTCGCATTATAGAGCTTGTTGCGAGAGTCTTGACCCATTTGACCAAGGTCATATTTTTTTGGGGGGCTATTATTAGTATAAAAAGATAAATATGTGTATTTCATCATAAATTTTTATTCATTCTTTTCACTCATTTTATAGAAAAACGTATTTATAAGACTCTTTTCTATTTTGTCATGCATATAAGTCTTATCATGCATTCTATCTTTCTCACACACACACTCTCTCTCTTATTATGTAATTTTCAATAAAATAAAGTGATGAATTTATTGTTTTTAATAAAATTTACAGCATTAATAGTTGCCCCTCTTGGATAAAAAAATATCTGATTCTATCTTTTTCAAGTTATTGATATCCTCTTCTAAAAAAAAAAAAGTTGATGATGTCAAATTTTTTTAATTGCAATAAATTTTCAGGTAGATGTGGAGACCAAATAATTGAGAATCTAAGAAGTTGATAATATAAAACTTGAAAAGCTGTCGAATTTAAGGGCGGCCGAAATATGCTGATATAATAATATTATGCATGTAAGTTGTTTTGTGTGTCCATACAATTATATCGTGAGTTCCATTACACATTAAACTTTATTTCTATAAATGAATTTTTTTTATTTTAAATGTACTCTCCACTTCACTCTTTAATTATCTTCCTTTGTCATATCAATATAATTTTTCAAATAAAACTTATTTAAATAGAACTTTTGTCAGTGGAGCTTTTACCAAAAAATTTCAGTCGTTTGATTGTCAATATAAGCTTTATTAAAATTATAAAATTACTTTAATAGATAAATTTTTTAAAGTTATACTTATGAAAGAAATGAATAAAAATTGTCAAATAAGTAAAGGATTTTTAGATATTTTAATATTTTAAAAAATTATTTCAACTTTTACTACCAAAACTCTAAAACTTGAGTTTTTTTTCTAATATGAGCAAAATAGTTTATTTTATCTTCAAATACACTAATTAAAAAATCCAAACAACAAAAAAAAAAATTTGAAAAGAGCTTATGAAGTTAAATAAGCACTTATAGTCATTAGATAAGATAGACCAAACATTCATTTTATTTCATATGTCTTGTAGTTTTTTATGTTCAGCATATTCATTCAAGCTAGCTATCAATATTACATACTTTTACGGGGTTATATTTTATTAATTTCATTTCATATTTAATCCGACTCAATATATCATTATAAAAAAAAAGCTAATTGCATAGAATGTAGATATTATATATATACTCTACTTTTATTATAAGAACAATAGTCATTTAAAAAATTCAGAACTCCTAATTTTTGATTGAGCGGTGTTTCAAAGACAATTTAATCATCCACATAAATTCTTCATACAAACTTAATGCCACATAATGTAATTACAGGAGTGAAAAAAAATGTTAATACAATAAATGAGAATAAAAAATTTGATATTATTATTTATTTTTGCTTTGATTACTTGTACTCATAAATGATATAATGTAGGGTCACTAAGGGCATCTCCAATGTAGCACCAAACTTATCACCAAATTACCTTTTACACCATTTTCAGTGTAAAATACTTCTCCAATGTAACATCAAAATCAACACCAAAATGGTGTTATGAATAGTATTACACCAAATATGGTGCAATACTATTCATTTGGTGTTAAAAAAAAATCTCAAATATTCTTATTGCTTTTTCTTATTTACATATACGTCCTATTTTATATAATATTTTAAGTTGTTATTATTTTTATTTCATTTTTTAATTTTTGAATATTATACTAAAATTTTAAATAAAAATATTCAAAAAAAATTAATAATAAAAATAAAATGACAATAATATTAATTACTAGATTACATATTACAAAATTAAAAATACAAAATTAAATTAACACAAATTAAAAAAATTAATTGATCATTTATAGGATGAATTTAGTAATTCGAATAATTAGAGTATTATTATTGTTATTGTATTTTTCTATATTAATGTAATGTTTAATTTTCATAATGTACTGATTTAGTTAATTAAATACAAATTTAATAACTTTATATATTTCTTTTGTTAATAAATATAAAATTATTTATTACTTAATTATCTATATTAATAGTAATATTTATTGTGTTAATTGAATTAATTCTTGAGAATTAAAAGAATAAAAATAAAATTATTCTTTTTGGTGTAAAATTTGGTATAAATGAGTTGGAGATGAAATAGTAATTTGGTGTTAAAAAAGTAAATTTTTTTGTGTTGGTATTACACCAAAATGGTGTTAAGCATTGGAGATGACCCAATATCATTGGACGTATATATTGAATAGTTCAAACACACACAGAGAAAATCTTTTTTATAATACAAAGATATTTTGGGATCCAACCTTACTATATTTACCATGGCATTTGGTTTATGCTTTTATCAAAGGTGGGAAAAGCAAAATTTCAAATTTCTGTTTTCCTTGAACTTACTACAATTTTGTTTTAATAACAGAAAAAATTTGCAAACTTCTTTTTCTTTCAAAATGGTAACGATACTTTCTTAAAGCCTAAGTCCATTAATTCCGAAAAGAAGGCCTGAGCCCATTAGCCCACCAGAACATTTTCATCCATTTACAAGCAATGGTACAGAAAAAGCCCATGATAGAACTAAAAAATCCAGCCCAAATACTTTGGAATTCATACCCTTGCTTAATCAATTGTCATTCCTCAACTGAATCATCCTAATCAAATTCTCTCCTAAGTGATGCTATTGGCTCCCCTCAAAAACCCTTATGAAACGCCTCACATAGTCCTACAATTTTATCCCTATTTAAAATTACATAGAAAGGCTACTGACATATTTTAAAATAAATATCACTTCTTTGCTAATTTAATCGCAGATGGATTAGATTATTTTTCTTCTTTTTTTAAGATGGTCATTAATTCACTATTATTCTAAAAATTTTTATTGGTAATTCCTCTCTCAATAAAATTTTACTGCAGTTAAAGCTCTCTAAATATCATCAACTATACCATGTGTATTATTTGATATTGATAGCTTTTTATCTTTCATTTTTTTCTTATTAAGTGTAAGTTTATTTAGTCATGTTTGATTCTTTTTAGGTCTTAAAATTAATTAGGGTTATTATCATTTTACTACTTTAGGAATTGCCAAATATCAAATGATTATAAGAAGTATTGTCTCCTATCATTTTACTACTATATCTTTATAAAAATATCGTTTCTTCTTTTAAGATTCTGATTGTTAGTTGACCATTAGTTAACCGTTAGTTGACTAACACAATACCAATTTTACCCTTCATGATTAAAAAAATAATAAGATAAATTTGTAATTCATATATCATAATTCTAGCAAAAAAAAATTATGTTGGTATTTTATATCTATTTTAATAAATATATTACAAATTTATTTTATAAATAACCTTTAAATATATTTTTTTAATCATGAAGGGTGAAATTGGTATTTTGTTGGTCAACTAACTGATCAACTAACGGTCAACTAACAATTGTAACGGAAAAGTAGTAAAATGATATTTTTAAAAAAATGTAGTAGTAAAATGATATGAGACAATACTTCTTGTAGTCATTTGATATTTGATAATTTTTGAAGTAGTAAAATGATAATAACCCAATTAATTAAACTTCAAAAGAGTTACCCAATCTTTTTTTCCAAAAATTATTTAGTGCTCCAGAAGTTGTAAGAATATCCATAATTTAATTATCACAATGCTAGATTCAATTGCATTTCCATTTTTCCTTCTGTTCCAAAGAGGAAGTATGCAAGAAGAGAACATGTAGACATTTTTGTTCAAATTTGGAATGTTAAATAGAAAGAGTGAAAGATTTGATTGATGATGATGGGCAAATGATTTAAAAAGCAGTTGTTCGCTACTAAACGAAGAGAAAGAGATGGGGTGCACGAAAGGTGTTATCAAAATCAAATTATGAGGGTTTAAAGATAATATCATTTTGCGAATTATGTAGTGAGGTATTTTAAGTGAATGGGTTTGATAAGGATATTTGAGGGGTGCCAACGGTTCTACTCTTCTTTCTTTGGATACCTACAAAGCCTCACCAATAACTTCCCTATAGATTTGTTGCAACAACAAATCCTATTTCGTCACGTGTTCAAATGCACAAAATATCATAAAACCTTATCCAATGGTTGCGGGAAGAATTAGGATCCACAAGAAACCTCATCCAGTGGTTGAGGGAAGCAATGAAGCACAGTTCAAGGAAAAGCTAGTTATTTTCTTTCAAAACTCCACCACATAAAGCGGACTTAGATAGCTTCGTATAGCATTCTAATAGATCCTTTAATAATAATTTAAATTCTTTAAAAGAACATCATGATCCTCTAAGAACTAATCCAAATACGCTTTTCTTTTCATTTTTTTATCATTTTCTAATAAATCAAATATTATCTCGAGCGTGAGTGTCATTACCATGTAAAAAACCAGCATTAAGAACTTATTAGAAAGCCTGAATAACAAAGAGTAAACGAATAATAAATCAGTCATTTCAGTTAGTGATTGTTTCACTTTATTTTTAAACAATACGTGTACTCGTTCATACCATAAATATTGTTAAAAACCCTCCGTCGTGAAAAAGATTTGTGGCGTTGCAATCGACCTCTGATAGGTAAGATAAACTAAAAATACATTTTTTTTTCTCATACTAGTACTTATTGAAAAATAAGAAATCCACTTGCATTTTGCTAACAAATGTCAAGGTTAGCTGAAATGTTAGATTCAAATTTTAAGAATTTTTCAAGATTGGCCAAAAAAATACCAAACTCCTTGACATATTTGCATAGGTTAGGTGGAATAGTGTTTGGGTTGTGGAATAGTACTAGCTTCAAGCCTATAAATTGAAGCAATTTCTTCATTTAATATAATCCCAAAAATTTGTTAAGCTTATAAGTTTCTAAGTTCTGAGAGTGTAAGCAATTGGAGAGTGTGTGTGAGAGTCCTTTGTATATTTGAGTTCTGGGAAAATGATGTTTCTTTACTCAAATTTGTACTCAAATAATTGTTAATAATATAATTATTCTCTCTTACTCCTATGGACGTAGGCATATTACCGAACCATGTAAATTTTGTGTCCTTTATTTTTCTGTGATTATTTGGTGTGCTTGATTCCGCATTCCGCGCACAACAGTACTTCAATACATAATCAAATAATTTAAAAAAACACCAGTCCCACTCGAGATTGAAACAAAGTCAAGACTTGTATCAAAATTCATTCATTTAACCAATATTTGGAGAGAAACAAAAACAGCAGCATCTATAGCAGCAACTTGCAGCCATTGCGTTCTTCGTTTAATTAGGAACGGGATGATTAAGATTATTTGATGTCTTTTGTTCTTTTTTAACGTTCTCACTAGGGTACTTGGCTAAACATTAATATTTTGTTCAACCTTTTATATCCAAATAACAGTGCTCTTTTCTGATAGTTGGGTTACAAAATTCAGATTGCCGCCTTCAATCTCGGTCGATTTGCCAACTTCGAAAAAACTGCGAGCAAATATTATTAAAACATTTAGCATCTTGATTTTCTAATAATTAATCAGACGAGTAACGTTTATTTTGTTTGTTTGTGATTATGGGTTTCTGAAGTTGTGCAAATCCAGACGGCAGGCGCCCATAAAACAAGAGTTTGATCTAGTGACTCCATGTAGTAAAGTACTAAAGTTCTTTAAAATGATTGAATTGGCCACGTGTTACACCAAAAAGTTAAAAGTTCTGTGCAGCCAGCATTTTGTCTTAAATTGGTCTCCTGAATATCCGTTTCAAGCAGAATAATAATTATAATTCCAATTTTATTCTCTTTAAACTCCAGACAATTTCAGTAATTTTGAGCCAAAACTGAAACAAAGCACTCGAAATGGGCAGCGAAAATGAGCACATAGTGATGCTACCGTTGATGGCTCATGGCCATCTCATTCCATTCTTAGCTCTTGCAAAGCACATCCACCAAAGCACTGGCTTCAAAATAACAGTTGCCAATACTCCTCTCAATATCCAACACCTTCAGAATACCAGTTCCTGTGCTAACCCCAATTCCCCAGAAAAATTCAACGTCAATCTTGTTGAGATCCCTCTCTGTAGCTCGGATCCTGGCTTACCACCAAACACTGAAAACACCGAGAACTTGTCTTCGGATCTAATCATCAATTTTTTCACTTCATCGGAAAGCCTCAAGACCCCCCTTATATAATCTTTTAATGGACATCAAAGAGAAAGAAGGCAAGCCTCCAATTTGTATAATAACAGATACTTTCTTTGGATGGGCTGTGGATGTTCCGAAAAGTGCAGGTACTACTAATGTTACTTTTACTACTTAAGGAGCATATGGCACCTTAGCTTATACATCTATGAGGCTTAATCTTCCTCACAGGAAAAAAAACTCTGATGAGTTTACCCTGCCAGGGTTTCCTGAAAGATGCCATTTTCATGTCACTCAGTTGCATGAGTATTTGAGAATGGCTGATGGTAGTGATGATTGGTCTAAGTTTATGCAGCCAAATATTACACAGTCATTCGAGTCTTATGGGATGTTATGTAATACTGCTGAAGAAATTGAACCTGGAGCATTGCAATGGCTTAGAAACCACACAAAGCTTCCTGTTTGGACCATTGGACCTCTACTTCCTCAATCTTATCTCAAGAAATCGTCCTCATCAGCTCCTTCAGGTTCTTCAATTTACAATCAGCATTCAGGGAAAAAACCTGGAGTAAATCCTGAGAAGATCATTGAGTGGCTTGATTTACATGATCCTGGCTTTGTTCTTTACATTTCATTTGGTTCACAAAATACCATAAGTTCATCCCAAATGATGGAACTGGCCATTGGTTTGGAAGCAAGAGCTAAATCTTTCCTCTGGGTCATTAGGCCACCAGTTGGTTTTGACCTGAGAGGTGAATTTAGATCAGAATGGTTACCTGAAGAATTTGAAGAAAGGATCAAAGAAACTAAACAAGGCTTGTTGGTGAGAAACTGGGCACCACAGTTGGAGATTTTGTCACACAAATCAACAGAAGCATTTTTGAGCCATTGTGGCTGGAATTGAGTGTTGGAAAGTTTAAGCCAAGGATTGCCAATAATTGGTTGGCGAATGGCAGCAGAGCAGACTTATAATTCAAAGATGCTTGTTGAGGAAATGGGGGCGGCTGTAGAGTTGACAAGAGGAGTTCAAAGCACGATTGTAGGACATGACGTGAAAAATGTGATAGAAATGATGATGGACAAGGAAGGGAAGGGGCAAGAAATGAAGGCGAAAGCTGAAAAAATTGGAAGGCGAAAGCTGAAAAAATTGGAAGGCAAATAAGGGCGTCAATGACAGAGGATGGAGAAGACAGAGGCTTCTCTTAAAAAGGATTGGATGAATTTATAAGGTCCATTTTGTTAAGAAGACAAGATCAATCAGTGTAATACCCCACATTGCAAACATTTGTGTTAATAAGTCTTCTCCCAACTTAATAATTGTATTTTGGGTGCCAAGGCAATGAGCAACCTCTTATCAGTTGTTTGCTTTTAATTCTTTGTTTGGAATTAGGGTGTTTGCATTAATTTCTTTTTTAAAAAATAATTTGATCATTTCAAGATTTTTTTTTTCAATTTCATCAGCTTTTTCTGCACACTATCATTTTATGTGTTTAATATTCATGAATTCGAAGTCTTTGAGGCCAATTACGTTGTTTCACCGGGAAAAAAAAGGGGGGGGGGGGTTGGATGATTTGAGTCGTGTTTGCGCCAACTTGCTTAATAATTTGTCGGGTTTGGATTTAAATTTTATTTATGACAGAGTTAATTATTTAATTAATTACACTAATAGACAATAATCTCTTGACCTATTGACATTTATTTTACACGATTGGAGAAAAGATAAACAATAAACATGGAATCACTGTTTAATCAAAACAATGAAACTCCGTCTTTGATTGTAATTTGTAGAGACGAAATTGGATTAAAAAAAGCATAACAAAATCTAATAAGAGACAACTGTTAAATTGTAAACGACATTCATGTACTGGAGCAGAATCCGGAATCCATGCTTGCAAATTGAAACTATGGCAATTGGTGCGGTTATGCCTACAGCCCAACGTGACATGACATGATCATATTTTCTATGTTAATTATAGGTTAACGAAATAAACCGTTATATGTTATATTTTGCTAGCGGTAGTTAGCACCTACATTAGCTATAAACTCACAACTGTGCTACCGACTTCTAGTTAAGAGGCGGTGCATATATATACGTGAATGAGATTCCTACATTAACTCAAAACATTTGCACTTTCGGAATAATTCTTGTATAATTGAGAACAAGAGTTAGAAAGTGTTAATTGGAAATGGCTCCCCTTTTAACAAATCTAATTTTTTTATTCAGTTTCTACCCGGCGATTGCGGTGACAGGCAATGACATTGGTGCAAATGTATTACAGACGTACATTGTTCGTGTGCAAAAGCCAGAGCAGGGTACTTTTTCCACGGACAAAGATTTAGAAAGCTGGTACCATTCGTTCTTGCCAGCTGCCGCCTCAAAATCATCAGTCGATGATCATCGTCAATCACGCATCCTGCACTGCTACAAGAATGTGATGTCAGGTTTTGCTGCCAGGCTGACGGCAGAGGAAGTGAAGGCCATGGAAAAAAAGAAGGGCTTTGTATCAGCCCATGTTGAAACGTATCTGGGAACACATACAACACACAGCCCTAAATTCTTGGGTTTGAATCAAAATTCAGGATTGTGGAAAGATTCAAATTTGGGTAAAGGAGTTATTATTGGAGTAATAGACTCAGGAGTAAAACCCGATCACCCTTCATTTAGTGATGAAGGAATGCCTCCACCACCAGCAAAGTGGAAAGGGAAATGTGAATTAGAAGGGGCGACTTGTAATAACAAGGTAATTGGGGTAAGAAATTTCCTTAGTAACGCTGGTGAGCCAGCTGTTGATGATATGGGGCATGGAACCCACACGGCAAGCACGGCCGCTGGGAATTTCGTGAGTGGTGCCAACACGTTTGGTTTGGCCAATGGGACTGCAGTAGGCATGGCGCCTTTAGCTCACTTAGCAATATACAAAACTGGTGATGGAAAACATCAGGAAGGTTTTCAAAGTAGAATTGCTGCTGCGATAGAAGCTGCTATTCAAGACGGTGTTGATGTGATTTCGATTTCATATGGTTCTCCTCCTTTAGCATTTTATGATGATCCAATTGCATCAGCAGCATTTACTGCTGTTCGAAATGGCATTTTTGTGAGCTGTGCGGCAGGGAATCGGGGACCGGATCCTAGTAGTTTAACTAATGGGGCTCCATGGATTCTTACTGTGGGAGCAAGCACCACTGATAGAAGCATAGTTGCATCGGCACAGCTGGGAAATCATGCAACATATGACGTTGAAATCCTTTTCATGCTGGTCAATTTCACTCCCATGCAATTGCCTCTTGTTTATCCTGGCGGGAGGAATTCATCGGCAGCATTTTGCTTGCCAGGATCTTTAAATAATATTGATGTCAAAGGCAAAGTAGTGGTATGCGAGAGAGATGGAAATATGAGGAGAAATGAAACGGAATATTATGTCCAGGAAGCTGGTGGTGCTGCCATGATTCTAATAAGTGACAAGTTTGATGCTTATAGTGCTGTGCTCGAAACACATGTACTTCCAGCAGTTCAAGTAGGTTATGCAACTGGGGAGAGTATTAAAGCTTATATAAATTCAACATCGTCACCAACTGTTGCAATATTATTAAGAACAGGCAACAAGAAATCTGCACCTGAAGTTGCCGGTCTATCAGCAAGAGGACCCAACAAAGTAAGCCTTGGAATCTTGAAGCCAGATATTATTGGACCCGGTGTGAGCATATTAGCTGCCTGGCCATCTTCTAAGGAAAACATAACAAAAACAAAAGCCACATTTCGGATTGCAGATGGCACATCAATGTCTTGCCCGCATCTTAGTGGCGTTGCAGCTTTGCTCAAAAGCACCCATCCTGACTGGTCACCTGCTGCAATAAAATCCGCCATCATGACTACTGCTGATATAGTAAATCTTGAAGGCAAGCCAATTATTAATAACTACAATCTTCTACCAGCTGATTTATTTGCTGTTGGTGCTGGCCACGTTAACCCATCAAAAGCAAATGATCCAGGGCTTATTTACGATATCCAGCCCGATGATTATGTTCCTTATTTATGTGGCTTGAATTACACAGACCAACAGGTACAAACCATTGTGGACCATGACTTGCAATGTTCAAAAGTGCCAAGCATTGCTGAAGCAGAGCTAAATTATCCTTCATTCTCTATCAAATTGGGGTCTAGCCCTCAAACATATAATAGGACAATAACAAACGTGGGCGAAGCTAATTCATCCTACACTCATCAGATTGTTGCCCCAGAAGGAGTAGAGATTAGCGTACAACCTAATGAAATATCTTTTACGGAAAGAAACCAAAAGGTGACATACTCGATAACATTCACTCGAAGCCCGAAAACAAGTGCATCTTATGCCCAAGGATATTTGAGCTGGGTTTCAACTCAACATACTGTGAGGAGCCCTACCGCTATAAGGTTTGAGTCATGAACACTGCAATTAGCTACCTGGGGATATAACGGCAATGAAAACTTCATTAACAAAATTAAGCCATGTGTCATGAATTTGTTTTTCTCTCACCTTATTATTGGTCATTTTCATAATGAATATTCATTTGTTTGTATTTTCTTAGATGACTGGTGAATGATATGGCTTGCTCGCCTCTTGTACACTCTCTCAAAGGGGAGAAAAACTCTCCCAACTATACAATGTAAGGAAGCTCAAGAGGAGTGATATTATGACAATGTAAGAAACTAAGGGCCCGTTTAGAATTGTTTATGAATTTATATTTTCTGAGAATAAAAATGAAAATTAAAATGGTGTTTTACAGTTGCTGTATTTCGAATTTAAATATGTGTTTGGTATTATTTTTTGCATTCTATATTTTAAAACTGAAAACAGTAATATGCGTTTGGTAGACACAGTTGAAAATGATAAAAACATAAAATATGCGTTTGGTAATTTTTTTTTAAACAATTTTTACTAGCATTTACATTATATTTATAATCATAAAATAATTATTTAGCTAATACATACACAAATACAACAAAATAATTTAAACAAATTTATTATAAAAAAATTACATGATGATAAAGTTTTAGAATTAATATTAATTAAAAAATATTTGACATTGTCATTGTTTTTACACCATAATTAAGACAGCACCGATATGCTCACACCAATTAGGACCACAGTTACTCAATATGCACTGATTATCATTAATTTCAAGTATAATATGAAAGTCAGCCAATGAAATAACAAAAGCTAATACATTAATGAAAATTGATACTGAAACATTCATGATACATTAACATTCATTTCTTGGAATATATTAGTTAAGTATACAACTAATTCAAGCTGATACATTTATGTGGGCATTCTGTTTTCATCGAACGACGTCACTCTGCTCTGCTTCAATTCATTTCAGCTGGGCAGCACGTTGTGAGCTCTGCTTTGCTTCAATTCATTTCGAAAATAAATCAAAATATAAAAAATTTTGTGCCCAGGCCAAACACTAATTACAGAAGCTTGTAGTTGAGACAGGAATAGAAACAGAGAAACAAAAACAATCAAAAGTTAACACTTCCAGCACCATTGACACTTCCAGCAACACTTCCAGCACCCTTAACACTTCCAGCAACAATTCCAACACCAATTCCAGCAACAATTCCAGCACCACTAACACTTCCAGCAAAAAAAATTCCAATAACACTTCTAGCCAAAAAAAATTCCAGCAGCAAAACTCTAGCAAAAAAAAAAAAACTTTTTCCTAATTCTATTATCATCCAATTTCCAGCACAAAGCCATCTCAATTAGCCCCTAAGGCTAACAAAAATGCAATCACAAATCAACCTATCCGAACTATATATCAACAGAATTTTACAATTTCTAGCAGCAAGTTTTAACGGCAGATAACTTCCAACAACAACTCATCCCAAAATCAGCAGCTCATAACGTTTTAACATAATAGCATTTTGCTAAGGAGAGAGCAGTGAGATGTGAGAGGCTGGATGTAGAGAGGCCGACGGCGAGAGAGAGAGAGAGAAAGCTATTGTCAAATGTTTTTAACTCATTTTTTCATAGCACAGCACAAAAAAAAAAACTAAGAACAATGAAATCATGCACACAAAATAAATAATAATTACTCATTTTTTAACAAACAAAATTTTACAATAATAAGTGTGAAAAATACAATAAAAAAATGAAGTAAAACAAATGATAATTTATGAAGATAAACACAAATGTGATTTGACGGAGCCGAGCAAGCAGCTAGCCACAAAGACGGAGTCGAGAGAGTAGCAAAAGCAGCAAGATGGAGCGCATGCAGTGAAGACGGAGCGCATTAGCAGCAGCGGTGACGCAACGTAGATGCAACGTAACAGCAGCAGAGATGCAGCGCAGCGACGGCGGCGGCGAAGATGCAGTGCAATAGTAGTAGCAACGACAGAAACATGAGGAGCAACAACGGAGATGCAAATAACATTTAGATCGGGATAAAGAGAATAAGAGTGAGAGAGCTATGCAGTCGAGATCGAGCAGCAGCGGTAACGGACAAGAGTAGAAAAAGAATAATCGAGATCAACAAAGAAGAAGAACGGACACGAGCAGAAGCAGAATCGAGATCGAGAAAGCGGTAAGAGCAAAGACACTAGTAGATCGGGAGAGAAAGTTAAAGAGATAAGCCCGAAGAGATAAGGAAGAAGAGAGAGTCACTGAGTTTATTTTTTAATCTGTTTTTTAGTTTAGTTTTGGGATATGCCGAGAACATGTTAAACACTTTTTCACTTTGATAGTTATAAGAGTGAATCCCAAATTATTTATTTTATAATTTGTTTCTTGAAATCCAGCCACCAAACGTGTACTAACTTAAATTTAGAAAAGGAAAATGAAAACGGGACCTTTAAAACGATACCAAACGGGGCCTAAAGTTCACTTGATTGTTTCAATGGCTCAAATGCTATTTTACAAGAATATTATAAAATAACATAAAAAAATTAATCAAACATTATAAATGAGGGATTTATCAAATAAGTGTACATAGACACACTAATAGTCTTGATTCTTGCCATAAGTGTGTGTTATATCGGTCTTGATGTTTTGTCATATATGTATCATATAATAAAGAGTAGGACTATTGGCACACCTTTAAATATCTCTTAACACCTATTATCTTAATTAACCCACTAAAATATTTTAAAAAATTATAAAATTCTTATAAGACCTCCATTAATGACAAAAATATCTTTAAGTAAAACTTACTGTGTAAACTCCATTCTCTAACTTTTATTATTAAACTCCATTTCAACAATCGAGTCTCATCCATTTAAAAAAAATAATAGATTTTCATTCTCTCTATTATAGCCATCAATGATAAATTCCTCACCTGAAAATTAAAGAACAAACCAATCTTTTTAATTTCTAAAATAAAAAAATTATTTGACTTTTGAGTAAGGATTTAATTAGAAATTGTCTTATTATATAATTTTAATAAAAGTTAAAATTGTAAAATAATTAAAAGGGTTTTAAGAGATATGTAGAGAGGTGCCAATAGTCTCACTCTATAATAAATTGATTCTTGTCATGTGTGTATAATATAGAGATGGTCAACGGGTTGTGCCAACCATCAAAGGAAAGCCCATGCAGACTCGTGCTCGTGTGTGCAATCCCCACCGTGTGCATCGTGCCGTGTTGTGCCTAAATTTTTTGCTTAGTCCAGCCTGACACACGTGTCATGCCTAAGCTTGCTGTGTCGTGTTGTGCTATAGACCGTGCCTAAGAAAAAAAGCATGACAAGTATTTTTTTTAGAGCGCATACCAAGTTGTTGGCATACTTTTTTCTAGCCGATATACATTTTTTTTGGGTCCATGTGCTTTTATTCAAACTTAATAGAATCAAAAGTTCAAAACTCAAGTCCATATTTAATAATAATAAATTAATAATAGTGAGAGAATATAATACTTATTACTAAATTAGACTCTATGGTATTAAAATTCTTTTTTAATACTTAACAACAACAACAATAAATTTTTCTTATTGGTTAGTTTAATTGTTAACTTAAACTTACAGGGCTCGTTTGGTATGCTAGATTGGATTAGATTGGATTGGATAAGATAGGATTAGATTAGAGAATATTGGATTACATATAATACTATGTTGTGTTTGGTGCAATATTGGATTGGACTATAAATATCATGTCTTATATTATAATATTACAATTTACAAGTTGTTGTTGTTGTTGTTATAAACTAAAATTTTGTATTATTAATTATACAAATCAACCTTAATGATATTAATGAAATATAAATCATAATTTAAATAATTTTTATTTTGTTAAATATATTTATGATATTTATATTATTTTTTATTCAATAATATATTATTTATATTAAATTTAGAGCTAATATCGTATCAGTTTTAACTAAATTTTAATAATTAATTTATAATGTAAAGTTGAAATTATAAAAATATTTAATAATTAAATAAATTAAAATATAATTTTAATTTAATGTGAAATTAATAATGATTTTTAGTATAATTTATTATTTACATGATTAAAATCAATATTTTTTTATTTCATTTATCACATATTACTATAATTTTAATATTTATAAATTATTATGTTTAATTGAGTTATCAATATAATGCAATACTAATTAATCCCATGGCCCCTCATGAGATAATTTTCTTTACAAAATTGAGATTGGCTTGTGGGTGCAGGATAACTAAATCCTTACACTATTGAAAGCACCAAACATGAGATTAGGATAAATTTTTAAGAAAGAGTCCAATCCCCACTTTTAATCCTTCAACCAAACACACCCACATAGAGTTATAGATTATAATCTATAATAACATTAATACATACATTTTATAAAGTCATGATATATATAATTTTATTTATTAAAATCATGATATCATCTATTCATTTAATAAATTATAAACACAAAACAGTTAGAGTTTTTTTAAATAACAATTAAATGAATTTTAAAAAACTCATGGTAATAAAATATATTAACAGATTCTATTTCAAATTATTTATAAAATTATAAAATTTAAGTTTATTTTCATTAAAACGTGAAACAAATTCCAGTCCAACCCAGCCCCGATGCATATTGTGCCGTGCTGCGTGCCCTACTAAAATGTACTTGTGTTGTGCTGTATGGAACGCTGTTGTGACCATGTCGTGCCATATGCCATTTGACCCACATAATGACATTGATTTATATTATATATACATAGGAGAATGCATGATATCTTCATGTGATTCTTATATAAGATTATATGACTATGTAATTTAATAAAAGTTGGCTATTTACACCTTAAAACTATTTTGATAAATTTTGAAAATTAGAGCTTTACTTTACACACTCCTAAAATAACCAAATAATCCTCAGTTAAAAGGTTTTATTACATCATTATTTTCTTTCTAGACAAATAACACTTGTTATCATACCAAAATTAATTAATTGTTTGCTAAACATGTTCACAGCACTGAACGTATTCTTTTCTTTTTATTGTCATTCCATGTGAATATTTGAAGTTATTGATTGAACAAAATTATCTTCTTAACATTCTATCCATCAAGAACCCAATGATTCTTACTAATGTACGTAAAGTTTGGTAATCACTTCACTGTAGAGATGGAAGGAAATCTAATACATATTATCTATAAAATAATCCTTCATGTAATTCATCTCTCAAAGTTAACCGAGAAAATATGCAAGGTTTAGCTTTTATGAAACTGGGGGGAAAAGAAGTTGGAGTGGAGAAAACAAATATGCCAAATCGAAGCTTAGATGATAATTACTTATAGTAAATCTTTTTTGTAGTAATACTCTCTATAGAAATAATTTTCATGTAGTCATAAAAGATTCTAGTTCCAATTTAAGTTATAGATAAAAAAAAACTTTAAATTATAATAAGTTATAATTTTTCTTAATCTCGTATTAAAGTACTGGTGTCCACATAGTAACAATAATTTGTGAATTGCAAAAAATATATGGTATGTATGGATGGCAATGGGGAGGCCTACCCCATTTCCCACCCCATTAAAAAATTTTACCTCCATTCCCCAACCTATTCCCTAATAAATTTAGTGGGATGGGGATGTGGAATCTCATGTGGGGAATGATTTCCCTATCCCCACCCCATTCCCCATCTACTTGTTTTATAGTAGGTATGGATACATGATTTCAGTAAGTTAAAAATTAGAGATTTAAAATAAAATCATCACCATATTATAAAGTATTTAAATTATTTTTAAAAAATCTCTAAAATTTTGAAACAATATCTTAAAATGATAGTAAAAGTGAAAAATATTTAATGAGAGCAGCACCTTAAAAGAAAAAAGAAAACATAACAATGTTTTAGAGTTGAAAAATATTGTAGGGTTTTCTATTATTCATATCTTGTTTATATTACATAAAAATTAAAAAAAATTATTAATTGACATTATAGTTGATAAAACAAAAATTATTAAATAAGAATTAAAAACATATTTATATGTAATGGGGATGGGGTGGGGAGTGCAAAACCAAACCCCACTCTATTAAGAATTTGAGAATTATTTTTCCCCCACTCCCCACCCCATTCTCCAAAAATTATTCAAAATTTTTTCCATTTGGGTGGGGCTCCATGGGGCCCCAAACTCGTGGAGAATTTTACCATCCCTAATGGTATATTACATTAAAGGTTTAAGATAGAATAAAATATTATTTTAAAGTTGCTTGGGACAATGTTTTATTCTTTAGATTTTTAAGATAACCTTGAATATTTTCAATACTACATAAATATATATACTAGTTTTTGACATTATATCTATCTTTTTTATCAATACCGATACATAGGATTTGACATAATCCATTAATTAATTATCAATGAAGCACACACATTTACTTTTATATCAGTTGCACTAAGAATAATTAAATAAAAATAATAATTTTGTTAATTACAGTTGCGCTAAGGATAATTAAATCAAAATAATAATTTTTGTAACTACACCTTTATTAATTTACAATTAACCTCCTCAAAACAATAGAATTAGTTTGGTACGAACATTATAATTATAGAAAATTTTTACTATATATTAGGGTCTTTAGAAAATAATATAAATAAATGTGTCATCTTTTGAGAGAGGTTTGATTAATTTGAAATTAATCTACGTTTCGACACAAGCATGCAGTGGCAGAACCAAGATTTTGGTTCAATGGAAGTCATAAAGAGAGAAACATAAACTAAAGTAAGATGTAACATTATATCAGGAAAATTGAGGAGGCTAATAGCGAGGGGCCAGAATGGAGGAATCACAAAATATGGTTAGCTAAAAGAAAATCATGTAAAACTAAGGGGCCAATATAAAATTCACATAGACATACTAAAATTTCCACTTCAAAACTTTTAACTGTCATGCAACCTTTTCTAGCCCCGGGTGGTTGGAGTCACCATGGACTTGACTTAAATTCCGCCCATAGGCGCAGGCCACCAGGATTCGAGTTTATCAGAGCAATGACAATGAGCCAAGGGCGATATAAAGAGCAACTCATTGTACACTTACATTCCCAATGTTTCAGAATTAGTCACACAAAATTATTTTCTACTATTATAATAATTGTACTATTATATCTTTTGACTATAAAAGTTAATATATATGTATGTATGGGACTCACCTATATTACAACAGTGGTATTATACCACACTTTTTGTCTTTATATCATGTAACCATTAGATTTAAAAGCAGGGGATCCAACGCACAAGAGATGGCCACGTTTCTATTAAAGCAAACGGGAAAGCCGGTTAAGAAAAGATAAAATCACTTGTAACAAAACCCACGGTGGGTTACTCAGCTTAGCTCTGTGAAAACCCACGGTTGGTTGTTGCATAAGGATTGCATAGATGTAAACCCGCGGTGAGTCTGATTGTACTTATCGCCACCTCGAAGTCACCAACGGAACTTCCCCTTCATGGCCGTCGTCTCCAACAGGAAAAGACGCTCTCATTTGTCACTTTCGCATTTGGGTTTAATAGGTTTCAACTATTGAACGAATTAAAGAAAATTTTGCGAAAGAGAGAGAGGGGAATTCTCAGAAATTGGTCAGGCATGGAAGGTTTTATATTCTTTTCTTAAATCTTAAATCATTTTTATTTTCTTGTGATGAATTTATGAATATTTTTTACTTGGGATTTTTCTCAGTGAATGGTTTATTTTATTTTATTTACTTGTGGATCATCGAGGTTGTTGTTTTTGGTATTATAGAATTGGGTTGTTTGCAGGCATTGCAAGAATATTGACATATTATGCCGTGTTTGTGAATTTAAATGAACTTTGAGAAAACCCATTTGCTTGTTTTGATGTAGCCTTGAGATTTGTTAGTCATTTTGTCGTGGATTTGCATCATGGTCTGTTGTTGAAAATGCTTTGGTTGTGAAGGGTGAAATGGTGTTGATAACTCCTTCATTGAGTTTTTTTATTGTCTAGTTATTTTTAAATTTGTGCTTTTTTCCCTCTTATTTGTGTAATTTTGATTTATTGGAATGCGGGAATGATGATTTTTCAATTTTTTTTCCTAGGGGCTCGATTTTGAGTATAATGAAACTACTTAGCTGAATTAAAGAGATGGCTACTATTGGTTAGCTAGGAACTGTTTTTATCTGACTGACCTGTAGGCTGATAATCCTAATCCTTTATAATTTATTGTTTTTATCTACATGTGGCATAATGAATTGAAGCATCAGTTAGTGCAGTAAATTGGTTTTCTGCTAAGTATTATGTACTTCAGTAAATTTCTAACGGTGATTGTTGTTGAATCTGGCTTAATACAATTTTGTTTTAATTCTCTTCTAACGTGTAATATGGTGGAAATCTTCTTTGAATTAAGATTGTTGCATTCTTCTTGAATTTGCTTGCTTGATGAATTTCATAGAGTATTTGTATTAGCTGTTGTTTAAAAAAATCTTGTATGGTTTGCTGCTGTGTCTTGCTTGATTCGATTGTTTATGAACTCATCTCCCACATTCTGAGCACTGCCAGATTGTTGTCCGAAAGTTATGCAGCATTTGCAAATCAATTTTATTACAATTGCTTCTTATAGATAAAATGTAAAACTTACAAGTGGTACTAAGACTAGTTTATATCCCTAGCCCACTAGAAAGAAGGCTCTTATGTTCCTAAATTATATGTTCTCCTATTATTCATTACAAGCCAGGATAAATCAATGAAACAAGATAATCAGGCACGATGCAACCGAAAATTTCAGTTTTAAATTTATTCTTGTTAGTTTACATTAAAATAGAATTAGAATCAGAATCTACAGTGTCAAATGGGGAGTTTGAATCAAGTTTTGCTTGATCAAGGGAGAAATCCAAGTTTAAAATTGGAGAATTGGCAGCTGAATTGGTGGCTGATTGTAGCTCAGGGATATCGGATTATGATTGCTACAGAATATGAACCTCTCCAAAGTTCATCTGGTTCTGTGAAATGTAATAAAAGTTTGATTCAGCTGTAGCAGGAGCTATAAACGATGATGAGAAACCAAGTTCATCTGCTTAAGCAGCTTAAGAAGATGGAGGTCAGTCAACTCAGCAAGTGCTTCTGTGAATTCTGTGGGAAAGTACTACATTCCCCTCTTTCCATCTCTTTATCCTATTTCATTTCTTTTTATGCTCATGGTTCAATGACTGTACGCTTTTGCTTGTGGATGTATTAAATGTTTACATATTTCTTGCTGTTGGCAGTATGCTGTGAAGAGGAAGGTTGTGGGAATCTTGCAAAGACTTTGGCAAGGTGAAAGCTGGAGGTGCTTACACTTTGAAGTAAGATTCTCATCGCCTGTCCTATTTACTTTTGAGTATTCAATTTAAATGATTCTAAATTTTATCCTATATTCCTTTCCAGTAATGCTAGAGATGCGACCGCGAGAAGTACCATTTGGACGCTGAGGGAGCAGACTGAGTTAATTTCGTGCCAATCTATCTTTTTTTCTTTTCATTTATTTGTGATGGGAGTAATTCCTGGGGCAGGATTGTCTAAATGGATTTCGATGCTTGGATATTTGGTTTAGAAAGTTTTGAATTTGAATTGAATCTCTTTATTAAACAGATTTTGATGGACTTGTAGTTTTGTGGTGTTAACTGCAGGGTCTGTTGCTTCAAAATTTTGGTGTTAAACATCATGGCTATATAATTATTTAAATGGGCCACAATGAAAATTGATTTCCACCATTGGTGATCATTCATAAGAAACTAGCTCCAATTGAAATTAAAGTTTTATTCTTGTATTTTAGCGGAATGAAATCAATTCCTTCAAAGGCATAGGTTGATTATCCTTTTGGATTAAATCCATTAACTCCCCAAGATACAGGCAGGCATTGATCATATTTCATTGTAAAAACCAATGAGTTTACATACAACAAAGGCTGAGCCAAAAGTCTTTTACCAGCGCTCCAACTCTTGCGTTACATCTAACTTTACAAAACTCTTAAGAAGATGGAAAAGGCAAATATTATTTAAACACAAGCTATTGCCGTCGCCTCTGTTCTCTCCCTCTATTTTGCCAGTGACCCCCATTTTTGAATGTGTACATTCCAAGCCCTTGTCTTATACCCTCATGCTAGGCTCCTTCATTTTGATGCCCATTGGGAAAATGATAGACATCAAATCCATGCTTTTTTCCGTAAAATATTCTCCAGCATATGTTTCCCCATTTCTAAGTAAGAAAATTGGATGTGTCAATATGGGAAAGAAAAGATTCATAGGCTTATGCATTAAAAAAATACCAGAACAAACAATTACTACAATCTACCATTAAACTTACTATCTAATAAAATTCAGCAAGGTATCTAGACCAACAAAATGAACACAAATTATCCTAATGAATGACATCTTCAAGATCACTATAACTTTTATCCACTGATTAATAAAATTACAATCAAACCTAAGCTCACTTACATTATCATCCAACGGTTGTCAGCGAATCCACTAAGGGGTAACAATCTAGTACTAATGTAAGAACACTAATTTGAAACAAGTGAAAGACAATCACATGATCAATATCTCTAGTAAACTCATGGTGATGAAATCAAATGATACAAGGAATAGATTTCATAAATCAAAACTACACGGCTCACGCTATGATCCTTGTTGACCATATTCTAAAGATAAGTGCCCCATCTTTCCCCATTCATGCAAGTACCATTTCATTAATTCAATTTAGTGCTATCAACAATGCCCTCAAAACTGAAGTAAAAACCAAAAAAGTAGATCAATAACCATGGAAACCAATGCACAAACAAAGGTCACCAGTCCTCAACTCTAACAACAAATAGCACAACCCAATAACAAACACTTAATAAATATTAACACGAGACACCCTAATTAATTAATAAAACTAAATCCACAGGGGAAGAAAAATTACCAAAAATGGTAATGGCCAATGCCATGCTTGAACCCCACTTAAATTTGCCAACATATCAGACTTCCATCCTCACAAGTATGAACTCCACATCCATGACTCTGCCCATTAGACCACTCATCTGCATAAACATCTACGGTATAAAACCTATAAACCCCAAATCCATGCCTAAGGCCTTGCCTACATTGGCCCCTAAATCGGCTCCCTCTACCCCAAGTCTCGACTTCATATCCATCATATTTGCCATTAGCCCCAGTCACCTTCATATTTGCCAATAATACACACCACTGCCATAACAATTCCCTTTGTTATAATCACCCTCATAAACGTCGCTACTCCCTTTGTTATACTCACCCTCATAAATGTTGCCAATGCTGTAAACTTGCACCCAGCAACCCGAATTTCCCCTCTTTTCTAGCTTGGGCCTTGACCCAATTGACCAAAACACAGGTAGAGGCGGCATCGAGATTTTGGAAGAATTAGTGAGCTTAATTGGGAAAGAACGGGCGAAGAACAAACGAATCAAAGGCAGACGAGGAAGAGCTAGATTGAGAGAAAGCTAGATTGAGAGGCAAAAGAACAACAAAAATCCGAATGACTTAGATGAGAAGGAAAAAGCCACCGATAAACCAAATCGCCGCAAATGAACTCTCAAACGACGGAGGTATTTGCAGTGGTGGATTTGGCGGCAATCAAAATGGAAAACAGAGACTGCGTCTGCAGATTCGAAGAATTGAATTGAGGGTTCAAGTGAGAAAATAAAAGAAGGGCAACGATAATTGTATCAATTACCTAATAATTAATTTTAGCCGTTAAATGAACTCTCAATCCAACGACTTTGGTGAATTTGACAAAAGGTGGTGTATGTTTGGCGGCAATCAAAATGGTATGTATGTATGTATATTGCAATGTCTTTATTTCTATCATGCGGTCAAGTAACCAAGATTTTGGTTCAATGGAAGTTAAAGAGAGAAACATAAACTAAAGTAAGATTAACATTATATCAAGAAAATTGAGGAGGCTAATAGCGGGGCGAAATGGAGGAATCACAAAATATGGTTAGCTAAAAGAAAATCATGTAAAACTAAGGGGCCAATATAAAATTCACATAGACATACTAAAATTTCCACTTCAAAACTTTAACTGTCATGCAACCTTTTCTAGCCCCGGGTGGTTGGAGTCACCATGGACTTGACTTAAGTTGAATAAGCAATGACAATGAGCCAAGGGCGATATAAAGAGCAACTCATTGTACACTTACATTCCCAATGTTTCAGAATTAGTCACACAAAATTATTTTCTACTATTATAATAATTGTACTATTATATCTTTTGACTATAAAAGTTAATATATATGTATGTATGGGACTCTGTATATTGCAATGTCTTTATTTCTATCCAAATCGACAAAAAAAACTCCAAAAGTGGCTTTACATGGAGCAAACCTTGAGTTCACACGAATTATATTTTGAAAAAAATATATATGTTTCTGAATAGTTTTTTCAAACATTTAATATTCCTTCTATATATTGTTTCGAAAACTAAGAATTGAAATTAAAATTTTATATCAAATGCCCAATAGTTTCTCTCTCCACTTAAATTAATCGTTTTTTCAAACAAAATAACTGCTTATTCCCCCAAAAAAAAAAAAAACCTGTAAAGGTAGTTTTATCAATAGCAACTATTTAGGGGCTAATGCTGTCATGAAATTGGTTTAAAATAGCGAAAAAATAGACCTTTTCTACCATAATCAACAGATTATTTATCTCCATATTCTCAACTACCCCTTAGTTTTATCGGCATTTGTCACTTTTCTAAAAACGGCGGGGGGAGTCACTCCCCTAACCAATAACCATAAAGGTGAATTATAACTATCCGAAAAATTAACTAATAAGATATTAACCCATCCATTGAGTATTAATTTTATGCTTATCTAAATACCACATTAATACATTTGTCTTTTTACTCATTACGTTAAAACTTGAAAAAAGAAGCGGATCCTGAATTCAAGATCAGGAGACAATTCTTATTTCTAAACCCTGTGTACTACAAGGAAAAAAAAAAAAGAAGAAGAAGAATGAATATGAAATTGTGCTGAAGAATCAATAACGCTGGTAATGGGGAATGGTAGTAGAAGGAAAGAAGAGGATTCGGACGAAGGAGAATACGAGATGGATGATTTGAACGAAAGCCTGAAAGAATCGCGTGAAAGCAGGCTTAATTTAGTGGCTAATCAGGTCAGCCTTCTTCGTCCGAATCCGAATCGTCAATCCGTACTCAGTGGATTCAGACATTTCTCCCGAAACTTCGTCTTTCATCCTGAGAACAGGTTTTAAATTTAATTTTCCAAAGAACTTTTTCATTTTTCAATTGCATTGATGTTATTGAACGGCTAAACAAGCAACTGGATGTTACGTGCGTGTCATTGCCCTTGATTCTAGAATCGAGTCCTGCTTCCGGGCTTCCGAATTTTTTGAACTATAATTAGAGTTCTACAGAGCTGAATACTAATTTTACGATGTTGAACAATCCTGAATCTAGTTCAAATCAAGATCTTATAAGATTCAGATGTCCTGACCTAAGCACCATTATACTTTAGTGTATGTCATCAATGAGAACGCTCTCTTCCATTTGTTCCCTCAAATTAATTAAAGAATGAATGCAGGTGGTATCGGGCATGGACAAAATTCATACTTCTATGGGCAGTGTATTCATCCATCTTCACGCCGGTGGAGTTTGGCTTCTTCAGGGGACTGTCAGAGAACCTCTTTGTATTGGACATTGTTGGACAGATAGCTTTCCTCTTTGACATTGTCTTGCAATTCTGTCTTGCTTACAGAGATAGCCAAACCTACCGTTTGATCTATAAGCACACACCAATTGCCCTCCGGTTAGCCGTCTTCCCCATCATCTTCTTGTACATTATGGCTCACTATCATCATTTAATCCTTGTTGATTTCTTCTTCTGTTTATTTTCAGGTACATGAGATCAAGTTTTATCATTGATCTGTTTAGTTGCATGCCTTGGGACCTTATTTACAAGGTACGAGTTTTTCCTTATCCTTTTTCGCTTGATTGATTGATTGATTATACTTGTTGTCTCCTTGTGTTGTTTTGATAATTTTGTATCTTTAGTAGCTTTTGATTGCCTACATGGACATTTTTTTCCCTTTATTATTATGGCTGCAAAAAGTAATGGTAAACCAACACCACATGATGATGATCATGAGTTCTTATGTCACATCTCAGTTCAAGCCCGGGAGGCTTTATAAGCCTTGGTTCTCCTAAGTAGATGCGTTTTGGGCAAAGAACATGTGCGTAATCCAACGCAGATGACATCCTATCTCAAAATGTCTTTGAAATGAAAAACAGGATATGGGATGTTCAAAACTTTTTTTCATATATTGATTATTTGGAGTTGTCAACGTATAGTTACTGTTGTTATAACCATTGCAGAAATATTTTCCCAACAGGCTAGTGGAAGAAAAGAAGCAGTCAGGTATCTTTTGTGGATTAGGTTATATCGAGTACGCAAAGTCAGTCAGTTTTCCCACAAGATGGAGAAGGATATACGAATCAACTACATGTTTACCAGGATAGTGAAACTTATCGCTGTTGAGCTGTACTGCTCACATATAGCTGCATGCATCTTTTACTATTTGGCTACCACTCTGCCTCCTGAACGAGAGGGGTACACATGGATTGGAAGTTTAAAGATGGGTGACTATAGCTATGCAGATTTCAGAGAGATTGGCTTCTGGACACGTTATATAACGTCTATGTATGCTTCCGTTGTAACCATGACCACTGTTGGTATGTTATCTTTCTAACTTATATTGTACCTGAATGTATTTGAAAGCATAGTGGTTTCGAATTATTTTCGTTGGACATTTGTGTCTTATACAGTTGAATTTATGGCAATGTTGTATAGTTGATTCATATGTTTACTAAATGCAACAGTCATGCCATTTTAACATTCTGAGAACATGGATGTTTTCAGCATTGTCTTAAATTTGTGCTCTTTCCACTACAGGCTATGGAGATGTACATGCAGTCAATCTGAGGGAGATGGTGTTCATAATGATTTATGTCTCCTTTGACATGGTTCTTAGCGCTTACTTGATTGGTAACATGACAGCATTAATTGTAAAAGGATCAAAGACAGAAAAGTTCAGGGATAAAATGACAGATCTCATGAAATATATTAACAGAAATAGACTTGGGAGGGATGTTCGTGATCAGATCATAGGCCATTTGCGTTTACAGTATGAAAGCAGCTACACTGAGGCATCAGTCCTTCAGGACATCCCCATCTCCATTCGTGCCAAGGTAATTTACTCACAGGAATTAATGCTCAATGTTCTTTATTCTCTCTTTTTCCTTTTACTTCTTTTAATAAGAAAAAAAATCAAGGGGATGCAGTTGGATTCATCCCCTGATGGAGCGAGAATGCCAAATTATTTGTTCAAAACATATGTTATACAATATCTATCAGTGTTTGACATCTGTTTTTATCTCTTGCAGATTTCTCAAACTTTATACTTGCCGTACATTGAAAAGGTTCCCCTTTTCAAGGGATGCTCTTCAGAGTTTATTAATCAGATTGTAAGTCATTTCTTTGTCATTTCATGATAGATACCAATTTAGTTCCATCAAGAGTCAATCCCTTGCAGTTACAAGTTTTTGTACAGAGCTCATCTGGTCTTGGTTTGGAATGCAATGCTATCATACACTTAGTACTATCTAGAATTGAAAACAATGGATTATCAGGCACAGCTCTTCTTATTCTTCTCTCTTGCAGGTTATTAGACTCCATGAGGAATTTTTTCTCCCAGGAGAGGTAATAATGGAACAGGGAAATGTGGTGGATCAACTTTACTTCGTTTGTCTTGGTGAGCTGGTATGATACAATTTTTGGCATATAGTCTTGCTGGTCCAGTACAGCCTAATGTCGATAATATATTCTGCAACCATGGTTTTTCTTTTCATTTGTCGCCTCAGCAGTCTTGGCTTCTAATTTCCTTCTGACTTTTGAGAATGGAAACACACACATATACCCATGTTAAGCAAGTTCCACTCGTATTTGTCTCACTTCAGCAAAATCTGCCTTTGTCTTTGTGTAGGAGGAGGTTGGTGTAGAGGAAAACGGAACGGAAGATTATGTTTCATATCTACACCCCAACAGCTCATTCGGGGAAGTTTCAATCCTTTGCAACATTCCTCAGCCTTACACAGTTCGTGTTTGTGAACTTTGTAGACTTTTGCGGATTGATAAACAGTCTTTTACAAATATTATCGACATATATTTCTGCGATGGGAGGAAAGTTTTAACCAATCTCTTACAGGTATTATATGCCGTGCTGCTAAGCTTGCTTCTCCTCATGAATTCCCTTTATCATTTGTAGACTTTATTTATTTAATTTCTGAGTTAGATGGGGACCTTTTGATAGTGAAAACCATTAGTGTATATTCATCAAAGGACTATACAAGCTACATATATTGACAGGGAAAGGAATCTGATCTTCGATTAAAGCAATTGCAGTCAGACATCACATTTCACATTAGTAAGCATGAAGCAGAACTCGCACTGAAGGTGAACAGTGCAGCTTATCATAGTGATCTGTATCAGCTTGACAGTTTGATCCGCGCTGGAGCTGATCCTAACAAGACAGATTATGATGGAAGATCACCCTTGGTATGTTCTGATTGCGTTCTGATCAACAAATAAAGTTTTTGAAGCCTTATGCCAGCATAAAAGGTTACTTTCCTGCTGTTGAATTTATGTGTGGAATGACTCTTTGTCTTTTGCTGTCAACAGCATCTTGCAGCATCAAGAGGATATGAAGAAATAATGACTTTCCTTATTAAAAAAGGAGTGGACATTAACCTTAAGGGTAATTCAATTATGTAAATATAAATTTCATAGTGCTTGTGTCTACGCAAAGTTTAACCTACCAGCCATGTCATAGTAACACGTTTTGTTAATTTGTTTTGCTCAGATAATTTTGGGAACACGCCCTTGCTAGAAGCCATAAAGTATGGTAATGATGGAGCTGCTTCTCTGCTTGTTAAAGAAGGGGCCTCGTTGAATATAGAAGAAGCTGGTAGTTTTCTTTGTACAGCCGTCGCTAGGGGGGATTCGGACCTGCTTAAAAGATTGTTGTCCAATGGCATTGATCCGAATTCCAGAGATTATGACCTCCGAACGCCACTTCACGTAGCTGCCTCTGAGGGATTATATTTGATGGCAAAGTTACTTGTAGAGGCTGGAGCTAGTGTTTTTCCAAAGGACAGGTACCGTCGAAATATTCATTTTTCCCTTAGTCTCAGTTATTAGTCTGACAATTACATTGTTTGGATACTTTGCAGATGGGGAAACACACCTCTTGATGAAGGCCGGATGTGTGGAAACAAGAATTTGATCAAGCTACTTGAAGATGCAAAATCTACCCAGTTGTTAGAATTCCCTCATGGCTTTCAAGACATAACAGGTATTGCCAAAATACTGATATGCTACCCAAACTCTTTAACTGCTCGAAATATCACAAGTACTTTCTCAAACAAAAATTGCGCAAACTTTTTAGTCAGCAAAGGGTTGTATCACAGTTGCGATAAGACTCAAATTGCTCTGCAATATTATCAATTAATAGATGCAGCCTTGGTGCATGTGGGAACAATATTAAATGAATACTTGTCCAGCTCGATAACAGAGTCTTGTTGACAATTACAGATAAAAAGAACCCAACAAGGAAATGCATTGTGTTCCCATTTCATCCATGGGATGCTAAGGAGAGTAGAAGACATGGAATCGTGTTATGGATTCCTCAAAACATTGAAGACCTTATCAAAACTGCAGCTGAACAGCTGGATTTCCGAAGTGGTGATTGTATATTATCAGAAGAAGGAGGCAAAATTCTTGATATAGACATGATTAACGATGATCAGAAACTGTACTTAATCCACGAAACACATTAAGTAGTAAAATTTCGCTTCTTGTGAAACTAAAAGTACATAGATTATACTCTGATTTGCATAGTTTGCTCCATGATTCACCAGTTCCATCTTGCTGTTTCAGATGTGTTTTGTGTGTGTGTAAGTATAGCCTAATACAATTCTAGCATGTATAAAGTTGTATAATAGTGTATCAAAAAATTTTCGTTGTCAGCCGCAGCTTTCTTTGTAGCTGAATGTGAATGGTGTATGGATGTTGATTTTAAGAGGCATGTTCATAAATCGATCAACCAAAGAAAAGTTATCTATGTTTCTAATTTAGAGATTATACAATTTATATATAGTCAATCTTCCATGCGGACATACGCATGCATTAGTAACATATTGTTGTTCTGGTACCAACCATTTAGAAGTTCGCGTTTTATAAAATACTTACATTAGCATTGTAGAATTTTCACTCAAACAAACTCCTAGTAGCATAATGGAGCTGAGACCTTGGCCGGTGTAGCATAATGTAGCAAGTAACAGTGTTGAAGCTGCTGGAAATGTTATTGCGCCGCAGCTGCTGCATGTAATAAGTACTTGAAGTTTTTGGTTGCAAAGGAAATCAAAATTTATCTTGCCATTTTGGACTGTTTGGTTGCTGAGAAAAAGTGAGAGAAAGCTAGGAGAAATTTTACTGGAGAAAGTGTGTTATTCATGCATTTAATGAATAAGATTACAAGCTTATATACTAACATCCAGAACTTTCTACACATACATCAATTTCACGTGTTGAGAAAACAAACTAATGAATGTATAACAAACTTTAAAACTGAAGCAAACAACCATTAACAACTTTTGCTGACTAGACTGCCACATCACCAATATGAGGCATAACGAACTTAACAAACTTAACTACCGTATATTCTTAACATCCCCCTCAAGCTTAAGGTCAGGGAAGAACATTAAGCTTGGCACGAAGATAAGCAAAATGATCAAAAGAGAAAGGCTCGGTGAGAATATATGCAAGTTGGTCAGAGCTGGAAACATGAGTAACAATAAGTTCTTTTTGTGCAATGTGCTCTCGAACAAAATAAAGGTCCAATTCAATATGCTTAGTACAGGAGTGGTACTTTGGGTTGCTAGCTAAGACTTCTATACTCTGATTATCACAATTCAATGTAGGAGATTGAGCAAGATGAATTTTAAGTTCTTGAAATAACTAAGTGAGCCAAAGAACTTTTAAGAATGCCAAGGCTAGAGCTCGATATTCAAACTCTGCTGAGGATCGTGAAACAACAAATTACTTTCTGGATGACCAAGAAATAAGGTTATTGCCTAAGAATAGACAATACCCTCCAATGGACCTTCGATCATCAGGATCAGGTGCCGAATCAACATCAGAAAAAGTAATTAAAGAGACAAAGCTTGAATTAAAAAAATGTATGCCAAAGTGTGCAGTGCGTCACAGATACCTTAACCTTAAGACTCTTTTACAAGCCTGGTAGTGTAACACTGTTGGAGTGACCATGAACTAACTAATCTTGTTCATAGTTTAAGCTATGTCAAGTCTAGTTAGAAGCACATATTGAAGAGAACCTACAATGGTTCTGTATAATGAAGGATTTTAAAAAACAACACCTTTATCCTTTTGTAGCTTATCAGTTGTACTTAAAGGAGTATTTATACCCTTTGCTATCAAGTATATTTACCCTTCTAAGAATATCATCAATGTATTTAGTCTGGGATATTAAGACCAATTCTAAGTATATTGCAATGTGATCACTAGTTCCAATTCTAAGTATATTGAGGCTGTTATTCAACATCTAAATTTAGAGTTTGCACTCAAAGATCTGGGGAAGTTTAATTACGTCCTTAGTGTTGAAGTTACACATTCTGTGGAATGTATTTGTAATGCACTGCACACTCTGCCGATAATGCAGTACTACTAAACTCAGAATTACTCTGATTGTACAAGGCTTCATAACTGTACTAAAAGTTTCAAAGAAATTAATTTATTGTGTTTGATGATACCCCTTGGCCATCAATCGAGCTTTGCGTTTGGATATGCTTTTATCATAATTGTACTTTATCTATAAACCCACTTATTTTCAACAAGTTCAGTAGTTGTTTCAGGAGGTACCAATGTTCAGGTTGGTTTCTTTTCAAGGCTTCAAATTTCTCTTGTATAGCCAAAAACTAGCTAGAATCTTGTAAGGCAGCTTTGACACAAGTTGGTTCAATTTCTTGGGTGGCTATTAGATATGATTTTAGTTTAAAGATGCTAGCCTTGGCTCTGGTAATCATTAGATGAGTAGGCAATAAGGATTAAGTAGGGTGATTATAGTGATTAGAAGAATGGTTTGAAGAGGAAGAAGAAGGAGAAAATTGTACTGAACTAAGAATATTTTTTTTTATAAGATTGAACTAAGACTTAATGCCAGAGATAATGTATAATTAGGGATAGCAGCTGGTGACTCTTCATTTTTACTATCAGCAAGAATATAATTTTAAAAGAAAGTGAATTAAACTGATGATGATGAGATATCAGTGTTAGAGACATTTGAAGAGGATTGTTTGAAAAATAATTCTTTATAGGGAAACTCAGATTCATTAAAGGAAACATGCCTAGCAACGAACACTTTCCTTGAAGGATCTAAACACGTATAGTTTTTATGAAAAGGACTATAGTCAATGACGACACATTTTTTAGTATAAAAGTCAAGTTTATGTCAGTTATAGTGTCTGAATACAGGAAAGCAAGAATAACCAAAAACTCTAGAATGAGAGTCAAGTGGTTGATTGTGTAACTTTTAAAATTGAGACAAGTTATTTAGTATTGGTGTAGGCATTTTATTGATTTGGAATGAGGCAATATGAAAGGCTTCCTACCAAAAAGAGAGAGATAATTGAGATAGAGCCAAAAGAGTCAGACTTGTATCAATAATGTGCCTATATTTTCTTTCAACAAGACTATTTTGGTGATGAGTATGTGGGCAATTATGCCTAAGAAGAATACTTTCTTGTTGAAGAAATATTTTGAAGACTATAAATTCACCCCTCATATCTAACTGTAATGCTTTAATAGATAAAGAGAATTGTTATTCAACAAAAAGTCTGAAATGCTTAAAGGTTTCTAAGGCTTCAGATTTAAGTGTGAGAAAAAATATTCAGCAATATCTTGTAAAATCATCCATAAAGGAAATATAGTATTTGTAACCATCCATAGAGTATTTAGGTGCTGGTTCCCATAAATCTGTATGTAATTGTTCAAGTGGAGACTTGGTCTTGATTTTTGAATGACAGGAAAATGAAATTGATGCATTTTACCATATTGACAAGCAGCACATAAATCAATAGATTGATTAGAAAATAAAATGCATAAGAAGACTTCTTATTAATGTCTGCAAAGCATGTTTATTTGAATGACTAAGTCTATTATGCAACAATTGGATTGAAATTCTGCTTATAGTAAGGAAACTTGTAGAAATAGAACTAAAATAGGTTCCATAATTATGCTTATTTTGTATAACAAACACGATTGTTAGACTCTTGGAGAGAGGTTACAACTTTATTATTGAGAAGAATTTACAACATAGAACTTGGTTTGATTTGTTTCAAACGCAATTTGCAGAGTGAAGAAAAGGGTCATCGTGTGACAATTGCTTGTAGAGACCACCTTCAACAATCCCCTATATCAACAAGTCATCTTGTCCTTAATAAAACACATGTTGGAAGAAAATTCAATGATTATGTTATTATCTAAAAGACGCTTAGATATACTGATAAGGTTCTTTGTGATTTTAGGAATACATAAAGTATTAGTTAAAAACAAATGTATGCCTAAAGAGGTATAAAGATAAATGTAGCCAATGTGTGTAATAGCAAGATCTTGACCATTTCCAACTAATAACAATTGAGAGTCATGATAAGACTTACCTTCAGTTAGATTCTGCACATTATTAGTAAGATAATAAGTTGCTCCACTGTTTAGGTACCAACGTTGATCTGCAACCGCTTCTAAGGTAACCATACAAGCAGCCCTTGAGCCTTGATTCTAATTTGAAAAATGACTCTGCATTAGAGAATTTAGAATAAAATTCCTATTAAACATGTTTCTACAATCAGCAGCAAAGTGATTTATTTAAAACAAATTTGACAAGTGATGTTTCCTCTACTAATTCCTCTGCCAAAACCACCAAAAAATCCAATATTCCCACAAAATCCACCATTTCCATTAAATCCACCAGCGAATTCACCATTTCCATTAAATCCATTAAAGAATCCACCATTTCCAATAAAAGCACCAAGAAAAGCACCTCAACCTTAATTTTCAAACCAACATCTACTTGAATTTTGTTCTATATAACCACTTTTGCTAGATCCAAACCCTCTTTTGTTATTATAGTTACTATTTCTACTCTTATTCACATAATTTCCATTTCAATTTCCTTGATTATTAGCATTCCATCCAATATTCTTTCCTAATCTCTTCTGATTATTTCCATCTTGAGCTATGTTAGCTACAAAGTTCAACCTAGCTTCTTTAGCGACATCAGAGTGAGCACTTGCAAGTCTAGCTTCATGAGTTAACAACATATAATATGCCTCATTAGTGCTCATTTTAAGAACATTTGCTTCAATATACATTACAACAGGATAATAAGGCTAGCCTAATCCAGAGATTAAGTGTGGGATAAAGTTAAAGGGGCTAACTGGACTATCAGCAACTGCTAATTCATTAGTCATAAATCTCAGTTTACCAAAATACTTTATAATAGACATAGATCCTTTCTTAAGATTGTTTAACATCTTTAAATGAACTTTCTTGACTTTAGTTTTAGAACTAAATTGTTATTCTAATCTAGTACAAAGTTGATAAGAAGTTTTTAGAATTTACTGTAAGGCTTAAGATCTCAATATTAATGGATGGCAAGAGCCATCTCAAGAGCATCTGATCATGCCTTTTCCAAGTAGCATATGCAGGTTTTTTTTGAGACAATGGCATCAGTACTTACTAATTCACTAGTTAAAAACTAATCTGGACAAGCAGGTGATCCATCAAGAAAACCTTCTAGTTCCTTAGCTCGAACAGAGGAAAAGATCTGTGATTTCCATATGGTGTAGTTTGATCTGTCAAGCTTGATAGGTGTTGTGAAAGTAAATGATGAAATTAAAGATGAAACATTTGCACTAAGACTTGAAGAAGCCATCAAGGTGTTGTGACTGGCTCTAATACCAAATCAAAATTTATTTTGCTATTTTGGACTGTTTGGTTGTTAAGAAAAAGTGAGAGAAAGCTAGAGAAAATTTTACCGAAGAAAGTTTGTTATTCATACATTCAATGAATGAGATTACAAACTTATATACTAACATCCAGAACTTTCTACACATATACATTAGAGTTGGCAAAAGTCTGTGTCGAGTCCGGGTTCGAGGCTGCCCGGGACCGACCCGGATGTCACACATAGCTACCCGGACCCAGATCGTGCCCGGATTTTATCTCTGCGGGCCGGGCACATGCCTGGCACTATCCGGGCACGGGCTTTTTCCAGGTTTTCTCTACCTGCATTTTCAAAGGTGAAACCACTAGATAAAAGAAAAATGCAGCCAAAACAATTGTTTACTTCTAACAAACCGGTAACAGCTCAAAACCAAATTAATTGTTTCTAAGTATTTACTTTTATAAAATCCAAAATAAGCAAAGAAGGCCTATAGGCAACATCTAACGGAATTATTAAAATAAAAAAGGGAAAAAATTCTATAATAAATTGTTACAACATTTTAACTATTTCAATTTCAATCTACTTTATAAATTTAAGTAAATAACAAATAAAAATCATTTCAATCTATTATCTACTACTTAAATTTTTTCAATTTCTAAACTAAATTCATTCAATCCCTATCAAAAATTTAAATTCAACACACAATAATCACCAAATAAATCTAAATAAATGTAGCATACTAACACCCAACATATTACATAATACATATCATAACTCCAATATCAAGAACCAACATAACATATAAAAATCCCAACATATCAAACACAAATAATTCATAAAAGAGTTTAAAATACAGTAATGTAACATATGTAAATAATAACTTCATGTCAAGCAGCTCGACGATTGTGCACCATCATCATCATCATCTGAAATTAACTCCTCCCCAACAAAAATCTCATTTTCCGGAACTCCACCTAATAACAAAAATAACATATTAAGATTTAAAAGCATCATGCTAAAGAAGCATCTTTAAAGAACAATTTTTGCCCTTTTCGGTGCATAAAGAGAATTGAAAGCAATTTAAACTTCCAGGATTATTCATGCTTCTAAACACTTCCAGGCTTCCAGCATCCAAGAAAATAATTAAGCATATATATATATATATATAACACCTAACAATAATAATGTCAAATACTCAATTTCATCATTTTTTTTGAAAAAACAGCAAAAAAAAAATACCTCGTGGGTCGTGGCTGTGATGGCAGGGTTGCAGCTGATATGGTGACAAAACAATGGAGTGAGACCAGCTATGGTGGCTGATGCCGTCGTGCGGTGGCTACCGCTGAGAAGATGACCAAACGGTGAAGAGCTCTGTGACGGCTGTGCTTTGCGAGAAATGAAAAGAGTTAACCGAGGAAGGTAAGAGGTTCGTGGAGGGAGAGGCACGGTCAACACTTCATCGGTGCCGGTGGGTGGTGGCTGCTGGTGGAGAGACGGAGGGAGGTGCCGGTTCTAAGATTTCAGTGGAACTGTGGAAGTCACGATTGAGGGTTGGCTGTTGGGTTTGGGGGAAATTGAGCAAAGCAAAATGCATTTTCGGTTTTATATTATCCTCTTTTTTTTACTTAATAAAAAATAAGACACGGGTTCGGGTTTTGGCCTTTTGGGTTCTTGGTGCTGTGACCGGATCAGCTTTTTCTATGCATTCGGTCCGGGTAAAACCCAGACCACATATGCCGGATCTGGTCCGGCCGGGCTTTACTGCCATCTCTAACATACATCAATTTCACGAGTTGAGAAAACAAACTAATGAATGTATAACAAACTTCAAAACTGAAGCTAACAACCAGTAATAATTTTTGCTGATTGGATTGTCACATCACCAATATGAGGTATAACGAACTTAACTAGCATTTATTCTTAACAAAGGAGAAGAAAATACGACAGAGATGAACACTTATGATACTTCTCTGTTATGACAAAGATGAACGCATATGATACTTCTCTCCTCGTTGAGCTTTTCAAAATTTTTAATGATCTTATCTCACCAGAATTTTATTCCAAAGAAGTTCAAATTATGAGGAGTTCCTTGCTAGAGAATCTTGGTGGGATTAGCATATCACTTCAATTAAATAAAATCTAATTTCACAATTGTTAATTTTAGTATTAAACAATTGTAATTTTTATTAAAAGTAATTAAGGAAAATATTAATAAATGTTGCATACTTAAACGAACATATGAGGATTAACTTAAGACCAAAAACTTGAGTTTATAGATAAAACCATATTGTTTTAGCAGTAATACTATTCTTATTTCTGATATTAAGTTTGTATACTCCGTGACATGGAAGCTGATGTAGCACTATCAAATTAGCTGCTACCTCAGCCTTTTTTTTTTTTTTTAAATATTTTGGCTTTTAAAATAATTAACAATTAACAATATTTTTTTTTACGTTTGCTCCTGATTTATTGTAAACGAAGCTAAGAAAAAAAAATGACGAAAAAGATAGTGTGAGAAATTAACGTTTAATTAGATTGTTCATTTTTAATTTACTTTAAAAGCAATAATATTTATTAAAAAAGTAGCTGACATGGCACGTGGCAAATCAGTTGCCGTGTCAGAGAGTATACAAATTTAGGATCAGAAGTATAGCATTAGCATTATGGTTATTTTAAAGGAAGTCAATCAAAATTACGATTTTTTTAAAAAAAATTTAAACTTCTTCAAAATCAAAATTTGATAAATAATTTAATATTCGAAAAAATAAATAAAAGAGTTTAATCGAGCCCATGGAGAAGAATCTAAAAATCCAGCCCAAATAGTCTGTAAATTCACATGCTTAATGCTTAATACACACATAAACCTCGAATCCTCAAGGCAACAGCAAAGGGAGACAAAAGAGACAACCTCGGCAAGCTTCGCTCGGTTGAATGATTAATAAAACATAACATTAAGACGCTTAAAACGCTTTTGGTCAATTAATCTAATTCTTTGAACCCACAAAATCAAAAGCACACCACTTTCCTTGGCGTAGCAAAATAAATATAAACACCAGCAGCTATTGAACATTCATTGAAGCCGAGTCAAAGGCTTTGTTTCACTAATTCTTTGATTTGATTATGCAAATACCCAGATGGAAAAACGTGTTGTTTCTGAAGAATTCGTTAAAAATATCAACTTTATTGTCATCAACAACGCCAGCAACAACAATCTCAGCAGCGACTTCTATTCATTTTGTTGCTTCATTTCATTCTACGCCCACTTCTTGTGAGAAATGGAAGAACAAATGGAATGCTGTAAGTTTTTTTTAATGTATCTTTGTTATTTACTTTTGAAAATATTAGATGGTTATTTTTGGCCCTTTTGTTAGTACCCATTTCAGGAAATTCTGAATTTTGTGTGCAATTGATATGGATATGGACGTATAGATTGTGTTTTTGAAGGTGAAAATTCAAATGTTGAATGTAATGGGATGTTTCAAGTATTGAAATTCAGTTCTGATGTATAATGTTATGGATGGCATGCGTCTTATCTGTAGGGTCCTTATCAAGTTTATTACTTGGTGACAATGTTAAGAAGGACATTCACTTGATTTCGGGGTCATATCATGGCTTTCGAAAGCATAATTTGCGTTGCTTTACCTGAAACTACATAAAATAGATTCTTAATTTCTAGTTTGTGTTGCTTTACCTGAAACTACATAAAATAGATTCTTAATTTCTAGCCGAGGATTGTGTTCATAATTTCGTATGTTGCGTGTGTATTCTTTTGATGAACAGGAAGCAATCATTTGCTTTAAAATATTTTCTAGATTAACAAATTATCTTAGTTTGGAGCATATCCATGGCTTGATAGTAAGTTGCATATTCCATTACTCTCATGCATGATGAAGGGAAAATTGGATTTGAATATGTCCTAGGTGTGTTTTTATCTGATTCAGGTTCTAAGAGCATGATATTAAGGCTGATACGAGGACCAAGAATATCTGTTACTGTTTACAATCCAGTTGAGTCACTGGGTGAGTCAACTCAGCAGACCTGACCATTGAAACCCTATTCTTTTGATCAAAGACTTTTACCCTATGCAGTGATTGCCAGATACTGACATAGCAAGGGCATGACCTTGGGACACTTTATTCATGGATGAATATTCGTCCAAGATGTTTGTAATTGACCATATCCAATGTTGACACAGGCTCTCTTTGGAAGAGTATCAATACTTTCAGCTGGAATATTCTGTGTATAGAGCCACCATTGCTGCACAACATGCTTATAAGAAATTAATTTGGACATCATCTATATTGTTCTATATTCTCTTTAGATCTCTCTTTTATATTTACAATTCTTCCACCTGGCATTGATGCATTGAAAGGAGGGTTTTCCAGTGTTCCAGGTGCTTCTTGTAAGGCGTTTTATTTTGTTCTTTGTCTCTATTGTCGAGTCATCTTATAATCAAGTGTAGGTGTTGCTTAACTATTGTCTTTCATGTCATTCTCTCCTCAGGCTTGTGTATCATCTTTTCTATGCTGTACATTTGTGTATTCCAACTTTTTGGAACGCAAAATTTGCTGCTGAGTTTACTGTCCTTTGGGTTTGACAGTCCCATAGTGTCATCATCTTAAGTTTCAGTATTAGACCCTTGCAAATTTTTGCTGTGCTTTATTGTATTTTTCCTGTCTATTTCTTCCATCCACAAATATCTATATTAAGAGAAGTAGAGAGAGAGAGAGAGAGAGAGTGACATGTAGCAACAGAGAGAGAGGAGAAGTCTTCTCATGCGAACTTCCTTTAATAGTTAAGGCAGCTAATTGACTTCTGCATAATTTATCCTGGTGGTTTTTATTAATAATTTTATTTAGAATAAATAATAGCTAAGAGGAATATTTTGAATGAGGAACATTAAGATTTAGTTGCTTAGGTACTTGTATAATTCAGTGTTGGAATATGTCTTTGGTCAATAGGAAAGGATGAGTTAGGTTATCTTGGGTTTCCATTTACAAATTTTTTGTTCATGGTAGTTTTCAGCATATTTTAGCCAGTAATTGATTTTTTTTTTTTTTTCAGAATTCTTATTTTTCTTTCCCCAGTATACGTGAGTATGCTTGAATTTTTTTTTAAAAAAAAATTACCATGCTTACCTTCTACGAAAAAGTTTGATGGCCAAAATGTTTTTTCAGGATGCAAAAAGTGCTCAACAACCATCTAAGGTATGCTACTTTGTATCAGCTTTCAGGCTTTATGTATTACGTTAAGTTTCAAAGTAGCTATTATCAAGTGACAAGATAGAGCAGCCAGGGCGCAATTTAAGTAAATGGCAATTGTTGAAAAGCCCTCTTAGTGCAACAATCTCGTATTGGCATTTTTATTTTAATTAACCTAATGATTGCATTATCTGAACTGTTCATTTGATGAACTCCTTGTGTTCGTTCCCCTCCCCATCCCACCCTTTCCCCTTTCCTTCCCATCCGTCTCATTGGTCACATAGGGAATTTATTTTTTTTGAAAGACAAGACGATCACAGAGTAAAAATTTCTTGTTCATGACATTTTTTTATTACAATGAATTTCATAAATGAGGTAGCTGATAACTTCCATAATTTTTCCTGACACTAGAAGCATTGAACGCAGACGTACATAAGATATCAAACACGTCACAAGCGCGCTGATGCAAAAAGAGCTCTGAAAGACCTTCTTTTTAGAAGTGGCTCTTCAAATTTCTCATTCCAGGTAAACTTGTCTGTTACACAGTTTCAGGCAATGAACTTTTGTTTGATTTGAATGTGTTTTAATGAAGAATATACTGAGCCTAAGCTATTTTTTTCTGACTGTCCGGCTTGTTGTTAGATATATTTGTTGTAAGGTGTAAAGTTGAATCCCGTCTTAGGCTTGTAGACATTGATTGTCTTGGGTAGTTAATGATCACGTTTTAACCTAAGATCATTGTGGTCAACTTGTATTGCTCTCGCACTTGTATAACTATTTTCCTGTGAATGCTTCTTCTTCAAATTCCTTACAAAAAATGTAAGGTACCGCAGCATTTTTAGTCCACTAAATGCAGTTTGTTTGTGGGGAATAAGTCGGGTAATAAATATATGATTCTTTTTTTATTTAGTTGTTTCTTTCTGACCAGAAATATAGAAACACAAGCCACAAATTCTAGTGAAGTCTTTCTTCCCCTCTGGAAGGCACCCCTTCTCTTGTTTTTATATTTTTTAAATTTGATGTAACAAGTGACTGGAGCCATAATAATAATTTCAAATCTTGGGTTCATCACTGCATTCTCTTGTGTTCTGAATAGAGACCCCATAAAAATCTAATGGGCTGAGTCTGATTTTTTTGCCATTTCATCCATGATGGAACATCGTAAATGCCTTAGGATGCTTATAGTTACATATCCCAGGACTCTTTTTAACTTCTTCTCACTAAAATTTCCATCCCATAAGTATCTTTCTAGAACTCCACTTTACAGTGTCTGGGTACTGATATTTAGTTGCTCTGTACTTCTGCCCAGAATGAAGACCCAATTTGGAAATTTGATGGGAACCATGAAGGGGATATAGGATCTGACAGGAAAGGCCGATCCAAGTCTTCCGCTCGACGTTTTGGAAAACCTGACTTGAAGAGAAAGAAACGTGAGCTTGTTCATTGTTTTACTTTTTTCCATAATTTATATTTCAAGCTATAATATATTCACTTATTAGTGTTTATATAGCACGTATAGTTATATATTTATGAGATTCAAAGCTGGGAATGTTATCCTTTTCATCTCCATCGTAATGTATCTATATCTGAAGATCTAGTAAAATTATAAATATTTTAAAAAAATGTTGTTGTCAATTTGACTTACTGAAGTCATCATGTTTGGTAGATGATAAGATTATCTCCAGCACATGATATTTCGTTTGCGACATCTCCTCCCCGAATGCCACAGCAAAATCTAAGACCCTATAAACCTTTCAAATAACGTAAATAGATTTAGACTGTAAAGCCAACTAAAAAATTGAACCTCTGGAAACATGCTGGGATTTCAATGGTCGGCTAAGGCGATCTAGACAAAGTACAGATCATGATAGCATAGGAGAAGTTACTGTCATGGACTAGAGAGCCTGGTAGCATGGGGGAAATGGTTTCAATCATTTTGCACACCAAAAAGGCGTTCAGTGTCGTTTGAGTTATAGATTCAGGTTAAATTTTTGGTTCTTAGGGGAGATGCAATTTCAACAAGTAATTAAATGAGGAAAAAATCAAGGCAACCAGAAATAATTGATAATATTTATGTTGCTCAGCCTTGTGCCTATATTCACTACTTTGACCTCAACCTTGCTGTCAAGGTAAGAAGCTAAGGTCACCCTAGTCGCCCAAGAAGGATCCACACCTCTTCTCTAACTAGCTCTACCCCGGTGCCTTCTCAGCCTCTAAACACACACAGTAACAATTCTCTAAACTTACTGAACCTAACAATATCTACAATGTAGTTCGCTAATCACCATAACTGAGTTATGGAAATATGGGATCTTTGCTTGCTGGTGCTTTTCCGAAAATGAATATATTCATTTGTTTTCACCCTGAGAACAAAATTTGCGCATTACCAAATACAAGAGGGTAAAATGAGAGATGAAGCACAAGCCTACTGTTCAGATGCTACAAACTGAAAAACAGATTATTAGTACTTTCTGTGATGTTTTATACTTTTTTAAAGAATTCATGCTTCTTTTCAGGACAAGGCCCTTAAAAATTAGCCCAGATTAGGAGTTTTCTTTTCTAAAACAGTCTGGACATTTACTAGTTATGTATATTGCTATAATAACAAGAGATGAAACCATGCTAAAATATATGTAGAAAAGAATGAGGTGCATTTGAATTAATTTAATGGATGCGAATATTTACGATTTCTCGCTTCATGTGTATTTTTCATAAGTTATTTTGCCTTTGTTTATTACTTGTTCAGGTAAGTTTAGAAGAGAGAGTTTCTCTGAGGACTTCGATGATCCTGAGACAATCTTCCAGGAAAGATTCGGGAACAGATGGTACACTTGGACCTACCAAAAACGGGAGGAGTCGTCTTTCCAGTATTCAACATCTGGATTTGAGTGGCGCAAGCATTCAAACACGACAGACCACAGAACTAAAGATTGGGAAAACGAAAGTGACGTTGAATCTGATGATGAGCAATGCACTGTAGGATCAAGTTCTGATAGAACAATCCTTGGTCTGCCTCCAAGTGGCCCTTTAAAGTTAGATGATGTTAAGAATGCGTACGTATTCGAATTCTCTTTCTCCTCAAAATGCAATTAGACATTTTGATTTGTGTTATGCTTTACCTTGAGTACTGGCTCTAAAACTATTAGGCTTGCTTTGCAGCTTCCGGTTATCAGCTCTAAAATGGCATCCTGATAAGCATCAGGGCTCTTCACAGGTCAGTCAGTGAATGTTTTGGTCTTTGTCATATTACTATTTTCAATTCTTTGATGATGACTACAGAATTTACCTTGATAGATCGCTCTAGAATTTTTTATCCTCAAATTGATGTAGAATCATTGCAAATCAATGAATATGCTCCTACCGTTAAGTGAACTACTGCAAATATGATCCTGCATAGGCATCAAAAGAAATATTTTACATACTTGAACTTACACCGATTCAAAATTTCAAAATGACATGTGCATCAATTTTGCAAGCAGAGAAGCAAATTAAAATTTTGATCTAATACCCCATTTCCAATCCGTGATATCTGGTTGATATGAGAATGTAAGTTGGGATGTCGATTCTTCTTTACATAAAAGAAGTTGCTTGGCAATTCTTTTTTTCATTGTGTTTGGTATTGTCTTTTAAGCTCATATACCCTCTATGAATTTCTGCAGGCTATGGCTGAAGAGAAATTTAAGTTATGTCTTAACGCATACAAATCGTTATGCACTGCTCTCTCCTGAATTTCAACTGTAAGAGTTCGTCGAATTTTATACAGCTTCCGAGTAGCTTTCCTCTTCATAGAAGATCAATAGTAAATTAAAATAGGGGGGAAAAAAAAAAGTTGTATTTTCTTCTTTTCAGCCTCGGGGTGTACAATTAACGTTATCCATTTATCAACTTTTTATGTGTGCATTAGTAGTAATCTACAACATAAATCTGTTGATTCTGTGCTTGTTGCATTTGGTACTGTTTTTCTGAAAATGATGTTATTTTGAGGTCATTTTTCGAAAAGTTTTACATTTCATATTGTATAAATCACTCTCAAATTATCAAAAAGAAAAAAAGTTTATAATTTGTTGTCAATCAAGTTTTTATCATTGTTTTACTTCTCAAAAATAGAGAACATGCATTCAAAAAGGAGACCTAACAAATAGTTTTGAGCTTAAATTACTAAATTCGTTGTGTTCTGCATACCCACCACCATGAAACCCATTTATAATTCAGGTGGATTTACAGAAACGATTAATTAATTAGGGCACTGAATGCTAGAAACATTATATTAAATAATGGGGTGGAATTTGGATGTGTATTGTTTATGTTAGTAAGTGCACTTAACATCTGCAGTAAATACAAAACCACCATTTTGTAGCCCTTTTGTGGTGGCACAGGTAAGACCTTTAATTTGTGGACAAAGACCCGTTACGCAATAAAAATCTTCGTGTGTTTGTATGCCTCATGATGTAATTTTACTGCACCAATTAAAAAATTATATATTGAGTGTCACATTATTTGAAGTACATACTTTACATTTTAATTTTGCAGCATATCATTTGTCCAAATGATATAAGATGTTCGCAACAAATCGAATGTATGCGTAGTTTGTGGATGGTAATAAGTAGAGGTGGGCATTTCGACTTTCACTTCGGGTTGCAATTGGTTTGATTATGAGAATTCAACTCAAATTCGATTCGGACTCAAATTTAGTTTAGAATATAATTTCAGGTCAAAATTCATTTTAAAATGAAATTTAAGGAAAATTGAGTTTTTTTTTCGACATTTAAATGTAATCTATTATGGTTTGATGTTTGATTCGGTTTTAATCCGAACCAAATCTAAATCCAATTGATTTTTAATTGTCAACGCAATTGATTTTTAGGATAAAATTAAAACTAATTGAAAACTGAAATTAATTTCAGGTTCGGTCGCACCAACCCCCCACTTCGAAATAACAAGATTAATAAGTTGTTACTTATTTTCTAAAATCCGCTCAAACAAGGTTGACAAGCTTAAATAAAAAGAAGTTTATATTATTTTAAAATTATATAGAACTGTTTTAATGAAACCATTTATTAAGATAATTTCACTTGAAATATTTATATCGGTAGTATTACTAACAAGAAGATTGGTTAATTTTTGGGTAAAACTTTTCATGCATAAAATTTTATTAAATAAATGTGTCGACGACAGCGTTAATGTGCCCAACACTCATTTATTTTTATTTTTTAAGGAGAAAATTCAAATTAATACATAAAAAATTACGGAAAAAAATTTTCTGCTGGGTGATGTACAAAACGACAGAATAAGCAGAGCATTTAAAATCACATCATGTCATCAAAATTCAATCATCACAGCAACAGTCTCACAGTTAGAACTCATCAATCATCATCAAAAGGGGCATTCATCACGCCACGTGGACTGATGATGTACTTGGATTTCAAATTTTAAATTGCAGCTTCCATCACGGTTATTTTATTTTAACAAATTAAATATTTACAAGATGAATTAATTAGCTAATTAATTAATGGATGCAAAAATTTTTAATTCTCTATCTCTTGTCTGGCGTCTCTTGTTATCAAACTGGCAAAAAAGCACGAGCAGGCTTTCCTAAAAGAATTTAAAAAGTCTCAAAAGTAGTCAAATATTTCCTCAAAAAGCACTTTTCGCTCTCAATAATCATTTATAACATTAAATATTTTGAAAACAAAGAATATTGAACCCTTGTATTTAAAGAAATTTATACTTTGAGACCCAACTTTTTAAACATGCCCAACCACACCCAACATATGTCAATAATCTCTATTAGCGTTGGAGCCTTGGTTGGTAGTTCCCGCATCCATATTTTATTAACTTTATTGCAATCATGATAAACAAACTCTGAATAATAGAGTTTGAATATTCATACAAGTCAAATTAACTTTCAGACACTCGTGATTTATAAAATTAATCTCATTATCAGATAAATATAAATATTTAATGTATATAACATTCAAACTAGTAGAAATTAAAAATTAAAATATGATGGTGTTGTTGTTTAGATCAGTAACTTTAAAAATTTAAAGTCTAACAAGTTGAAACTACTTCTAAATATTTAAAAGAAAATAAACTTCTACAACATATGTGAGGAAATTCAAACTCTCCAATTAAAGTGTGATACAAGGAGACAAAACTCAACCAATTAGCAGTTTGTATAACAAATCTTATTATAACGTGAATATAAGAATTTAAAGTTCGATAGTTTCAGTTTTCAACAACACACCCGACTAACAAGCTAAGAAAATCCATTGTTGTCTAGTTGGATATGTTCGAAAAATTCGAGTCCAATGGAGTTTAAGTTATCAATTTTCTTACACTAAGGAGTGGTCAATGAAATTTAAAGTAAAAAAAAATTATAATAATTGAAAAGTAAAATAATTAATAAACATTAATTATAAGGGATCATTCTATGATGCTATCAATTTTTTACGAAATCAACAATGTGAGAAATATGTGTCGATAGAGCTAATCAAGAGTACACATTATTTTTATTAATAAAAATTTTTAATTAGTTAAAAATATTATAAATGGTTAACAAACCCAATTAAAAATGTCATTTTAAATTTATTAAAAAAAGAAAATAATCTAATCGCAATTCTTTAAATATAAATTAAACAACCTACGTAAAAGGGAATTAATTTAGTAATTTATTTTTAATGCCATCATCTTTAATTTTTCGTGCGGGCTACTTTCAATTAACCGTTGGCCTTAAAACTTTCTTAATCATGATTTTGACAGCATTGATGATTAAGATTTAAGAATGAAGAAAGTTACTGCAACATACCGCTAGACAAATTGATGATTAAGAATGAGAAAGGTACTAAAACATGCTGCCGGACAAACAAATACATCATCAATGTTAGGGGTCAAATTACTTTATCATTTACTTTGTTCTTTAATGCGCATTCTTAATAATCTTAGACATTTTAATAAATAATTGCGTCGTTGACAAAAGGTACGTTTAGAATTAAGATTGAGTAGGTATAATTTTTAAATTACGGTATTAAAATATTTGATAAATATTAATTACCGTACCTTATAAGTTATGTTGATATAATTTTTCATTTGTATAATTAAAAAATTTATTATATCTTTAATAATTTTATCAAAATTATGATTTAAAATTTATATTTACTACATATTATTAATTTTTATTTGATAGTTATAATTTTTTTTCACAGGACCAAAATTACAAATCACGTCACAATTACTCTCATTATTCACAGCAAAAATTTTTAACAACTCAAAGAAATTAATGAAATAATTTTAACTACAAACAGGAAGAGCCATGCAAATTAATTCCGAAAACAAACTAGAATCATGCACATAAGAGGAGCAGAATAGTAAGAAGATTGACTTCTCATACTAAGATTGTGGCATCCCAAAATTATTAAATGTAAGGGGATTTTTAGGACTTAAAAGGAGGATTAATACTGAAAAGGCTGACTCGATTAAAGCGGCAATCATGGATTAAGCAGAGATTTTCCCTGTTTATTTATCTGTAACTTGATAATTATCCCTTACTTTTTAATTAATTAATTAATTAATTAATTATTATATTAAATGGAAGAGATTAAAACACTTAAATTTTGAAAGATACTACACGACTAAGTAGAAGAAACACATAGAGCGTAATATGGAAATCGTAATTAAAATTAAAAATAAATTAATGAATTAGAAACAAAGAATGACAACAGAAGAAGAAACCATGAAGCCGTAGATGAAGATCAAGAACCCAAAATGCAAGGCCCAGTTCCTCTTGAACTTGCCGAAATAACTCTCCGGCGGCTCCTGATAATGAATCTCAAACTCCCCGCCGCCGGCGCCGCCGTCTTCGGCGAACCCATCACCGAACTCCCCGTTGCTCAACCTGATCTTCATCTCCCGGAGCTTCTCGGTGGCGAGGCCTAGGGTGAGCTTGTGGCAGCGGCGCTGGTACTTGAAGCCGTTGATGCAGCGAAGGGTCTGGGCGACGGAGACGTAGAAGAAGAGGTGGGCGAGGGAGAGGAGGGTGATGGGGATCCAGCAGTGGCGGCATTGGAGGCGCGTGGACTGGGACAGGGACTGCGCGTTGAAGGTGAGGCCGAGGAAGATGAAGAAGAGGAGGAAGTGCTTGTGGAGCTTCTTCTTTTGGAGGTCTATGGCTCGTTTTTTCTCTAGGGTTTTCTCGAAGTGGAGCTGGATGATCGTGTTTATGGCTTGCAAGGCTGTTTCTTTCGGGATTAGGGCTTGGTGGTGGTGGTGGTGGTGTTGGGGTTCGTAATCCGCCATTGATGAGCTCTTCAGTTTGAGCTTGAGTTTGTGTGTTGAATTCTGTGAGGATTAAGTGAGTTTGTTAAGTGAGTTGGAATCTGGAGGAATTAAAAATGGCATCCAACGGTTGCATCAATATTTACAAGAAGCCAGAAAGGAAAAAATAAATAAATAAATAAATAAAATTGGTAGTGTTGTTGAATACTTGAATTGTTGTGACTGGCGAGTTGTTGGGGTTGAATTGGACGAGCTGTTGTAGATCTTATTTTTGTTGGGCAGAGTGTGTGCATTGTGTCCCAAGGCTCATCTTTGGTTGGCCCATTAGGCCCAATAGATTTGAAGCATGTTAGAAATGGGGATGACTGAAATTCTTGAATCACAGTTGGGATTCGGAACCTCACTCCAAATAGGATAATGTTCGGTCCATAGTTCTTAGGATCGATTGTAAATTAGTTGGGACTCAAATTTTATACCGATTGATAATTTAAAATGGAGTTAAAATTTCCAAAATGGTGATTGAGATCTCGTTTTAAACGAATTTTTTAATTTTAATTTTATGTTAATTTTTTTATACAACGACAAAAAAATGTATATTTTTAATTTTGTTCATTTTGATGTCAAAATATTTGGAAATATGTTCATAAAATATTGATTTACATTTCAATTGAAACAATCACAACATTCGGGACAATTTGATTGGTGTGGAATTGGGTAAGATTGTGTGTGTGTGTGTGTGTGTGAGCATTTCTAGGAACTGGGGGTTGAACAAAAGGTTCGACGTAGTTGAGGACGGTTTCGATTCTGAAATCTGCTTTAATCGGATCAGGATTTCAATTAATTTCTTGCTCATAGGTTTAAGATTTCCGTTGATTTTGTGTTATTGTAATTCTTTAAAAAATTTGTCGAATAAATTTTTAAGTAATTTTATTTGATTAATCCACAAAATAGAGTAACAGATTTATCATTAAAACTCAAAAGTGGGATTGTGCGAGTTGAACTCTATTATCAATTGCTACATAAACACCCTACCTGTTTTACAATTAAAGGCCACAGCTTACATTTGTTAAAATTTGTCACTTCAGAATATTTGTTTTCTTTTTAATCCTTTACCGCTAAAGTACCAAATCCCAAAGAGCCAAACCTGCAATAAATTTGTACAAAGTTCAAAACGCAAATTCCTTAAATATCCCTCATTTTCTTGTATTTTTCTGAAAATTTGTAGTGGGCAAATTTTTCGGCACCGGCTTACCTACCAAAGATCAAAATGATCAATGATCATGCAATTTGAAAAAGAAAATCCAAAAGAGCAGGGCCACTAGCTACTGCCGCCAAGAAGATAAGACCTGGCCTCTTGAGTTACAGATGTTTTTGTCTTCACTGTTTCCACATTTCATTTTCATATTTGGGCTAGTTGGTACCTCTCAATCTTCTGGGTCTTATTAGAACAATTTAGGCTTTTTTTTTTCAATTAAAATTAACTCAGAAACATATACAACAATAGTGACACTTGACATAGATAAATTAATAATATTAATAATTAATACAACATGTTACTTTAAATTCGCTTCACCTTAGGATGAAGAGCAAGAAATCTAAGAGCTAATCTTCACAAATATAGAAAATTCAATTCAAATTTAATCAGTACACACAACAGTAAGTGCAAATCAAGTCAGTCACAAGAAAAAGATGTGCAAAAAGAACTAAAGTAAGATGGTAATCAAAGATGGTGAATGTCTTTGCCAATCATATCTTTATTGCCAGCACACGGGTATATCCATAATAGCTACTCCATCATAAAGTACACTCCTGATGCTAGTGTAAAATGATTGATACAACAAAATTTTCAAAAGCACAAAAAGTGTTACATCACAAAGTATAGCTATATTTTACACACTAGCGGGCTAGCAGCTACCTTATTCTACACTCTACTCTTTCACATTTTTCTTCAACAAATGATGAACAACATATACACATATATAGCTAAAAGACAATATGCCATTTCCCCATGAGTTTTCTTCATAATCTAGCAAAAATAGAGTTATCCCCCCTTTTTTTTATTAAAGGAAAAATGAAGGATTAAGTGATGCAAACCGGACCCACAACACACCACATATTAAAAGCTAAGCAAACTGACTTTTAACTTTTTGAAAAGAACTTCCACTATTTGTGTCTCATCAACCCGTAATTGCCACTGATGAAGGATTAGTGGCTACAAGTTGATAATCATCTCCCTCATTATCCTCATTATCTTCGTTATCTCCATCTTCTTGACTACGATTAGCATTTTCGTTTTGATCATTCTCTGTCAGGGATTCGACTTCTTGTTGCTGTCCTTGCGCGCTCATCATGTGCATTAGAAGTTCCTCAGGCTTCAACTCGCATGCAGGATTAACGGGATGATCAACCTTCTTGGCAGTCTTCTCTTTGTATATGGCATCAAGCTGATGAAAATATGGGCATGTTTTAGCATCCTCCGGCCTCTTCTTATTGCTTTCTTTGACCTTCTTGAAGTATTTGTTCATGTTTTCCCATTTCTCTTTGCACCGCTTTGCACTCCGATCATAACCAAGCTTTTTCATGGCTACTGATATGTCCTCCCACAGCGGCCCTTTTGGCCCAGAGTCTTGATAATGTGCATCAAGATTAGACCTTAGCCTTATCAAAGCCTCAACCTCATCTTTAGGCCACCGAGATGAGCCTATATGATTAAAACTCTCACAGCCATTACAGTTTTCTTGCCTCTCAACCACCTTCTCTACTGAAATTGGAGTTGCACAAAGTTGGACTGGACAAGGTTGGTCCGAAAACTTCTGCAAAAATGCCAACACTGCAGCATCCTTAGCTGCTGCAATGGATCTTTCTTGAACCAAAAGCTCACGCTCTCTCTTAATCCTTGCCAATTCTTGCATCTTCCAAGCTTCCTCCCTCGCGATTCTTTCTTGTTCACACTTCTCTATGGCCTCTATAAATTTCTTTTGCAAATTCTCTTGCTTCTCTACAACTTCCTTCATCAACCTCTCGAAAAACTCTGTTAATTTCCTCTTCTTCTTCGTCTGCGTCCCATCTGATTCTCTACTCGACGTAGAGGTGGTTGAGGTAGAGACATCCATAAAACTTGAAATCTGATTCTGAATATCATTTTTAATTTCACTGATTGGGTTAACATCTATCGCCATAGAAGAATTGATTCTTTCTGGTGATGAAATTGGCAGAAAAGAATGGCTACTGTCTAGAGCTTGTAATTGATCAAAAAACCGATAAGTTCTCCCAGATCGGCCTTCTCTGGTTCTTCTATGGTATTTATAGATGTTCTCAAACTTTTCTTTGCATTTCTTCGCGCTTCGGTTATATCCCAGTTGTGATAATTTCCTGGTATCACCATTCATCACTAACATTTTTCAGTTTCACTCGAATATCCACTATTCACTCACCAACAAAATGTGTCCACAGCAACACATCCATAAAGAAATCAAAAGGATTAAACAAATTATTGAAGCTAAATAGCTAAAAAAAACTACTGCTACAAAATTCAAATAACACTTAAAGCCACGTAATAATATAAATAAAATGAAAATCAAACATACGTAAAGCATAACAACCACTACAAACATGTAAAATAGCGCAAAACAAACTTCAAAATTCTAAAATTCTCTAGAGAAACAAACAAAAAAAACTTCAATCAAAATTTTCCCAAGAAAAAATTTTTCAAGTTTTTTAGCAAAAAATCTATAGCTTGTAAAATAAAAATGTCACCTTGATACTTCTTCCCAAAGAGGAGCCTTAATCCCAGAGTCTTTGAAAGCAGCATCCATTTCAGACCTTATCTTCAACAAAGCCAAAGTTTCATGTTTTGGCCACCGGTTACCGCCAAAATTCCGGTCACCCTCTTCACCTTTAACTCTTCCATCCTCCTCCCAACCTCCATTCTCTTGGTTCCCGGTGTCCTGTCCCGGATTTTCCGGCAAAGTTGAGGTTTCCATGATTCTTCCCGGAAAAAAAAAATGAAATTATTTTACAGCTGGAAAATTTAGGTGAATTATGGGGTTTAATGAAATTTGGTAAAACTGGGGTTTAACATTTATGGCTTAAAAATAATGGGTGGGTTTCATTCCCTCAACAATTTTCTACTACCAAGTGCCAATTTTATTGGGTTAAGTAGGTAACAAACGTAAAGAGAAATGAGAGGTGAATTAGGGTTTCTTAGAAGAGATAAAAGGAGCGTGAGTTGTGCTCACGTGGAGCTCTATCCAGCCGACTCTTACGATTTGTCAAATTTTTATTGGTCCAACGTTTATCTTCATTTTGACTTTTTTTTTTTTTTTGGTTCTGACCCTGGTTTTTGAGCTTTACGTTTTTAAGTCAAAGTTTGTATCCGGAATGTCAAAAATTGGTTTCATACTTCTCGCAAATTAATTACAGGAACTGTTAATCTTTATTTATAATGTAATCATTTGGGGTTTAAAAAATGCGGACGTCCGAATTTAATAAAGATTCGACCAACTTTTATAGACTATTGATTTATTTTTTTTCATTTTTAATACAATTTTTTAACATACATGAAAGTAAAGGGTAAACAGGAGAACTTGAATAAAAGATGAAAGTAGAGGGTAAATAGGAGAAGTTGAATGAAAGGGTGTGTGGTTGATGATTACGGATAATAAATTAAAGAGGTGATAACAGTTGTATACAGGAAAGGTTTGGATATGTACGAGCTGGCTTTTGCCGTGCCAACCAAATTTGGTTAAAAAAATGAGGCCCACATAGCCCACAATTGCCATTTTTGAAATCTTTTGTGCTTTCCCATTTGGCCTTCTCACTTGAGGTGACTGCATTACAACACCTTTAAGCAACTTGTTTCTTTTTCTAATCAAATTGCATGATATGAAAATTGAAAAATCACGGCTTGATTTGTGTCATTTTCGTATATGAGTCTCCGTGTCACAGTAAGATTACCTATCCACACCAAGATTATGAGATTTCGGGGTAATTTTGATTACTTTGAACACTGCATTGGAAGTTGCTTCCACACAAAGAAAGATTAAGAAAGAATGGTGTTTATATATAATTATATATTATGCATAGAGAGAGAGAGACTACGATAAATTTAAATGGTAGTTAACACAATAGCAAAATTGATTACTATTTAGACAAGAAGAGTGTAGAATTGGTTTACGTAATTCATTGAGGTCTTTTTCACATTAACATTGCAAAGCAATTATTGGAAACTTCGAGAGGTTAATTTCAATCAAACCCCATCATATTTGTTATTTTGTTGTAATATCAAAAGAGTGGAAAGATCTGAAATAAAGTAATGTTGGTGATATATATGCGCGTGTGTGTTCTTTGAATTCCAACGTAAATCCAGGTACCATTATTATTTATTAGCTTCACTCCATGCATAATGTTAATTTTCATGCAATTAAATAATAGCAAGTTAGTTGTACTCGAGAAACACGTTGGAAAATAAAAATTTTGGATAAAATAATATACTTTTATTATCAATTACATCATTACTAAAATTATTTCTCATGAATAATATTTGCAGTACGGTTTCATAGTGAGGTCAGATTAATAATTAGTTTTCTCAACCATAACTTGATTGACTATTATAGTAAAATAGGAAACAAAGTCAAATCTAAATTTTTATACATATTAAGGGATCTTAGTGATTTATTTTCTTTTTTTCACAGCTTTCCTAGGTTGTAGAAATTTGGCAAATGTTAGGGTATCATGTGAAATTAACCCAAAAACTCTAATTAAAGTCAAATATTTCAACCGGGAAAAAGGTGGGAATCGTGGTGTAAGAGCCTTCTACGCAGATAAGCTTTGGACCAATTAATAGGTGACCAAACCAACCAAATTGATTGGTTTTTTGTAATATAAGTTGGTTTAAAAATATCGAAATTTATGGTTAAAATTAAAGCACACGACGATTCCATAGATACAATTAATGGCCTTGTCGACAATATTACAAGTCACTGTAGTAGCTTTAAGTTAACGGTAACATAATATTTGAATGCCTTGTACGAAAAGAGAGAGATTTGTTTGATTCATTAATGTATATCAAATGTGGTCAAAAGTAATGTATGCTTGTCAACTTACCCAACAATGAACCAATCGTTTTCTTTGAAAAAAATGTTTGAGTTAGGTTTCAAAAATACAGGTCTTGACGAACTTCTAATGCAGTTATCCCTAGACTTGTTATATAATGTTCATAAAATTTTTAAATTCACAAATTTGTTTCAAGTAATCGGAATAAAAGAGTGAGTAATGAACGAGAAATATTGGAATAGAAAAATTATTCTCATCAATAAAATATTTGTAAAAATTGATGTATTTTTTCTGTACTGCTTTTGCATATTTGAGATGCATGGAAAAGTTATTATCACCCTATTATTTTATAGAAGATTTTATGATATGAATATAATGAGGAAAAAAAAGTACAAAAATGTTAGCTACAAATTTTAATGCTGGGTAAACAAGAAGATGTGCCATATTTGGACTTAAACTTTTCAAACCTATCAAGCCCGAGGACAATGTCACGACTCTTGCTATTATCGGTCTCATGGGCTGGCTATTGGGCTAGAAAATTTGACCCGAAAAAGAATATGACTCTTATTGGCACCCGTGTTTGGATATTTTACAACTCTAGCTTTATTAAAATTACAGAATATATTTTACAACATATAAAAAATATTAGGGTGGGACTATATGCACTGTAAGAATTACTCTAAACACTCTATTATTATGTGCGCATATCTATTAATTTAAAAAAAATAAATTATACTTTGTACACTCTTTAAAATGTCAAAAAAATCCTCACTTAATCCTTTTTAAATTAATTATCTTATTTACTCTACACACTCATGAAAATACTATATACAATCAAACAAATAAATCAATTAAACATTATATCCTTTTTGGCCAAATCAAAGATGTTGCTTGAATACAAACTAGACACATGCTAGCCATAACATTATACTTCAAACTTAATTTCAATACTTGAACATCCCATTATATTAAACTCCACAAAATTCAGAGGGTAATCAATTCAACTACCTAACCATCAAGAAGGGGAATAACAAGGAAGATTATTTATGTTGTAAACTAGAAAATTAAAAGGATCACACATACCTCATTCAAGTTAAAATCTTCACATATTGAGTTTCCTCTATAAATATTTATTTAAGGTATTTGGAAGAAAACATTTAAGATTTAAAATAGTAGGAAAATTAAGCATTAATTGTAGTGCCCTAAATGAGTGTTCAGATTAATAATATTATATATACTCATAATAAATTGTTTTTAATAGTAATTTACATCATGGGTATTTTTGTAATAAAAATATTTATAAAAATATGAGTGTTTAAAGTAATTTTTAGAGTGCATATAGCCCTACCCATAATATTATTGGTGAAGATTCATTTTTTTCTCATTTATTATGCTGATAATCTTGCTTGCTCTGGTCCCAATACTTATACATACAACGACATTTTTATTGGGGGATTGCTGATTTCGGTAATGAAATTGATATATACCACTTACTTTCTATTGTTTTCATAATACTCAATGATCTCCCAAGTACAATTATTTTATAATATTATTCTCATTTATAATATTTATTTTAAATTAAATAAATAATATAAATTGACATTAAAATAAAATTTTAAATATTAAAAAATAAGAAACATAAGTTTTGGCTATGAATAAAAAAATTAATAATATGATATTATAGATTCTCAAGATCAAATATCAAACAATTGACTCATTTATCTCTATTTTCTTTTATTTTTTTTTGGAGCTGGTGGTATTAAATATTACAAAAATAATAAAAAGTAAGTGGTACATATTAATTTTTATAAGAGAGACTGGCAATCTCTCTTTTTATTGCTATATAAATTTAAACTATTGTATAGTGCATAAAACTATTGCTTACTGTGGGTGTTGGTTTCTTAACATTCGACCACATTTTGTCACTTATTCATAGTTTATCAAATATCAATAAACAGTTTTTCAAAGTATCTTATAAAATAAGAAAGAATAAGGACACTCCTAAGAACTTAGAATGTCAAAAAAGAATAAAGTTGATTATGTTACATGTAGTTTCTTATTATCAGTATCTTTTTTTTAAATTGTCATGTAAATATTTCAAAAAATCTTAAATAATTTTAGAATAGTCTCTAACCGTTTCTTTATTTATTTATTTTTTATGATCAAACTCTAACTTGAACAACATAGGATGTCTTCTATAGATAGTATAGAAGCTTAACAAGTAAATAGAAGATCAGAAGATCTTGAATCTTATGATTACTAATTGAAAATGCAACATAATTCAATCTCGATAATATCACAAGTCTTAGAATTACATCTATTAGCGGTAAAATGTAGACTAAAGGTATTGAGGGCATAACACATGAGGAATATGACTCATGACTGTTATAAAGAATGAAGGGAAAGCTGAAAAGGGAGGATGAAATGGGAAGATCTTGAGGAGCCAGCCACAACCATCCAAATTATCTGAGAGTAATAGAAAAATGCATCCTACAAAATATCCAAGTTGCCACTTGTCTATATGGGACAGTGGGACAGTGACAGCCATGCCAATGCCATCAGGCCATGCCATTACAATACAGTCCCCATTTGGATTATCTTTAAAATATCTTTTTGCAAGTTGCCAAAATTAAAATTGAAGAAGGGGAACCACAAACAAAACCAGCTACACCATTTCCAGTGAAATTAACTACTCCTCAGCTTAATTGCTTCATCTAATATGGGTCAATTAGGGCTGAGCTCTCTCTATCAGCACAAGCAGTCCCCTAATGGATAATTGTCCAAAATAAGCAAGCTTATTAAGAGCCTTCATAAGAGGGGTTGAATTACCCTTAAAACCCTATATGAGAAGGGAAATCACCAATAACGGCTGACAACGTGTCCAAATGGACACAAAGATACCCTCAGAAGCACTCTGCCTTAAAAGGTTAGGTTGGTCTCACAAAAGTTTACGCATTCACAAAAGGACTCATGTTTTCTCTTATTCTAGGATTTCTTGTAAATCCATCACCTCTTTCAACCTCCTATTGACTTGACTGTCAAAATGTCGTGACAGGTAACTGCCTTTAACAACTGTTTTTTGTGATTTTAGGTTCGTCTCATCCATCACTATCTCTAAAAAACTATCTTTAAAAAACCCAATCTCCATTTTCACCATAAAAACCACCTTCTGCAGATAAGTTCTCCTAGTATTTTGGACTAAACCAAAGTCAGACCAAAACAACATCAATTCACTATACTTGAAACCATACTAAAAAAGTTATGATGAGCTCTAGGAGGGATTACAAAAAAAAAGGCTTGAACATAGTTGGGCTTTAGCCCAACCTAGTGGTTACATAGTTGAGCTATGGTTTTAATTTATAGTAGTAATACTTAAACTCCTCTTTTTATTTTACCGATCTTCACTTTTCAATTAATCCCATCAATTTTCAAAATTACCTTTATTATCAATTTCAAAAAATGAAAGTGTGTTGATAAAAAAAAACTAGCTAAAACTTTTTAGTAGATAAAGAGATTAATATCAAATCTGAAAATGAACCAAATAAAAAACAGAGAAAACAAAAACGATTAAAAAAATAAAAATCACCCATCCTCTACTATTGAAAGTGATTTAATTTGTTGTTGAAATCAAAGAGTTCTTTCTTTTTCTTGAATTGGAAATAAATGGGTTTATTTGATTTATTTATTACACAATTTCAAAATCAATATAATTAATAACAAGAAAACCCATAATTTGTTATAAATTTTAACAAAAAGCCAACAACAAAAACTCATTATATGCAACAAATGTTGATGGATTAATGAAGATAAGTGGTGATAGCAATCTTAATGGTGAATTGGTGGTAATGAAATTATGAAAATATGCAATGGGGGTGATGGTGATCCTTGAGAAAGAAAATGAAATACATTAATTATTTTTTATTTTTTAATAAGCATAAATTTAAAAATAAATGGTGTTAGCTGAAAAGTGCAGGGTTAGTGAAATAAATAGAGGGATCAAATATCAGCAATCTATTTAGCCCGGCCCGAACTTACAAAAAACCACAGCGTGGTTATTAAAATGAAAATTTACTTTTTATTTCTTAATTCCACCATTTTAATTCTAAATGTATCCATCTAAAAATGTTGAGGCCTAATCCAAAGCCAACTAAAACATTTAAAATTCAATTTTTTTAACTATTAAAAATAATTAAAATTTATTTTTTCAAAATGGAGCTCGGAATTCCCATCCCAAAAAAAATAAAATAAAATTGGAGCTTGGAATTTGGAGAAAGTCGACGCTTCGACGATCGAGTGCCGAGCTTTCCTCGGCCCGGACTTAAGTCAATATGGCCAATCCCGGCCCCACTCAATTGACGTCTCTAATGAGCTTGGGATGTAGAATCAGATCAATTTTTTCTTTTTTTATCAGTTTAAAATCCCTTATTGTACGCTTTAAAAAATGAAAAAATAATTTAAAAAATAATCATTTTGGGCTTTCTTTGTAGTTGATGGGCCTTGCCCACCGCTGGTATCCACCCAAATCGAATCTCGGATTAAAACGAATCTTTTCTTTTAACCTTTTTGGTCATGATCAAAACGAATATTCACATTCCATGCTCTGAGGTTTTAGGCAGAAACCTAGAGCCAGAAGAAGCTAAAAAGGAAGAAAGGAAGAAAGAAAGAAAGAGTTTGAGAATTGAGAGTTAAAATGGGCGTCACAAAAGAACAAGTTGAATCTACTTTGAGTTCAAAACTCAACCCTTCTCACCTTGTAAGCTCTTCTTTTACAATTTTTGTTTTACTTTTCCAATTATGTATCTTTTATTTTTATGCTTCATCACATTCACATCACCCACATATTGGGTTGTTGATATGCCATTTTAGAGTTGGAAAATAGAAAAGAAATAGAAAAATCTGGGTTCAGTTTTTTAATTTAATTTTGGATCGGTTTTGGGTTTGTTTCGATGCATTGGTGCTTTATGTAAACTTTGTAACTGGTAGACTTCATATGTTCTTAGTAGCCTTAAGACCCTTTATTTGAACATTGAATAATTTTGAAAGGATTGTGGAGTAAATCAGAAGGTTATGATTTTGATGTAGAGTAAATAAGATTTATGCCAATTAGTTACTTAGTTCAAGAAAGAATCTTAAAAATTTTGTGGTGTATTCTTTTGTAATTTTCTCTCATCTTGACTTCTTAAGAAAGGTTAGTTCATTTTTCCAATTCATGGAATCAGTTATCATACAAATCGTTTAAGCATCCGTTGAGTGATTGTTTCCCATGTGATTTTTTAAACTTCATGCGGTTAATTTTAGATTTTGGGTTGGTGGGATGGAATGGTTATATATCCATCTGCAAGCATATTGAACAGCAGTATCTACTGTTTATGCTTTACTCTGCCGATGTAATATCCCCTTCGTAGTATGGTGGATTGCGGATGCATTGTTTCTTCTTGTTATTGGAGTGGTACTTTTAGGTTTTGCTTTGTTAGAAATATGGTATTGCCTATTAAAAATATGGCATCATCATATTGAAAAGTCGTCCTCACCATTGCGCTAAATAGCATTTTTGCGAACTAGCAAGGAAATCCATGACATGAAAGTAATTGTTCTTTAGGATGTTGTATGACATTCTCGCCAAGCGGGTTGGGATTACTGATTGAGTGATTGACATGGTCTGCCTAGCTTTGTCCTGACACCAATCATTTCTTTGTAGTTAATGACCTATTCTGACTGTTTTAATGTGCATTGCTAATTTTATTACGCTTGGTGTTTGAATTGGCTGCTGCTCGAATACATCTTGACTCATATTGTCAAATTGTCAATGCAACTTAGTCAGTCCCTCAAGATGGCCGATATTCTTATAAGTTTAGCTGTGCTTGGAGATCACAGTTAGCTCCTGCAACTTTTTTTCTTTTTTATTGCTGTAATTGCGTCTGTAGAAATCAATATTCCTTTTTACTAAACTAATCCTCCTTTTTTTCCCCGTGTGTCAGGAAGTGATTGATACATCTGGCGGGTTAGTATTTTCATGCAAACTAAAATTTACTCCTAGTTCCTATGCTTTGAGCAACTTTCCTTGTTCAATTTCCTGAATGTGCTCTGATTGGCTTTCTCAGATGCGGTGCAAAATTTGAAATTGAGATTGTATCAGAACAATTTGAAGGGAAGAGGCTGCTGGCGAGGCACCGGCTAGTGAATGCTGCCCTGGAAGAGGAGTTGAAGCAAATCCATGCTCTCTCTATAAAGAAAGCTTTGACCCCGGAGGAGTGGAAACAACAGCAAGAGTCTAATGCTGCTGCTTAAATACATGCTCTTCAATATTACAGACATCGCTTCAAGCCGAATGTAACTAAACTATAAACATAAAATGCATTTGGGAATAAATGATTTGGGACTTCCTAGCAACTTATGCCTTGGAGCTGCCCTTGGGACTGCATCTATTTTCTATTCCTCCTCCGGAGGTTGGTTGTTTTATTGCAAATGATTTGTATGGGATTGCTTACTCCCGATATGTTTTGCCTTAGCTCATTATAGAGCCCCTCTCTTATTAAAAAAAAAATACATTTGGAAATAAATTTTGCACTTGTTGTAACTTGGATTAATTTACTTATTTATTACTGAATGTTCAAACTCTTTTAAGATTAACAATTTGGGCAGCTGGTTTTCTCAAATTTAATGTGCTTTCTGTATCATGCTATTATGGCATCAATTTTGATCCAAGCCGCCCTACATATAAGTGTGGATGCTTTTCCATTTTAAATTCAGTGACAAACAAATAATTTTATAGTCTCCTTTTCATATAAATATCTGCAAACAAGACTTTTTTTAATTTTGATTTAAGTTGGCTAATAATTTGTTTATTAATAAGTTGCCTCAATATTGAAGCTGGCCAAAATGCAAAAGCAGGTCCTTGTCTTCATAGTTTGCACGTGCAGCTTTTGTAAGAATGATTTTATGACGTGATATTTTACTTTTTATTACTAACATCACATTATTATCATTTCAATATGATAAGGTTTACCTGGAGTCTCCCTCCCTTAAGATCTGGGAAACCTCAACCACATATACAAAGGCCTATCCTCTTATGCTTTTAATTTTAAAAAGTAAAAAAAAAAAAAAGGCGCACACATGAATTTGTTCATGTAAAGTCAAAATTTTAACATAAAATATGAAAAAGAACTAAAATTTTTAATGAGAAACTAACAGAAATCATGCTTAATGAGGAAAAAAAAAATTATGAATTAAACCATTCCAACCAAACAAATAGGACAAGGCAGATACATGTATAATAATGCGGACATAAATAAGTTAACACGATAGATAGAGGAATCAATATCACAGATCCTGAGCTTTTCATTATGAGCTTACAACAGAAGCAAAACATTTTTTACTTGTTATTGTGATTGGATTCATGGCCACTAAGCTTGTTCAATCACCAATCCCAGCTCACAAAGTGCTTCCACCAATAAGCAGCAGAGCTACAAAAGTGATAACATCTCACAGATTAGTCCTAGCCACACATTCGTGGAATAAAAGCATAAGGTTTAGATCCATTTACACTACCAAATTCGCAGAGCAAAGCTCTGGCTTAGTTGGAGATGACAGAGAGACAAAAGATTCTTCAGACAAAAGGACACTTACCCAGATCAAAACGGAGCTTTTACAAGTTGTTCAAGGTATGCCCTTTTCAAAATTTGGTCTCATACTCTCATATTCACGTGCTTTAGCATTTACTTATAATGAGTTGCATTTACATAAATTATAGGAATCAATAGAGGAATTTTTGGGGTCCCATCTGCTAAAAAATATGAGATTGAAGCATTAGTGGAGTTGCTAGAGTCTCAGAATCCAACACCACATCCTACTGCAAACTTAGACAAGGTGAGTTTGGTATTTTAAGTGATTTTTGTGGAAGTGCTTATTAGCTTGGTAGTTAGTAGTTATGTTTCTATGATTGGTAGGTAGGTGGAACCTGGAAGCTAGTTTATAGTACGATTACAATATTGGGTTCTAAAAGAACAAAGCTAGGATTGAGAGATTTCATCACACTTGGAGATTTTTTCCAGTCCATTGATGTTGCTAAGGTATTTATGGTAATTTATTTATTTTTTCATCAACTGTGTAAAGTGTATCATCATCTGTTTTTGCTGAATTTCGATATTTGTGATGCAAAAAAATGGAGGGTAAAGCAGTTAATATGATCAAGTTCAATGTGAGGGGATTGAATCTGTTGAATGGGCAGCTGACAATTGAAGCCTCTTTCAAGATTGCATCTAAATCAGTTAAAGCTTCAATCCTTTTTGGTTACTTTGTTTCTAATTCCTTTTTTCTCTTTAAAGTTGCAATAAAACTTCTGCTTAGTTTTAAAGGCTTCTTTTGTCAATTTTGCAGAGGGTTGACATTGCTTATGACAACTCAACAATCACTCCAGAACAGGTAAGCTCTCCTTTAAGCACAACCAATTCATACAAATGCATATCTTATATTTTTCTTAACAAATCATACTGTATAAATTATGTGCATCAATGGGCATATTGTGTCACACGCATAAGGTCTTTTGGGTGATTATAAAAGCGTTACATTTAGGGATGGCAATGGGCACTGCCCGCAGCGGGTTTGCCATTACCAAATCCAAACCCGCACAAAATTTAAATTACCAAACCCACCCGCAACCCGCAGCAGGTTTTAATTTTTTTAAGAAAACCCACCCGCAACGGGTTTTGATAATTACCAAATCCGCAATGGTACCCGGCGGATTTTTTGCGGGTTTCCGTATTTAAAATTATAAATATTTAATATATAAATTTATAATAATAATCTCAAATTCCATATAACATACTCAATTTTATATTTAAACAATGTAAATGAAAAATTAAAATTTCAACATCAATCCAACACAAATTCTCAAATTTAAGTATAAATTACACAAATCCATTTAAAAAACGCAAACTAGTATCTAAAAATAATAATTACATTTCATATTATCATTTAAAACAAGCTCCAAGAGAAGATATTCATTTCATTCATTACCATAAGCACCCATCCAACATGATGCCTACAATAATAATTAAGATTAATATTTTCAAATACTAACTCGAAGAAAAAAATTATAATAATAAAATAAGTCATGTATTAAGTTAAAGAAAAATAATACATACAAAATTATAATAGATATATAATAATCTATGAATTACATTATTTTCTTTATACATTTTTAGATTAAAATTTTTAGATTATTTTCTTTATACACATTATTTTCTTTATACATTTTTAGATTTAAATTAAATTAAAAATATTTGGAAAAAGTATTGCGGGTTTGGTGGATATCCATGCGGGTATCCATCGGGTATAAGATAAATACCAAACCCACCCGCATCCATGTGCGGGTTTTAGTTCATAATACTAAACCCGCCCGCAACGGGTAAAATTACCCACAGCAGGCGGGTTTTAGCGGGTGGGTTTGGGCGGGTTTACAGGTTTGCGGGTATAATTGCCATCCCTAGTTACATTCTCTATATATGTGTTTTGCCTCTTTGACTTTAAATTCATTTATTTTCTTGTTTGGAAAACAATAGCTGATGAACATGTTTCGGAAGAACTATGATCTTCTGCTTGGTATCTTCAATCTGGATGGTTGGCTGGAGATTTCGTATCCTTTACTTGCTCCTGGTTGAAAACTTGATACTTAAAAGACAATATTGTGCTTTCTTAGTTCCTTGATTCAGTATCATAGATATGTTGATGATACAATGAGAATAGGGAGAGATGACAAAGGCAATATCTTCATATTAGAGAGATCATCTTCAGCAGAAGAAAATGTGGCAGAATAATCAAACTCGTTTCCACATATTTTGCAGTCATTATGAAGCTCAAAATGCTATACATTGTTACAAGTTCTTACTAGTTATGCTTAACTTTGGAATTGATTCAATCCAACAATTTATATTTTTAGGCTGCATATGAAAACATTAGCAGATTAGTCTACAGAAATAGTAGAATATTTTCGCAAGTCCTCTGTTCTGTTGAGAAACTTCATTTGTTTTCTAGGCAATTTTTGTATACACCAACTTCAGATGTTCATCTCTTTTTACACATACGTCACAAAATTGAACATTACTAAAAAAATTTTTAGCTTCTGTTTGTAACCAAGATATTGTTCACACAGATATTATTAAGTTCTTTGATGTTATTTAATAATTTATGCCGAGCTCAAAAACCTGTTACACGATAGAAGGAATTAGCTTTCTGTACAATCACAATAAAGTTCTAGTGGTTACAATCTAAATCGTATTTTTTTGGCCCCAAAAATATTCAGCACACTCGGCATTCACCACTATTAGTTCGTTGTCTACAACCGAACTAATACAATACTAATATTGTATTAGTTCCAACTATTTCATAAAATAAATCTAAAAATAACTGAGATTTAAAAATTTAAACCGTGGTGATGAAGAGGACAAGTAAGGAAATAGCAGAGATTGAAAAAATTTTCAGTCTTTTTGTGTGGATTGGATTGACGAAAGCTATTGAAGTTAAAATACGGCATCCTTGGCATGGGTGCATGGCCATGCATAATTTATAATGTAGATCGATCCCATTGGATTATTTTAAGATACGTTTCAATTTGGGTAAATACATAAGCAATTGGTTGTGCTATTGACCGTGAAGAAAAGAATTTATCTTCTTCTAGTTAAGGGAAATAACCAATAATATGCATGGTGTTGATTTTAATGATGAATTTAAGAAAAAAATTGCTACTCCTATTGTAACATTTTAACCAAAAGGTTAGACAAGTAACTATTTTGAAGTAAAAACTAAAAAGTGACAAAAATAGATTTTAACTCACGGATGAGCTGAACTCTATGCATAATGCATATTTTTTAAAAAGATATAATTGATAGTTATTATATAAAAAAGTACAACTCAACTAAACATTAAATTCAAATTCGAGTGAAATATCAGGAAGAATAATTAATTGAATGTAATGTTGCTATAGAATAAAGTTTGGCTAGTTTTTTTGGCTAAGATTTAAGATGTGTTTTAGAAAATTTTAAAACAATCGAATTCGGTTTGATTCGATTCAAATTGAATTTCTTTGCATTTTCAGTTTTGTTGATTTTTTGGAGAATCGCATAAGAAATCGTGAATCAATATGTTGACTCAAACTTGGTTCAGTACCTCAATTGCAATATCTTATTTGTTGTGGTACGGTTACCTAGGGGCTTACCTAGTGAAGGAGCTTTAACCCTTTTGGGCCTTAAGATTACTTAAGTTGGCCTTTTGAGCCCCTTTTGATTTCAAGTCCAGTAATAAATAACAAATTAAGTCCATATTTAGTGGGGAAAAAATGAGAGAGAAAGAAGAGAATCTAAATTTTATTGTTTGATTTAATATGAAATTCATCTTTTTTTTTTTAAACTTATTTGTTTGCCATTTCATTTCATTTCCTCTCCTCTCTTCTCTCCTCCTCTTCCCTCCTTTGATTTCTTCGGACTAAATATGCTATAAGTGTAATGCTAGGAATATATTGTTTTTATTTTTTGAATAAGATGTTAAACAACTTTGCTCCTTTACATCAATGCATTTAATTTCTCTATAATACATGACAAATTTGAGTAATTATTGGTTACTTCCTCTTAAAAGAGAAAAAAAGTTTTGTCTCGTTCACTAGCAATGGCAGCATTAACATTCTATGCATTTACCAAAATTGGAACATAACAAATTGAGAAAATTAACGTGTATTTCCGAAAAGCCCATCAAACTGTATATATTCTTACTTGTGCTGTTCATCACCACAGGTAAAATTTGTTTAATCTGAGTCTCTTCTAGATCCATTTTCTTTATCAATTTGTTAGAATTTATACAAACTATACATTAACATTATTACGAGACTATATAAGTTCACCTTGCGGTGAGAAAAACAAGCACAAATTAATTAATATGCTTAGAGAAAAGAAAAGAAAGGAAAAGATTTGTCTCATTTAGAGTTCATAAAAAAACTATCAGAGGTATGTTTGAGTTTCATCCCCAAGCAGAAACAAATTAAGTATGCAGAAAAATAATTAGATTTAATTTGCGGATATCTGCACCTAAAATTTCACGTACATAAAAAGTCTTAGAGAACTCATCTGAACATGTTGATTTATTTTGTTAGCAATTATGATTGATTTAATCAGGTGATCACATATATCAATTTTTTAATATGATTGTATTGATTGATTTATTTGTTTATTTTTAAGTGGTCGTAGGCAATTAGGAGCTGACGATGGTGAACGTTGATGACTGTATTGAAACGTTTTTGACACCCGAATGCGAGCAGGATTCCTGCGCAAATGCTGAAGGAGTGCATTCATTCAAACTAGATATGGCAAAAAAGTTTGTGCTGAGCCCTCTATTTTTTAAAACAAAATAAATTTATAAATTCAAATAATAAATTCAAATTTAAAAAATAATGAAAGAAAAAGAAAGTTTAAATCCTTAATTTATATATTAATAATTAATCAAAAAATTTAAAATTATAATATTAAACCCTCTTTTAAGTATTAATTAATAAAGAGAGTACTTTAATTAGAGAACAAGTACTAAAATATTTATTATTTTTTTACAAATATTTATTTTCTTAATTCATTATTGATTATAATAATTTTATTATTATTAACTCAATTAATTAAAAGAATATTTTAGTAATTAAAAGAAATTTTAATTTTAAAATAATTATTTTTTTTCAAATATTTATTTTCTTAATTCATTATTGATTATAATAATTTTATTATTATTAACTCAATTCAAGTTTACAATAATTTTAAAAAATTAAAAATAAGTAAAAGCCCAAGCATGGCCAAAGCTTAGCCTAGGCCCGCAGTGGGCCCGGTCCAGACATAATCCTTACACTTCTACTCTAATGGGCTTGAAAAAGCCTGGACTGAACCCTTATTTTGCCAATCATAAATCGATCCATTATTGTCATTGTACTCAGTGTATTAAATAGGATTAAATAAGGTAGTTCCTACCTATCTTTCTTTTCATTTGAATCTTTTTTAATTTTATGTTCCCACTAGTTTAGGTTCAGTTGTAGTGGTAAAGAGCAGCATCCCTGGAGTTTAGGTAACAAACTTCAATGCTTCGTTCGAATTCAAAATTTTGTGTGATTACTTTCGAGTGATAAACATAGAATGAGAGAAGAAATTTGGGGCATGCATCGTTTGTATTAGTTTAAATTTTGAATATATGTTTGTCACTCGAACGTCATTACACAAAATTTATCAAATTAATCCTAAAAGAAAAATAATTATTGCAAATAATTTTGGGATATTATTAGAAGAAAAGAAAACTATTAATTTGCCAAATTAATCTTAAAAACAAATTTTTCTTTGATAAATTAAATTTTTTGTTATTTTCGTCAATGTCCTTAAGGTTATTTCAATAATATTATTGTAAAAGATAAGAAAAAAATGAATAGTAAGAATATAACATAACCAACTACAAGAGTGACTTGGCGTATTTTTCAGCATGAGGACTAAAATAGTATTAACCCTATTTAAAATAACAAATAATAAGAGGAATTCAATAGGATGAAAGAGTGGGACTATTGGTACTCAAAAAACTCCTCTTAAAACCCTTTTTTTTAGTGTATCTCATCAAAATATATAAAAGAGTGAGATTATTTGAATCCACTAAACTACTCATTAAATTCACTTTTAAAAATAATTTTTTATGATTAAAATACCCCTAAATTAAATTACAGTTATGAATATTAAAATATAACAAAAAAATAAAATTATTACTCTTTAATATAATATTATTACATTCAATATAGTATTATTAAACCCTAATTATATTTTACTAAGTCATTATCAATCTAGAAGTATGATTATTCTGTCAAGCTATATATTGATGTTAAATGGGCACATTTCGATTCAAAGTGACAAAGTTGATCCTATCTTCGATTGCATTTGATCATTGTTTGCATTTGGAAATTGACAGTGGGCCACAATCAAGTACACGTCTTGAAGCCCATAAACCAATCTCTCTCTCTCTTTTGAGTGGTAAGAAGTTGGTGCTGCAATTGGCATTGAGATAGCATGTCGTTTTGAGTTCTGGGTACAACATTAGCCACAGACACATTTCTTTCATCTTTGCTCTGTTGATTGTTTCAGTGCCATAGATCCATATTAGGTTATGCAAAAATTGATCACATTTGTATCACAATTTAGTAGTTTTTTTAAAATTGTTTTTCAATGCTATAATGTTCAATTTATTGTGATCATCTTCTAATTAAAGCAAAAGGAAAAAATTTTCTTCAAAAAAAAAATCAATTAAACATTTATCAAGGGTTTATAAATGAATGTCATGCGTTTAATGAGTAAGATCACTATTATTATTATAAAGTTCGGTTTAGTAAGGATACATTAGGTTTTTAAGTGAGTTTATTGAGTAAAATTTAAAATTTCAAAATTTAAGGGTGGATTTATTTACAAATGGGTTTAGTGAATAGTTTAGTAGATTCAAATAGCCCTACCTCATTTAAAAATTATATGATGTCTCATAACACTCATTTCAACGCCGAAAATAACCTTACTTAATGAATTTCTTCTTAGTTCTCTTAGTTGCTTTATAATGAGTTTACTACATTAACCCTAATTGATTTTACACAAAATTTATGAGTGTAAAGTTTTCTATTCTTTCTTTTTTTTTTTTTTTAAATCAAAATCCACTATAAGAAATTTCAATTCCTAAGACTTTCTTTTTTATGACAATACCATAATTGTTCAACTGATATTTGCTACCATTTTGATAGCACTTGTAAATCCCTTTGTTCCAACATCTTTGGTGCACAGCCAATTGATTTGAACCACGGGCATGATATAAGTGTGTTTTTGAAGAAGTTGAAGACATCTTTTGATTCCAAATTGAAAGCCTGAATCACTCTATCAGTAGAAGCCAACAACAAGAAATCATCAGCTTCTGTAACATATATGACTACTAGTTGAGTGAGTTTCAAAACCCATGAAAAAAGAAAGTCTAAGACTCAAAGGCACGACGTACAATGAATATTATTAAGACTTTTAGCAAGACTACAAGCCTTCTACTGGTCTTATTCATGTAAACATGTTGCAATTTTCTTATAAATTCTCATCAACCATAGAGAAGGAAGAGAAAATGGATGTTGATTGTAAATATTGGATATGTGAAAATCGGTACCTATGCAGAAAACGAAAAAAGATTTAGCAGCCATAAAAAAATCAAAAGAAGGTTACGAAATTCTTAAAAATAAATTTTAAACTCGAAAGGCCCGTAGGTGGGTTGTATAGAGTTTGTGATATAATCGTTTTTCTATTTGTATGTCTTTTAGTGTAAATTTAATTAAGGGTAAAGTTGCAAACAGCCAAAAGGGTTTTAAAAGGAAATTGAAGGATGAAAATGGTTGGATTTTGAACAGCTCCAATCTATTTTGATGGACTTGGAAGTGTGAGATGACTAAAAACATAATGGTAACAAAATGCAATTATAGATATATTTTTTGGTAGAGCTACATCTCTCTTTGTCGTTTATAATTCTTGTCCCGAAAGATGGAATTGACCAGGGCACTAAAAACAAATGCCCGTGACACCGAAGAACCCAAGGAGCAATTAGAAATGAAAGAGCACATAACGAACCAAATGAATGTTAACAAAAGATGTGTTAGGAATCCAACAGTGACATGCTTTGAAACCTTTGTATGAACTTTTAAAGAGGTAGAAGTGGGAAAAAAAAATCTAAATCGTTTTCTTAGTTTATTTTTTTAATGATATGATTAATCAAATAAATTTTTTCGAAAAAATCAATCAATCAAACTCTTAGGGAGTCATATGTTTGAAAGCTTGTGAGCTTTATCGTGACGGTCCTTATCAAAATTATGTATGTGCTATTGTGTCAATAAAATGGACAAAACACGAGAATTCTAATAAATGATTAAGCAAATAAGACTAATAGTTTACAATTTCATTTAGAACCCAGTGATCTTAAGTCTATATTTCTGAAAAAAATGCAAACGGTCCGTATTAAGAGTAATTAATTATAACACTGATAAGTTGGAATAAATAATTTTGTATGCTAATATCTGGCGGGTCATTTCGTTGATATGTGTTAAAAAATTCACATACTTTCTAAGCTATCATTTTAAATACAACCAACACAACGATGTATCATTCCGCAATTATATCAAATTAACTTCCCTTAATTAGCTTTCCCATTCCCAAGCAAATTACAAGAATATATGGCTCTATGTCACAATATCTCCCTTGCAATTAGCTTAGTTTTTATTTTAATTCATCGTGTACGAAGCTGGCCAGAGGATCCAACGCATGGTTTCGTTGAGCTTCCACTAAACACATCAAACTTTCACATCCAGAAGCCGTATAACCTGCCTGTCTGTGATCGCTACAGCTTTGTGGATGGAGTTCACAAGCTGTGGGTTTACTCAACAGATAAGCCTTTATCCAAAAATAGTCCCACCAACCCTCGCACCGAGGTTCTCATCCGTGTAAGTAAAATTTCTTATCACACTCATTTAATTTTGTTGCTTTCACTTCCTGTAATTGAGTTATTTGTCTCTTCTTTCGTTTGCTTTCCTTATTATACTTAACTTATGGTTAAATTCTCCTTTAATCCTCATAGCTAGTTTGAGCTTATTAACCAACGAGATCCTGTATAATTACAAATTAAGTACCTAAAAAATCCTAGTCGTATATCTGTTTGTTTTCCTTAAATTATCCAGCTTTGGTTTGTATGTAAAATTTGTTTGAATTTTAAGAAACACTATTTTATTCTTAATTTATAAGGATATAAGGGTATTTTATATAATTTTAAATACTATTGTAGCTAACTGAATAATTAACTCAAACTGTAGGGGATAGTGAACGTTTACGATTTACCCTTATTTTATGGTTAAAATTATGATTTAGTCCCTCGATTATGGGAAAAATTATTCACTTAGTTTCTATATTTAAAAATCGCCCAAAACATTCCTATGGTTAATTCCATTACTGTTGGATCTGACTTTTCAAATGTAAATATATAGTTTTTTTTTTCTGATATAACTTAAATATAAACAAATCTGACATGTTGCAAATGAAAAATAAGAAATAATCAAGTAAATTTTAACAAAGTACAAATATATAGCATCGACAATTTGAATAATTTTGGAACCACAGGAGCTAACTTTATTAGATATCTTATAATCAATTGGCATTAGAATTGAATTTTCGTACTTCCATATTTCTTCTCATAGGGATACAGCTATTCTTCCGATGTATGGCAATTCGAAGGATATGGGTACGTGCCATGTGGTACATCTGGTGTGTGCATAATGCAAGTATTCGGAGCAAGCTTTCCTCGTAACACAACGCTACAGCTCAGAGTCTACAATGGCTCACTCACATACTACGGGGCTCCAATTCTAGTCCCGAACATTTATGATAAATGGTTCAGGCTAAACGTGATTCATAATGTGAATGCATCAACGGTTGAGATTTATATTGATGGAAGCCTCAAGTATGTGGCATCTGGCCGTGGGGGAAACTCTTATTACTTCAAATTTGGGGTGTACGGCCAGGACAATGAGTCTCACTACATGGAATCGCGTTGGAAGGACATCAAGGTTCTTAAAAAATGTGTTTGATTACTCCTGGATTAGTTGATTTGCCATGAGCTTAAATATGTATGCTCGGGTATTTGCTAGTCCAACGACGAATAATAGAGCGTGGTGATTTTGATTGATCAAATCTTCTATAATAGTTAAGACTTTAATTTGTGTTCTTCCTAATCTCCTAATAATTAGCTAGAATGTGTGGTTGTAGAGCATTAACATATGCCAAAAAAATGAAAAAATAAATTAGTTGCAGCTTATGAGAGAGTGAAAAAAGAAAAGAAAAGAAAATCACCAAGCGAGGATTGAAAGCCGAAACAATGAAAATTCAAAAAGCGTAAAATGAAAATAGTACAAGAAAATGGATAACAAGGAAATGACATCATGAGAGAAGTAAAAAAAAAAAAAACTTGGAAATATTCAATATTGAATTTTGCATAATTTTAGTTATTAATTTTTTGTTTATTTATGTTCAGTACTGAATTTTGCACCCAAAATAACTTGCAATGAGAATCTAATAACAGAAAATATTTCATAAATACTGCCCCAAAAAAAAAAAAGAAAAAAGAGAGGAGGAGAAGAAGAAGACGAAGAGATTAAGAAGATGAAGAAGAATGGCCAAATCACAAAAAAAAGGATAAAAAGTTCTTATATAATGCTTTTGTTTTATTTTATTTTTTAAAAAATAAAAGTATTACACATATTTTTTAGTTAAATTTTTTCTCATAATTATTTTCCTCATTATTCATTTAAATATCAAATAAGATGTTAAAGATAAAAATTTTAGGATTTAGGATATGAGAATTATAAATTGAATAATGAGTACGCTACATGGATGTTCAAAGTAATTGTCTAATATTAACTTATAATAAATTATCCTTAATAATAATTCACATTATGGATATTTTTGTAATACATATTTTTATTAAAACTAGAATGTGTAGAGTAATTTTTGAAATGCAAATAGCCCCACACATAATTAATTCATGAGGTATTATGACTTTTTCTTCCACAAGTATAGTTTTTATTTTATTGCAACTTTAACTTTAGAGGCACGGCATCTCAATACCAAACAAATCAAATGCTCCGTTTGTTTGAGCTGCTCAGCACTCGAGCCAAAGCTTGCACCAGTTCTTACCAACAGCTAAGTGCTCTAGTAATGGCTGCCGTTCTCTCAGCGTAATAAGTCGTGTTGTGTAAACCCAAAGAAGAGAACCAAAGCGCCAATAAAACTATTTTTAGATGCTATATTTGTTTAATTGATTTCCGTAAAAATGATTCAATGAGATGTATTTAGAGCAGTTTCAACCTTCAATGTTCTATCCTAATTAACGAGTTCAAATTTAACAATATTGACGTTTTACGTTATATTAAAAACCAAGAGCATCACCATCCAGTAATTCACCGTAGATTTAAATGAAATGCTTTATTCCATAAACATACCAGCAGGGTAATTTAATTTATTTGGACAGCTAAATCTTTGACACAACACTTGTCCAAGCAACAACGTAAAAGAGAAATTGAGTCAATGCACGAGGCCACAACCACAAAGAACAAAACAAGAGTACTCTTAAAATTGAAGAAGCAATAATTAGAGCAAGCATGTTGCCTTAAGGTTTACGGTTTGCATGTGGAGCAGAAACTGCATCACAGTAAGTTTTGAGTATGTTAGCTTCGGCGGGTGTGTATCCGAGTGATGTGACCGCAGATGGCCAGGTGCACTTACTCCGAATGATATCAATGGAACCGCAACAGGAAGATATATCAGCCGAGCCAGTGAGGAAGAATTGGACGGTCAGGTTTGAGCAAGAACTCAACCCCTGAAGTGACTTCCAGCACTCCATAAATTGGCCTTGGTAAGCTTGAAGCCTTGCGGCAAGATCATAACCTGGGGTATTGACCTTGTGGTCATAGCTAGTCCTAGTTGCAGTACTTGCATATGCCATGAGGCATAATGTTACAACCAAAATGAGACACACAATTTTGAGAGCCATGATAATTAATGACTAATTAATCTTTTTGGGATATTTAATTTTGCATCGAGATGATTAAAACTCAAAGTTTTGGGAGGTTTTTATAGAGAATGAGACGAAGAGGGTACGTGATTAATTTACATTAATTGAGTTCATGAAGTCAAATTGCACGTCCGTTAATTAACATTAACACAAACTAGTAGTAGTTACTTAAAATTTCAAATTAAGTCCACCACTACAGTTCTTTATTATGGTCGTATGAACTTGACTAGAGAATGCTTTCCGTTTTATAGAATTACAGAATCAAAATCTATTTATGTCATCTCAGTGAACATGACCAAAAATATAAATTGAATTAAAAGATCCCAACATCAGAAAATGAATTAATTTAGGACTAATAAATATAGTATGCAGTATCATAACTTATTGTGTTAATATTTTGACTTAATAATTGATAAGCGTCTACCAATCCTATAACAGTATTAAAGCAGTTTGATAACTGGAGACTAATTAGGACACTGGACATATGACCTTTTTTTGTTTTTTTTTTTAATTGTTTTATCGTGCTTTAAATTATATTCTTTCAGAGTTTAATTATCATTTAAATAAATATCACGTATTTGATAGTCAAAACTAATAAAGAAAACAATTTGTATCCTTTTTTAAAAAAGGTTGAAAGTCCATTAATTACATCGTAAACATGTTTCACTTTGATGAAATTAAAATTATAAGGGCTGGGAAGGAAAATGGACAGCACGAGCAAAATTTGGTAAAATAATCACTCAAATTCCTAACCTTTGTAGTAAGGAACATCAAAACCAATTTTTTAACTAATTTACCCATCGGCTTTCCTCTTTAGCTAAAATAGAAAATGATGATTTTGTTTCCTGTTTGTCTTTTTTAAAGGTTAAAAAAAAAAATGGTTTATGGAATTGGCCTACAGAGGATGGTAGTCTGGGCTTTTAATGTTAACATAACTTATAAAAGTGTAGGTGTTGAATCATTTATATTCTTCTTCACTTTAGGGAAACATCTTGGGTGCTTTTGGAGCAATGTTTCTTTTTCATTTATTCCTTATTATATGCAAACTTCAAGCAATCATAATAATATACATATACATACAACAAATGGTGAATGATTAAAAAGCAATGCTTCTAGGAGCACAAAAATCCTTCTCTTTTAAAATAGATTTTTAAGTCTATTCTAACTGAATATAGTTTCATTACAAGTTTTGTATTATTCAAGGTTAGTCGTACTAGGAGTAGAAAAATCACTCACTCTCAAAGGGGCTGGTTTATGAGTGAGTTCAAAATTATCTCTTTTACTATCTAATCTTCATTATAGTGAAAACGCTTCGGTGGCTTAAAGTGGACGTAGATGATCACATTAAGAGTGAATCGCCCTAAATATATGAGACATATTAATTGCTTTTATTGTTGTCGTGTAATTACTTTTATTGCTAGTGTCAGAGCGACTCAAGTACGCCAGAGGGAGTGTTGCCGCGATCATTGTTGTCATGTGAAGAAAGTTGTTACCTCCAACGTCATTCTACTTTTGCATGTGGATAATAAGTTGATTGCAGGAGTTTGCTTGGAAAACATATATAGATTCGTTGAAGAGAGAGTAGTCAAACGGAGGAGTGTTAAGTTGATTAATTAAGGACGTGGGGCACTAGAACAAAAGGATTTTTCTTTCTCTTTCCCTTTCTTTTTTTTTTGCAAAACTTAGTTAAATCATTTTTTAGTTATGTTGCCTAATAAGTTTTATTTGCCTAAGTAACCTTGTTGTAGGTAAATACTTTGGTCTCTGAAGATACAAAATTGAGCCTTCACATATCATTTTTAGGTGATAAAAAGTAATCAATTGTACACATAATTAGTACAAACTAAGATGATAATTATGGAATCGCAATCCCAGTGATTGTGGAGCTCGTAGTGTTTGAATAAGATTGTTGCCTTTAGTAAACCTAAACCTAAAGGAGTTCGTCACAAGAGAAGATGCATTAACAATACTTCATTAAGATTTTTACAACAAAAAGTACAATCAACATAATAGCAAACTACATATTGTTCTCAAACCAATAGGTTTCGTTCTAATGTTAATATGTTGCTTATATCTAATTGAAATCTCACAAGTAATTTTTGTGGACAACAATTGAAATCCAGTGCACGCAACAGACTAGATGATCATAAAAATAAATAAGAAAAGAGAAAGTTTAATTAGAACTATGCCTTTGACGCAACGGTTTGCTAGATGTCGCTCTAATTTACATTTTCACGAAGAAAAAAAGGTATAACAAATTTTGAATTAGAATTTGAAACAAGAAAACTCAAATTTTGATTGAAGATTGGATGATTTTTACAATATATTTAACACATATTTATAGTACTCTTATTCGGCTCTACCTACTATTTTCCATTATGTAATCCACTCAACACACCAACTGAAAATTCTCATTTTTGGGAGTTAGCTATTTCTATAGGAGAAGTGAAATTCTCATTTGTTCGTAGATCTGTGAATTTTACTGCTCACTCTGTTGCAAGGGCAGGAATTTCTATGACAGATTCTCGAGTGTGGAGTTTTGTTCCACCTCCATGGTTACTAAACAATTTGTAATTTGCTTTGCTTAATGAAATTTCTTCCTTTCAAAAAAAAAAAAAGATTGGCATATAACTTATTCTTTCGTAACACCTCAAATACTTCCCTCAAATGTTGAATATGATCTGCCTCGCTATGACTGTAAATCAAGATGTCATCAAAATTAACAACAACAAATTTTCCAATGAAAGGTTGAAATACCTGATTCATTAACCTCATAAAAGTGCTTGGAGTATTCGATAGACCAAAGAGTATAACTAACCATTCGTACAGACCTTCATGAGTTTTGAACGTTGTTTTCCACTCATCTCCAAGGCGAATCCGAATTTGATGGTACCCACTTCGCAGATCAATCTTAGAAAATAATTTTGACCCTCCCAATCTATCAAGCATATCATCCAATCGAGGAGTAGGAAATCGATATTGTACCGTAATCTTGTTGATTGTTCGACTATCTACACACATCCTCCAGCTTCCATCTTTCTTTGGAGTTAGGAGTGTGGGTACAGCTACAGGGCTCATACTTTCCGAACCAAGTCTTTCTTGAGAAGATCTTCAACTTGTTCATGTAAAATCTCATATTCTTAGGGCTCATGCGGTAGTGTGGTAAGTTTGGTAAGCATGCTCCAAGAATAAGATCAATGTGGTGCTGGATATCTCTGAGCGGAGGTAATCCAGTTGGTAATTCATCAGGAACAACATCAGTGAATTCTGACAATAAAGGTTGAATTGAATCTGGTACACTTTGCGAGATAAGAATATCTTTAGGCACCAAAAGAAGGTTGTTCCTAGTCTTTGAGCATGTTGGAGTGTTAGACTGTTTCATTAGAGCAAGAATAAACTTCATGTTGTCCTTATAAAATGTATAAGTATTATTTTTATCGTTATGCACTATATTTAAATCAAATTGCCAAGGACGACCAAATAGCATATGACAAGCATCCATATCAACAACATCACACATTACCTATCTTTATACTTACAATTAGAGAAAGGAACACGACACTGCTCGATCACCTTTGTCTCGCCGACATCTTTAATCCACCCAATGCGATATGGAAATAGGTGTGACTGGGTTGGTAATTGCAATTTATCTACCATGGTCTTGGATACTATGTTCTCGCTGCTTCCACTATCAATGATAAGATCACATACCCGTTAGTTAACTGTGCACCGTGTTTTGAAGATGTTATGTCGTTGAATGCTCTCATCCTTCTTCGGGGTATACATTAGTCATCTTATTACTAATGATACCCCTTCATCTTCATAGGTGAACTCCTTCGATGCGTCTTCTTTTTCATACTCATCATCCTCCGGATACGCCTCTTCTTCAATGTCATCATCATGTGTGGCCAAGTTGATCAGTTTACTTTGTCGACACTGATTAAAGTAATGACCCATCTGACCACAACGGTAACATTTGTTTCCCCTTGGAATTGCTTAGGGATTGGTAGATTTGGATTTGTTCACTGGTTCATTTTGTAATCGTCCCGCCGGTTGGTTCTGAGAAAAATTTGGCCTAGGTACTTTTTCACGTGGTCTGACTATTGTCTTTCCTTTATTCCAGTCAGGCTTTTGTGGTGTTGTAGAAGATTGTGAAGAAACTTGAATACTGGTGCCTCTTTTGTTAAGTTGTGCTTCAATCTTCAAGGCCAGTTGTATTGCACTAGACAGAGTGTGATGTGACTGCTTGAATACTTCATCTTGAATATTAGTGCGAAGTCCATCAATGAACCTCGAAATCGTTTGATTTTCAGTCTCACGAACATCCACGCTTGCAGCAAGTTTGTGAAATTCCGTAACATACTCACGGACTGTTCGGTTGACTTGCTGACAATGTTGATATCGGCTGAAAAGTGTCTACTCATAATCTGGAGAAAGAAAATGCTCAATCATTAATTTTCTCATGCGTTGCCAAGTTCGAACTTTGTGCTTTCCTTGTCGAATTCGTGTTGTTTGTAATTGATCCCACCAAGTAAGCGCACCTCCTTTGAGTCGATAGGCCACCAATTTGACTTTCATGTGCTCCTCAGTCGCCCAATAGTCAAAGAATTTTTCAACTTCAGCTAGCCAATCAAGAAATTCCTCGATCATGAATAGGCCATCAAATTGTGGAATTTCAATTTTCATTCGGTAGTCAATTTGCCGAGGCCCTTAGTTATTTTCTGGTGGCACCGGTCTTTCATCATCTTCACTAGAATCTTCGTTGAAAAGTTGATTCCGGTGAAGTCTGAAATTTCCTTGAGAAATATTGGGTTGTCTTGGTTCCGCTCCAACTTCAACTCGCCTTTGTTGTTGGAAATTATTGTTTTGCCCGCCAAAATTGTAAGCATGACTTTCAAATTCTGTAATCTCATTTCAAGGGCAACAACTGATTCCTTTGTTGCGAATGTACCCATTGCTTGGTTGGATTCTTCGTCTGACATTTTGTTTTTTTTTCTTTTTTTTCTTTTCTGTTCCTCTTTTTTTTCTTTTCTTTTTTTCTTTTTCTTTTTTCCTCGCAATTCAAGTAAATAAACAAATATACATACAAAACAAAACTAACACTTTTTTTTTAATATCCAAAATAAACTACCCAAAAAAAACTCCTTTTTTTTTTAACACAACACTCAAAATTAAATACTCAAACTCGCACTCAAACCTTTTTTTTTAATCACACAATATATATATATTTTAACTTCCTCACTTTTGAATAATCTCTCTTTTTTTTTTTTGACAAACACCCACAATTCCGAAACGTTGTGCACAAACGCTTATGCACAAAACAATCACTTTTTTTTTTTAAGCTCACGCTTTTTTTTTCTCTTTTTTTTAACACTCACATTTTTTTTTCAATTCGCACAACACTCACATTTTTTTTTTATTATTTCCTTGCATGCACAAAACACAATGCTCTTTTTTTTTTAATACCCCACTCACTTGCACAAAACACACTTACTCTTTTTTTTTTTTTAATACCCACTCACCTCTTTTCTAATATTTTCTCCTTACTTTTCTCCACTCCTCACGTCTCTCTCTCTCTTTTTTAAATACTTTCTTCACAAAGCACAAAACACATACTATTTTTTTCCTTCAATATGCACACTTCAGAAAATACACACACTCACGTTTTTTTTTTTTTAGTACTCCCTTCACAAAGCACAAAACACACTTTTTTTTTTCTTCAATATGCACACTTCACAAAATTCACACACTCACGTCGTTGTTGTTTTTTTTTTTTTTTTAATTTTCAACTCTCCCTCTTTTTTTTTTTTAATATAGGCACAAGACACAAGATGCAATATGCTCGCGCCTTTGCACAAAACACACGAACTCTCTTTTTTTTATTTTTTTTAAATCTTTTCTTCTCACTCCTTTCACACAATTTTTTTTTTGGACAGGATCTAGAACACACACCTGCACTTTTTTTTTTTAACTCACATGCACGCTGCCCTTTTTTTTTTTTAATTTTTTGTACATTCACAAAGCACAACACCCTTTTTTTTCCACTTTTTTTTTTGACTCACACACTTCTTTCTTCACCTCACGGCTTCTTAATTCTCCACTAAGCTTTTTTTTTTCTTTTCCTCCATCAGTTCGTCCTCTTCTACTAACTTCTTTCTTTCTTTCTTTCTTTTTTTTGAAAACCCACAAAGAACTTACTTGATTTGATGACTGGAGACTGGAAATGGGACCAGAGTTGATGGAATATGGTGGCTGAAGATATGAAGAACGTGTTGGTGGTCGTAACTTGAAAGAGTCTTGGCAGTTTGTAGGCAAAATCGACTAGAAGATGATTTTGGTGTGTTGTGGTGGTGATTTTGGTTGATAAAAGGAAATGATTTTTTTTTCTCTTTTTTTTTTTGAAATAGAGATGCATAGTAGTCGAGATAGGTGGTTCGGATAGTTGCGAAGTGGTGGTAAGTACAGTGGTGGCGGCTAGGTTAAGGTTTCAATCTGGGGAATTTTTTTTTTTTTTGGGTTAACGGAAAATAGTGATGGAGAATTTGAGTGGTTTGTGGTGGATGGATATGGAAAATATGATTATCAGGAAAGCTCCGCCTGATATAGAGGAAGGCTCTGATACTAATTGACACAGCGGTTTGCTAGATGTCGCTCTAACTTGCGTTCTCACGAAGAGAAAAAGGTATAACAAATTCTGAATTAAAATTTGAAACAAGAAAACTCAAATTTTGATTGAAGATTAGATGATTTTTACAATAGATTTAACACATTTATAGTACTCTTATTCGGCTCCACCTACTACTTTCCACTCTGTAATCCACTCAACACACCAACTGTAATCCACTAATAGCACTCAACACACCAACTGTAATACATTATTTAGGCCCTCATGTTTCATACTGCATCAGCCTTCTCTTCCAATTACTTTTAAGCTATTTCTTTCTTTTCTGATTATATTTTCTTTTAACCCTTTTCTTTTCTGTCTTTGTTCATACTTGAAAGAAATTACATGAAATTCATGCACCTAAGAAATTTGACAAGGAATCTTAACATTCTTAGGAGCCATGACTAGAAGGTGGTCCACATAATAAACATATTCTTGCGATATTATTAAGGCTAAATGGTTCACTAAATATAAGAGATGTTCAATCTCAAATTCATCTAATTGCCAAAGAACAGGGGAAGATTCAAATACCTCAATATAAAAATAGCTCCAAAATATAGCCCCAACATCAGCCTCTCAAACAAAACCACTCTTAATTTTCTGACCATTTAAAGCGCCAGCCATGGCTCCTAAGAATGTGCCCACTATATACAATAAACAAATGTCAAATAAGATCCTTGCTTTTGCTCACAATAAAAATAAAAATAGAATGTCCAAAACCTTTCTTTATATGGTCCATTGATTCACATAAATTAGATTTCCACAAAAATGGCAAATATGATGCATAATTTTCGTTTCGTCTGAATCAACTCTAAAATCTAAACAGATACAATCAAACTATCCATATTAATTAAACCAAATCCCAAATAATGCAAAAACCGACGTCAAAGAACATAATCAAATATAAAAACATCCATCAATAAATAAAGGAAAACAAAAACCATTAATCATGAGAATTTACAAAACAATCACATAACGTTGAATAAAACAAGAAAATTTGAAAAAAGAAGTAATACAAAGAATTAATGAGAGCAGAGAAGATACTAAAAAAAAAAACATAGAAAATACAAAATTACAAATTTCTTAAAGCTTTTGAAAGAAATCGCCGCAAAAAGGTAGAAGTTGACATAGAAAGCGAGATGATAACGCAAAATACTTCAATATTATTTCTGCCCAAAGCAAGTAGTTGTACAATTTAATTCTCTATGCAAAAATAAATGGCTCAAATGGGGTGATTTCATTTATTAAGAAAAAGAGAGGAATTGTCGATACGGGTACAAATAATACATGGAGGAAATGAGGAAATCGTGCTAGCAACGCGCATGCCCTGTACAATAAAACGAGGCGGGGCTGGCCAGTTGCATTTACTTTTGATGATAACATCGATGGCTCGACAAAGCTTGAACTAATCAGAGGCCTTCCCGAACTCAATAACTTGATCTTCAAGATTCCTAGCTGCAGTTGATTGTGCCATGAGGCATAGTGTCAGAACCAGAAACAGCAACAAATTTCTGAGAGCTATAGTTACTAATCTATATTTCTTTGTTTGTAGGAGAGATGTGGAACACAGAATTATATATATTTACTTAGAAACCTTTTGGAGGTTTTATATAGGATGATTTCTTGATAATGTTCGCAAGAAATTTTGCCCCTTTTAGATAGTATTAATGACAAGAGAAGCAAGCTAAGTTTTTGGTTAATTATATTAGGTCAATTATATCCGCCGCTACTTCAATCAATTATGGTCATATGAAATTGACTACAGTAGTTATCCCTTTAATAAAATTTTAAAGGTCGAAACTCTGTGCTAATTATAATTATAAGTCGAGAATTTAAATAAAAAGATCAATCTATCAAATTAACTATTGTATACAATCCCAAAATCTGAGTAAATTTATGAATTTATTAATTTTTAAGAAAATAGAACTTGTTCAGGAATAAATTTGGGACCCATAGCTATGAGTATGCTGTATCGCATTTATAAAATTATTTCCTTAGTATTTGGCACCTCATGCAGGACATTATTTTAGGATTTTTAGGATTTTATTATTTTAGGTCTTTGATTTTCTATTTTAATTAAAGTCAGTATCTTAGTCTTTTATTTCTATTATAATTACAATTTAGTTTTCCTTTTTACATTAACATAGGAAATAGGGTTGCTCGAAAGAGGACGGTCTTGCTATCATTTTAATAGCTTTAACTACAATTATTCAATAAAAACTCCTCTTTTATAATTTCTTTTTGGTATTATTTGTTAAAATCTCTTTTGCAGAGGTATTTGTATTAGAGCGTCATTTAGTTTTGCTTAATACGTTATTAAATCTCTATTGTAGAGTCATATGTATTAGAGCATTATCTAATTTCACTTAATGTGTTATTAAAATTTCATGGAGTTATTTGGATTAGAATGAGATCCAATCACACTTTGATTAAAGTGTAACCTTATCCAAGATCCTCGGTTCGAGACTTGAGAACGCAGCTGCGTTAAATACTTGTTAGGAGAGTTTTTCCGCTCTAGTGGTTCCACTCAGCTCGAATTTAGATTAGTCGAGGCCCATTGTGGTCTTCGGATACCAGATAGTTTAATATCCGAAAAAAGTATAACCTTATCACGTTAGCTTGGTCAATACTAGAATGATGTCCAACATTTTTCTACTATATCAATTCTGTTTTCGCTACCTTACTCCATTAGTTTGTATCAAAGTAGAGATTTAATCATGCTTTGACTAGAATGTAACCAAATTGTGTAGGCTTTGTCCGGTACTAGAATGATATCTAGTGTTTTCTTACGCTATCAATTCTTCTTCCGTTACCCCACTCTGTCAATTGGCATTAGAGCAGAGCTTTTTTGGCTACCACATCCATCCCCACCGAATCCACCACTGAGGAAAAAAAAAATCCTTGAACCTCCAAAAGCTAGCTACCATGCTGCCATCATTGCCTCCATAATCCGGCCACCATCACCACCAGCTGCTTTAATCACTAGACTCACTAGCCACCACTGGCTAAATCCCAACTAACACAGCTCTCAATTGCTGCTTGCAAGCATCGCGTGAATCATCCAAACCTATGAGCTCTCCACCCACTCTCTGTTGCCAAACTACCACCGTTTTTTGTCAATTTATGCCACGATCATAATCCCTATCAAATATTACTTTAAATACTCTATTATTTTACACAATCATATAAAAAAATTAAGTTTTACTTTGTATACTCTCTAAATTTCAAATATATCCTTACTTCAACTATGTAACTTACTTAACTTTATTTACTTAAAACATTAATAAAAATATTTAGCACATTATTTTTAAGAGATTTAACGTATAGTTACAATAATATAATTAAATCAAATTGTAAATAATTTTTTTTGCATAATTTTAGTTATTAATTTTTTGTTTATTTATGTTTAATATTGAATTTTGCACCAAAAATAACTTGCAATGAGAATGCAATAACAGAAAATATTCCATAAATACTGCCCAAAAAAAAAAAAGAGAGGAGGAGAAGAAGAAGATGAAGAAGAATGGCCAAATCACAAAAAAAAAAAAATTAAATAAAAAGTTCTTAAATAATGCTTTTGTTTTATTTTATTTTTTAAAAATAAAAGTATTACACATATTTTGTAGTTAAATTTTTTCTCAAAATTACTTTCCTCATTATTCATTTAAATATTAATTAAGATGTTGAAAATAAAAATTTTAGCATTTCAGATATGAAAATTATAAATTGAATAATGAGTATGATACATGGATGTTCAAAGTAATTGTATAGTATTAACTTATAATAAATTGTCCTTAATAATACTTCACATGATGGATATTTTTGCAATACATATTTTCATTAAAACCATAGTGTGCAGAGTAATTTTTGGAGTGCCAACAGTCGCACCCATAATTAATTCATGGGGTACTATAACTTTTTCTTCTACAAATATAGTTTTTTTTTTGCAACTTTGACTTTAGAGGCACGGCATCTCAATACCAAACAAATCAAATGCTCCATTTGTTTGAGCTGCTCAGCACTCTGAGCCAAAGCTTGCACTAGTTCTTACCAACAACTAATGTTCTGTTTACTTTCTAGAGTGGGAATGAAGAGTGTGGATTCCTCTCACTCCAGTGTTTACTTCAACATTTTAAAGGAGGATTGGGAATCTCCCTCCATGAACCCCACCTATTTTTGGAGTGGGGAGTAACAGTGGGACTCCCATGGGGAGAGTTCCCACTCCCACTTCTTCCTTTTCTACCCTCTTTTTATTATATTTAATATAATTATATTTAATAAAATAAAATAAATAATATTATATTTATTTAAATAATAATTTGTATTGATTCTAAGTTAAAATTACTTAAAAATAATATATTATATTAATAGAGAATTAATAATATTACTATATACTATCTTTATTTGAAAATATTATATTATTAAAGTTATTTAAAAATAATAGTATTATATTTATTTAATATTAATAAATAGTTTATTCTAAGAAAATATTATTTTTTACTAAATAATATTATATTATTATCTTATATAACTATTTTTAATAATTTAATATAATTATATTTAATAAAATAAAATAAATAATATTATATTTATTTAAGTAATATTATTATATTTAAATAAATAATAATTTGTGTTGTTTCTAAGTTAAAATTACTTAAAATTAATATTATTATATTAATAGAGAATTAATAATATTACTATACTATCTTTAATTGAAAATATAATATTATTATATTTATTTAAAAACAATAGTGTTATATTTATTTAATATTAATAATTAATAACAATTAATAGTTTATTCTAAGAAAATATTAATTTCGTACTATGTTAATAGTAAAAATGTTTCATTTATATTGCCCTTATCAATAATTTTTTATTTACATAATTAAAATTAAAATTAATAAAAAATTGTGATGCACATAATTAAGAATATTAATAATTATTATAAATTTACAAATTTAATAAAATAAATGTTTATTCATCAAATATAGTTTTTAATTAACTTTGTAATTAAAAACTATAATTCTTTAAATAAGGGTAAAATTATAATTAAGAATATTAATAATTATTATAAATTTACAAATATAATAAAATAAATTTTTATTCATCAAATAAATTTTTTATTAACTTTGTAATTAAAAACTATAATTCTTTAAATAAGGGTAAAATTATAATTTAAAACTATTTACTCTCAATCTAAGATAAAGTAAATACATAAATTGGATTATGATCTCCATTCCATATTTTCATTTAAGTGTTTTACTCTACTTCCACTTCCACTTCCACTCTACACTTCCAATCCTAAGATTCCCACTCCAATAAAAAATGTAAACGTTACCTAAGTGCTCTAGTAATGGCTGCCGTTCTCTCAGCATTATAAGTTGTATTGCGTAAACCCCAATAAGAGAACCAAAGCGCCAATAAAACTATTTTTAGATGCAATATTTGTTTAATTGATTTCTGTGAAAATGATTGACTGAGATGTATTTATAGCAGTTTCAACCTTCAATGTTCTATCCTAATTAATGAGTTCAAATTTAACAACATTGACATTTTTCTTTATATTAAAAACCAAGAGCATCGCCGCTAACCGTATGAAATTAGTCCTTGATTTGATTATTTCAGATTCTCAAAGCGCCTTTATTCCGGGTGGAGCCATCACCGACAACATAATCATTTCGGCTGAAATTATGCATTTTTTAAAGCGAAAGCGGCAAGGAAGGAATGGGGTTGCCGCTTTGAAAATTGATATGTCGAAGGCGTATGACAGGATTGAGTGGAACTTTCTTAAAGCTATGATGCTTAAATTGGGGTTTGATGCGAAGTGGGTGGAGTTAATTATGCTCTGTGTTTCTACTGTCCAATATAATGTACTTCGCGAGGGCAAGGTGATTGGGCCGATTATGCCTTGCAGAGGTCTTCGTCAAGGGGATCCACTATCTCCGTATTTATTTATCATTTGTGCGGAAGGCTTGAGTTCATTGATTCGAAGACAAGAAAGAGCTGGTTTGCTTCATGGAGTTAAAGTTGCGAGAGGGGCCCCGACGGTGTCTCACTTGTTTTTTGCAGACGATAGTTTCCTCTTCTGTCGAGCAAATTCCACCGAAGCTTCCTTATTAAAGCATTTGCTGGCAGTGTATGGTCGTGCCTCTGGCCAAGTGGTCAATTTTCATAAATCTTCAATTTCATTTAGTGCCAATGTGAATGATAGTGTAATTCGGCAAGTATGTGACATCCTTATGGTTCCTAACACCACTAATCATGGTGTTTATCTTGGTCTGCCATCATATATTGGCAGGAAAAAGAAGGAGGTCTTTAGCTACATCCGGGATAAGCTATGGCAACGACTTCAAGGGTGGAGTACGCGAATGCTCTCTCGGGCTGGTAAAGAGATATTACTAAAGACAGTGGCTCTTGCTATGCCTAATTATGCTATGAGTATTTACTTGCTGCCAAAGGAGCTATGTCGAGAATTAGAAGTGATGATGAACTCCTTCTGGTGGCGTAGCAATCACAGTGGAAGGAAAGGGATTACTTGGGTTAAATGGGATTATCTGTGCAAACCAAAAGGCTGGGGTGGCCTTGGTTTTAAACAGCTTCATTCATTCAATATTGCAATGCTCGGTAAACAGCTGTGGAGGCTATTAACCCGTCCTGATTCGCTTATGGCCAAGCTTCTCAAAGCCCGCTACTATCCACGAACTTCTGTTCTTCAAGCGTCTTTGGGGCACAATCCCAGCTATGTGTGGCGTTCCGTTTTGGCTGCAAAGGATGTAGTGAGACAAGGGAGCAGAATGCAAGTTGGCAGTGGGCATATGATTTCCATCAGCAAGGATCCTTGGCTGCCGGATATTAATAATGGCTTTGTCTCTTCTGATATTAATGCGGAACTTGCTGCAGCATCGGTTAATAATTTAATGATGCCTCACCAACGAGTGTGGGATTATGATGTGGTTTCGGACATTTTTAACTCGAGATAAAGAATTAATTCTGCAGATTCCTCTTAGTTCCCGCCGAGATGAGGATGTGTGGTATTGGTTGGCTGACTCTCGTGGGTGTTATTCGGTTCGTAGCTGTTATAAACTTTTAACTCCTACCCCTCCTGACCCCTTTGCGGGAGTATGGCGAAAAATGTGGAATTTGAATGTGCCGAATAAAGTTAAGAATTTCATTTGGCGAGCTGCTATTAATGTGCTTCCTACTGCAGTCAATTTGATTTCTAAGAGGGTGGATATTCCCTCTACTTGTCCTGTCTGTAATGCTCATGAGGAAACGGTTATACATGCTTTGATTGAGTGCGGTTTTGCTAAGACTTGCTGGATCTCATCCCCTGTGGGTTTTGTTGGTTACTGCACATCTTTCTTGGGTTGGCTGGATCATATATTTACGCGTTGCAGTAAAGAAGAGTGTAATATTGCTATAATGCTGTGCTGGAGACTCTGGATAAATCGGAATAACAGAGTTTGGAATCACAAAACGTGTTCAGCTTATCAGGTTATTAACTCAGCTGGGCAGCTCCTGTATCAGTGGCAGGTAGCGAAGAAGCAAATGTATAATGTTAATGATGATGTTCACGGGCTGGTTCATGGGGCTTTGTGTTGGGAGAAACCTAAATTTGGATGGGTTAAGTGCAATGTGGACGCAGCTCTGCTTGCTTCTCAAGGAAAAATTGGTTTTGGTTGTGTGATTCGAAATTCCGAAGGATGTTTTTTGGCAGCATGGTGTGCTGATATGGCAGGAAGTTTTGGAGCTCGGGAGGCTGAAGCTCTTGGCATTCGTGAAGCCCTTAGTTGGATTAAAGGGATGCAGTTTCCTTGTGTTATGCTAGAGATGGACTGCTTGCAGGTGTTTCGAGCTTTGACTGAGGAGTTTTCAGGTCCAAATGGATTTGGTTTAATTATTGAAGATTGTCGAGCTCTTGTTAGATCTATAGGAGAAGTGCAATTCTCGTTTGTGCGACGGTCTGCGAACGTTGCTGCTCACTCTATTGCAAGAGTGGCAAGTTCTTTATCAGGTCCCCACGAGTGGAATACCGTTCCACCTCTGTGGTTATTGAAGTTTCTGTAATTCTTTTTGCTTAATGAGAGTTCTTCCATTTTCAAAAAAAAAAAAAAAACCAAGAGCATCGCCATCCAGTAATTCACCATAGATTTAAATGAAATGCTTTATTCCATAAATATACCAGCAGGGCAATTTAATTTATTTAGACAGCTAAATCTTTGACACAACACTTGTCCAAGCAACAACGTAAAAGAGAAATTGAGTCAATGCACGAGGCCACAACCACAAAGAACAAAACAAGAGTACTCTTAAAATTGAAGAAGCAATAATTAGAGCGTGCATGTTGCCTTAAGGTTTACGGTTTGCAGGTGGCGCAGAAACTGCATCACAGTAAGTTTTAAGTATGTTGGCTTCGGCCGGTGTGTATCCGAGTGAAGTGACCGCAGATGGCCAGGAGCACTTACTCCAGATGATATCAATGGAACCGCAACAGGAAGCTATATCAGCCTTGCCAGTGAAGAAGAATTGGACGGTCAGGCTTGAGCAAGAACTCAACGCCTGAAGTGACTTCCAGCACTCCATAAATTGGCCTTGGTAAGCTTGAAGCCTTGCGGCAAGATCATAACCTGGGGTATTGACCTTGTGGTCATAGCTAGTCCTAGTTGCAGTGCTTGCATATGCCATGAGGCATAATGTTACAGCCAAAATGAGACACACATTTTTGAGAGCCATGATAATTAATGACTAATTAATCTTTTTGGGATATTTAATCTTGTATCTAGATGATTAAAACTCAAAGTTTTGGGAGGTTTTTATAGAGAATGAGACGAAGAGGGTACGTGATTAATTTATATTAATTGAGTTCGTGAAGTCAAATTGCACGTCTGTTAATTAACATTAACACAAACTAGCAGTAGTTACTTAAAATTTCAAATTAAGTCCACCACTACAGTTCTTTATTATGGTCGTATGAACTTGACTAGAGATGCTTTCCGTTTTACAGAATTACAGAATCAAAATCTATTTATGTCTTCTCAGTGAACAAGACCAAAAACATAAATTGAATTGAAAGATCCCAACATCAGAAAATGAATTAATTTAGGACTAATAAATATAGTATGCAGTATCATAACTTATTGTGTTAATATTTTGACTTAATAATTAATAAGCGTCTACCAATCCTATAACAGTATTAAAGCAGTTTGATAACTGGAGACTGATTAGGACACTGGACATATGACCTTTTTTTGTTTTTTTTTTCATTGTTTTATCGTGCTTTAAATTATATTCTTTCAGAGTTTAATTAATTATCATTTAAATAAATATCACGTATTTGATAGTCAAAACTAATAAAGAAAAAAATTTGTATCCTTTTTTGAAAAGGTTAAAGTCCATTAATTACATTGTAAACATGTTTCACTTGGACGAAATTAAAAATTATATTGGCTGGGGAGGAAAAAGGACAACACCAGCAAAATTTGGTGAAATAGTCATCAGATCCCTAAGCTTTTAAGCAAGGAACATGAAAACCCAATTTTAACTAATTTTACCCTTTGTCTCTCCTGTTTAGCTAAAATAGAAAATCATGATTTTGTTTCCTTTTCGTCTTTTTAAAGCTTTAAAAAAATGTTTTATGGGATTGGCCTATAAAGGATGGTAGCTTGGGCTTTTAATGTGAAAATAACTTATATATAAAGTTAAGGTATTGCATCATTTATACCCTTCTTCACTTTAGGAAAACGTGTTGGTTGCTTTTGGAGCAAGTTTTTTTTTTTTTCCGTGTATACTTCAATCAATCATAATAATACATACACACATACAATAACAGTAAATAATTAAAGAGTAATGCTCAAGAAGCATAAAAGAACTTCTCTTTTAGGATAGATTTTCAAGTCTATTTCTACACTGAATATAGTTTCAATACAAGTTATTATATTATTCAAGGTTAGCCCTATCAGCAGTAGAGAATCATTCACTCTGCAAGGGGGCGGTTTATGGACTGAGTTTAAAATTATCTATTTTACCCTCCAGTCTTCATTATAGTGAAACCCTTAGGTGGCTTAAAGTGGACATAGATGATCACATTAAGAGTGAATCACCATAAACATATGAGACATGTTAGTTGCTTTTATTTTTATCCTTTAATTACTTTTATTGCTAGTATCAGAGCGACTCAGGTACGCTAGAGAGAGAGTATTGCCGCGACCATTGTTGTGATATGCAGAAAGTTGACACCTCCTACATCATTCTACTTTTTTATGTGGATAATACGTTGATTCCAGGAGTTTGCTTGGAAATCATATATAGATTCGTTGAAGAGAGAGTTGTCAAATGGGGCATTAAGTCGATTAATTAAGGACATGGGGCATTAATTACAACAAAAGGATTCCATTTTTTTTCCAAAACTTATTTAAATCATCTGTTGCGTATAGCTTTTAGCTATGTTGCCTAATAAGTTTAATTTCCAATACATATATGAGAAGGTAGCTGAATAAAAATCATTCAATCACAGTTTAGTACTTTGTGCCTGATAATATTAGTCAGATGCACTTGTCTTCTATATACCAAATTGAAAACAATCATAGAAAATATTGCAGATAATTATCTTTATTTGCCTAAGTAACTTTATTGTAGATAAATACTTTAGTCTCTAAAGGTATAAAATTGAGCCTTCGCATATCAATTTCAGGTGATAACAAGAAATCAATTGTACACATAATTAGTACTAACTACGGTGATGATTATGGAATCGCGATCCCAGTGATTGTGGAGTTCGTAACGTTTGAATGTACGAGAATTGTTGCCTTTAGTAAACCTAAACCTAAAGGAGTTGGTCAGAAGAAGAAGAAGCATTAGCAATACTTTATTAAGCTTTTACAAGAGAAAGTACAACTAATATAATAGCAAACTATATATTGTTCTTTAACTAATATGTGTGAAGATAGCTCATTGTGCAGAAGTGAAGCAGACGAATCAGTCTGTTGTCAAGTCTTGTATCAAGAATGTCAAGTTGCCAACTGTCATTAGTGCCACGTCAGAGGATCCAAATCAGTAGCAGCTAACAACCTAACTAACTCTATTATACATACTCTGTGTATGTGTTGAGTGTGAGCTGAGTGAAAGTTAGTTTTGTTAATAATTAGTTAGTTATCAATTAGTTAGCGTGTGTAATGTATGTATAAATAGCTACATATTATGGATTGTTTATTATGTACAAAATATCAGTTCATGTATGTATAAATAGCTACATATTATGGATTGTTCATTATGTACAAAATATCAGTTCATTAAATGAAATAAGAAATTTTCTTTTCATTTTCCTAGCTGCCAAACAGCAATTCTTTGTCTAATTTTACAATTTCTACATGGTATCAGAGCCAAAAAATGGCTACTTCAAGCAATCTAAATACAGTAGCTACAAATCAAATTACTTTTTCTTTTGTCACACTGATCAAATTAGATAGATCTAAGTACATGCTTTGGAAAAATCAAGTTCTAGCCTCCATTAGAGGAAATCGACTTGAAGGATATATTAATGGAGAAAAGATAGCACCAAATCGATTTATGGCACCACAAGCTATACTGGAGCAGCTGCTGGATCTTCTCAACAGATCAAGAATCTTGAATACACAATTTGGAGATCTCAAGATCAAACATTACTTAGTTGGCTTCTCAGCTCAATAGCTGAAGGTACTCTCAGTCTTGTTCATTCATGCAATACTTCGTTTGATGTATGGAGAACATTAAAGAAAAAGGTGTACAATCTGAGGCTAGGGTTCTTCAACTTAAGTATGAGATGAGTGTTTTGAGAAAAGAATCACTAAGTATTGAAGAATATTGCTTAAAAATGAAATAAATTGTTGAGAAATTAGCATGTGCTAGTAGTCCTATATCTGATAAAGATCTGTTACAACAAATTCTCAATGGCCTTGGAGCTGGTTATTTAGATTTAGCTTCTTTCATCATAGCATGCAAATTGGATTATGATGATACTTATGCCTTGTTGCTTACTCATGAAGCTAGACTTGAACAAAGTTAAAATGAAAAACACATGTTTAATGCAAATTATGCTAACATGTCTAACTGGAATAATAATAGTATGATGAATGTATACTATGCACAAATAAGAGGTCAGGCTAGGAGAGGAGGATATGCAGGAGGTGTCCAGGGCAATTATAATGGTCATTCAGGTGGTAGAAATGGCTTATTTAATGGTAAAGGAATGTTTTTAAATTCTCATCCAAGAGGATTTCATGTTGGAACTGGTCATTTTGGTAATCATGGATGAAATCAAATGATGATGGGAATTAACAGACTTGCTTTTTTTGGAAAAGGTTCATTTGGAGGTGTTGGTTTTTTTGGTAATGGTGCTTTGTCTTTTTTTGAATCACAAGCATCCAATAGTGATGACTCTATGAATACATGTCAGATTTGTTTCAAGTCAGGACATACAGCTACTGAATGTTGGCACAAATATGAAGAAAATTATATACCTTAGTCATGAAGACAATTTCAAAGAGGAAAAGCTTTAAAATCTACTTATATAGCTAACTATGAACCTGCATATATGCCTTAATATTCAACAAATGATTATCCATGGCCTGTTAATAGTAATGGATTGCAAATGTTATATCTTGGAAAATCTTGTGTGGCTGACTATCCTAGTCTACTTTGGGCTGGAACTGCTTATGCTGCACATTGTGAAGGACATGCAGATGAAGGCTGGTACCTGGGCAATTGTGCTACTCACCATCTGACTGACAACATAAGAAATCTAAATATCAAAGATAAGTTTAGAGGTAATGATAACCTCATCGTGATGGATTAGCAATAACTCACATTGGTGATTTTTATCTTTCATTCAAAGGCTTAAAATTACAAACTGCATGTATACACATTGCACTTAAAGATATACTGCTTATTCCTTCTATCACAAAGAACCTAATAAGCATTTCTAAACTTATAGCTGACAATAACATTTCTGTTGAATTTCTTGTATCATTTTGTGTTGTGAAGGATTTGCTGAAGGAACAAGTTCTAATGCAGGGCATTGCTGAAAAAGGATTATATAAACTGCTAATCAAACTTGTGTCTTCCACCAAGAACTATGAGTCATCATCTTTTCTGTCTCATAGTCAAGTTAATAAACCTCTATCAATGTTATCATTTTGTCATCTTGCTTCTCATATGCCATCTGTAGATTTCATAAATACTCAAAGCATTTGTTTACAGACTGGTATTAATGTATGTTCTGATAAGTGTAATAAAATAAATCTTTTGCACAGAAGATTTGGTCAACCTAACTCTCAAAGCTTATTGCATTTGCTCAAAAGTCATCATGCTGATAAAATCTTTACAAATATGGTTAAACAAGCAACACAACATTTCTGTGAAGCATGTCAATTGGGTAAAACATACAAATTACATTTTCCGATTACAGACATCAAAACCAAATCAACTCTTAAGCTCATCCACACTAATCTTTGGAGTCTCTCACCAGTTCTTTCAAGGGAAGGTTTTAGATATTATGTTAGCTTTGTTAATGATTTCACTAGATATACTTGGATCTATCCATTGAAATTGAAATCTAAAGCTTTAGAAGTCTTTAAGCTACACAAATGATAAGTTGAAAACCAGTTTCAAACAACCATTAAAATACTGCAATTGGGGAGAGGATATAGATCATTCACTGAATTTCTAAACTAGTGTGGCATTTTATTTAGACATTCTTGTCCATATACTCATCATCAAAATGGTTTAGTTGAGAGAAAACATAGACAAGTGGTAAAATTGGGTCCTACATTGTTAGCTCAAACCAAACTTCTTTTGAATTTTTGGTGGGATTCTTTCCATACTTCTGTTTATCATATTAATAGGTTACCAACTTCAGCTCTTAAAATGATGACACCATATAAAAAACTCTACAAACATAAAGCTGATTATAAGATGTTGAAATGTTTTGGTTGTACTTGCTATCTATATTTGAGAGATTACAATAACTATAAATTTAATTATCACACAAAAAATGCATTTTCATTGGTTACAACCCTGCTCACAAAGGATATATGTATATAGCAAGACATGTCATATTTGATGAAAATTTAGTTCTTTTCTCTTCAGATCCCATTTTCAATTCTGGAAAAAAAAACACAATCAATATCCACATGTACTTTGTCTCCTTATCAAGTGTTTCATTTGTCCACACTTCCTGTTGTGTCAAATTCTAGTGATAGCAGTTTTGATTCCTATCCTCCAGCATGTTCCAACACCACAGAACCATTTCCACCAGCAGATCACTTACAAGCAAATGAGGTTACACAACTTCAATCACTAGATATTAATCATGTTCTTGAACTTATTCATGATAAAAATTCACCATACACTTTTGACCTCACTCCAATTATATCACCATCTCAACCCCAAGCAACACCAAACAATATTCAACCCTTACAAAACAATCATCCCATGATAACAAGAGGAAAAACAAGTATCTCTAAGCCAAAGGTGTATACTGCAGTGTTAGTTCAGAAAGAGCCAGATTCAGTTGGTGAAGCTTTACACGATATAAACTGGTTTGCAGTTATGAAAAGTGAGTATGATGCACTAATAAAAAATGATACTTGGTCTTTAGTACTAAAGACAGAAAATTATTGGGAATAAGTAGGTGTACAGGATAAAGTACAATATTGATGGCAGTGTAGCTAAGTATAAGGCTCGTTTGGTGGCTAAAGGCTTTCAACAAATTGGTGGAGTGAATTATTTTGAGACCTTTAGTCCAGTAGTGAAACCAGCAATAGTCAAAGTAGTTCTTAGCCTTGCAGTGATAAATCAATGGACAATTAGATAGGTGGATGTTAACAATGCATTTTTAAATGGTGAATTGTCAGAAGAAGTGTTTATGCAACAACCCGAAGGCTTTGTTGATAAGAGCAAACCTAACTATGTTTGCAAATTACATAAAGCATTATATGGTATCAAGCAAGCTTTTAGAGCTTCGTTTTGACAAAGTAAGAGGATGTTTTCTGCATAGGGATTTATAAATTCTAAATCTGATTCTTTAAGATTCTTGAGAAGAACTAAATCATCACTCATTATAGTATTGATATATGTTGATGATATACTTGTTACAGGACTTAATAGTGCATAGTTGGACAGCTTCATTCAACAATTCAGCGTTGTATTTACATTAAAAGACTTAGGAAAATTGTCTTATTTCCTTGGTATATAAGTACTCTATGATTAAGACTGCATCTATTTGTCTCAGAAGAAGTATATCAAGGATTTGCTTACTAAAGTGAATATGCTTGACTTCAAAGAAGTGATAACACCAATAAGCAGTGGAAAGGACTCAAAATTGCATAAGATAGTTAAAGGACAGATGGGTTATTACATTAAAGATGCCATTCACTATAAAAGTATAGTATGTGGTCTCCAATACTTGATTTTGACAAGACTAGAAATTGCTTACTCCATTCGTAAACTAAGTCAATATGTTTTTGCACCAACACTTCAACATCTTATGGCCTGCAAGAGGGTTCTTAAATATCTAAAGGAGACACAAGATTATGGCTTAAAATTTGTTAAGGATGGTGATATGAAAATTACTTCATTTACTAATGCAGATTGGGGAAGTGATTTGGATGATAGAAAATCAATTGGAGCTTATTGTGTGTATCTTGGAAATAATCTAATCTCCTGGTCATCTAAGAAACAGATAGTAGTCACCAAGTCTGCAGCTAAGAGTGAATATAGAGCCTTTTCAACAGCAGCTTCAGAAATAGCCTAGTTAAAATCCTTGTTCCTAGAGATGGGAGTGTGTTGTGTAGAAAGACCAACAATATGGTTTGATAACATGAGTGCAACAAAACTTGTAAAGAATCCTATATTTCACTTAAGAACCAAACACATAGAGATTGGTGTTCATTTTATCTGAGACAAAGTGTTAGTTGGTGACCTCAACATCTGTTATGTGCTAAGTGAAGAGGAGATTGCAGATATCTTAACTAAGCCCTTCTCATTTCCTCAATTTAACTACTTAAGAGCCAAACTCAATGTCTGTCCATGTCTTTTGAGTTTGGGGGGAGGGGCTGTGAAGATGTCCCATTGTGCAGAAGTGAAAAAGAAGAATCAGTTTGTTGTCAAGTCTCGTATCAAGAATGTCAAGTTGCTAGCTGTCATTAATGCCACGTCAGAGGATCCAAATCAACAGCAGCTAACAGCCTAACTAACTCTATTATACATACTCTGTGTATATGTTGAGTATAAGCTAAGTGAAAGTTAGTTTTGTTAATAATTAGTTAGTTATCAATTAGTTATCGTGTGTAATGCATGTATAATAGCCACATATTTTGGATTGATCATTATGTACAAAATATCAGTTCATCAAATGAAATAAAAATTTTCTTTTCATTTTCCTATCTGCCGAACAGCAATTCTTTGTCCAATTTTACAATTTCTACTATATGCTTCGTTCTAATGTTAATATGTTACTCATATCTACTTGGAATCTCACAAGTAATTGTTGTGGATAACAATTGAAATCCATTGCACGCAACAAACTAGATGATCATAAAAATAAATAAGAAAATAGAAAGATTAGAAGAGCCTTCTCTTGCAATTACTTCTCAGCTATTACTTTTTTTTATTATTATATTTTCTTTTAATCCTTTTCTTTTATCTCTTTGTTCATGCTTAAAAGAAATTACATGAAATTCGTGCACTTAAGAAATTTGACAAGATTTCAATCTTAACAAGATACTAGAAGGTGGTCCACATAATAAACATATGCTTGCGATATTATTAAGGCTAAATGGTTCACTAAATATAAGAGACATTCGATCTCAAATCCATCTGATTGCCAAAGAACAGGGGAAGATTCAAAAAAATAGCTCCAAAATATAGCCCTAACAATAGCCTCTCAAACAAAACCGCTCTTAATTTTCTGATCAATTAAAACTCTAGTCATTGCTACTAAGAATGTGCCCATTATATACAATACACAAATGTCAAATAAGATCCTTACTTTTGCTCCCATTTAAAGTAAATATAGAATATCCAAAACCTTTTTTTATATGCTCCATTGATTCACATAAATTACAATACCACAAAAATGGAAAACATGATGCATCATTTTCGTTTCGTCTGAATAAACTCAAAATCTAAACAGATACAATCAAACTATCCATATTTATTAAACCAAATCCCAAATAAAGCAAAAACCGACATTAAAGAACATAATCAAATATAAAAACATACACCAATCAATAAAGGAAAACAAAAACCATTAATCATGAGAATTCATAAAACAATCACATAACGTTAAATAAAACAAAAAAAATTTGAAAAAGTAATACGAAGAATTAATGAGAACAGAGAAGATACTATAAAAAAAATGAAGAAACTACAAAATTACAAAATTCTTTAAGCTTTCCAAAGAAATTGCCACAAAAGGCTAAAAGCCTATTTAGTCCCTATATTTTAATATTAGTATCCATTTAGTCTCTATATTTTTTAAAAATACCTCGAAACATCCCTACGATTAAAGTATTGATACCCCTATCGTAATTTTTTATTTCTTTTGGCTTACTTTTACAATATTACCCTTTTATAATAATTTTTTGTTTGCACATTAACAAAAAGAAAATAATAAATTACCAAATTAACCCTAAAAATAAAAATAAAAAATTTATATTAATTTTTAATTATCAAAAATTGGATGCAAACTACCAAGTGTGCAAATGGATTAAAGCCTCTCCTTACAAAATCCATAAAGACCCAGAAACGGATTTAGATAGCATTATTCAACAGAATAATTTCTATAATGCTAATCTAAACACGATAGGAAAACAGTTAATTAGGATAGAAGACCAAATCCAAAAGTCAACCATAATTGTTTCTTCTGTTTCATCAAAACCTATTTCAACAAAACCGGATTCTGATAAAAAGCTTAAAGAACCTATTTTCAAACCTTTTCAGGTTTCGAAACATAGTCAAAAGCTTGTTCAAGAATCAAAATCAGATTTTGCTAAAGCTATTAAAGAACAATTTGATAGAATAGAAGCATCCTCTTCTACTCCGATTTCTAAAGTTGTATCCTCTTCTACTCCTATTTCTAAAGCCCAGATTGCTCCTGATAGTGCTCAATCTAGTAAAGACTCTGTGTTGTCTGGATTTTGGAAAGGTCAGTCTGTAAGAGAAGAGTTTCATCCCTTTTTGACTGAAATTTATGTTGCGTGTTGAACGCTGAGATCATGGCTTTGTATGATATTTTGAAAATTAATGCAACTGGGACAGATCCTTCTAACATGTGATAGTTATGAGTTTTGATCTGTAAAATCATGTTTTTCAAAATATTTTTATCTTTTAATGAAACCATTATGTTTGGATAACAGTCAAATGAAATTGGTCCTTTACAGAGACTAGATTCAATACTATTTAGTAAGGAATCATCAAAGGAGATGAACCTCCCATCCCTGAGGACAGCAAGAATTGAAGTATTTAATCCTTCTTTAGTAAGGGTTTTATACTTACTTGGATTAAACCGATGTGGATATAATTAAAATTCTTTTCTTTTAACTTTTTTAACGAATGTTCAGAAAACAGATGAATTGTTTCAAATGGCTTTGAAAGTGTGATATCTCTTTCTTCTGTCTTTATTACACAATCAGTCTTTAGAAAATCAAGTTTCTTCATTTTATAAATTTTGTCTTTAGAAACTTTTGGTAAATCCCAATTATCAATTACTTTATTAAAATCTTCAATAATGAATTCTTCTGAATTCACCACGTTTTTTGAAACACTAGTCTTCTCGGAAGAAGAGCTAGAGAAAGATGATGTTCTATGGAGTAGAGAGTCCATGATGTTTAAATCTTTTAATCAATTCCTATATGGATGCCTACATGTATGGTTTTACTGCCCTAAACGGATCCCTGTCCTAAAGCGGGGCTTACTACCAGTAAAAATTCAGCACGCACACAGAAAACAATTTCAAAATTTAGACAACACAGAGTCTTTACAATAATATAACACTATCTTCTCCTTGGCTCTGATACCAATAGGAAAAGGATCTAGGACGATAGTGGTTTCAGGAAAATCTACTATTGATGGACTTTAATAGGCAATTTTAAAAGAGTCTTTACCAAATTATTTAGGTAATCCTAATCAAAACTTTAAAATAAACAATCAAAACTGGAAAATAAATTTACCAAGTTGAGGTACGTGGCGTTGTTCCTCCAGATCGATGAGATCCTTGGCGAACCAAGATATTTAAATCTCCTTTGGACCCAGATCTGACTTAGAACAGATCAATAGCCCGCACGTTCTGGTTTCCAGCCTATATACCTTTCTTTAATTGATTTAAAATTTTATTAGGGTTTTAGCAATCTTATTTACCACAAAGGCTCAAACAGAAATATTAGATCTAGATCCCAGAACTAATATTTAGATTAAATGGAGGGAGAAGAGAAGATACAACAGAAGACAGAGATCCGGTCTCTTTGCTTCTGAGGAATGTACAATTTTTATGAGCAGATCTGATATGGAAGATCAGATCGCCAATCATGCATAAAACTTTAAATAAATAAATTACAGAAATTTAAATTGCTTTAAAAGTAAATTGCGGAAATTTAAACTGCATAAAAGTAAATTGCAGAAATTTAAATTAATTACAGACTTTAATTGCTTTAAAAATAAATTACAAATTAAATGCTTACATTTAATTGAAAGCTTTGGAGAGAAAAAAGGAAAATTAGAAAGACAGGATTAGATCCTTGATGTCTTTCTCCAGATTTCCTTAGAGGAGAGAGAGAGAGAGAGAAAGAGAGAGAAAGAGAGGAGAAGAGAGAATTCTGAGAAAATGAAAATTCTGAATAGGTCTTAGTCTCCATTCGTCTTTAAATACACAAATTTTTAAACTGTAGCGAAACTCTTCACTGTAGCGGAGTTATAGCTTTTAAACTGTAGCGTAACTGTTCACTGTAGCAGGGCTGTTGCTTTATGCATCTTCACTTGTGTCTTTATACGGATGAAATACAGAGGACTATTACAAAATATAAAAAATCGGGTGAAGAGACATGTGCACTCTCACTTGTGTCCAGGGGACCACCCGGAAAATACAAAGAAATTTATAGAAAAAAGAAAATTACTCTTTTTTTTTTTACAATAGTAAACATATTATTTACTATGCTTTACTGGAGGGAAAATTTCGAGGCAGTTGTCTTCATTTTCGTCTCCAAGAGAAATAAAAGGCTCTTCTTCATCATCATTAGACGAGCTGGCGGCAGACGTCTCTGATCTTGAAGTAAGGAGCTGTTGCATAACTTTGAAATACTCATCTTCGGTTTTGGCACTGGCCAAGAGTGATTGGGCTTTGGATTTTTGAGAGAGAAAAGTTTGTTGGGCTTTAGTGTGCTTTATGGTTGGTTCAAGGAAACCTTTTGAACAGAGCCAATTGCGGATTAGGGTATCATTTAATTTTTTCTGTTCATCAAATTTCGACCACCATTTGACTTTAAATGTTCTTTGTAAGATAAGTTGGGCTTCATGGGTGTGATGCCTAAGGTTCCACATCCTGACCCATGGAAGGAAGAAATTTGTACAGAAACAAAGAAAAGGAGGAAATCTTTTTTCTGTGTCAGAGGGGATATAATGGGCTTTAAAGAGGTTTAAACAGTGAGTAGCATTTGGAGTTAGAATGTCTGGAATTGGGCCAAAATAGTTCCACCATTGATGAAACCAATTTGGAAAGCTTTGGACGGTTACTTTTGAATTAAAGAAAAATAACCAGGAGTGGGATCTTTTAGGGTTTTGTATAAAGAATATGTTAAACCAGACTTGTTGATAATCCCAGTAGGAATAGGTCAAACAATGTGGTAGACACATTTGAAAATTGGCGGGGAATCTTTTTGGTTGTGAAGTTGGTCATTCCACTGTTTTGGGCTCAAGACTTTTAGAATGGTAGCAATGGAATAGGCAGGTTCTTTATGGGTTTCACTGAGAAAGAAGTGTTTAAATTTTATCGACTTAGTGGCTTTAAGAATAGCTTCATAATAGAGTTGGGGCTTTGTTAAGTCCCATGGTTTAAAAAACCATCCAGGGGGAAAAAACTTTGAAATTGTTTGGAATGGGTCAGAATGGTAAAATCCTTCTTCCACAGTCAAAATGTTTTGGAAGTAGGTTTTATCAAACTAATCCGAGGTTTTCTTTGAAAGCTTTGATTGTGAAAGAACAGTTTGAGAAGATGAACTTTCACCAGAAAGAACAACCTTTTGAGAAGAAGGCTTTGTAATTTCTTTTGAAACAGGTTTTTCTTTTAGAGAAATTTGGCTTGTAAAAAAATTATTTTTCAAATGGTGCTTGAAAAATAATTTGACATTACTCTACCATATTGTTTGACCTATTCCTACTAGGATTATCAACAAGCCTGGTTTAACACATTCTTTACACAAAACCCTAAAAAATCCCACTCCTGGTTATTTTTCTTTAATTCAAAAATAACCGTCCAAAGCCTTCCAAATTGGTTTCATCAATGGTGGAACTATTTTGGCCCAATTTCAGACATTCTAACTCCAAATGCTACTCACTGTTTAAACCTCTTTAAAGCCCATTATATATATATATATATATATTATTTTTAGGGTTAAATTAGTAATTTAATTATTTTATTTTTATTAATGTCCAAACAAAAAAATATTATAAAAGGGTAATATTGTAAAAGTAAGCCAAAATAAATAAAAAAAAATAATGGTAGAGGTATCAATACTTTAATAGCGGAGATATTTCGAGGTATTTTTAAAAATACAGGAACTAAATGGACACTAATCTTAAAATACATGAACTAAACGAGCTTTTACCCGCCACAAAAGTTGACATAGAAAACGAGATGATAATGCATAATACTTTAATATTATTTATGCACAAAGAAAATAGTTATACAATTCAATCTCTATGGAAAAATAAATGGCTCAAATGAGGTGCTTTCATTTATTAAGAAAAAGAGAGAAAGTGTTGGTAAGGGTACAGATAATACATAGAGGAAACGAGGAAACCGTGTTAGCAACCCCTATGCCCTGTACAAATAAAACGAGGTTGGGCTAGCCAGTTGCATTTGCTTTTGATGATAACATCGATAGCTTGACAAGGCTTGAACTCACCACGGGCCTCCTCGCACTCAATAACTTGATCATCAAGATTCCTTGCTGCAGTTGCTTGTGCCATGCGGCACAATGTCAGAACCAAAAACAGCAACAAATTTCTGTGAGCTATGGTTACTAATCTATATTTCTTTATTTGTAAGAGAGATGTGAAACAAAGCATTATATAGATTAACTTAGAAACTTTTCGGAGGATTTATATAGGATGATTTCTTGATAATGTTTGCAAGAAATTTTGCCCCTTTCAAATAGTATTAATGACAAGAGAAGCTAGTTGAGTACTCTTAATTTTGGTTAATTATATAAGGTCAATTATATCCACCTCTACTTCAATCAATTATGGTCATATGAAATTGACTACAATAGTTATCCATTTAATAAAAATTTAAAGGTCGAAACTCTGTGCTAATTATAATTATAAGTCAAGAATTTAGATAAAAAGATCGAACTATCAAATTGGCTATTGTATATACTGACAAAATCTGAAAGCTATTATGAATTTATTTTTAAGAAAATAGAACATGTTCAGGAATAAATTTTGGATCCCTAAATATAAGTATATTGTATCATATTTATAAAATTATTTCCTTAGTATTTGGCATCTCATGTAGGATGTTATTTTGGAATTTTTAGGATTTTATTATTGTAGATCTTTGATATTTTCTATTTTAATTAAAGTCAGTGTCTTAATCTTTTATTTCTATTATATTAGTTTCTATTTTTAAGTTAACTTAGGAAAATAGGGTTGCTCTAAAGAAGTCTTGCTATTATTTTGATAAATTCAACTTCAATTATTCAATAAAATTTCCTCTTTTATAATTCTCTTTTGGGATTATTTATTAAAATCTCTTTTGTAGAGGTATTTGTATTAGAGCATAATTTAGTTTTGCTTAATGCATTATTAAAATCTCTATTGTAGAGTCATTTGTATTAAAACGTCATCTAATTTCACTTAATGCGTTATTAAAATCTCATTCAGTCATTTGGATTAGAGTGAGATCCAATCATACTTTGATTAGAACATAACTTTATCGTGTTAGCTTGGTCGATACTAGAATGGTGTCCAGCGTTATTCTACCCTATCAATTCCACTTCTGCTACCCTACTCCAGTAGTTGGTATCAAAGGAGAGATTTAATTATGCTTCGATTAGAACGTAATGCATAGGTTTTGCCCGGTACGATAATGATATCTAGTGTTTTCTTACCCTATCAATTCTGCTTCCGTTATCTCACTCTGTCAATTGGTATTAGAGCAGTTCTATGCTAATCGCATAGTTTTTCTGGCTACCACGTCCATCTCTACCGAATCTACCACTGAGGAAAAAAAACAAAAAAAAAAATCCCCGAACCACCAAAACCTAGCTAACATACCGCCACCACTACCTCCATAATCCGACCACCATCACCACCAGCCACTTTAATCACTAGACTCACTAGCCACCACTAGCTTAATCCCCGCTAACACAACCAGCCACCATCGTGTGAATCATCCAAACCTGCAAGCTCTCCACCCACTCTTCACGACCAAACTACCACCATTTTCTTTTAATCTATGCCACCATCATAATCCCTAGCAACCAGTGACCATCATCCCAGCCATGCACCAGTATAAAGCCACCAAAAGGTACCACATAAAATCCTCAAAGTGCATGAGTTTTCCCGACTCAATTTACATATACTATCGTGAATCTGGCCAATCCACGGCCACCATCATGCTCCTCACCACTATATCTTCGAGATTTGACTCTCTCTAGCCCCAATCACCGCTGTTAGCCCCAACCACACTGAATCCAAGAGTTAAGCCTTATTTACATTTTTGCCATTAGTTGTATTTTTAATTTAAGGAAAAATAATATTGATAAAACATTAGTGTTCATATTGTCTCCTTGAGTTTTAAGATATCCTAGATTTCAATGGTAATCCTAATGATATTTTTCACTGGATATGCATAATGGATGATTTTCTTCAAACTGTCTCATCAAAAGTTACTATTTCTCGTGCATTATTTAAGTTGCTAGGTGATGCTTTAGATTGGTGGGAAAAACAACAAGAATCAAGGATTCAACAAAGACAAGAAGAAATCAAAGAATGGTTTGAAATGAGAAAATTGATGATTGTGATGATGTCGAACCGTCATTTTTTACGCCAATAAAAGTAAAGAAGAAGTACAATATATTCTTGACTTCCACATTGAGTCTGATAACACAATCGAGTTAGTGCTGCAAAATTAAGTTGAATAGACCCCAACAATCATTGACATGATTATGCCTATCCCTGTTAAAGATAAAAAGGTTATTCTTGAACAAGATTAAGATTTGGATGTAAAGATAAAGTTGATTGGTGAAAGCATTGAGCAAGATTTGGCAAAAGACTTGAGAGGCTTAGAAGTTGTTTGCTCCTACATGACTTCACCTTTTCGCAAAGTGACTAGAAAGACCTAGAAAAACATGAAGCATGGGGAATTTCAAGTTCCAAGCAAGTTTGATGAGCAAGGCTACAAATTTAAGCTCCAAGATGTATTGATGCTCCACTACAAGTTCCATCATTCCAGGTAAACTTGAGGACGAGTTTTCTTTTATGAGGAAAAGACTAACATAGGATGTTATTTTTAAGATTTTAGAACCTTATTATTTTAGGTCTTTAATATTTTCTATCTTAATAAAAGTCAATGTCTTAGTCTTTTATTTCTATTATAATTGCAATTTAGATTCCCTTTTTAAGTTAAATTAGGGAAGTAGGGCTACTTTATTATAAATAGAGAGGTATTGTTATTGTTTTGATAACTTTAACTTCAATTATTAAATAAAAACTCATCATTTATAATTCATTTCTGATTGTCTATCAAAATCTTTCTTGTAGAATCGTTTAGATTAAAGCGCAACTAATCTAGCTGAATGTATAACTAAAATCTCATTTAGTTATTTGGAATAGAAAAAGATCCAATCACACTTTGATTGGAGTGTAACTGATTGTGTTGGCTTGGTCCAGTACTAAAATAATGTCTAGTGTTTTCTTGTGCTATCAATTCCACTTCGTCAGTGCCAAATAGTGGACGATCGAGAAAATGACCCTCTAGATGTAGCTCTCGTGACTGCACTTTGCGCCCCATGGTCATTTGAATTTCTATAATTATAAGCTAAGAATTTTGTTTAGAAGGTGAGATTTCTCATCCGCTTCTAAACCTTAAAAAAACCAAAAAAAAAAAAAAACTCCACAAACACACAAAGTTGAAAATCCTATTTTAAGCATCTAAAAGTTCTAGGTTCGTTCAGATTGTGTGAAATCTTTCCTACTCATGAAAGATGTGTCAAATAGGTTAGATCAACAAACCTCATATGTCTTTAAGTAATAAAATAGATTTTAGAGATGTCAATGCAACTTTAGTTATGATAAAAAATAAATAATTTTATAACTTATGAAATTTATCACCCATCAGATGATATGAGACTTAAGTTGGGACTCAAAATTTGAAATTTCTAGAATTATTGTACGATGTAACATCTATTATTCATAAACTTGAACTCTGATAAAAAAAAGTACACAAAAATTCTATTCATGAACTTGTTATGTCATTATTATAATACTATATGTGAGATTATACAATGGATTCTTCAATATTTAGATTTTTTTCTCTTTTTCATTCTTAATAAAAAAAACCTGAAATAACATTTTTATCTCATAATTACAATACTATTTGCCATATAAAATGAATTCTTTAGAATTTAGATTTTTTTCCATATTTTAATTAAAAAATTCTCAAATAATCTTTTATCTCATAATTACAGTTCTATCTGCTAGTTTACACAACGGATTCTTCGGGATTTCAATTTTTTTGTTTTCTTGGTTTGTTATTTAATATCCTCAAAACTACTATTTTTCTTCTTCTTATAAATAATGCTAGAGGCTTTATCCATCCTTCACATTTGAGACCAATACTCAATTTTCTAATTTTGTAATACTTCATCAATATCCCCCCTGAAAATATTATTTCATATAAAAATCATGGTTAAAGTTGTAGAACAAGGAGGAGATGATGATGAAGAAGGTGAAGCCCCGAGAAAGTTTTGACCATATCGAATTAGCGATTTACCAGAAATAATTGGGAGGTGAGAGATATATATATATATATATAAATTTTCATATTTCATTTATGTATTATATTGTAACTTCTTATGTAATCAATATTATATATTTTCAAAAATATACGTGTGCTCATTTAATATACTGTTCTGTATAGGTAATAGTACTTAGCTGCATCATAATTTTAAAATATATTCTTCTTTTTACAGGCATGCTTGAATTTGGATATTCGATGGTTTTCAAGTCAGTTCGAACTGATATGGCTTGGTATGTCCAAAGATTGTCCAAATTCATTCGGAGTCATTCCCAGGACTACAAAATGTGGAAAGCCTTGTGTGCTTGTGCCAAGCGCTTTTTTAGCTATGAACGTATAGTGCTATGAACGTATTAAGGGGTCCCGCACGTTATGTCCCCCACTGATGGGAACGGCTCGCACATCCAGTCCAGGTTCACTTATCAGGAAAAAAATAATAAGGTGATTACTGAAGGCTGATGGGGCCGAAAAATCTGAGGAAAGTGTAAGCACAAATCCGAAGGATTTAACAAAAGGAAGAAGTTGATGATCAACTCAAATCTGGAGGAAATAAAGCTGATCTCAACTTAATTTAATGGGTCTTCAAGCCTTTTTGTTTGTATTCGCATGCAGTGTAAAAAGCTTTATGTATTATGACTTTAGGGGGGAGTAAAAATACAAATGCTTTTGTGGCCCGGAAGATTCACACAAAAAGATTTGGAGCCTTTCTGTTTCCCTATTGAAGAGGATTAATGATATAGCTGTAGCAGAATCTCTGGAAGGATATAAGCATGAGCTCCATGAGCTTTTGTCTAGAAGTTTTAGAAAATTGTAGATAAGACTATTTATTGTATATGTTGAGATACGAAAAATACGTACAAAATCTGCTCAAATTTCAATTTGAATGGGCTTCCGCAAGTTCAAATTAGATTGAAAATTTCTTTAATTACCATTACAACTGGCAAGATCTTATCATCCACATTAATTCTTCCATAACAAAAAGGTCAGTTTATTTCATTATTAAATTAATGATATTACTACATTCAAATTACTCACAACAAATCTTTCTTAAATTCTAACAAAGAACTGCAATTTCTTCAATACAATAATCATTAAATTACACTAAAAATGGTAACTCCAAAATCCATCACTATAGTAAGGAGCGTTTGACAAATTATTACGCATGTACTAGTGGGATGTACTAATTCTCTTGTTTTATTACTATGTGCATTTAACTTTTGAGGTTATGCAAAAAAAATGAGATACTATGACCAACAATCATTAAACATAGTGCAGGTAAATATTTTATATCATATTTGGTAACCATCCGTGTTAGTTGCCCAAGTAACTTTACTGCAACTAAATTCTGTGGTCTCTGAAGTTACAAAATTGAGCCTTCATATATCATTTTCTAGGTGATAAACAAGTAATTAATTATACGCATAATTACGTGCAAACTAAGATGTTGATTGTGGAATCGTGATCTCAGTGATTGAGGAGATCGTAGTGTTTGAATGTATGATGATTTTTGCATTAAACAAACCTAAAGTTAAAGGAGTTGGGACAGAAGGAGAAGACGCAATAGCATCGCAGGAAGCTTTTAGCATGTTGCTAATTTGCTCAGGAGTGTATCCGAGTGATATGAGCGGGGCAGGCCAGATGCATTTACTTTTGATGATATCATCAATGGCTCGACAACAATTAGCAATATCAGCTTTGCCAGTAAGGAAGAATTGGACGGTCAGATTTGTGCAGGACACGAACTCACCAAGGGCCTTCACACAATCAGTATCTTGGTCTGCAAGATTCCTAGCTGCAGTTGCTTGTGCCATGAGGCACAATGTGAGAACCAAAAACAGCAACAAGTTTTTGAGAGCCATGGTAATTACAAATCTATTTTATTTGTTTGTAAGAGAGATGTAGAACAGAGATGATATATAAGCTTAGATACATTTTGGAGGTTTTATATAGGATGAGATCTCATGATCATGTTCGCAATTTTGAAGTCAAATTTTGCCTCTGTTAATTAATATTAGTGCAAGAGAGGCAAGTTCGGTACTCTTAATTTAGGTTAATTATAAAGTCAATTAAATCCACCATTGCTGCAATTAATTATGGTCGTATAAACGTGACTACAGTAGCTTTCCATTTAATAGAATCACATTAATAAAATAATTGCCCTATACGATAATTTGCATAATCGCATGTATTAGAAAAATATAATCAAATTAAAATTCGAAACTTTGTGCTAATTGTAATTATAAGTCAAAAATTTAATATCTCGATTGTTTTATTTAAATAGTCAAAGGGTTTTTAATTAACACATATACCCTTTAACTATAGCAATTATAAAATTGAATTTAAAAGTTTTAATTAACACAAATTTAATATAAATAATATAATCTATCTAGTAGACTAATAAATATTAAATTATTTTTTTATATTTAAAATAAAAAATTCTAAAATTCTAAAATTATTATATTTATTTTAATAATATATTTGTAATATTATAAAGATTTTAAATAAATCTTTGGGTTAAAGAGATTTTACAATTAAAAAAATCTCCATATTAATAATCTTAAAATTAAATTTTAATTTTAATTTATTTATTTTAATATTATGTTTCTATCTATTATTAAAATTACTTTAATATAATAAAATAGGTCTAATAGATTAAAAATATAAAACATTTTTAACTATTAAAATTATTGTGAAATGTATATATTATTACATTTATTTAATACCATATTTCCATTAATTATCAAATTTTGAGTTTGAGAATTTATAGAGTCAAAAGGCATTATAATCAAAAAGGAATCGTGGTGTTCCTTATTGAAAATTTAGGGGGGGTTTGTGACCATTTTCCTATACCTTGGAGGTATAGGTGTCCGTTTTTTCCAAGAATTATGTTTAATAGATGGGATTTTTTTATTTCATGCCCATCAAAATTCTAAAAAACTAAAATAAGTGGAAATTCCTCAAAAAAAAAGACGAAGGTCCTATTTCGAGCAACTAATATTTCTTGGTCTATTTGGGTGTTGTGAAACTTTTCCCCTGCTCATGAGAGATGTGTCAGTTAGGCTCGAACAAAAAACCTCATATGACGCTTGAAATAATAAAAATAGAATTTAGAAACATCAGTGCAATTTTAATTATAATAATGGAAAGCAAGTAATATTACAACTTGTCAAATATATCATTTAGATGAGTGCATGACACATAATGTGAGACTTAAGTTAGACTTAAATGTTGAGATTTTTACTATTATTTTATTTTGTAACATCTATTATTCATAATCATAAACATGAATTTTGATAGAAAAAAATTCCAAAAAACAAAGAGATAATTCTAGTCCATAGAATTACAAATCTTTTTTATGTCATAACTGCAATACTATCTGCGAGATTGTACAATGAATTCTTCGTTATTTAGGTTTTTCATTCTTTATATTTTGATAGAAAAATAACATCAGATAATCTTTTTATCTAATAATTACAATACTATCTGCTAAATTATACAGCAAATTCTTCTGGATTTATATTATTTTTCCTTTTTCATATCTTGATAGAAAAATAACTTAAAATAACCCTTTTTTCTCAAAATTACAAAACTGCTTTCTAGATTTTACAGGAGATTCTTCGGAATTTAGGTTTTTTCTTTTTAATATTTTGATTAAAAAAAACCTCGAATAACCTTTTTATCTCATAATTACAACACTATTTGTCATATTATACAGTGAATTCTTCAAGATTTATATTTTTACTTTTTCATTTTTTGATAGAAAAAATAAGCTCAGATAAATTTCTTATCTCATAATTACAATACCATCAGCCAAATTATACAGCGCATTCTTTGGGGGATTTAGATTATTTTCTTTTTCATATTTTGATTAAAATATCTAAAATAAACTTTTATCTCATAATTATAATGCTATCTGCCACATTATACAGTAGATTTTTTGGGATTTAAATTTTTTCTTTTTAAAATTTTGATAGGCATAATAATCTCAAATAATTTTTTTATCTCATAATTGCAATACTATTTGCTAGATATGCAACGAATTACTAAGGATTTAGATTCATATTTTGAGTAAAAAATCTGAAATAAACTTTTTATCTCATAATTACAATACTATCTATCAAATTATACAGCGGATTGTTCGGGATCTAACTTTTTCTTTTTCAGATTTTGATAGAAAAAATAACCTGAAATAACCTTTTTAGTTTATGATTATGGTACTATCTGCTATACTTTACAGTGGATTCTTCAGGAATTAATTTTTTTAATATATAAATTTTGATTAGAAAATTTGAAATAAACCTTTTATCTCATAATTACAATATTATCTGCCAGACTATATAGCGATTTTTTTGAGATTTAGACTATTTCTTTTTCATACTTTGATAGAAAACTAACCTCAAAGAATCTATTTATCTCATAATTAAAACACTATTTGCTAGATTATACCGCGTATTTTTAAGGATTTAGATTTTTTTCTTTTCCATGTTTTCATTAAAAATTTAAGACATACTTTTCATCTCATAATTATAATGATATCTGTCAGATTATACAACGGATTCTTCGGTATTTAATTTTTTTTCTTTTTCATATTCTGATAGAAAAAATAATTTCAAACAACCTTTTTACCTCATAAATACAATACTATCTACCAATTTACACTGCAGATTCTTCGGGATTTTGATTTTTTTCATATTTAGAATAAAAAATTTAAAATAATATTCTTATCTCATAATTACAGTATTATCTGCCAGATTATACAAAGGATCCTATGGGATTTATATTTTTGCTTTTTATGGTTATTTATTTAATATCCATAAAACCACTATATTCTTCTTATAAATAATGCTAGAGGCTCCATCCATTATTCACATCTGAGAGCAAAACTAATTTCCCAATTTTGTAAAATATAATCAATATTTCCCCTCAAAATTTATTTTACCAAATCATGGTTAAAGTTGTAGAACAAGCAGAAGATGATGATGAAGAAGATGAAGATCTAATAAAAGTTTGACAACATCGAATTAGCGATTTACCAGAAATAATTGGGAGGTGAGATATCTGCATTTTCTTATTTCAATGTTGTATATGCGCTCATTTACCTGCCTCATATTTTGAAAAACGTATTCTTCTTTTCACAGTCATGCTTGTATTTGGATGTTCGATTGCATTCAAGTCAATTCGAACTGATATGGCTTGGTACGTCAAAAGAATGTCCAAATTCATTCAGATCATCCCCAGCACTATATAATGTTGAAAGGCTTGTGTGCTTTTGTGCCAAGTGCTTTTCTTAGCGTCGTTTCTAGTGCCATGTATTTATTAAGGGGTAAGGTAAGTTATGCCCCCATTAATAAGGCACGCCTCACACGTTCATTCCCGATTCGCTCATTGGAAAAAAAGAAAAATACATACATATATATATAGGTGATTACCTGAGGCTGATGGGGCAGAAATACCTAAGGAAAGTGCAAGCACAAAACCAAAGGAAGGAGAAGAAGAAGCTGATGATCAGCCCAATTTGAAGGAACTGAAGCTGATCTCAACTTAATTTTGTCTTCAAGTCTTTTTACTTGTATTCTCATCCAGTTGTAATCCGGAAGACTCACTCAAAAAGATTTGGAGCCTTTCCGTTTTCCTATTGAGGAGGATTCTGATGATAATGCTGAAGCTGAATCTTTAAAATGATATAAAAGCATGGGCTCCATGAGGTTTTGACTTGAATTTTCAAAAATAATAAAGATTACGTACTGTATTATATATGTTGTGATACGAAAATACGTACAAAATCTGTAAAAATTTTCAATAGCAAAGAGTTCCCCAAGTTCACATTAGATTGTCAATTTCTCTAATTACCATTGTAATAGTCAAAATTTAACCATCGAAGTTAATTCTTCCATAACAAAAAGGTGAATTTATTTCATGCAATAAAGTCAAATCAAATCATTCCATTAGATGGTATTACTATATTCAAATTACTTGCAACAAATATTTCTTAAATTAAAAAAATAATAATTTCTTCCATATAATAATCTTTAAATTAAACTACAAATAGTAACTCCAAAACCTACCATTAAGTTGAGGAGTAGTTGACAAATCACTCTCATTGTTTATGGCCATTGCATATGGGAAGGTTGTGGTAGATTCTCAATAGTCATTTGAGAATCTAATAGTCAATTGCGTTTTGAGTTGTCAAATTATTATATCAAACATAATTGATTCAAGTTGTCCGTTTAGACCCAATATATACACCGGCAAATCATCAAATATGTAATATCAATCACAACCCCCCAAAAAAAAAAAAGTAAGCCCAATCAATGTGGCAAAACAAAATAATTGCTCAAGTACACAGTTTCTTCCGAATCAAGATCGTGTGTTTCTATTTACTATTTAAGTCACATTGCACAAGTTTACTACTCGGACAGTGATATATATGTAGACCACAAAACATCCTTCTATGTATTGCTTTACTTGAATTAGTTAATGTGAAACAGGAGTAGATGCCAAAGAAGATACATCTCAGTAGTCTCTTTAGTAGGTTAGCTTGCTTAGTAGTGAAGCCGAGTGAAGTGATCATTGTGGCAAGCCAATATTTGCTTGTGATACTCCCAACGGCACAGCAACAGTGAGGGCCAACATAGCCATTAGAGAAGAATTTGCGAAAGAGTGCTTTCCAGCAATCAACTACTCCACCTCCAATGGTGTCAGCATTGTAGCCTGCAGGCTTATTGATAGTGCCGTTGCATGTGCCATTAGGCCTGTTAGAACAAAAAGGAGAATTAATGCATCTTTAATTTTGAGAACCATTGTGCATAATGATTGTAGTAGAGATTATTAAAACTCGAAACATTAAGAATTACTTATACGTAGGGATGGATGTAGCATAGATATACTAGATATACGATGAAGACTAATTAGCGTCATGATCACATGGTTTAATTTTCTAAATAAAAAAGTTAACAGTAATAAACAATGGAGCTTTGTTGAGATATCTAATTATCTGTGTATGGTGTATGCTACGAACTTCCCAACAAACATGTTCATTTTTAGTAGTTAGCAGTGTTTCTTTTAGAAAAGCTAGCTTTTTTTAAACATTATATTCATTTTTAAGTAGTACCATAACTAATTTCAAAAGAATTAAAAAAGTATACCATTACTAGTTACAAAGTCTCTTCCCTATTTATGTGAAAATAGTTCAAATCTTATACCTTTTATACAATCTACGAAATTTTACTAGTTCAACTAACATATTACAATCTACAGTATTTAAAATAATTCTTTTCGCCAAAACCTTGCCCATATAATTCTATTATCATTGGTGTCTATTATTGTTAAAAATAAATATTACTGTCACAAGTAAAATATATTGTAAAATATGTGTGTGTGTGTTGTCATAAGACTCTTTAAATATATTGTATAGTGTAGTAAGCTTAAAAATTTTATGTTATTTTTTTGACATCTTGAAAATTTAAAATAAAATTTAGACATAGGAAAGAAATTGTAATTAGCAAGTGGTTTAATTAAATTTTAAATAATTGAAATCAAAATATCTTGCCAATTGTCTTCTTTTGTACACCGTTGATTAAGTCTAACAGTATACATTAATAACAATAATATGATGTAGTGATTTTTAGAACAACATCGTAGAGTGGCTTTTATATTTTATTATATTTTATTTTTTAAAATTTAGATTATTTACCTTTAAAGTTTCAATAAATTATATTAACTTTTTGCAAAGTGGGCCCGCTCAGGCTTGGGATCGTGAGCCCAATAGACATCTCTCTATTAAAGTTTTAAAACAATTTATGGGCCAGATTTTTTGGTGGCTAATATTTTTGAGGGCCAAGCTCTTAACACCCCGCCAAAATGCTTTTAGTACCCTTTTCAAATTTATTTCCTAAAGTATTTCCAGTTAAATTTATACAATACACACCCATATAATAAAATTAACCATCATCCCATAAAATTTTATCATGAAAAAAATAAATTTCATCATAAAAAAGATCTTATTTATAAAATATTTACAAGTCACAAAATTTTGAATAATTTTTATCTCTATAACTCATTAAATCTTATAATTTTGTCATGTGAATATTCCCCTACATGAGAGATGTGTCAATTAAGCTTGAAAAACAAACCTCATATGTCATCTAAAATAATAAAAATATAATTTCGTGACATCAGTGCACTTTTAGTTATGATAATGAAAAATAAGTAATTTTACAACTTATGAAATTCATCATTTAATAGATAGGTAATAGTCTAATAGATAACATGTGACTTAAGTTGGGATTTAAATATATATTAAGAGTCCTAATATTATAGTATTATCTTAACATCTATTATTCATAAACCTGAATTTTGATTAAAAAATTCTAAAAAATAAGGAGATAATTCTAGTCCATAGAATAACAAACTTTTGTCTCATAAATACAATATTATTTGTGAGATTATACAACGGATTCTTGGGGGTTTAGATTTTAATATTTTTCATATTTTAATAGAAAGAACCTAAAATAATTATTTTATCTCATAATTTCAATACTACCTGCGATATTATACAATAGATTTTTTGGGATTTAAATCTTTTTCTTTTTCATATTTTGATTAATAAAACTCAAATAACCTTTTTATCTTACAATACTATTTGCTAGATTATACAATGAATTTTTCATGATTTAGATTCTTTTCCTTTTTCATAATCTCAAATAATCTTTTTATCTCATGATCATAATACTATCTACAAGATTATACAACAAATTATTTGAGATTTAGATTTTTTTTTCATATTTCGATTATAAAAAACATCAAATGATCTTTTTATCTCATACTTATAATACAACGAATTCTTCATAATTTATATTTTTCTCCTTTTTGGTGTTTTAATTGGAAAAAATCTCAAATAACCTTTGAACAAATCCAATGGTTGAGATTAAATGTGTGAATAAATTTTTTTATCAAGACGTCTTGATAGGAACATATATAGGAATCTTTAAATTAATATATTGTGCAATACCAAGCTTTAAAATTTTATTTTACTTTTGTTTACATTTAGTCCTAGGCATTTGAAATAACATCTAGACATAGAAAAAAAAATTAACAAATATTGTTAATAAATTTTAAATAATTGAAATCAAAATATTATCCTATCAATTAACTTCTAATTTTGTGTACTGTTGATTAAATTGTATACATTTATACCACATTCTGGTGCTATAATTTCTAGAACTTCATCATAGAGATGACCCATTTCATTTTATTAAAGGAAAATGATTTCTACACTCTCAAGATATGGGAAAATTGTCATGTAGACTCCCACATTTTAAAATAAGAATACCAAGACCCTTTTTTTTTTTACCATAATATCCTTTGTATATATTAACTTAAAAATTGACTTTAAATTTTTTAATAAATACAAATAATATATAAATAATGTAATCTATCTAGTAGACTAATAATATTAAAATATTTAAGTATTTAAATAAATTTAAATATGTAAAGTATTATATTTATTTTAATAATATATTTGTATTTGTTGTAGAGATTTTAAATAAATATTTGTGTTAAATATATTTTACAATTAAAAAAGTCTCACATGCTAATAATGTTAAAATTATTAGTTTAGATCATATTCAACATAATTTAAATTTTAATACATTTATTTTAATATTATATTTCTATTTATTATAAAATTTACTTTAAAATAATAAAATATATCTAATAGATTGTAAAATATTTTTAAATATTCAAATTATTTTAAAATGTATATATATTACATTTATTTGAATATTATATTTTCATTTATTATAAAATATTAAAGTCAAATTTTTGGGATAAAAGAGTATTATGGTCAAAAGGAAGTATTCGCGTTTTTTTTTCCTCAAAACTTGGGGGTGTCGGTGACTATTTCTCCAAACTTTGGGGGTGGAGGTGTCCTTTTCTCTTTTACTAAACTTATATTTTCAACAATTTAGATGATTTACCCTTAATGTTTCAAGAAATTTTTTAAATTTAAGTTTACATTTTATAAATATAAAACATAACAATAGTGCTAGAGATTCTAATATTTAAGTTTTAACTTAAGTCTCTTAATACTATATATCACTCATATATTGTATAATAAATGTAAAATTATTTATTATTTTATTCTACCAATCAATTAATAAATATCTCATAAATTAAAATTTAAATTAGGACTTAAATATTTGAACCTCTATCATTACTCAAAAACTATTATATAGAGCAGGGCCGACACAGCACATCTTGCGAACTTAGTGGATTTGCGCCCGCACAGGCTGTGCGTCCATTGGAACATCCATTTATTTTCTCCTCGAGAATTAAGTCAATGACACTTATTCAGGCTAATAATGCTCTTCCTCCACATATGGGTTAATGCGAATATAGAATTGATATTCAATTTATCTAATAATTCCAGGAAAACTTCGATAAATTCGTAATATTGATTAAATAGAAAAAATTTTTGGTCCCGACTGGGTGTAAGGTAGCGTAATAATACTTTTTTGATATTATTAAACTCTATTGAAATCGTCAAGACTGAAGAGTGACTAATAATATATCACCATAAAGGCACGGATTTATTTCAATATTGCTTACTTCATTTCAGGCTTAAAAAAACATAAAATGTGTATTCCAATATTGCTTACTTCATCTTGAAATTGATTTCGATTTAGACATATGTTGCTTTTTCTAATGCACAAAAAAATTATTCAACATCAACATTGTTTTGAATGGTTTTTGCATGAGCCGGGTTCAAACGTAGACCTGGCATCTTCAAAGTAAGAAACTTAAGTTTTAATAATTTTTTATTATAGTAAAACCTCTTTAAAGAATACTCTATATAGCAATAACCTTTATATAATTATAAAACATTTTAGTCTCAATTTGGGTTAGTTATAAATTAGAGTAATATGCACATTTTAATAAGTTCTAATTTTTTGTGATCCCATTTTAAGGAACTTGTCTCTATATAGTAATAATTTGTATATTACAACAAATATATGCTATATTAGATTAAAAATTTAAGATGAAATAAAATATTTTTCTAAAGTTATTCAGGACAATGATTTATTATTTACAATTGTTACCATGCATTTTATGGATTTATAGAATTCATAGTAGGAGAAGAACACTTAAAAAGAATGCAAGCGTTTAGCATTTTAAGATGACTATTTGTATTCCCAACATCATACGATACATGTGCTAGTTTTTTGAAACTATATCTATCTTTTGTTAATATACATTGGATTTGACATGCTCTACTAATTAATTATTGAGTTGGATTATTGGCACCCCTTCATTAATCTCATAAAGCCTCTGTTATATTACAATTACTAGGAAATAGAACCGCGCTTCACGCGGCTTTGAAAAAATAATTTAGTATTATCCTTTTTTCTTACTTTACCGTTGATGAAATTGATAAAAAATATGAATTGATTTTTTTTAAGATGAGGCAGCCTTATAAAATTAATATTATTTATGAAAGTTAATTATTTGTTTGTTAACTTTAAATATATATATATATATATATATATATATATATGTGTGTGTGTGTGTGTGTGTGTGTGTGTGTGTGTGTGTGTGTGTGTGTGTGTGTGTGTGTGTGTGTGTGTGTGTGTATGTATGTATATATTAATATGTATAGGTAAATATACACAACCTTTTCATCAATAAATGAGGGAATATATAATAATAATAATAATAATAATAATAATAATAATAATAATAATATAAAATGAGAGAATATATTATAGAGTGATTTTATTCATTTTAATTGTGTATGTACAAAACAAAAAGATGAGCTCTCCTTTTATAGTTACATAATCACTCCATGAAATTAATAAAAAATTATGGATCATAATTCCTTGTGAGATAGTGGGAGTTATAGGGAAGCTAAAGGTTGCTAATGGGAGATAGTGGGGAGATTAAGAAATATATGTTATGAACATCCACATTCATTTTAATAAATTTATAGCACTCCCCCTTAAATGTTCATTACAAAGAATGTACCTCATTAAAACCTTTACATAACTATAATTGTGTAATAACAATCAAATTAATTATGAAAAGATGAAAAGCTAAATTTGAAAGAATTTTTTTCTATTTATTAGATAATAGAAAATATACAAAGATGAGAAATGGTGATGCCACATCGCCTCTTGTAGTCTCAGCTTTATATAGATACTAGAAAGTAGAACCGCGTTTCACGCGGCTTTGAAAAAAGAATTTAGTATTATTTTTTTTCTTACTTTACACTTAATGAAACTGATAAAAAATATGAATTGATTTTTTTAAGATGAGACAGCCTTGTAAAAAATTAAAAAAAAAAACTATTAGCCAACAATACAAATAAAGAAGTAACGCAAGATAAAGATATATTATAGAGTGATTTTATTCATTCCAATTATGTGTGTACAAAACAAAAAGATGAGCTCTCCTTTTATAGTTACATAATCACTCCATGAAATTAATGAAAAATTATGGATCATAATTCCTTGTGAGATAGTGGGAGTTATAGGAAAATTAAAGGTTGCTAATGAGAGATAGTGGGGAGACTAAGACATATATGTTATAAACATCTACATTTATTTTAATAAATGTATAACATTCCCCTTTAGAAGTTCATTATAAAGAATATTAAAGAAAATGTTTAATGTTCAAATTCTAATATTACCTTACAACATCCCAATAAATTATTTTTGTTTGAGGGTGCCCTACAACCATAACCCCCATCAAACTTTGATTTTTGAAATTTTAATCTAAATTATAAACCTAACACAGTATTACTTCTATGCTTTATTTACATGAGGCCATGCAATTATAACCCCATCATTGGACATTAATTTTTGAAAATTTTATTATTAATTACAGGATTTTTTTTTAACTGCTACTTACTTCAAATCAATTGACTTGTTAAAAAACTCTGCTTGAAGATCACTCAATCAAGCCTCCAATTAATTGCTTATTTAGTTACAAGATCTTAAAAGTAAAGAGATTATATAATGATGTAAGAAATATTTTGCTAAAGTTACGAAAAAATATTAGTAGAAAGTTTGTTAAAAGTGAGGAAATTAAATGTCTACGGGAGAGCAAATCTAAAAAACTCCCAAATTTCTTTATAAATTTTTAACGTGGTTAAAAAATTAATAAATAAGGATAAAATGGTTAATTTATTCCTAAAAGATATTTCAAGTGGCTCTTGCAATAGATGCAAGAGGTCGCCGGTTTAAGCCTAACAACATACATTTAATTTAGGGTGGGAGTGCATACATTTAGTATACATGTACGTATGTATTTGTCTTCTTACGCTCACGCTAATATTTTCACCAACTTTTGGATTGAACGAAACTCTTGGGCTTCTAGGCCTGCCCAAATTAAGCTATCCCAATTATATAATAATAAAATTTTAATAACCCAAAAGACACTAAATAAAAGGTTGCATTATTAAATATGAGATTGTGGCATTGAAATTATGCCCTAGTGACATTGTTGAGGGAAGATGAAAGAATATCTCTTCCTATGTTAATTAATTGATTTATTTTAAGTCACTAAAGTTTAATTGCTAGCATAATAAAAAAAATGAATGTTTCAAAAGACTTATAATTAATTATTATTATTAGTTATATATTGTTGGATTTAAAGACACTAAACAAAAGGGTGCATAATTAAATATGAGATTATGACATTAAAATTAGGCCCTAGTGACATTGTTGAGGGAAGATGAAAGAACATTTCTTCTTATGTTAATTAATTGATGTATTTTAAGTCACTAAAGTTTAATTGCTAGCATAATAAAAGAAATGAATGTTTCAAAAGACTTATAATTAATTATTATTAATGGTTATATATTATTGGATTTAAATAGGAAGAGGAAGAGATATGTACAAAGAATTAGACCCTAGTAGCATTATTGAGGGAAGATGAAAGAATCTCTCTTCCTATGTTAATTAATTGATGTATTTTAAGCCACTAAAGTTTAATTGCTAGCATAATAAAATTTAAAGAACAATCAAATTAATTATGAGAAGATGAAAAACTAAATTCAAAAGAAAATTTCTCTATTTATTAGATAATAGAGAATATATAAAGATGAGAAATGGTGATGCCACATCACCTCCCCAAGTCCTAGCTTTATATATATATATAGATATATAGATATAGATATATAAGGACAAATATAAATAGAATTAAGCCATTTATATTTTCATTCTCTCTTCAATTTAGCACAAAATAATTTTTTTTTATTTTCATTACAATAATTTGAATTTAAGAAGTAATCTTCTAAGCTAAAATAAAAATTCTTATAATATACATAACAACTTAATTAAGATACAACATAGTGAAAAAATAAATTAAATAAAATTTTATCCCACCACAAAAATTTTTTTAAGGATTCTCAAACTAATTGTTGAATCCAAAATTTATAGGTATGATAGAATTGTATTAGACTCATAAAATATTCATTATTTTCTAAGTATTATGTTCTTCTTACTTTTTCTTTTAGATTTTTCTTTAGAAATTAAATAATAAAAAATTTTTGAAGAGAGGAATACAATTATTAAAAATGAAAGAGTGAGAAAATTATTAGAAACTAAAAAATTAATAAATGAAAAGAGTCTTCATTTGGGGAAAAAAGGATGCTTTTGGCATTAAATGGGGTATAATTTCAAAAGGAGTTTCAATAAGATCTGGATCTTATAGGGGTGCTAATAGTCCGACTTTTAATTATTAATGCAGTATATGTTCTACCTCTATATCACTTGCACTAAAAACAATTAAGTATAAATAATAATTTTTGTAACTGCTCTCTATAAAGTTATAACTCATTTATAGTAATAGAATTTATTGATCCAAACATTTTAACTATGGGGAGGTTTTACTCTACTTCCAATTAATTTCTACCACTAGTATAAAGTATAATAAATACAAAAAGAAGGCCAAATTAACGTAAATTTATACACATAAAAAACTACAATTGTTGTGATCAGATTTTTCAAAATTAGGAATATTTATATAAAGTAATAAATTATTAATTTATCAATTAATTAATATTCATGAAATAATTTATCAATTAATTAATATTCATTAAATTAATAAAATTTTCTGAGTTACAAGGCTATTGATCTTTTGAGGTTTTATTGTACCATTACAGTTTTTATATTTCATAACCCATTAGAATATCATGTGTTAGATTGTATGACAGATTTTTTGACATTTTTACGGATTCTTGGGACTTTAGATAGATTTTTTAAGATTTAGATTTTTTATCTTTTCCTTTCATAAATTTATTTAATGTTCTCAAAACCACTGCACATTTCTTCTTATAAATGATGCTAGAGGATCTCATTCCATCATTCACACAAGAACTCATTTTTCGCTTTGTAAAACTTTATATGTAGTCCCCCCTCAAAATAATATTCCGTAAAATTCATTGTAGAAAGAGGAGGAGAAGATGATGAGGAATATGAAGTTATGAAAAAAAATATTTTTGGTCCCCTCAAAATAATATTCCGTAAAAATTATTGTAGAAAGAGGACCAGAAACCGTCGGATGGTAAGTACAAGTAGTGATATTTTTGGTCCCCATCTAAACCTTAAAAACTAAAATAAAACAAAACCCTGCAAACATTTGGGTGATATGAAATCTTCCCCTACCCGCATGAAGATAGAATCTAGAGACATCAGTGCAGTTTTACTTACAATAATGGAAAACAAATAATAATTTTGTTATTTATGAAATTCATCATTTAATAAATTAGTAATACATAACATGAGACTTAAATTGAAATTTAAATATTGAGATTTTTTTTATTATTAGATTATGTAACATCTATATTCATAAACTTGAATTCTGATAGAAAAAAATCCACAAAATGAAGAGATAAAAATAAAGAGATAATTTTAGTCCATAGAATTACAAACATTTTGTCTCATAATTACATATTTTTTTCATATTTTAATGGCAAATTGGAAAAAAAACCTCAAATAATTATTTTATCTCATAATTATATACTATTTGCCAAATCACACAACAGATTCTTCAGGATTTATATTTTTTCTTTTTCATATTTTGATTAAAAAACTCAAATAATATTTTTGTCTGATAATTACAATATTATCTGTCAAATTATACAACAGATTATTCAGGATTTAGATTCTTTTTCTTTTTCATATTTTAATAAAAAATAAATAACCTTTTAATCTCATAATAACAATACTATTTACCAAATTATACAACAAATTCTTTGGGATTTTGATTTTTTCCCATATTTCCATTAAAAAATTCTCAAATAATCTTTTACCTTAACATTACAATATTATTTGTCAAATTATACAACGGATTCTTTGTGATTTAGATTTTTTTTTCTTTTTCTTATTTTAATAAAAAAAACTCAAATAATCTTTTTATCTCATAATTGCCATGCTATCTGTGGGATTATACAATGGATTTTAAGGATTTAGACTTTTTTGCTTTTTTTATTTAACAAAGAGAAAACCTCAAATAACCTTTTTATCTTATAATTACAATACCATCCGCCGGATTATAAAATTGATTCTTTCTGATTTAGAATTTTCTTTTTCATATTTTGATTAAAAAAAATCTCAAATAATCTTTTTGTTCCACAATTATACTATATGCTTTATTATACAGTAGATTTTTTGAGATTTAGATTTTTTTTCCATTAGTTTACTTAATATCCTCAAAATCCACTACATTTCTTCTTATAAATAATGCTAGACTCTCTATCCATCATTCACGTTTGAGACCAAAACTGATTTTCCAACTTCCTAAAACTTCATCAATATTCCCCTTCAAAATATTATCTCATATAAAAATCATGGTAAAATAAGACGAAGTTCCTATTTTAAGCAACTAACATTTCTTGTTCTATTTGGATCATGTGAAATCTTCTCCTACTCATGAGAGTTGTGTCTATTAGACCTGAACTGAAAGCCTTATATATTTAAAGATATCAGTGTTGTTTTAATTATAATAATGGAAAGTAAGTAATATTGCAACTTATGAAATTTATGATTTAGATAAGTGTTACATAACTTGGGATTAAATTAGGACTCAAATATTGAGATAACCAATGCTATCGTATTATGCAACGTCTATTATATTAAGGGGTTCAGTGCGTCGTGGACGTTAACACACTGTGGAAACGGCGATGCAAGCTTAATTCATACGTGATGAAAACGTGAGGAACTTAATGCTCCAAAAACGACATCGGAAAACCGGAGATGGGCTGCGTTTTGGGTTGTTATGTTTTAAGTGGAACCATGTGCTGCTCACGTGTGGCTTAAGGGATGAATAAATCGTTAAAACCGTTAGACCACGTGTCCTTCATCTGTACATTCTGGAAATTAAGTTGTTCCCGATTCAGTTTACATAGCTGGCTCTTGAGCTAACTTCAGGCACGTGTGGATTGAATTACAGAGGGATATAAGAGAGAGAGAGAGAGAGACTAATCTTGCTCTCTGTATGTTGTATTACTCATGCTCTGTAATGTTCTTTATTGAATCATCAATAAAACTATCTGATGGCTTCACCGGTGGATGCAAGTCTTGTAAAAGGCTGAACACGTAATCGATTTGTTCTTGTGTGTGATTGCTTTGGTTTTGTTCCTAATTCTTTGTTTCTGTTTCAGAGAGTATTAGTTAGGGTTCTTAATGTTCATTGATTAATTCTTTGCTCTCTGTATCTTGATTGATCTTTAAAACATTCAGGTCTAGAGGTGGACAATGGGCCATGTCTAGCACGGTCCATTTACCGAGGTCCATCCATGCCGTGGGCCGGCGTGGACACGACCCACTAATTTCATAGGCCGTGCTTTGTCGGGCACGGCAAAAAAAATTGAGGCCTAAACTTTAAATTTTTGTTCTTTTTATTAAATATTCTGCTTGTCACGTCAGACACCAACCACTTTAAATCACGTCAGATACCAATCACTTTTTTATTATTTTATTTAAAATTCTAAAAGAAATTTAAATTACAAAATTTAAAGCAACGCTTCAGGAGTAATAAAAAATAAAAAATTCTAAAGTCTCATCAACTTTTTCTATTATTTTATACATCTTTCCCAAACCGATTTTCCAACACACATTCTCAACTCATTTTCTTTTATTCTTGAATTCATCTTTTGCTATTACAAAACATATGGCTCATTTTGGAAATTATGAACCTTATTCAAATTTCAATTTTGTTCAAGTGGGGCAAGATGTAAAAATGATAGGGGATCAAAATAATTAGTATTTAAATCAATCTCAAGTCCAAAGTGCCCAAAGTGCATGTGCATCTATTTCTACTAGTGTCGGTACTTCTTCAAAGTCTAGCAAAAGAGCAAAAACTTCAAATGTTTGGAAATATTTTACAATTATGGAAGGAGTAAGTTCCAAGGGTAAAAAAGAAGAAATGGCGTTTTTTTGTATTTTGTCATAGTTCTTTGTCTTACAAGTCTAATGGTAGCACCAGACATCTCAACCGTTGATGGTTGTCGAAGCCAGAAAAAATAAACACCTATTCTGAATAAATTGTATATAGTGATTGAGTAGGGTCGTGTCCACAGAGATCGGTAATTATTTAAATTCTTTTAAAATGTAAAATGCAACATGGGGGAATTGTTGACAATAATAAAAATCAAATTAAAATAACTAGAATGCAAATTAAAATTGTAATTCAAATTGGAAAAAGCTCTGGTTGAAGGAATTAATTCAGCTTGATTCGACTATTGATCATTGATTCAAATATAAATCATTACTACTTATGAACAGACCGGTTATAGCTATTGAGACCCTCTAATAGCCAATCTCTTCTTAAGTAGTCCGTAACCAAGGTACGACCATTGGTTATTTCTTTAATTAATAGACAACCCTAGATACGATTATATGATTTAATCAATTGACAGCCTGAAAAGCCGGAGAAACCCAAATCTTAATCAACAAACGCATACGATGGTTCATTTAAATTAGATTGTTCATTCTCATAATACAATGCACTGCTATGCTATTTGTCACGAACATTAAAATTTTCATACGATGAATCTTTTAATTGACAATAGATTAAGTTGATAATTAAATAGTGGCCAATTATCTAATTAACAAACATAATCATGACAATAATTTAGAGAATAAACAAATATCTAAAAAGTAATAAAAAAATTAAAGCATAAGAAAGATCTTACAGTGATGATGAATCAAAGCTTTATTAACCTTCAACTAGAATAATAGGTTTAGTTCTTTATAGAGAGAAAAAAGAAAAAAAATTGGATTTAGGGTTTCTTTCCAATTCATTCTCCTCCCCTTGCCTCCTTCAGAGTTCTTTTTAAAATAAAATACTAATAACTAAAATATTATCTAAATATTAAATTCGGAATTACAAAAATAACCAAAAAGACAAAACACGTCAAAATAAAAACTGAATGTCCGTATTTGACAGCATGCGCCCACGCCTTATCAACAAAGTTCTTTTGAAGCTCATAATTCTATAGGAAAACAATCACCCTCAAACATCATCTTGTAGCTCAATTTTAACACCAATCAATAGAATTGCACCTACAAAAATAAAACATAAGTAAATCACTATTATTAAGTGCAAAACATCGATATTAAAAAAAGTAAACAATGCAAAATTAGTGCATAAATTGCACTCTAACAAATTCCCCCACACCAAGATAATGCTTGTCCTCAAGCATATAACTCAAGACTAATCCCAAATCTCTACTCAATTCTCATCTCAACTCATCCAAAAGCAATCTTAAGCAAGCATACCTCAAGAATTTAAGTCAATCAACATTCGAGAGACAAGGATTTTAAAGCATAGGATCTCATAAGTTAGTATAAAAACATTCAACCACTAAGAAAATCCATTCAAAATTCAAGTGCAACAAGATTTAATAGTCCTCTCATTGACTTCACTCCATGCACTCAAAGTGTTTAGGGTATCATTTATGCACTCAAATCAAATCAAAGAATGCTATTACCATAAGCTTGCTCATATATCACATCTCATTCCACAAAACATGAATTAAATGCAAAAATCTAAGGGTCTTAGAAAGGTTGTAACGGGGTTAAATGGGTTAAATGAAAAAGAAAGGTCTATGAAAGAAAAAGAGATCAAAATGAGAAGAATGAACTCATTGAATGAACCTTATGATATCAAAACGCTTATTTCTATTCAAGTCGCTAATAATGTAAACACCCTTTTTTTTCTTTTTCTTTTTTTTATTTTTTTTGATGAATCAAACAAAAGAAATGAACCCTGCACCATTTAATTCAAGCATAAGGCTTGTTGATCTCAAAGCCATTAAAGTTTAATTACAGTAATCCAAAATAAAAATACAAATATATTATAAAATGATAACTTAAAGATAACTATCCTACTCATGTTTGAATGATTTATCATCATAAAATAATAACTTAAAGATAACTATCATAATTTTTTTAAGTTGTCATTTTATGCTATATTTTTACTTTTATTTCAGACGACTACAATTATACTTTATTTTGGATGACTAAAATTAAATCATATCTTTGGATGATTTTAGCTTTTTTTTTGTTCATTTTAATTTTTAGTTGATTACATTGTTAGATATTTATATTAGAATACATTGACAGTTGATAAGGGCCCATTCGGTATTGTTTCTGAATTTGTATTTTCTAAGAATAAAAATGAAAATGAAAATGGTGTTTTGCAGTTGCTGTATTTCGAGTTTAAGTATGCATATGGTATCATTTTCTGTATCCTATATTTTAAAACTGAAAACAGTAATATGCGTTCGGTAAACACAGTTGAAAATGATAAAAACAGAGAATATGTGTTCCATATTACTTTTTTCAAAAATAATTTTTACTCAGCATTTACATCATATTTATAGTTATCAAATATTTATTTAGCTAATACATACACAAATACAACATAATAATTGAAATTGCTTTGTTAACTTTGAGTAAAAATTTCAGATATAAACATACAATTTTCAGTACATGCTATTAATCCCCCACTCAAATTTCAGTAATGTAATAACCCCCAATATGATTAATCTACAATAATCTAGTTTCAGTACATGCTATTAATCTACAATATCATCCTATTAAAAACAATTAAAATCACTCAAATAATTTCTCAAAAATTTCAGCTCATAAACAAAATAAATACCGGCAAGTGACAGATCTGGGAGAGCAAAGACGGAGCAGCAGCGGTTACGGCAGAGACAGAGCAGCGGCAGTGGCTGAGGAGACAGAGCAGCTGCAGTGGCTGAGGAGACAGAGCAGCTGCAGTGGCTGAGGAGACGGAGCAGCGGTAGTGGCTGAGGAGACGGAGCAGTGGCAGTGGCTAGCACACCAAGAGCGACCAAGAGAGAGTGGATCGGGAAAGAAAGATGTTGGATGAAGATAAGGGGAGGGAGAGAGTGCAGATTTGCTGCAACTGGATCGAGAAAAGTGAGGGGAAAGAGAGAGATGCAGTGAAGAGAAAAGGAGGAGGAGGGTCACGATTTTCTTTTGTTTTTTAATTCATTTCTAGGTTTAGTTTGTGATATTTGAAGAACATGTTTAAGTTGTTTTCGGTTAGTAGTTATAATAATGAATCCGGATTTGTGTTTTATAATCTGTTTTTTGAAATTAATTGGTCGAACATGTATTATATGTGTATTATGAAAATGAAAATGAAAATGCTGCGTGGAAAAGGGTACCGAACGAGCCCTAAACTCGTTGGGATGTCATTGAATGTGCAAATTTTAGTCGATAATATCTTTTAACTAAGAGTGCATTAAATCTATAATCATTCAACTGAGTAAAGCTTTGGTATCCCTTTGCTGTCTTATGGGATTTTAAAGCTCACGACTGTATGAACGAAGCTTGTGAATTACAGATTATTTGGACTGTATTTCTAGGTCGTTCTTAATAGGCTTGAATGGACGCTCTTTAATTTTATATTGTATTGTTGTCAATATTAAATTACAATTAAAAATGTGTGATTTTTAATTACTGATCAAAATTCAAGTTTTAAGAAGTTAAATTAAAAAATAGTGTAATTTTGTACTTTCTCTTTTAATTGACGACAATCTATATATGATATTACATTATGAGGTCTACTAGAAATCTAAAGACATATATTTAGCCCAAAAATTTACACAAGCTAATTTAAAAAGTTACTTCCATTACTATTTGGTGAAATATAAACTAATTTAAAAAGTTACTTCCATTACTATTTGGTGAAATATCTACTCTAACCATACTTTTTTCTATCTAATTTTTATGTTGAATATTATTGGAAAATATCTCATCAATGTTTACATATCAATATTATTGTTTATGTACATGTGAGTGACTATAGTCTACAACAAACTCGAAATTTCTAATCACAATTTTTAAACCTTTTAGTATCATGAAGTTCCAAGAAACAGAAACAGGTCTCAAAGTCCAGAACTGAAGTTAAAGACAGAACTTGTTAAATAGAGATGCAAAGGTAACATGGGTCTATCTAGCACTAAAGCTGAAGACAACGGCAACTAATATAGGGTTTGGGAAGCACTTTTGATAGAAACAAGTTAAGAGGGGAGTTTCTAAACTTTTATAATCTCTTATAGAAAGTTGTCTTTCTAAAATATTTAGTGAGTAATAAAAATCAACGAGAGTGTTTGTTCCTTAGATGCAAGTCAACGAAGCCGACCAACATAAATCTCCTATTTTCATCTCTCTTCATTATTTTTTGTTCTTCTGAGTAATCTTTATATAGGTTTCTTGTGTTTCTTCACTGTGCCACATATGAGTCGAGATAGAACTATTCTTTAACAGAAAGACTAAGCAATTTCTTGCTATTTATTTGCTCATGATCCTAACACATGACTACAGTCACTTCTGGTTGAACTTGAAATTGAACTTGAAGTTAAACCAGTGCCATGGTGTGATAATGAAATTGCATGCAATACATCATAGAGAAAATCAACAGTGTAGAATTTGATCTTAAGTATGTACCAAGCAAGTAGCAGACATCATGACAATGGCATGAACTACAGTTTTGACCTTTGAGTACTTGAGAAACAAACTCAGTAGCCTTAATTAGCTTGAAGCGGCAATCTCACCAATAAGAATGAATCAAGCAATGTCTTTCGAGAAATACTGAGCCGTAGAACTGAGCTCCAACAATCAAATAGGTCTTTCTTATGATTGGCATCAGGCTTCACCAGGATGTTGTGCTTTGGAAGCTCCCAGTATACAGTTGCATACGATTATGACATGATGAGGCATGCCAAAGCCAAAAAGGAGAAGCACATTTAATTTTTTAGAGCCATATTGATCATATATTGGTCTTTAATTTATTTCTTTCTATTTATATTCGTAATTAAGAGAGTTAGTGAGAGATGAAAAGCATTTAAATATTTATAAGGGGTTTTATAGAAAATGAAGGGAAGAGATATGTATGTGAAGTAAAATTATGACAACACAATCCAGTTAAATTAATAAGTTTATATGAGATTGACTAGACATCGTGGCTTTCCATATAGTAACTAAAACCTAGTGATTCATAACCAATGTCAAGTGAAAGCAAAATGGCTTGATGTTATATTTGTGAGCATGCATGTGCATGAGGGAGGCAATATCATAATATGTTAGTTTTTTTTTACTTCATGGGCACTTAGACGATTCATTGAACAGTAAAAAAGAATACATGCGTCATACATTAGTTAAAACTGATAAAAAAGACTAATTAAATGGAAAATAATTTAAAAGTATGAAAATTTTAATGGCATAACATAATCATTCATTAGATTTTATTCCAATATATACGAAGTATCAACTTGTTTCCCAAGTTGATCATATTACTACAAAAGTTGTAAGATTGAACTAATGTTAGCCATTCAATTTGTTCAAAGGGCCGCTATTACGTTAATGTCCTTACAATATATTGGACAACACATATCACTTGTCTTCATTAATTAGTATAGGGCTTTTTTTTTTAAGCACATGAAAGCCGTATGCTTTAACAAGCACATTTTTCGCAAATTATAAACTGATATACCTCATAAACAAAAGTGGCATTAGGAACAGGTTTTGCTAAAGATGATCCTCTATGATCTATAACCATTTTGAATCATGACTTTCTAGATTTTGGTTTTCGTATTTAAGATCAGACATCATCTACGGACATTAGGCAAAATAAAACAAAAACTGCAGGAAAGTCCAACCTCAGCTTATTAAAAGTGAGGCTTCCACCTGTGGCTGGCTCTTCAAATTGAGGTGCCTGTTTCTGCGTCACATTTTCTTGCACAGCCCACAACAGCGTAGTCATTTTACCAGCTTCGAAAGGTTTGGACAGAAAAGCTAAGTCTCAGTTGACAGTGGCCTGTACAGCTTGTAGGGGCTTGATTGAAAGAGCATCCGTGTTGCTGGTATCATCATTCTTTTTTCCATTTTGAGTCTCTTCTGATTCTTAAGGGGGTTGAACTTTCTGAATGACTTCGGTCAAAAGTTTCTCAAATGGCATGTCGGGTGATTTCATTGATTTGGCTTCTGTAGCACCTCTGAAGGCGACTGACTTATCATCCCCTTAAGCCATCAACACATATTTCTGAGTATTCATTGTTACATTAGGGTCAATATTTACCTTGTCCAGGTCTAACATCATGCAGGAGTAGAAAGATGTCCTGGAAGTCTAAATGTTCAATCAACAAGTCCATATAGCCTTATTTCGTTTAATTTTTTGCAGTGAGATATAGTGATAGTGAAATGATTGAATTCGGACCAAGTGCATCATGCCATGTAATATGCATAATGATTAATTAAGCAAGAATTTACACACATTTTAAATTACTAGAAGACATTTTTTCGTTTGTATTTCAAACGTTAAAATTTGTATATCTTACCTTGAGACTGTTTCTGGTAAATCGCTGATTTAATTTTGTGTGGAACTTTTTTCTTATCTTCATCTCCTTCATCATCTTCGCCTCCTGGTTTTACAACCTCATGATTAATTTTTATTAAATATTATTTTGGTGAGGGGAATATTTATGAAGTTTTAGAAATTGGAAAAGGAATGCTTGTATCAATTGTAAATGATGCTTTAATCAACTCGCATTATTTATAAGACGAAATTTAGTGGTTTTGAAATTTTTAACTAATCTACATATAGTAAAAAGATCTAAATCACAAAGAATTGGGGATATATTATGGCATATAATATATAACCTATCATATATTATAAAAGCCTAATATTATAAAAGCCTTTAATATGTAATTTATTTTGTTAAATAATTATTTTTTATGAAATTGTCTATAAAATATTACAAAGAAATTTGTTTTGCAATCCTAATTCATTGTTATGATTTTTTTTTTTTTGAGTCTGATAATGTTTTGATCACGTATATGATAGAGTTTATTTATGATTGTTCCGGGGCCACCTCTACGAAGCCAAAGTGCCATATGCAAAGTGTCATGAGCAAGTCGTGACATATGGAAATTGAATTTAAATATGTGAAATTATCATTCGTATACCCTATAGTTTTTTGTTGTATTGTTTGACACTTCCTCCTCTTAACTCTAAAATAGAGGTTTGAGTCACCTCATAAAGAATGTTTCCTTTAACTTCTTATGTTGAGTTTCAAATTATTATTAATGCATGCAGTTGAAAGTTTAATCTCAAATTATTAGAATTACTTCAATTACATATTTAATTTGTTAAATAAAAAAAATTGAGATTTCGTATTTAGATTGATGATAAAAAAAAAAATACATATTTAGATTTATGATAAATTTAAAGATCTAGTTTGCAACAACAGAAAATTGAGATTTCGTCGAGCAGTTACTTCATTGCATCAAACACTTGATTTTGATAGCAATTATTTTCATTTAATAAAATCTCTTGTTTGAAATCAAATTCTTTAATCTCATAATAAGCTTCTTCCATAATTAATTTCACAGCAAGGAGTAAATTCATAGATGGGATCGACACATAAAGTCAATCAACTTTCTGTATCATAAGTTGCATCATTCGAGCCTAAATTTCGCTCAAGCTTCTAGTTTGCTGCAACGAGATGGAGTTTTTAAAATGTATAACTACATAAGTTTTCTCGTAATTATAGTAATAAACTCCTTGTTGCATCAAAATATAATGAAAAGAGATCAATGTTGACAATGCATGACTCCATGTCCATGGCATGCTCTGTATCATGCCCAAAAGTTGCATTATGAAATTTGAAAATTCATCTGTGTTACCTTATCGTTTCGGGTAAATCACCAATTGAATATTGTCGAGCTTTTTTCGTAACTACTTCTTCTTCTTCTTCTTCTTCTTCCTCTTGTTCTACAACTTTAATCATGAATTATATGAAACATCATTTTAAGGTGAATATTTATTAATTTTACAAATTGGAAAATGAGTTCTTATGTAAAATGTGAATGATGGATAAAGCACGCCTAACATTATTTGTAAGAAGAAATGCAATGGCTTAAAGGATATTAAGTAAATCTATAAAAAGGAAAAATATTTAAATCCCGAAGAATCCGTTGTATATTCAAATATATAGTAAAAAAATCTAAATTTCAAAGAATCTATTATATAGTATGACATATAGTAGAAAAATCTAAATCTCGAAAAATCTAGCATATAATCCTGTTTATGTCTTTTTCTTTTTTCTTTTTTGGGGATAGAAATCTTATTTATATCTAGTATATAGTAAATTATGTGATATGTAGTTGTAAGTACTTAAAACTTAAATTTATAGTATATAATATTGCATTAATATTATAATGGGTAGATTTCACTGTACCACATTATTAAATTGACATACTTCAATTTTCTCCACAAAAGTGTGAAAACTTCAATTTATCCCCTAAATATCGTAATTTTTAGCAGTTGACTAACATTGACTGATTAAAATACAAAAATGCCCTTAACCCAATAATTAACAGTTTTATGGAGTTAACAAGGATAATTTTATTTCGCCACATAAGGTCTGATATATTTTAAGTTAAATAACAAAAAAAAATTATCAAAGAAAACCCCGAAATAGTAAAAGACCTTTAAAAAGTTAAAATTAATTTTTACTTAAATTTTAATTTATAAAACAATTATAATAATAACAATTTTGTTTACAATATCACCACAATGGAGATCAAAAAAATTTTTTTTTACCCTTATCTTGAATTTAAATACTTTATGAATATAAATCATTAACCAATTAGTTGATTTTTACTATCCAAATTACCATTTTACCCTTCAAAGTATCTAAAAGGCAAATTAACCCAAAATTTTTTTTTAAATTCCATTACTAATATAATTCAATAGATTAAGAATTAGACAATATATAAAATTTAGCAAAATTCAAAAATCGAAGTCTTAACTCCTAATCCAAATCCTAAATTTTTATTGGTTTCTTTTTTATTAATATGATTTGTTATAATATATTAATATAATTTTTTCTATGTTAATTTTAACTATCAAAAGGGTAATATTACATTAGTGTATTCTCTTGATAGTCAACTCACTAGACAAGAGGTTAAAACTTTTAAGCTCATTTTCACAAACCCAAATATTTCAACAAATTTCGACAAACATTCAAACATTTCAATAAAAGTTGCTTTGCACGCAAATTAATAATATTTATTTTTTAAATTAGTTAATTTTTTAACTGCACAAGTGTAAAAAATTATTTCTTTTTTAAATGAGAAAACAAAATTCTTTTTCACTTTTTTCTTTAGTTTTTATTTTCTGAAAATTTTTCCCCTTCTTCAATTCTTTCTGTCCTTTTTTTCCATTAACTACATTTTTCTTCATCTGCTCCATGCTTCATCTTCTTTAAGCGTCATAGAGCCATGGTAGCAACTCGCGACAAAGATTTCGAAACGGGCGATGGTGTGCCAACACCCCTATTCTAAATCTTGGCCCATCTTCTCCTTTAAACAAACCCTAGCTTCTTCCCAAATTCATCAATAAACCTAAAACCAAACTAATCATTGAAATCATCAACACCCATTGCTTGGATCATTTTATGCTTGGCATGGTCGCGCACGGCCATGTGTTTGTTTGGAATGGTTGTGCTCGGCCATGAACTTGCTTAGCATGGTTGAGCGCAGCCACGGGCTTACTTAGAATGGTCGTGCGTATCCGTGGGTTTACTTGGCATGGTCACGCACCACTATAGGCTTGGTTGGAATGGTCGCGCACAGCCATGGATTTGCTTGGCATGGTCGCGCACTACTATAGGCTTGCTTGGAATGGCCACGCACGGCCATGGGCTTGCTTGGCATGGCCGCACGCCGCCATAGGTTTTGCTAGGCAATGGACATAGTTTGAATTATATATGTTGCTAATTTAAGTGGGTTTTGCTATTAGGGTTTCAAGTCGAGTATTGTGATGAAGACCATGTCTTTCTGTAAGAATGAAATGAAGATTGTGAATATTATACTTGTGGTTCGTAGAAACTAAGTTTCATTTTTAAATAGTGGATTCAAAGTGGGATTGTAGAAATTAGATTTGAAAGTGGCGTGGAGTTGTTAAGTGTGTGAAAGAGAGGGAAAAAAATAAAAAGAAATGAAGAAGAAGCTAAACAGGGAAGGGAACGAAGTAGATGAAGAAGAAAGAAGAAGAGAGGGAAAAAAAATTCCACTTTTTTATAATTTTTGAGATTTTGATTTTTTATTATGTCATAATCTTTAATTTTGGGTCAAATTTATAGTACAAATGATTACGCAGTATCATAACTAAATTCAATCGTTAGATCTAATTAATAATTGTTCTTCCTCTAAACCTAACGGATGGATAGAACTGTGGTACCGTACAACTGTGGTACCACAGTTCTATCCTTAATTTTTTTTTTTTTGAGAAAAAAAACGAATAGATAAAAAGCGTACATGTCACGTGAATCGTATTCTACGCTTATATCCTTAATTTTGATTATGATATCGTTGACTGGGTCCACGAAAGAAGCAAAAGAACAACGAATAAGATGACGAAACAAACACGAAATTGGAAAAAAAAAATAATAGAAGACAAAGAAGAAAAAAGATAAAAAGGAAAAGGAAGACAAAGAAGTGAAAAAAGGAAAAGAAGATGAAGAATAAAAGAAAAATGAATTTCAACAAAAAAATGCAGCGCAACTTTTAATTTTAATAAAGGATAAATTGTAGTGGATGGCATGGATAGTAATTTATTAGATTTCAAATGCCAAATCAATGATAACATTATTTTTTTCCAATAACTCATTTCAAAATTTATTTTAAAAGATTATAACTGTGCATTTTTAACATTTTAATTATAAATTAAAAAAGGGTTACTGCTCAAGATTCCTAAGATTAATGAATAAAAAATGATAAATATTATTTTAAGAAAAGTGATAGATACTGGATATTCTTAAATATTTATAATTTATTACTTATTTTATTGCTTTACCCCTTAGCTTGATGTTTGGGAAGAAAAATGGCTTTTAATAAAAAAGAATCATTATTAAAAAAGTAAAACCAAAATTTATAACAAATAATATTAATAAAAAAGAAACCGACAAAAATTTGGGATTAGGATTAAGGCTTTGGTTTTTGAATTTCATTAAATTTTATAAATTTCTTAATTTTTAATCCATTGAATTATATTAGTAATGGAATGTAAATAAACTTTATGGGTTAATTTGCCTTTTAGATACTTTGAAGGGTAAAATAGTAATTTCGATGATAAAAGTCAACTAATTGATTAATTATTTATATTCATAAAATATTTAAATTCAAGATAAGGGTAAAAAAATAATTTTATTTATTTTCATTGTGGTGATATTATAAACAAAATTTGTTATTATTATAACTTTTTTTATAAATTAAAATATAAGTAAAAATTAATTTAACTTTTTAAAGGTCTTTTACTATTTGGGGTTTTCGTTGATAAATTTATTTTTGTCATCTAACTTAAAATACATCAGACCTCAAGGGGCAAAATAAAATTATCATTGTTAACTTCACAAAACTGTTAGTTATTGGTTAAGGGTATTCTCGTATTTTAATTGGTCAATGTTAGTCAACTGTTAAATATATCAGTATTTATGGGCTAAATTAAAGTTTTCACACTATTAAGGGTAAATTAAAAAATTAAAATATGCCAATTTAATAAGAGGTACAGTGAAATTTATCCTATTATAATCATCATATAAAAAAAATTATAATTATATGAAATAGGGTTCTGTCTTGGTTGGAATGTTTACCTTACATTTCATCAACTAGTTAAAGTGATTAAAAATATAACTATCATATAAAAAGGTTGTAATGGGAATTTGTACTAAAATGTAATATATACCAATTTGGAGAATGCTACCTTGCAGATGTTGTAAGGTACAGTCGTCACACTTACACAATAAAATGGAAAGTGAGCCCAAGTGAGAGTGCTGTATCTTACATAGTATATGTAAGGTAGCCACCCTGCTTGTTTACGATATTTGTTTGAGCAATTATGTTGAGTTGACCTATCAATTCATTTAAGATTATGTCATAAATTGAGAAACTTTAAAAATAATTGAAAGTGTAAATATAAAGATAGGAAATATTGATCTAAAAATGAGCACTGATGTTCACCTACTCACCATATGATTAATATTTGAACTTGTGACAAAATTCTGTGGTTTGTTTTGAATAATACTAAAACTAAAAAATTCACCAAATAGCACCACGTCATATTATCACTCACCGTAAATTAAGTAAGGAAATTTACCCATTCGATCATTTTCTGACTTTTAATATAAAAAAAGACCACAATCCAATTTTTCTTATAATAGCAAATATTTATAAGGTTCTCAAACCAAAATACCCCCAAAAACTAAACAACCAAGACGTTTTTCAAAACTAAATAAACAAAATATTATGCCCAATATCGGCTAAAAACATCTCCTGTCGCCCCAACTACACCCACAAAGTTCCTTCACTTTCAGCATTTCTTGAATTATGGTGATTTCCTTTACTTTCAGCGGTGATTTTGTGTGATAAACTTACTACTTGCTTGGCAATTATATAAATTCAATCTGACGATCATGATTACATGGACTCAAAATACAAGATATGCACAGGATTATGAGGTCTCCTTCTCCTTCATCTTAATCGTTTGTTTGATCAAACACAATAAACGAGAAGGAGCAAAGGAGGAAGTCGAAGGAAAAGATTCGATTATTTCTAATTTCGATCCACATGTGGGAGCGGGCATCGTAAGTGTCTGTGGTAGTGAGGCGGGGGCTATAGTTCTCTGCGACTACGTATGGAGCAGCAGTCAAGGCTTGATTGAGATCGGAGTTCCTGGAGTGGGAGCATTTTCTAAGGAATTTGTTAATAGAAATATAGAGGATATGAACTCATGAAACAACCCAATCAATTAATAGTTCCAATCACAGAGATCAAGGTTATCCCATTAATTGCTTTAAATCTCATACCATTTGTGAGATTATTATATTGAGAAAAAGTTTTTATTTGTCTTTGCATCTACCTGCAACTACCATTTCTTAAGAGTTCTAAAGAATCTCGTCTAATTAAATTGTGCCATTGTTTGATTTTGTTGACGTGACAGAGTGAAGATGAGATTAATTTTGATTATAATGAAGAAACCAATGAAGAGTGAAGGCAAAGAAGAAGCATAAATTGAACTAATATATTAATATATATATATATAAACCAAATTGAATTGAATTAAAGTGAAAATAAATTATATATAATTATACCCACTCGTTGGAAAGGAGATCGACAGACACATGCGAGCATTTGGTTTGCGAGATAGCTGCAACTACAGCAGTGTCGGCATCAATCATTAGCATGGCGGTACACGGTGGAACTAGGCGAGGTACAATCAACGGTTGCTGATCACATTTGAAACTTTCTAGCAAACCGACGGTGATGATGAGATTGATTCCGATTATAATGAAGAAACCGATAAAGAGCGAAGGAGAAGAAGACCCCATAATCCTGTGCATATATTGTATTTTGAGTCTACGTAATTGTGACCGTCAGATCGGATTTATATGATCGCATGGCTGGTGTTAGTTGACACTACGTCGGAGCTAATCCAACGTAGTCGAACCCTTATAAAATGTCATTCTGACAAGCCATGTCCCGATAATTGATGTTCTTAATTTGGTAATATGAAGATTAAGAAGAAAGAGAGATGAACAAAAAGTGGAGAAAAAGGACACGAAAGAGATAAGTAATAGAGAAGGAGAAGAAAAAATGAAAAATGAAAAAATAAAATAAAAAAGAGATAGAATCAAAGAGAAATTTCATTAAAATTAATTTAAACTTAAAGTAACAAAATTGGGCGTGCTGTGCCGCGAGTCAATTTTATTAGGTGAGACGAGTGGTGCAAGATATTAATTCAATTGCGGGAACGCAAAATATTTCCCATGAACCTCAATAAGCTTCAGCTTAGGCTATTCAACCACAAAAATGGTGAAAAATGGAGAAAAACAAAAGTTTAGTCTTATTGCATATACTTTCACGCTAGACTTATTTGAACCCTCATATTACAAATTATTAATAATCAATTATACAAGGATATTGATCAAGTCGACCGTCCATTAAAGATTACAATTGTTAATTAAATGTTAAACACAGGAATCAACAAGAAATGAAGCTTCCAAGATCCATCATTCTCCATTCTTTAAACCAATTACCATTTCCATTGTATTAAACTTCATACAACCTCTGTCACTAACTATGGAGTCAAGGGAATCAGAAAAGCTGGGATGCCACACAATGACCGTTCTCACCATCCTTGGCACTGGCTGCAACATGAACCATTCCCCACAGCTGAAAAGGATTTATGGGTGCCAGAATTAAAGCCCACCAAATGAAGAGAAATCAAATAAGTTTCAGAGAATCCAAGGTGAGCAACATATGGAACTAATAATTCAAATCATGCAAAATTAGTGTATAAATGAATGCAATACAAAAGATCAGCAGAAGAAACCAATGAATGCACAGATGATAATTGAAGTCCATGTAATAGAAATAAGCATATGCAATAGAAATAAGCATAAGCAGAGAATAATTTCTATCAAAAATAAATAACCAAAAGGAGTCACTACAGATACAACCAACTCAGAGCAAGGGAAAACAAATATCAACCAAGCTAAAAACAACAATTCTTGGGTCTCAGACATCCAAGGAAGAATTGAAGCAGCACAAACTCTCAAGCCTGGCGTAGGCGAAAGCTCTTAGGCGGCCACTGCGAATGTTTTGAGAAACAAGCCTTAGAATCAGTCATCATCAACAATACTCTTGAAAGACAATAATTGCCAATCATCCTTAGGACCACATACACATAAAAAGTAGCAAATTAAAAATCAGAATTGCAATACTTAAAAATAATAAATGCAAATAATAGACTTATGTCCTCTGTTTTGTATAGAATCAAGGTTTCAGACATCCAAGGAAGGAATGAAGCAGCATAAGCTCTCAAGCCCGGCAAAGGCAAAAACTCTTAGGCGGCCACTGCGAATGTTTTGAGAAACAAGCCTTCGGAATTATCATCAGAAACCTCAACACAAGTTCTTACATTGTGATTCTAACTCCACCCATTACAAACCCCAAAAGTTCAAAAGCAAGTTTTGAATTTTCAGTGATGTGTCACAAAGGCCTTTTAAAAATAATTGAATTTTAAAAATCGCAAAATTAATGATATTTAAAAAAAAGAAAGCGAGAAAGCAAATCGATAACTGAGACACCGAACATTTTATCATAATTTGCAACAATTAGTATCCTGTCAATCTACAAACATCACAAAATCATTCAACAAAATCAACGGAAAGTCAAAAGAAATAACATCTAAAGCTAACAAAAAATACTTAAAAAGGTCTCAGACATCCAAGGAAGGATAAAAGCAGCATAAGCTCTCAAGCCCGGCGAAGGCGAAAGCTCTTAGGCGGCCACTGCGAATGTTTTTGAGAAACAAGCCTTTGAATTTGTCATCATCAACCCCAATTCAAAACTAAGAACCCATAATTAATATCGATTATAAATTTTTGAAAAAAAATCCAAATTTCCCACCCGCAAATGATCAGCAAGCAACCCGAAACGAGACTGCTGACAAAGTGAATGGATGGATAAAAAATTAAATTTTAGGGACCTGTTCATCCCTAAAGCACTCTTAATCTCTGCTAAAGGGGCAGACGTATAGTCCCCCAAAGAGAAAAAAAAAAATCCCAACTCATCAAACCATAAATTATTTTCACGGGCATAACAAAACTTTCAATTATTTTTACTCATATGATAAAATGCATACTTGATACCCTAATTCTAAATACAGTGAGCAATCAAACAAGAAACTGAGAGCAGAAAGCCAATGGGCTAATTCTTATATTAGGAAATGCGAAGAGCTTCAAGTAGCCAAATCAGAGAGAAGATTGTTTTATACAGTGAGGGGATGGGGGTTAGGGTTTTGAGGGTGAATAGATTAGGGTTTTGGAAGATGGACGGTGAGGATTTTTTGGATGGAACAATCTAGATGGTTTCGAATTTGATCTGGGGTGTTAATTGGGCTTTTGCGAATAGCCCAAGTTTGTATAGCGAAAAATTTGGGCCAATAGGAAACAAGTCTGTTTAATGGCCGTAACAATTGGAAATAGAGAAAATAGAGGGTAAAACAGATAATTAAGCTGAAATGTAATGATGACGTAGCATTAAAAATTGATGACCAAACAAATGCACTATAAAGATTGAAACTTGGCTCTGGTAGCATTTATAAAAGCTAGGCCTGAACGACTAAATAAATTCTATGGGCTTTGGGCACACCTACCCATAACGTATCGCGAGTTTGTTCGTAATTTTGTAATCTATAACGCTTTATTAAGTTCAAACAATCCAAAAATTTATAAAACAATAACATTGTATATCGCTAGTGAGAGAGTCCTTTTTCTTATATTAGTTTATAAATCTTGAATTTTCCTATATACATTTTGAGTTGCAAAAATCTAGGAATAAAATCTACTTGACTATCAAAACTATATTGTTACATCATCACTGCTTTAATAACAAGAGCGGAGCCACTTGTGGGCTGGGATGGGTTGTAGCCCGTCCAAAATTTTGAAAAATTTATAAAAATTTTATTGTGCAAAATTTAAAAAATTGTCATTACTTTATACTTTTATTTATAATTTTATCATTCTATTAATTTACAACTTTGCTATTAATATAAATAAATAAATAAAGTGAGGGTTTACTTTATTCTTTCATAACATGCTCTCTTTGTTTCTTGGGTTCTTGGTGCTAACTTGCTCTCAACTTCTTCTTCAGTTATTCATCTTCTGTTGGTAAGAATACATAATAAATTTATTTTTTATTTAATCATTTACAATATATTTATTAATTGTAAGGCAATTAAGACTTTAGTTAGTTCTTGTTCTAATTTTACTGCGTAACATTAAATTATTGTTAGGTCAAATAATTGAATTTTAGCAATCAAATTTTTAAATTAATTATTGATAGATCATAAATTAGAAATAGTTATTTCCATGAAAGAAAAGAAGAAATCCGGGAGTTAAACCAAATGGCTTGGTTTAGTGGGTTATCAAGACACCACTTCAAAATAAGACGAAGAAGAAGTTTATATCAAATTGTATGGTTATCTACAATAAAAGAGAATTATAAGCATTATCGATTCAAATTCGATAATAGATAAATTAAATTTTCAAAAGTATCGTATAACACAACTTAAATAATTTTTAATTGTAATTGAATTACTTTTGGGGTTTGATTTATTTACTTATATATTAATGAATTTTTCATTAAAGTTTTATACTCTTAATTGCGCTAATATTTGGACTCAGGAAAAAATTTAACCCACCCAAATTATTTTTTTTCTGATTTCGCCCCTGTTCAATAGTCATTTTAATAGTCATTCAAGAGAGGAGTGATTTATGCTCAAACGCCATGCCTAGTGTGAGCAAACGACAAACTAGACCATTCAACCGACCTCATATTAATAAATAATATCGATAGATGCTACTTCGTTCAATCGATTCGATCTATTGAGATGATGCTAGATGTTGTTGGCCTACACAAGCATTCATTTGGGATTTGGTGCTAAAGAAAAAATAAATTAAAAACGTGGGATACAAAAACGGTCAAAAAAGAATAAAGATAAAAAAAAAAAAAATTGCAGATCTATAAAGCACGTTCAACACACTGGGCCAAATCCTTTCCTTTATCAAGAGGTAAAACGAATTAAAAGCGGCACGCGTACTATAATTTATTTCCCAAAATGCCCATGGAACCTATATTTTAACTTCCCCAAATTAGATTGCTGCTTTGATCATTTTGGTCATTTCTCAGTTCAGCTAACCCGCTAACAGATGATTTGTCTGTAAAAGAATATTTTAGAAGCCGATGCCACCTTAACCTTAGCAAACATTCTTTAATCTCCCCCACACTCCAGTCATTTCAGTCTCTACGAACGAGATAATAACAGTTGAATCCCCGTATTGTATATTTTTAAATAGAAACACAGTTTGTCTATCTTTGATCAAACAGGTACCAATCTCTTTTTAAATACTAAATTACTATTGTATATCAAATTTTGATCATCATAGTATAAGAGTTATGTAACTTTTATTGAAGGAAAAAATTAATCTAATTTGTTTTGCTTTATGTGATTTTTTCCTATTTTTAAAATTCGATCTCGTAATAGAGTATGAATTATTAATTGATAGAGAGAGATTAGTAAAAGATTTTGTGATTTTCATCTTAAAATGTATAATTATTTTTAATTAAAGAAATATACTTAAATTAAAAATAAAACAAACCTTCAACTAATGAATCTCAACTGAATTGAGTTCATGATACAAGATATTATAGATATATTATTTAGCACCTATATCTTTTTAATGAGAACTCAGTTTAAATAAAAATATTCAAAATTTCACTATCAAGGTATAGAAAAGTGTACACTTCGTTCTTGTATACAATCTATTTGACAAATAGATAAGTCAATCTATGATTCAATAATTAAAATGTATTCCACATATGAGTCACGATGTATACTTATACTCTATTTATATTATGTATCGATATACTATATACTGTAGACATTTTATACAAAAAGTCTATGAGTGATCATCATAACAAAACAATGTATTAACATTAAGCTATAATGCGGCGATTATTAGAACTTATTTAAAATCTATATAGGTAATTACTTTATCTTTTTCCTAACATTAATAATGAGTAATAATGTTTGAAGTAACCATTAAAAAGGATGCTTTGAGCCATTGGAAGATGAATTGGTATCAGCCTACTGGGTACTTTTTTAATAATAATAGATCAATTACATCTTTATTTAGAATAATATAAAATATCGAGGAACCAGATGTTATTAGCCGCTCTATAAGCATTAGAAAAAGGTGGCGGATTAAAGTTGGAGAAAAAGCAAAACCGAAAACCCACAAAATCATCATTCCTTACAGCTCATTTGAACCAAAGAGCGCCTCTCTTTCTTCTCTCTCTAGAAATGGACTCAAAAGCTACAAGTTTCAAGCATTCTTCACTTTACTTGCTTTATTTACTCATAGCAGTAGAAGTAAAACCGTTTCTTGATGGCTAAGCCCCAGCGTGTGTATCAAGTATGGAAGGGACGCAATGTATTGATTCTTAATCCTGCACTTTTCTGTTTCTTGTATGTGCTAGTTTTTGATACTCTTAATGGCTTCTTTTGCATTTGGGCTAGCTCAGTTTATGCTATAAGCTGGTGGGTTCTTGTTAGTTTATTGGAAAATCATCTGGGTTTGATTTGGTTTGCTGTTTTCTGCTATAGTTTATATAGTTACTAGTTGTTGATTTGTTTAATTATTATAGGAACAAGTTTGATGTGCCTTTGATGGAATTGCTTTAGTTATTTTAGAATTTGTGGGGTTTTGCCAACATATATAATGAAGTTGGATCATGGATTCATGGTTGCTAAAATGGGATTTTTGGTTTCGGAATTTTTTAGTCAAGTGTGAGAGCTTAACAAATTTACAACTTGATTACGCATGTACTTCGTAAAACATGTTTTGTGAATGTTATGTGCTAGCTTTTATGTTGTTAATGTATTAAACTTTATAATTAGTTTTGTAAACTTATTGTCTAATTTTTGTAAATTTTGGCTCAGGGACATACTTCTATTTCACGGCTATAAGTAAGAGAATATAGAAAACCAACACGAATAAAAGTACCATGGATGTGCATTTGGCATCCAATCATTTCAGTGGCATTTGGGTGAAGACAAGAAAATACACTTGCATATAGAGATGAATTTGTGTATATGTGTGTATATTGTGAGTTCTATGTATCATAGAGCTTTCAGCCAACATTTTTTGTAAAAATTATATCTGTGCAATTTTGCATGCATTATGCTGAAGCATAGAAGACAATTTGTACTGTCTGTTCATTTATACTGTCTGTTCATCTGTCTTATCTTGTTGCTCATCTTACAGGGGGTTAATTTTCTCCCCCTCTATCAATCTGTCAATATTTATCTTTATTGCTGCCACCCTTTACTTGACTAAATATCTTCTTTGGCTTCTATGCAGAAATTCATGTTTAATGGGAGGCTCATATTTGGTCCAGATGCTAAGTCAATAGTGGTCACCTTGCTGCTTATCCTTGTTCCAATTGTGACCTTTTGTTCAAATGTTGCAAGAAACCTCCTTCACGAAGTTTCAACGTATACTACAGGTTATGCAATTATGGGGGTGGCAATTATGCTCACAGTCTATGTTAGTTCTTCTAAGCCCTCTAATGTAGCCTTTGGTATTTGTTACTCTGTGAATTCTACCTCTGTTTTGAAAGGATAGTTGTTTAAAAAATCTCTCTTGTGCTCAGATTTCTGAAAAGAGGATAAATGATGATTTGAGAAATATAACAAAATATTGCTTGATGTACCTCTCACTTTTCAAATAGGTACAGCCCTTCGGAAATGAAATTTGGACATTTCTTTTTTACTTTGTTTTTGACATACTTATTCATTTGTGTCACCATACACTTGGTTTTATGATCATTGTTTCTTACTTCTGTTTTAGTCTTCAGTGATTTCAAGCAACCAATCAACTGTTATCCCTTATGGTTAGTTGGTCATATTAGGTGTTGGTGCTGCTCTTTCTTACTTCAGCCCGAGACCCAGGAATTGTTCCCCGCAATTTACATCCACCAGAAGAAGATGTTACATATGACTCTTCAGCTTCAATTGAGACTGGTGGTGGAACTCAAACACCAAACCCACGGGTACCCCGAACAAAAGAAGTCCTTATCGATGGTGGTATAGTTGTGAAGGTGAAGTATTGTGACACTTGCAAGTTGTATCGTCCACCCCGTTGCTCACATTGCTCAGTATGTGACAATTGTGTGGAAAGATTTGATCACCATTGCCCCTGGGTGGGCCAGTGCATTGGGCAGGTATGTTCTTCAAGATTTCACACTTCTTGCAGGCGTACTCAACTTTCTTGATACAAGCTGTAGTGCACAATTGAGCTTGCTTCTATCATAAGCCCACATTCAATCTCTTATCATATATTCTGCAGTTTATGCACCATGCTTATTGTTTCATCTGAAATTGCCAAAAATATGTTTTCAGAAAATCAAGTGAGTGTTTTGGAATTGCTACATATCCACGTAATACAAGACATCTGAAAATTAAAATACAAGACAAGAAAAGTAGTTAAATGAACTCAATCAGATGTGCCAGTTAAGGATATGAATTTTTCTATTTCCTTTGTACGTCTTATTGTGAGCCTCATACTAATTCGGCCAAGTGTTTGTATAAACATGCAGCGCAACTACCGTTACTTCTTTCTGTTCGTCACTTCTTCAGCTCTTCTTTGCATTTTCATCTTCGCAATGTCAGCTTTGCACCTAAAATATCAAATTGATTATTATGGAAATGTCTGGAAGGCAATAAAAGAGTCACCTGCCTCAGTCATACTAATGGCCTATTGCTTCTTCTTCCTTTGGTTCGTTGGAGGCCTCACCTGCTTCCATTTATATCTCATATCCACAAACCAGGTCGGTTTTGCTTTTATTGCTTGCACAATATTCCTATAGTCAAGTACTTTATTTTGGTATCTAGTCATAAAGGAGTTGGATCTGCAGCTTTTGTTCTGTTTCATTTACTTCTAGATGCAGATCATGTGGCTAGCAAATTTTTTGAAGCCGTATTATAGGTATAGCCATTAAATCATACCAAAAATAAGATGAATGTGAGAACATTTCACGCTTCTATAACGTCTCTATTACTCGATTGTGAAAGGGCAAGGGTTAGCAGTTCCTTTTTATTGTACCTAAATTATGACAAATCTTTGGCACTAGGTTAAAACATTTTGAATGTCGTAATTATATTGGATGTTGCCAAAGTTGATGTATCTCGAGAATAACATGTGAGTTTGAATGAGGAAGGATAGATTCTCTTTTCATGTAAAATTTTCTAATTCTAAACCAACTTCTTTAGACCACATATGAGAACTTTCGCTACCGAAGAGAGGATGGGGTCCGCTTATACGACCGGGGTTGCTTGAACAACTTTCTTGAAGTATTCTGCACCAAGATAAAGCCTTCAAGAAACAACTTGCGGGCGTATGCACAAGAAAACGAACCAAGGCCTTGCACTCGCACTCGCACCACCCCAGAAGCGGAAACTGACAGACGAGCAAAAGTAGAAGATGACCGAGAGATTGGTGGCGATCTCCTGAAAATATCCAAGCGCCGTGATGTTGAAGAAGCTTAACACAGTTGCACAGTCAATGGAAGGAATGGAACAGTCACAAGTTGCTTCCAGTGTTGAATTTTGAACTGTATTGGCAACGTTGCAAAGCAAGAACACGATTAAAGCATGAGTTTGTTAGAGAAGTGGGGGGCCTGGAGACTTTCTCATTGATTTTTCCAAACAATCAAGAGACAGCGATAGCATTAGAATTTCAGAAGACAGTGAAACAGTATAGTGATTTTTTTTTTTTAAACTTTCGTTAGCATTTTTTAAAACTTTTACTAATGTTTATAATGTACAATTTTCAGAGTTTTTTGCCCTAGTAAGCTCTTCTGATGTATGATCTTATGGAAGTTTTGGCTTATCCTTTTGATTTGCATGGTTTGGGGAATTATAACACATGATCAATGTCCATTGTTACTAAATAAAATAAATTCATGATAGGTTGCTAGCATAATAAAGAGCAAGATAGTAATTTAACTATGTGATTTGAAGATGATGGTAATGTCTGGATACCATATTCGGCTAGGGTGTTGTGAGATAATTAGAAAGTCATTAAAATTCGACAATCTAATGTGTCTAGTTTGTAGGGTAGGATAATACTATAATTTTTTAAATTAATTTTAAAAAATTATTACCACAAGGATTAACTAGTATCAAGAATTTTTGAAATTCATCAGCTCATCATTTGCAATAATAAATAATAAAAGAATTATTTAAGTGAAATATTTAAAAAGAGTTAATTCTATCAAGTTCTTCAGGACTTATATATAATATGAAATACGTCAAAATCAGCTAATTACATACAGGCCAACATCGATTAATTAATTTTTATGATGAATTTTTACACAATCGTTGAGATACAAATATAAAATTTGATCTAGATGTAATAATATTATCAAATTGAAATGAAACTTTATAGTTAAATAATTATCTCCATCAAATAGTTTGCCAATGTTGCATTTTTTTTTATCAAAATCATTTTAGATAAATTAAATTTCCATATATCCTACGGATTTTTATTTAATTTATGTGAATAACTAAAAAATAATGAGAACTAAAATACCAACAAGGGTATAAAAGGAAAATCACAACCGATATAGTTTCGTGTTCAAAGGGTTTACTCCGTTTACTTTCTTTTCAATTCTTCACCGAATCAGAATCACTCTCTGAACTCACTCTCTGAAAATTAGGGTTTTTTTCCCCTTATTTAACAATTTTGGGCATAATCTCCGGCGATTATCAAATCGAAGATGGTAAGCCATTGTTGTGTTAGATCTATGAACAGTTTAAGTATTCAAATTCACTTTGTTTGGGGGAAAAAAATAGAAGCTGAGATTTTGCGATGATCTTTCAGGAGGGTAAAGGCAATCTGGAGGCGCAAATAGATCAGCTTTTGAATACCGAGAAGCAGATGAGATTATCCGGTGACGTGGCCGGCACCAAGAAGGCGGTGACGGAAATTTTGCAGCTTTGCTTTGAAGCTAAAGACTGGAAGACTCTCAATGAACAGATTGTTAATCTTTCCAAGAAACGTGGTCAACTTAAGCAGGTATTTATTTATATATAGTTAAATTAGTTATATGGATTAGAAATATTTTTTTTTTTGAATGGGGTAGTTTGTAGAATATGAAAGTGTAGATTTGAAGTTAAAGTAATTTGTGGTTTAGGATTTTGGGAATTGGGGAATTTAGTGTTGTGGGGATCATTGGATTTATATAAATGTGGGAGTTTGTTTATTGGGGCGAATTTTGATGTCAAGGACAATGTTGCTGAAATATTGTCATGTTCATCGATGGTGTTAAGGTTGGTCTTTGGTTTGTAAATTTTGTTTCAGTCTTAAGTTGGTTGCATGCACGGGGTTTCTGGTTCACTGAAAAGAAGTAGTTGGAATTTTGTTTTATGTGTTGAAATGTAAAAGTTCTTTGGGAAGGATTTGTTGTTAAAGTGGTTTTGATTGTGCTGAGACTTGTGTTTACTTAGATATGGATATTTATTTTTTATCTTCCGTTGATGTGATTGAATTGCAATTGTGATCCTAAATAAAAGAAGAATTATGTGATTTTTCACTATGAAGATAGATAAGGATTGTAGGCTAGATAGACAGTACTTGCTGGCTCTCTTGAAATTCTGATAACATATCTGTTTAGCAGTATACGTGTAGATGTGTACATGAGAGAGATGCTTTGATGGTGGTTTGTTACTTACACAAATTGCATTGGTTGATGTCTGTATGTATTTATATACGTACACATATGTAGATTTGTGTAGTTGTCCATGTTGATGTGTTAATTTTCTTGATCTGGCAGTAAAGTAGTATTTGTGAGGAAATGAATACTGTGTGCTGTTTGTTTTAATTGAGTCTTGGATATTATTTCTAGTTGTTACCTTGCCTTAAAATTCAAAGTGGAGGCTGTGTTTTGTGTTTGGAGGAATTTTGATTGAACTTAAATGCTTAATTATTGTTCGCTTGTGGTATTTTTGCATTCCTATTGCTTTGATTCTGAACTATAGTTATCAAATTAATGACAATATTTACAGCTTTGATTACATATATAGAATGGCTGGCATATATATGTAAAATACTTTTGGCATTCGGGTCACACATATGATGCAAGCATTTCTCTGTTCACATCTATTCGTCATATGCATATGTTTAATAACACCGTATGTATAGGGGTGGTTGGGTATACATTTGTATAGCACAAAAAGCTTTTCCTTTTTTATTTGCTTATCTAGTGGACAACTAGTCCACTCTCTATTTTTATTTTTCTCTGTTAGTATAGTTTTTAGTTTTATATATTAAAAAAAAAGTTAAAATTATCTTCGGTTGGAACTTCTATACCTTTGTTGTAGTGCTGTTTACCTCCTGTTTCTTTTCAAGTTCAAATTGGATATGCTTAAAAGTATTCATATACCTCTACTTGCTTTTGCATGGAGGACCGTTTAATCAAATTTTGTATGTATAGTTGTTAACTTCCCTGGGTAAACACTAGCAAGTCACTGTTGATATGCATGCTCTTTTGTTACTGTTTATTATTAGGAGTGTATATTTGTTTCTACAGGCTGTAACTGCAATGGTCCAGCAAGCAATGCAGTACATCGATCAGACGCCAGATCTTGATACTCGTATAGAGCTCATCAAAACACTAAATAGTGTCTCTGCGGGGAAGGTGAAAACATGCTGATAGATTTAAGCTACGTTTCTGGTCATTTACTTTTTTATTCTTGTTTTTAACAGAATATTATGTTCTGATTAACATTATTATCATGTAGATATATGTTGAAATTGAGAGGGCAAGGTTGATTAAAAAACTTGCAAAGATTAAGGAAGAACAAGGGCTTATAGCGGAAGCTGCAGATCTGATGCAAGAAGTGGCTGTAAGTATCCCCTTGTCTTTTTGGTTATAGCTTTCATATATTTTCTTCTGTGGTGGTATTCTCTGTAATACATTTTTTATTTACAGGTGGAGACATTTGGTGCTATGGCAAAAACTGAGAAAATCGCATTCATTCTTGAACAAGTATGGCTTTTTCATTTCATGTTGTTGTTACCATAAGCAGTTTTTTGTTGGCTTAAGGATCCTTTTTGGGTTATGATAAAAGATATAGTGTATTATAAATTTTGATAAATTAAACTTTTCAGGTCCGTCTGTGCCTAGACCGCCAAGATTATGTCCGTGCACAAATACTTTCAAGGAAGATTAGTCCAAGAGTTTTTGATGCTGATCCTTCGAAAGAAAAGAGAAAGCCAAAAGAAGGTGACAATGTTGTTGAAGAGGCTCCTGCTGATATACCATCATTATTGGAATTGAAAAGAATCTACTATGAACTAATGATTAGGTATCTAGTCACCTTTATTTTTATTTTATATTTTTGATTCATTGTTTGTTTGACTTTTGTGTTGTGGTATGATTAAATGTGGTTATATTCACAATGATATCATGAGTTTTTATCTGTTGGTTGACTGTGATGATCCTTTTGTGAAATATTTCTGTACTTTCTTTTGTGATGATGATCATTTTGGTCTTTGACATGTTATTATTTCTTATTACGCACCTTGTTTCCATAGATATCATATGGAGACTCTTGGCTTGTCTGTAATTTTTATTGCATGTATTTTCCTTGTTTTGAGGTTTGGGATTGGCCTGTATGTAGTTAGTTTTGGAGTTGATTTTGTCTTGGAATCTTGAACATCATTAAAGCTGAGTTGTGTTTCTTTTCTCTAATATTTATCTGAATTTTTCTCAGTTCCTGAAGTATAAAACATAGATTTGTCCAGAAATAAAATGCATAGAATATTAGTATTTTGGGCACTTAAATAATGTGTTTGACCTTCTTATGATATATGAGTATTCAGTTTTATTTACTCGGAATAGTGCGATTCAATAATTGCTTTGTTTGGAGCATTATGGTTTTCTTGGTCTCCTAAATGTTAACCAGCCAGCACAAAGTGAAGTTGGTTTCTAGCATTTGCATTTATTGACAATGATAATCTAGAGATGATCCTGCTTAGCTTTGATTCATATACAGTAATTTTGTTATGCCTTTCTTGGAGCATGCTGGTTTTGAGGGTTTTATTTTATCTAATAGACTACGAGTTCAATAATGGAATTTAAGCTCTATGATTATTTTTGTTGTTGTTGTTGTTGTTATTTAAATTTTATTTTTATTATTTTAACTCAAAATGCTAGAGGCTTGCAATGATTCAATGCCACTTTTGCAAATTCATTGAAGAAAAACTTGTAATGGTTGTTTTGTTCATATATTTTTCTGTGTTGACTAGCATCTCGTCCATTCTTTTCACAGCTTTGTTTTTTTCTTGCATTATATCATGCCATTGTTTTATTCTCGTCTCTGTAGGTATTACTCACACAACAATGATTACCTTGAAATTTGTCGGTGCTATAAAGCTATATATGAGATTCCATATATCAAGGAAGACCCTGCCCAGTGGATGCCGGTAATAATTATATTCATTTATCCCTTCTTAGTTCTGTTGAGAATTTGTGTTTAATTGTTCCCCCCCACCCTGAATATGTAGGTCCTGAGGAAAATCTGCTGGTATTTAGTTTTGGCTCCACACGATCCAATGCAGTCGAGCCTTCTAAATTCCACCTTGGAGGATAAGAATCTCTCTGAAATCCCGAACTTTAGGTAACTTTTTTATGAAGTCTCTGTTTTGTTGCTCAATGATGTATTACGTTACTGTTTTTTGATGGCTGCCTTTGTTTGATGACTATGGCCTTAGGTTGCTGTTGAAGCAGTTGGTCACAATGGAGGTCATCCAATGGACATCTCTTTGGAATACATACAAGGATGAGTTTGAAAATGAAACTAACATGCTTGGAGGCTCTTTGGGTGCCAAAGCTGCAGAGGATCTAAGACAGAGAATAATTGAACATGTAAGTTTGGCTAGACATGGCTTCATCTTTACTCTTTTCCACTCGTGGACATCTTGTATTCACTTAACACATTTTATATCTTTCAGAATATTCTCGTTGTCTCTAAGTATTACTCAAGGATTACATTGAAGAGACTGGCAGAGCTATTGTGTCTGAGTATCCAGGTTTGTTGATGATACAATGTTTTTTCTTCTGTCAATTTCTACATTTCTATGTGGGTAAAGATGGATGGGAAAATCGCTATGGATTTCTTTGTTATTTTATTTGAAATTATGTGGTTTTCGACCTCATTATCTCAAGTTCTCAATTCCATCCTTAAGAAGATTGCTGTGGCTTCTGGCATCTATTTTAGTTGCCGCCAATCTGATAATTTGGGCAATATCCTTTTTTCTGAAGTGTAATTGCATTCTGTGAATGTTAAAAACCAATTCTTTTTCACATGGCTTGAACTTCTTTTTTTCCTGACTGGCAACATTGTGGCACTCTAATTTTCATTGCTTGAATCAGATTAGTGTTCCTTATATTTCCATTGCAAATTATAATGTCAAACAGGTTCTCCTGAAATTTCCCTTTCAAGTAATGTAGGCATCCTATGAAGGTTGAGCACTTTCGTAATTACATGACACCTTTAATAGAGAAGAAAGTGCTTTTTATTTTTTGGATTATAGTTGCATTTAGGTAAATAAGAAACATGTTGGCCTTGTTTTTAAGAATGATGTTTGTTTGTCCCTAACCCTAAAGGGGACTTTTGTTGGAGTAGATAATAGAAGTTACTAATTGCTAAAGTTGTATATGGGCTTCTAACTTTCTGTTGCCATGCAGAATACATTAAATCTTAGCCTTCCTTGTCCTCCTTGGCATGAGTTTACTCAGAATTTCTTCATTCCATTTTATTACTCAACCAGCCTCTAAAAATTTGCTTCCCAATCCAGGAAGCAGAGAAGCACCTTTCAGACATGGTTGTTTCCAAGGCACTGGTAGCTAAAATTGACAGGCCGCAGGGAATAGTCTGTTTCCAGGTAGCCAAGGATAGCAATGACATTCTGAACTCATGGGCAGTGAACTTGGAGAAGCTGCTTGATCTTGTTGAGAAGAGTTGCCATCAAATTCACAAAGAAACTATGGTTCACAAAACTGCTTTGAAAGTATGAAATCGATGTCGCCTCCAATCTGCAGGTATTGATGCTCTCTGTTCCTATATACTAATATTGCCTGACAGAACTTAAAAATCAATAATTCTTTTTTCTTCTTTTGATCTGGTGACAAAGTTTTCATGCCTTGTAGGTTTCAATTGTGATCTTAATCAACGTGTATTCAACTACGACTGGGTTGATGAAGCATGCAATCTACCAAAGTTCTTTTGTTGTTAGGTTTAGGAGATATAGATCTTGCATTTGCTTTCTAGAACTCAAAAGATTGTTGTATACTATCGGTACATACTTTTGCCGCTGTCTAGAGCATAAACCTCATTGGTCTTGTTTCATAGCAGGGGAAAGAAATTGAATGCTTCACTTGTTCTTTATTTTCTTTGGCTTGGATTATGTGATTTTGGTCTTTTTCATAATTTCCTAAACTATTCTGTGCTATGAAGAATTTATTATTATTTTAACAACTATGATTTGAGTTGAATCCCCATGACCCGAGGTCAGCTCGTAGTCAGATGGTACATGTACCCTCTGTTAAATTCTTGTTGGTATTGACATTTCTGGAAATAGATTGGGTGGCGCCCTTGTGCAGTTTCATGTCTAATTAATCGAGTTCATGTTAAGGTAAAAGGAAAATCCTAGCTCAGTGACCATATGAATTTCTTTGAACATTCATTTATATTGTGAAAAAATCCATTAAATTTAATTTCTCAAAACACTTTCAATTCAAGGTCAAATTTTTAATTAGATAGTGTGTGCGCAGCTGATTTCATTAAGATAAGACTCAGTCAGGCTGGCAGTCTCCATTATAACAAGACAATTCAAATTTGCTTAATGGTAAGTAACCGGTAATGATCGTAGCGTCGACTGTAAAGAGTTGGGACGCGAGAGTCGGGTCAAAGTTGAGGTGATTGTTTTTGTCAATGAACTAATAAGGATTCAGTTAACTTTCTGGGGTTTACTTACAATTGACCTCTTCTAGGCTGCTGACTGGTTGCTCAAATCTTTGTTTGGATAACATAAATTATTAGTACCAAAGTCGCTATTGTCATAATTGAATACTGAATAGTTGCATACGTGAATGAACTGTGAGAATCCCCCAAATATTACAAAACAAAACATTAAAAAAGGGGAAAAAAAAAAGAAAGAAATTCTTATCCCGAAGGAGGATAATAACTAGAAGCATTCCGTGGTGGGATTGAAAATTCTGCACTATCGCTTTCCGTTTTGGCTGGCATGAACAGAACCGGCGGCTGCCCCGGGAAAGGGTGCGATGAAGTTGACCGCAAAGGAGATGAGGCAGAAGACAAATATGAACTCATTGGCTGCCTTTGAAACTCGGCAAAATCCGAAACCAAAAAAGAATAGTCCCAGAAATCTCTAGAAACTTCAGTATTTGGCACATAATGGTCAAGTGCTTGACAATGAACTATTGGCTCAGTTGGTGTAGAAATGGGCAAAAGGGTTGTTGTAGAATCAGAAATGGTCAACCGGGTCGCCACTGAATTTGCGTTTGGTGATGATTTAGCAAGCTTGACGTTTTCAGGGAAGTTGAGTTTGGCCTTGTTGCCTCTGAACCTCAAAGCAGCTTCATCATAAGCTCTGGCTGCATCCTCAGCTGTGTCAAATGTGCCTAACCAAACCCTTGCAGCTTTGAATGGATCCCTTATCTCAGCTGCCCATTTCCCCCATGGCCTATGCCTCACTCCCCTGTATCTTCTACCTGGCTTTTGCACACTAACGCTCTTCTTATTACCATTATATTCATATATTGCCTCTCCTTGCATTCTGGTGCTTGCGCTAACGCTTAACCTCTCTGTTCCTGCTTTTTGAAAGACGAAAAAAACAATCAAATCATCTAATAGTTGCAAAAGATGCATGCAATATTAATCATTTTTAAAACTAAGAAATTTCGGATCAAACCCCCAACCCCCCACCAAACAACCAAAAAAAAAGGTAGTTAGAGAAAAAAGGTATTCTTAAGGTTGAGTAGGCTAATGAATCAATAAGGACACTAGCTCGTTCAATGAAACAAAGTTTAATACTCAAATTCCGCTTATATCAGATGAGAAAATCTTCTATAGAACATAGGTAGTACCGTAGTACACAAACACCAAGTGTAAAATATATCACGAGTGCATTCTCATTTAAGGTAGTTATAAAAATTAATGCCAACATGATAACATGCAAATTGTTGTACGGCTAACTTGACGCCTCTAATATAATATATGTCAAAGATTAAGCGGCGTACCTGTTACAACAAAAACTGAACCTGCAGTTACATGTGAAAGCTCATCAACTTCTCTCTCAGGCCTGGAAGAAAAATTAGCACCACCATCCATTTCTCTTGCTCTCTTTTGCCCGCTACCAGTCCAAGAAGAAGATGATGAAGAATTTCCAAAGCTTGATGTAACAGCAGTAACTTTCATATTATAATCATTTTGTTGCATTTGTTGAGCTTGAGACACAACAACATCAGTATCTCCAGCAACCACATGCTTCAAAGCAGAAACCATAGCTGACATCTCCCATTCCTTCCATCTTCTTCTTCTTTGATCATCATCAGAATATTGCATCGACGGTTGATCAACCTCTGACAACCTTTCCTGGTGACTGTCCTTCTTCTGCTTCTTCTTATCCATCTGCTGATTCGCACACATTTATCATAGACAGCGCATGCAAGAACCTCAAACTCAGGAAGCAAAAATATTTGTTTCGTGTGTTTAACAGAAACCCAGAAGCAACCGAGTCGGCTATATATATATATATATATAGACAATAATAAAGTGAAATAATAATATTAATGAACTGCCGCCTTATTTTTATTGTAACAAATATCTTAAGGTTTAAGTTATTCTCTCTCTTTTTTTTATTTAATATTTTTTAGAAGATGGAGATAGATAAAATTTAAATTGATTTTTTTTAAATCATATTTTTCTCATGATTCGAACTCAAGTGGTTAGTAAAATTATTTAAAAATCAGTAAAACTATTAAAAAAAGAAAATGTATGAATGAGAATTGTTTAGAAGTTTAGTTGAAGAATTGCTTTGGAAAAGGGTAAGTTGGCAAATAGGCCAGATATAATGGAGATGAATTTGATTTCATTTGTTTTATTAATGGGAGCCATTTACTACAAATTGTCAAACAAGTGGGTTGGTTGGCTATGTATTTGCCGGTGTCAATGAAAGTTGAGATAGAGTGGCGCAAGACGACATGAGCCTTCAATTTGGGCTTATTGGATTTCTAGTTGGGCTTGTATTTACTTTTAATTTAGAATACTTTTATAATTATTTTATGAAAATAAGAATAGATAAACTTTAAATTGTTTATTAATCCTGATGTATTTGTATCACTTTGTTATATAATAATATTTTAGTTCGAGATTTTGGACTTTGTTCCATTATGTTAATCATCACACACACATTATATATATATTGTTTTCTTATTAGAACTCAATTGCAATATACTGTCACCAAATACTTTTGTCGTAGTCTATGACATAGTCATCATGGTCTCTTTCAAGTTAGTGAAAGAATAAAAAAATCGAATGCTTTACTCGCTCTTTTATTTTCACTTTGTTATTTTATTTTCTTTTGCTTTCTACACAAACCTAGATCATTTTCACGACTGCCTAAACTTAGATTCATTCAATTTAAAATTAATTCTTATGACTTTAATTTTCGTGCAGAGTTTTATATTATTAATTAGCACCAACATATTATCTTCTCGTTTTTGTTTTCCTCTAAAAAACTTTCTATTTTTTTTCTCTAACAACTCTCTTTTTATTTTCTCTTAATATTTTCTTTAAACATACTTATCTTTATTCTTAAAATAGTAAAATATATAAACTCATAGTAAATAATTGCCAATTAGGGTTCAATAATTCTTGTTATTTACCTTGCCTACGTTTTCTTTTTTCTTTCAACAACTCTCTACTCTTTTTCTCTCAACAACTCTCTTCTTCTTTTCTCTCAATCTTTCTTCTTTTTATTCCATCTATATTGAAGCTCGCATTCATAATAGCAAGACTTCACAAAAGCCTCCAAATCCACTTCTAAGACAGAATCTCCAATGTTATTGGTACCTATGTCGAGTGTCACTATTTTTTTGGGTCCAATATTTTTTTCTTTTTTAATCACCTTTCTAAAATCCCTTCCAAAGTACCTATCTCCTATGTCGAGTGCCACTATTTTTGTGGGTCCAATAATTTTTTCTTTTTTAATCACCTTTCTAAAAGCCCTTCGGAAACTTTTCAGAATTCCCTTGATTTGGTTTTGTCAGCATTATTCTCCTTTCGGGCCAGGGCATCTTCCAAAATAGTTAACTAACACCTAGAGATGCCCAACGGGCAGTGCCGTGCCGGCCCAGGCTCATCAAAGGAAGCCCACACGTGCTCGTGCTTGTGCCGTGTCATGCCCACTATTCATTTCGTGTAGTGCTGTGCCGTGCCCACATGTCTTTGTGTCGTAGGGCGTGGCGTGGCGTGGCGTGCCTAGGAAAAATAGCCCGCTAAGCTTTTTTCCTTAGCGATGGCCAAGGGGCCGTGCCGTGCCAGCCCAAGCTCATCAAAGGAAGCCCACGCGTGCTCGTGCTTGTGCCATGTCATGCCTACTATTTATTTCGTGTAGTGTTGTGCCATGCCAGCTCGGCAAACGTGCCGTGCTCACTCGTGTCGTGCCCACACGTGCTGTGCCGTGGGGCGTGCCATGCCGTGCCTAAGAAAAATAGCCCGCTAAACTTTTTTCATTTTTTATTTTTTTAAGAGCGCATGCCAAGTTGTTATCTTATTTTTTCAATCTTATGTATTTTTTTGATCCATGTGCCTTTATTTAAATTTAATAGAATAAAAAATTTAAAATTCAAGTCCATATTCAATAATAATAATAAGATAATATAATATTAGTTGCTAAGTTTGACTCTAAGGTATTAGAATTCTTTTTTAGTACTTAACAACAACAATAATAATAATTTTTTTAAAAGTTAACTTAATTGTTAACTTGGAATTACGTAAAGTCATATATCAAAGTTTATAATAATATTAATACATATTTATAAAATCATAATATTTATAATTGTATTTATTAAAATCATGATATCAAATATTTATTTAATAAATTATAAACATAAATCAATTATAATTTTTTTGAAACTAAGAATTAAATAAATTTAAAAAACTTGAGCCAATAAAATATATTAAAAGATTCAATTTCAAGTTATTTATAAAATTATAAAATTTTAAGTTTACTTTCATTAAAAAAATGAAACGTGCTTATTGCGTGCTTTTTCGCGTGCCGTGCTTTGATCAATCTTTAATCGTACAGTGCTTTTAAGGCCCACGTGTCTAAAATTTAAGCTCGGCACTGCCCACGTGTCGTGCCGTGCCGTGCCGCGTGCTTTACCCGAAACGTGCTCGTGCCGTGCCGTGCTGTACAAACACCTGCCGTGCCCGTGCCGCCCAGCCCATTGGCCACCTCTACTGACACCGTTAAAGTTATTGTTTTTTTTTTTTTAACCGTTAAAGTTGTTGTTGAAGGCATATAAGTTTTATTCCCCTCCTGTTTCTAGAATAAATATAATTCAAAATTCATATGCTTCTTCGTTTCTATGCTTCTTCGTTTCAACAATTTGCAAATAACAATCCATGTCCAATTACAGCAATGATGTTCAAATTTGAGTCTGCAGATTTCTCCAAAGTGGGTGCTCTGACCAGTTTGTGTACGATGGTGGGCTTGCCCTCATAACTCTTATCGTTTCTGCACATGGCTTTGGTAAATTCTAGGGATTTTTTAAGGCAAAATTTTGGGGATTTTTTTAAGGTATTATCCTGGGGATTTGAATTAAAAATAGATCTGAGGTACTTGAAAGGGTACCAGTTGCCCTTAAAACCTCAAGCTGCCGCATGCATCACCCTTAAAGCCTCAAGCCACCACGCGTAGCAGCCCTCCAAGCCTTAAGCCGCCGCGCGCAGCACCTTCCAAGCCTCCAGCCGCTGCCAGAGCACCCTCAACCTTGGACCACCACACTAGGGTTCGTATAATTTATGTTAATTAGGTTTAGGGTTTGGGTTTGGCACCAACTGTATTTAAGATTAGGCTTGCCAACAACTGGATTGAAGATTTGGAGTTTGGTGATTTTTCTGAACGATGATACATTTTATTTTATTTTTATTCGTAATTTGTAAATAGAAATATTTCAAATTATATTTTTAAGAGTGATGATACAATCACAAACTCTTATATAAATTTATTTTGTATAAACTGATATGGTATTAATTCATTAGTAGAATGAAAATATAAAATAATAGAAATAAATCACGTGATGTGAGCCAAAAGATATTTAATTCAACCAAATTTATCATTCCACATCAGTCTGTACAAAATAAGTTTGTACAAGAATTTGTGGTTATATCATTACTCTATTTTTAACCCTGCAAATGATGATGGAATGTGGAAATGACTTTTAAGGGTTAATTTGTCATTTCAAATGTAAGCATAAAAACGTCAAGGGTGATATGGTATTTTTATCGGTAAAAGTAAAATTCACTGAATATTTGGTGCGTTGAATTTGGTTGAAACAATTGGATGTTGTTGAAACTACCCTTTATAAAAAGATAAAGTTTTTAATTTTAATGAGTTAGTTGACTGTTAAGAAAATGTAAAAATACAATTTTACTCTTTTTGGTTGTTTAAACTGACGGAGAGATAACAACATTTGTGGATTAATTGAAGTTTGTCATTCTAATTGGGAGTTAAATTGAAGTTTACCCTTTAAATTTTAAACACCAGAGCTAGTTATTGTTTTATCAACAAACATGCTTGTGTGCATGTTTGATTATCCACATGACCAGTCTATTAATATATTTGGTCATGCACATGAAATAATGTATTAGATTTTAAGCATTAATGGTTAACAAAGGCATCTTTTGATATATTCTGTGTAAGATGTTGTTTAAACTTTAAAACTACTTAAATTTAGTCTAGTATTTTGTCCTCAGCCGGGTTTGCTTCTATGCTGATTTTCAACATTTTTTCCCAACTCAAAAGCGATTTATCTCTTTTCTCCTCTTATGTAACTTTTCCTTTTCCGCCTCAATTTAGTCAATATAATTAACTGGAGGCTGGTTCGGGTGCAAAGTAGAGGTCTTGTTCTACTACGTGTAAAAGGCCTGCTTTGAGACTTTAGAGTGGCCACTTCATGTGAAATGTGTCTAAGTTTAGTTTACCTATTTTTTTCAAGTATTAGCCAAAGCCTGTTCAAAAAAGCTTTTGCCTCTTATACGGGTTCCTATCTGTTTCAAACTGTTATTCTAACTAGAAGTGCGGAGTCAATACATAATTAAGTTAAATGCTTAGCTCCAGTATTTGACAGTATGACAGCCCTCATTTTCTACCAATGATTTAAGATTATCATGAATAATGGTTTTCTGTTTTAGGGTCTTAGAGCCCTAACATTTTAGTCCTTACTCATGACCTTAAGGTATTGGGTTGAGTTTTTACTTAGTATGTATGTATGTATGTATGTATGTGTGTATGTATGTATGTATGTACATATGTATGTATGTATGTATGTATGTATTAAATAATTTAATTTTTTGGGGTGAGCTTCTAGCATAGCTATTAGATGATTTACTCGTTAAGTCTTGGAGCCATCTTGTGCCTTGATCTTTAATGTCTTCTGGAGATATTCTGAACCACTTCTTTTAGTTCCTGTATTGTGTTTTTGTTTTTCCCTAAGTCTTGTCAACCCATCTCCTTGGTTGTAGAGGATAAGCCAATAAAGTAAAAAGAGATAGAAATCAACAAATTTCAATTTTTAATGCCGTTGAAGAACAATCAAGAAAGATGACACAAACTAGGGTTGAAAAATATCAGAATTGATTTTTCTTATTATGAATAATTACATGGCTGAGTATATATAGAGATTACATAGAGAAAAGAATGGGAAAGAATATCTAATGCAATCCCGAAAATCAAGGATTGTTACAACTAACTTTCCTAATTTATTTACAGCCTAAAATACCTTTCGACACTCCCCCTCAAGCTGAGGAATGAATATCTTCCATTCCCAGCTAGGATACAATCTCATGAAAATTAGAACAATTTAATCCTTTTGTTAAAACATCAGCCGGTGACGTCCAGAAGGAACATAAGGACATACATATGAGTCCTTCTTCCAACTTTTCTTTGATGAAGTGTCTATCGATCTCAATATGTTTCGTCTTATCATGTTGAATAGGATTGTGAGCAATATTGATTGCTGATTTGTTGTCACAAAGAGAGCTTCATAGGTTCCTCCCACTTGACTCTCAAATCATCTAGAATAATTTTCAGCCAAAGTAGTTCACACATCCCTTGAGCAATATGTTAACTTGTATATGTTCATAATATTGATTTTGATGATAACAAACTTTAAATGCTTTATAATTAAATTGTTGGAGTCTTTCTTTAGTAAAAGAAAGTCTTAAAATGTCTCCTTAATTTGTTCATGAAAGATGGTTTTTGTTAAAATTCAATTGAAAAATATTTTCCTGCAATTTACGGCTATAGAAGTGGTTCGGAAATAAGCGGTTTCGTTTATGTTGAAAACGGCAAACCGATTAAATCCAGAGAGTAAACAACTCTTAAGGCTTGAACCGTTTATTTAAAACGGCTAACCGATAATTTTAAGTTCAATTCCTTGCTAATCTTTAACCGTTAGCGGAACGGATAAGGCTAACACGCTTTCGAATTAAACGGCGAACCGTTTATATAAAACGGCTAACCGATAATTTTAAGTTCAATTCCTTGCTAATCTTTAACCGTTAGCGGAAACGGATAAGGCTAACACATTTTGAGCTCTTGGAATTAAACGCGAACGTTTATATAAAAGCTAACCGATAATTTCGAAGCTCATTCTTGCTAATCTTCAACCGTTAGTAGAAACGGATAAGGCTAACGTGTTTTGCAAGTTCTCGGAATTAAACGGTGAACCGTTTATATAAAACGGTTAACCGATAATTTCGAATGTTATTCCATGATACGCTTTAACCGTTTAATGAAATAGGATAACCGAAATCTGTCTTGCGAGGTCTCTCGAAATTAACGGTTAAATGGGTAAGCCTTAACAGAAACCGTTTATTTGAAAAACTAGCTCTAACGGTAACTTTTGAGAATAAACGGTTAACGTTAACTATTAACGGCGAACCGTTTTGAGCGATGATCGAACGCTAGTTTTCAGCTCAAGTATAAATAAGCTCATTCAAATTCGAACAAAGGTTGATCACTCCTTCATCATTGAGCATACACTCGAGAATACAATCTTCAAAGAGCTTGAAACACCTTTATTCTTCATTTATTCACACATTGGGCATTGATTTGTAATCTTAAAAATTGTGTGAGAGTGAAACAATTTGTAATCTTAAAATTGTGAGTGATTGTAAGTGTTGGGAAACACTTGGGTTAAGAGATTGTGGATAATCTCATATTGTAAAGGTTTATTGACACCTTGGAAGTCAATTGTAAGCATTTGAAGCCTTTGAGGCTTGCTTAGTGGAATCCTCTAGCCCGGAAAGCTTAGAGGCGTGGACGTAGGCGAGGTTGGCGAACCACGTAAAAATCTCGTGTTTGAATCTCTCTTCCTTATTCTTTTATTATTGCGATTTATTGAATTTATTGCTTTCGTTTCCATTAAGGCATTAGATTGAATTGTGTTGTGATTTATTTAGCTTAAGTTTTAAAACCCAATTCACCCCCTCTTGGGTTGTACACTTGCATTTCACAATAGCTCGAAATTCCTGCTTGAGATGATCTAGCTACCACATTTTGCTTCTTGCTCCTCCATGTTACCAGATTACCCCCAAAGAAAGCACAATAGCCAGTTGTTGATCTTCTATCCACTATAGAACCTGCATAATCTGCATCTGTATAGGCTTCTAACGTCAAAACAGAGTTCCTTCTGAACAAGATCCCCTTACCGGGACTACCTTTCAAGTAGTGCAGTATTCTATGTGCAGCTTGAAGATGAGGTTCTCTCGGATCATGCATAAATTGGCTTATCATACTCACTGAGTAAGCTATATCAGGCCGAGTGTGTGTGAGATATATGAGTCTCCCAACTAGTCTTTGATACATTCCCTTATCCACTGCTGGTTCCTCTCTTGCTTCACTTAATTTTTGGTTTGGATCCATAGGTGTGGCAACCGGTTTACAACCAGCCTTTCCCGTCTCCATCAAAAGATCAGTTACATACTTCTGTTGGGATACAAAAATCCCTTGTCTAGAATACGCCACCTCAATCCCAAGAAAATACTTCAATCTTCCAAGTTCCTTTATTTCAAATTCCTGAATCAATCTCCTTTTCAATTCATCTTTCTTCTTCTCATCATTCCCTGTCACGATGATATCATCAATATACAGAAGTAAAGCTGTCACTCCTCCTGAGGCCGAATGCTTAAAGAACAAAGTGTGATCACCTTGACTTTGCCTATAACCCAAATCTTTCATTACCTTAGCAAATCTACCAAACCATGCTCTAGGGGACTGTTTTAACCCATATAAAGCCTTTTTAAGCTTACAGACTTTATCTCCAGTTTTATTCCCCTCAAATCCTGGCGGAATGCACATATATATCTCCCTATTCAAGTCTCTATGAAGAAAGCCATTTTTTACATCATATTGCAGCAATGACCAGTTAAAATGGCCTGCTAAGGCCAATAAAATCCTTACGGTGTTTATTTTTTCCACCGGAGCAAATGTTTCCTGATAATCTACCCCATAAGTTTGAGTGTACCCTTTCGCAACTAACCTTGCTTTATATCTCTCAAGAGATCCATCAACCTTATACTTCAAGGTAAATACCCATTTGCAATCAACTATGTTATTCTCTTTTAGTCTCTCCACTATCTCCCATGTTTGATTCTTTTTCAAAGCCTCTAATTCCTCTCTCATAGCATTTCTCCACTCCTCCTTCAATAATGCCTCAGAAAGTATGTTTGGTATGGAGATTGTGTTTAGGCTGGCTATAAACCTCTGGTGGGATGGTGATAGACGTTTAGGTAAGACATAATGGGAAAGAGGATATAGTGGCCTCTTGGTGCATTCTCGGGATTTTTTCCTGATGGCAATGGGCAAATGAGAGTCATCTGATGTCACTGTAACTGTCTCAGTGTCTAGGGTTGGATCTGTACTCACTATGCCCTCATTCTCAGGACTCGGGTTGGCCTCTTGGACTTGTGTCAGGTTCGGAGCTTTCGATCTTCTTGTATACACCTGAAGATCAGTAACTTGCTTGGGTGCGGGACTCGGTTTCTGTCTTTGGGACGGTTCTTGGGGCTCTCTGGTAGGACCTTGCGACATGACTGGAGAGATTGAAGGGGAATGAGATGTAGATGGAAGATCAAGTAGTTCAAAAGATTCAAAGGACTCAGACAGAGGACCATCTTTAAGATTAGTTATCTCCCCCTGAAGATGGAACTTAGGGAAATAGGATTTGTTTTCAAAAAAGGTAACATCAGCTGAGATATAGAATTTCCTTGACGGAGGATGATAGCACTTGTAACCTTTTTGTGTAGCTGAATAACCAATGAAAATGCACTTGATGGCACGAGGGTCTAACTTCCCTCTGTGTGGACAATGGACATGGACAAAAGCTATGCACCCAAATATCCTAGGTATGAGGCTATTTGAGGTTCTAAAATGAGGGTAGTAGGTATTAAGAACTTCCATAGGACTCTTGTTGTCAAGTACCCGCGAGGGTAATCTATTTATCATGTGTGTGGCTGTCAAGACGGCTTCTCCCCAGTAGGATTTAGGTGTGTTACCATGGAACAATAAGGCTCTAGTGACATTTAATAGGTGCCCATTTTTCCTTTTAGCTATTCCATTTTGTTGGGAGTGTCCACACAAGAAGAAGTGTGAATAATTCCTTCTTTTTGAAAATAGGGTGATAAAACCTGGTTAAAGTAATCCTTAGCATTGTCGACCTAAAGGTTTTTATTTTTACCCCAAATTGGTTTTGGATCATGGAATGGAAGTGGGAATAATACTGCGACATCAGATTTTTGTTTAAGTAAAAACAAATGGTTACGCGCGTGCAATCATCAATTAATGAGACAAAACCAACGAGCTCTGAAACATTAGGAATATTAGATGGACCCCAAATATCACTATGGATTAATTGAAAAGGAAAAAACACTTCTTTTATTACTGATAGGGAAAGGTACACAAGTATGTTTTGCTAGCTCACAAACATCACAATGGAACTCAGAGATATAAAATCCTAAGAACAATTGTGGAAACATAATTTGTAAGACTCTAAAAGACGGGTGACAAAGACGATAATGGTAAAGCCAAATGGCATCTTTATTGGAAGAACTGAGAAGCGACACATGCAAGTTACTGGCAGTTTTCTTTGAAATTTCTAGGTGGTAGAGACCATTTCTTTCCTTAGCAAGTCCAATCTTCCTCCCCGAGGCCTGATCCTGAAGAACACAATGAGACAAGAAAAATATTGCACAACACTTGAGGTCAGTTGTAAGTTTTTGAATAGAAATAAGATTAGCAGATAACTTCGGCACATGCAAGACATTTTTAAGAACCACGAAGGGGTTAATATAAACATCTCCTAAACCTGCCACTGTAGCCAACTCTCCATTTGCAACAATAATCTTCCTATTACTCGGGCAAGGAGTATATGTTCGAAAAAAATGTGAGGAATGTGTCATGTGATCTGTGGCTCCAGAATCCAATATCCAAGAATCATCAAAGTACTTGTCAGAAGCATGGAATCCATAAGAAGTCACTGGTTTACCTGAGAGGACTAAGGAACTAGCTCCAGATGGTTTCTCAAGAGAGTTCAATAAACTTCGTAATTTTTCAATCTCATCCCTTTTGAACCCTATCTCATCTCCCTTGAGTCCCTTGTTGTCCGGTCCATCTTTAGCCTTTGATTGCTCCGTGAGATGAGCTTGGAGCCTCTGTTGTCTGCCACGTGTTCCCCACTCACTGCTTAGAGGTTTGCCATTCAACTTCCAACAAGTTTCCTTCGTATGCCTGGGCTTCTTGCAGTGGGTGCACCACAAGGTATCTCCATTTTCTTTTCGCTGGTTCTCCCGTCCTCAATTCCTCAGCTGATCATCCTTGTTCTCCTCTTGATATTCCAATTTAGTCACCAAGGCAGATCCTTCCATGCTGCGTGTTTTTTCCAACATCACATTCCTTCAGCTCTCCTCTCCCCGAATAATTGAAATAGCTTCTTCCAGCGAAGGAACCTCCTCCTTGCTGAGAATTTACACTTGGACTTGATCAAATTCTGGATTCAAGCCGGCCAAGAAGTCGTACACTCTGTCACCTTCAATAAATTTCTTGAGAATCGCTGTATCCTCCGGACATTTCATCTCAAACACCCGGTAGTGATCCAATTCCTGCCACATGATCTGCAAAATATTGGCGTATTCCGTGACAGTCATGTCACATTGCTTCATCCTATTTGTCTTAATTTTTATCTCATACACCTGGGCTGCATCACGTGCCTTTGAATAGGTACGTTGAATGTAATCCCATATCCCCTTTGCACTAGTCAGAAACATGCAGGTGTCACTAATGGCTGGTTCCATTGAATCCCACAGCCATGACATGATCATTGAATCTTCCTCATCCCATGTCACAAATCCGGGTTCTGTCTTTCTTTGGTCCAGCCCCAGCGCAGATGGCTGATTTTTCCTTTCCTTTGAGATACGTGCGGACAAATTGTGCCCACTTGAGGTAGTTTCTCCCGTTGAGTCGATGAGAGGCTCTAATATTCTCGCAAGTCTCAGATTTGGCAAGAGAGACATCCTCAATAGTCAAAGAAGCGCTAGTGGCCTTGGGTTCGGATTCGGGCATGATTGAGGAAGGAGAAAAAAAAACAGCAAGGAAGGAAAGCAATTAAGGCTGCTCAGGCAGATTTCAAGGAAAAAAATAGGATGATGAACAACAAGCAATGAAGGTTGCTTGACAGCGTGAAATCCCAGAGAAAAATCCCTAGAGCTCTGATACCATGACGCAAACTAGGGTTGAAAAATATCAGAATTGATTTTTCTTATTACGAATAATTACATGGCCGAGTATATATAGAGATTACATAGAGAAAAGAATGGAAAAGAATATCTAATGCAATCCCTGAAAATCAGGGATTGTTACAACTAACTTTCCTAATTTATTTACAGCCTAAAATACCTTTCGACAAAAGAGATAGAAATCATTTCCTTCCTTGTGTTGCAAGTCATGGTTATCATCTTTTAAATAAATTATGTTTAACTTTTGGCTGCAGTCTAGGATATATAAATTTCCTAATGGTTACAGTACTGAAGAACGTAATGTAATAACTGCTGTTGGTGAAATCTACTTTGTTCAACAAGCACCATGCTATCAGAGTCTGGGCTGCTCTTCCTAATGGTACGTTCATCGACTATAATGTCGGAAAATTACCTTTTTAAAAAAAAATCTTTTTGGAGGCATTAAATCAGGATCGACAATAACTTAATGAACTGGATGATATAGATGAGAGATTCTATTTTTTCGAACGCAGCATCTTGCGCAAGAATGTAAGAATTGGTTTATAAAAATGCAAGAATTGACTATAAGAATTCTTATTCATTTCCCTCCATTTTGTTTTTGCTTAAAAAACATATCTTTTCAAATTGGTTTATATTGGCTCTATTAAAATATTTCATGAAACAATTCGTTACGAAGTCATTGAATTGCCAAATCTTAGCCCAGACGGTAGGGATATTGACATATTTTCATATTCAATGTTGCCTGGAAGGTGAGGTGCTGACTATAAAATGTCTAGTCCTGCAAAGATGCCATTATCTGTTAGATTGATGTGGTTTGCAAGTTATTATATATTTCCAAATAAATAGATTCTCCTGCTTTTGCCTGGTTGAGATCATCTCAGCAATATCTGAAGGGATTACCGATCTTTCTTTTCATGCTGCTGGCTAGCATGGGATATTATAAATAGGTTCTTAACTGCATCATGTTCTGTGAGCATAAGATTTGGAGGATTTGGAGTGTCCCCTCCCCACCACCCCCCGGTAGTTTCATTCTTTCAAGCTACCTTTCTTTTACCTACTCCATTTTCTTTCTTGATGTTTGAACATTATTTTCACTGACTCATGGAAGCATAGCCCCACTTAATATCTGTTATTATTACTATTAGCCTGCTAGATTATATTTCCTCCCTTAAAAAACTGCATTTTCAATAAGCCGATAACCTGAGCAAATTGATCAGGGGACATTCATGATAGGTGATATCAATTTAGTAATTAAAAGCCCTTCTATTGATAATGTAATCAAGACATGCCTTTAATTTTGCTTTCATCTAGCTCTAGCATTAGCGAGCAAGAAATTATATGAGCACTGTTATGATGAAAGGGAATTTTGTACTTTTAACCTGACAAAAATGCTGCTGACTTCAAAAACAAAATTTGAATAGGTAGCAGAAATATTTTCTTCTCAAATATGGAATGAACTTTGCGAATGTAGATTGCATAACTTTGTGAGGGGGATACCGTAATGAGCTTCTGTCATCATAGAAAGGTAAGCATGCTTGTCCTAGACAGTGAAAGGGCGCTAAAATTTTTTAGAAATCATCAGGAATTTTAATATAGAAAGTGTACACACACATGTTTTGCCTATGACAAAGCAGAGAAGTGCTAATTAAAATCTGCAGCTTATGTACAACTTAAGGTATCTACATGGAAGAATATCAAGAGATTTAAGGGTACCACTGCTATATTTTTCCAATTGGCGTATTCTTCAACTACTTTTAGAAATGAAAATGGTACTTTCAAGAAATATGCATTGGTAGCGATCTTTTGGAACTAATATTTATAAATGAAAATGATAAAGATGCGTATAGTATGGGATTTGAAAATGGAAAAAAAAAATACACACAAATATATACATACGTATGTATTCTTTTCAATGACTGAAAAGGGGGCCTCTGGAAATGAAAATGGAAAAAAAACAACTTTTCATTTTTTTTTTCCTCGAACTTTTTTCCCAAATATTCCCGAATCAGGTCAAATTTTGAAGTTTTTAATAGCTTCTATATGGTTGGAGTTATGGTGCTTTGGTAAGTGGCAATCTCTACTGACAGCTTGAGAATAGATTTTTCTCATATGCATCCTGGTGGGATCACTGAATAAGATCCCTAATATCAGTTTCCCTCTTGTCAGTTGCTGGCATCTGTTTTTCCAAACTCCCTACCAGTTCAGAAAACTACGCTATCATCTTTTTTGGTAAGTGCTCTTTTTGAAAGGCTCAAAGATGTGTGTGTCTTTTTTCCCCCATGTTCACATTCAAAAACCTTCCAAATTGCTAGCATGAACTTCTTTCAATGGATTATCTCATTGAATTGCATTTCACAGGTTTGCTAGCTGGAGGCTTTGTTTTTGCAATGAGAGAGATCCCAATCATGATGAGTTTTAATTTTTGCAATGAGAGAGATCCCAATCATGATGAGTTTTAACTGTCATGCATTGCTGTGACTATCTATACGTCATTTCTTCGGAGGTGATTGAATCAGCTCCACCTAGACTCATGATAAGTAAGTTGATGAGTTGATGAGCCACCTTGTTACTTTTGTCTTTACATTAGATTAATCTATTAGAAATTTAATAAATCTGGTACTTTCTGATTTCTCCTTCTTTGACACATCGATTAGCAAAAATCTGGAGCAAAAATCTAAACTGGGAATTAGGTGAGGTTATGTGAGTTGCGATTAGCGGATCTGTCAGTATATTTAGTCAAAATCATCAACTATCCCTATCACATAAACCTGATAAGTACTTCAAAAATTGTGGGTTAATTGTGTCAATAGGAAGGATAAAAGGAAAGAATCCTTATGGTAAGAAGAAAGAATAGTTGTGTTTTTCTTGGAAATGGTTTCCTTATTAATAACGATTCAGCGCTCTTACTGAGACTTTTCTCTCCGACCCTTTGTCAAAATTGCTTTCAGAGAGCACTGGAACATCAAAATATCACTTTGGATAAATGATTGAAAAGCCCTTCGATATTATTAGATTACTTATGGACATTGTTTATATTGTGAGTCCAATAGATTTCTCTTTATAAATATGAATAGATTTACAATGGTAATATGCCCATCACTATTTCAGAACACACCATCAAAAAATGATAAAATAATATCATTGAGAAATAAAAATATTTTTTTCATTTAATATCCATGTATTAGTAATATTTAAGTTTAGATTTTAAATAAAATAGTTCTTGAAAATTTCAATGATAACCTAATATTAAAAAATTGTTTTAAAGATTACTATAATTATTTTGTGGTTATCATAGTTATGGAAAAAATTTCTAATAAAACATCTTTGCTCTGTTTCAAATAAAATATCTTAGTTATTTTGTTCTTATTATAAGCGTCGTTAGAAACACAAAAAGAATTTAAAAAAAAAACAAAAAGAGAAGCAAAGTTTAGAAAAATCAAACTGCTTATGGCAATAAATGTAAAAACTAAAAACAACAAAACAATAACTCTTTGTTAATAAATTTGGCATGCCAATTTAACACGTTCAAAAAGACAAAACTAGTGGCACCATACAACTTACGAGAAAGTAAGAAAAAAATTATTCTCAATGCTCCACCATATAAAAACAATTAATTTGGAATTTTAAAAGAATTTTCTGTTTTAGATTTTCACTTATTTATACAACAACAGATACTACGACTCCACGAGCACTCCACTAGCTCTTCGAGAGTACTTGGACATACACCAATTCATAATCAAGATTCATAGCACAATCTCATAAACTATAATTCTGCACTTATTAATTTAAATTCACAACGAAATCTCATCAACGTAATTCGTAATTTAAATTCATAAATCATAATTTCTAAATTCATCCACAATACTTAATAGATCATAATTTAGTAATCAAAATAAAATAAAAATAACAATCAATAGCTAAATAAACATTTCATCAATTCTCAACATGTAACATCAACAACACTACACTAAATCAACCACCGAGGGGATAACAAATCAAACGAACACACTGCTTGAGAGGCTTTTTGTTCAATGATGCTAAGATGGCTCCTGATATCTCTGCTCGAAGAAGTCCCCAAAATTTTGGTCTTTCCAATTTGTTAGTTGAATCAAGAAAATGTTAATCTACCTATTTTATAAAAAAAAATTTAAAATATTAAAACAATTTAAGATAGGTACCTCATGCTCTTCATAGGGTGTCACGCGTGACTAATATAGAACATTTAATGTCTTCCAAGTGTTTTAACGGAAATTGAATTCATTGCCCATCATTTCTACTGAATTTGCTTTTAATATTGCATGGCAGAAGACTGATTTGTTGACCATAAAATCTTTCTAATCTTGAGACTATCTGACTAGTCATGTATTCGTTACCGATAAAAAAAATTATTATTTTTCTTCAAAAAGTCCAACTTAGAATCTTCTGCCAAGTACCGGCCAAAGTCTTCAAAATCGTTTTCCCAAGTCAATGAAACCCTTATAATGCAAATATGAGGCTAAACATCCTCAACAATCCTTTTCAAAAAATCCTTATCCTCGTTCTTACCAAAACTCACTAATGCATAAATGTGCTCCTCCATATATATTACTTTATTTTCGGAAGTTTTTCCTCACAAAGTCTCCAAATCAACTACTAAGACAGACGTTTCAGTGTTATTGGTACCTATGTCGAGTGCTACTATTTTTATCAGTCCAGTAATTTTTTCTTTTTTAATCACCTTTCTAAATTCCCTCCCAAAACTTCTCAGAATTCCCTTGGATTTGGTTTTGTCAGCATTCTTCTCCTTTCGGGCCAGGGCATCTTCCATCAGCTAAAATATATGAACACATAGTAAATAATTGCAAATTAGGGTTCAATAATTCTCGCTATTTACCGCGCCTTTGTTTTCTTGATTTTTCTTGATTTTCTCTGAACAAGCCTCTACTTCTTTTCTCTCAATCTCTCTTTTTTCTATTCAATTTATGTTCAAGCTCGCATTCATAATAACAAGACTTCACAAAAGCCTCCTTATGAATCATTTGAGTACAATATGGTGGTGATCATTAACTTTTAGTATGTAGGTGCTCATCGTTTCTAACATGTTGGTGATCATTAACTTTTAGTATGTAGGTGCTCATCGTTTCTAACATGTTGGTGATCATTAACTTTTAGTATGTTGGTGCTCATTAACTTCTAGTATGTTGGCAAATGAAAAAGAGGCTAAGAAGGCAATATTATGGTGGATAAAACAATTTTAAAAAATAAATTTTTTTCATTGCTCCACCATATAAAAACAATTAATTTGGAATTTTAAAAGAATTTTCTATTTTAGATTTTCACTTATTCATACAAAAATAGATACTACAACTCCAAGAGCACTCCACTATTTCTTTGAGAGTACTTGGACATAGACCAATTCATAATCAAGATTCATAGCATAATCTCATAAATTATAATTCATAATTGCACTTATTAATTTAAATTCACAACACAGTCTCATCAACGTAATTCATAATTTAAATTCATAAATCATAATTTTTAAATTCATCCATAATACTTAATAGATCATAATTTAGTAATTAAAATAAAATAAAAATAACAATTAATAGCTAAATAAACATTTCATCAATTCTCAACATATAACATCAACAACACTACACTAAATCAACCATCGAGAGGATAACAAATCAAACGAACGCACTGCTTGAGAGGCTCTTTGTTCAGTGATACTAAGATGGCTCCTGATATCTCTGCTCGAAGAAATCCCTAAAATTTTGGTCTTTCCAATTTGTTAATTGAATTAAGAAAATGTTAATATACTTATTTTATAAAAAAATTTAAAAAAATATTAAAACAATTTAAGATAGGTATCCCCTGCTCTACATAGGGTGTCACGCATAACTAAGATAAAACATTTAATAACTTCCAAGTGCTTTAATGGAAGTTGAAATCGTTGCCCACCATTTCTACTGAATTTGTTTATAATATTGTATGGTAGAAGACTAATTTGTTTACCAGGAATTCCTTCTGATCTTGAGACCACCTGACCAGTCATGTATTCGTTACCGATTAAAACTTCTTTTTCTTCAAAAAGTCCAACTTAGAATCTTCTGCCAAGTACCGACGGAACACTTCAAAATCGTTTTCCCAAGTTAATGAACAACCCATAATGTAAATATGAGGCTGAACATCCTCAACAATCCTTTTCAAAAAATCCTTATCCTCGTTCCGACCAAAACCCGCTAATGTATAAATGTGCCCCTCCATATCAATTACTTTATTTTCAGAAGTTTTTCCTCGCAAAGTCTCCAAATCCACTTCTAAGACAGAAGTTCCAATGTTATTGGTACCTATGCTGAGTGCCACTATTTTTATCGATCCAGTAATTTTTTCTTTTTTAATCACCTTTCTAAATTCCCTCCCAAAACTTCTCAGAATTCCCTTGGATTTGGTTTTGTCAGCATTCTTCTCCTTTCGGGCCAGGGCATCTTCCATCAGCTAAAATATATGAACACATAGTAAATAATTGCAAATTAGGGTTCAATAATTCTCGCTATTTACCGCGCCTTTGTTTTCTTGATTCTTTCAACAACTCTCTACTCTTTTTCTCTGAACAAGCCTCTACTTCTTTTCTCTCAATCTCTCTTCTTTCTATTAAATCTATGTTCAAGCTCGCATTCATAATAACAAGATTTCACAAAAGCCTCCTTATTAATCATTTGAGTACAATATGGTGGTGATCATTAACTTTTAGTATGCTGGTGCTCATCATTTCTAATATATTGGTGATCATTAACTTTTAGTATGTTGGTGCTTATTAACTTCTAGTATGTTGGCAAATGAAAAAAAGTCTAAGAATGAAATATTATGATGGATAAAACAATTTTAAAAAATAAATTATTCTCAATGCTCCACCATATAAAAACAATTAATTTGGAATTTAAAAAGAATTTTCTGTTTTAAATTTTCACATATTCATACAAAAACAGATACTACGACTACACGAGCACTCCACTACTTCTTCGAGAGTACTTGGACATAGACCAATTCATAATCAAGATTCATATCATAATCTCATAAATTATAATTCATAATTGCACTTATTAATTTAAATTCACAACACAGTCTCATCAACGTAATTCATAATTTAAATTCATAAATCATCATTTTTAAATTCATCTATAATACTTAATATATCATAATTCAGTAATCAAAATAAAATAAAAATAACAATTAATAGCTAAATAAACATTTCATTAATTCTCAACATATAACATCAACAACACTACACTAAATCAACCACCGAGAGGATAACAAATCAAACGAACGCACTGCTTGAGAGGCTCTTTACTCAGTGATGCTAAGATGGCTCCTGCTATCTCTGCTCGAAGAAATCCCCAAAATTTTGGTCTTTCCAATCTGTTAGTTGAATTAAGAAAATGTTCATATACCTTTTTTTATAAAAAAATTAAAAAAATATTTAAACAATTTAAGATATGTACCTCCTACTCTGCATAGGGTGTCACGTTTAACTAAGAGAGAACATTTAATGTCTTCCAAATGTTTTAACGGAAATTGAAATCGTTGCCCACCATTTCTACTGAATTTGTTTATGATATTGTATAGCAGAAGACTAATTTGTTGACCAAGAATTCCTTCTGATCTTGAGACCATCTGACCAATCATGTATTCGTTACCAATTAAAAACTTCTTTTTCTTCAAAAAGTCCAACTTAGAATCTTTTGCCAAGTATCGACCGAACTCTTCAAAATTGTTTTCCCAAGTCAATGAACAACATATAATGTAAATATAAGACTGAACTTTCTTAGCAATCCTTTTCAAAAAAATCCTTATCCTCATTCCTACCAAAACCCGCTAATGCATAAATGTGCCCCTCCATATCAATTACTTTATTTTCAGAAGTTTTTCCTCGCAAAGTCTCCAAATCCACTTCTAAGACAGAAGTTCCAATGTTATTGGTACCTATGTCGAGTGCCACTATTTTTATCGATCCAGTAATTTTTTCTTTTTTAATCACCTTTCTAAAATCCCTTCCAAAACTTCTTAGAATTCCCTTGGATTTGGTTTTGTTAGCATTCTTCTCCTTTCGGACCAGGGCATCTTCCATCAGCTAAAATATATGAGCACAAAATAAATAATTGCCAATTACGGTTCAATAATTCTTGTTATTTACTGTGCCTGGGTTTTCTTTTTTGTTCTTTCAACAACTCTCTACTCTTTTTCTCTCAACAAGTCTCTTCTTCTTTTCTCTCAATCTCTCTTTTTTCTATTCAATTTATGTTCAAGCTCGCATTCATAATAACAAGACTTCACAAAAACCTCCTTATGAATCATTTGAGTACAATATGGTGGTGATCATTAACTTTTAGTATGTAGGTGCTCATCATTTCTAATATGTTGGTGATCATTAACTTTTAGTGTGTTGGTGCTCATCATTTCTAATATGGTGGTGATCATTAACTTTTAGTATGTAGGTGCTCATCATTTCTAATATGTTGGTGATCATTAACTTTTAGTGTGTTGGCAAATGAAAAAGAGTATAAGAAGACAATATTATGGTGGATACAAGAATTTTAAAAAATAAATTGAGGAAAAATTCAACTAAAGAGATTGTGAAAATTGTTTGAAGGAAAACATAACTAACCTAAAGTAAACTTTTTTTACTGGTCCATTTATGTTATAATACTGTTAGAACTTTGTTGACATTATAAGGGTAAAGCTGTCATTCCTACATTATAAGAATTTTATCATTATCTACTGTTTTCTAAATATCAGAAAAATTAATGTGAACAAAACTAAAAACGCTGCACATGAAGAACTTCACTTCTTGATAAGGCTTCACAGCTGAAAACACTGCAAATCAAAACTGAAGACCATAAAATCAAGAACTGCAAATCAAGAACCGATAAGGCTTCACAACTGAAAACGCTGCGAATCAAGTCTTTTGTAAATGTTTATCTAAGGCTTCACACCTGCATGGTGCGTTTATGTATTCGTAAATTACTGTTATGGTAAGAGAGATGCTTCTGGCATGGTGCAATTCATGTATCCATATATTCTTGGTTTGGTAAAACTTCGTTGCAGGGAGAAATTATGTGTTATGACAACATTAAGTGAAAGAAAATCAAAAGCTGCATATAATATATCCTCCAGCTACTTTCTGACATATTTATTAATGGCTCTCATTGTATAGCTTTATTAATGGAAAATGTTTGTTTGTAATATGTATATATGTTTTAGAACCAAAATTTTATTTTAGAAGTTCGTTGCCTCCTTAAACTTAACAAATATTTTTGATGTCTCCACAATCCCATCATTTCTCTCTATGGGATACGTACAAATAAATTAAGTTTAGTTAGTAATTCTTAATTATTACCATGACAGAAAAAAAAAATTTAATAGACGTGTTCCCATGACCGCCTAGAATAAAAAGGACATATTTTCAAAATGTACAAAAGGAACTGTAAAAAGAACTTTAGAACAATAGAACACAACGGTTCCCATTTCCATTTGTGAACGCCTGGCAACACCCAAAAAATGAAAGTAATGTTACCTTAAACAAGCATGATGGATTGTAAAGAGTGAAGAGTGAAGGCAACAAAAAAGGGATTGTGAAGAGTGAAGACAACAAAAAAGATTCGTTCGAAAGAGTCAAAGACAAAGTACCGAGATGGTCCCCATTGGCTACGTATGAAACCTTTACCTGCTATAACAAAATATGTCCTCTTCTGTTTTCTATGTCGCTGAGGAGTAAACCTTTTATACAAGATTCTTTTCTTTTCATTTATTTGTCTATGCAACTTTCCGCATATCCCCAATTCTATTATTATATATTATTTTTTATTTTCTTTTAGCGTTATAATTAAACATGCCTCATTCTTGTTATATTTTATTTTATTTTTGTAAACAGAATTTGAATGTATCATTTACATACTGCGCCTATACACATGTAGCATGCCTAACTTACAAAAGTTTTTAATTTTACTCTATATTTTGTTCCTCCCTTCGTGGATGACGTCAATGACTGTACAAAACAAAAGATAGGTAATTATCCACCAACCACTTATTTTTTCTAGCTATTTAAAAAATACACAAATTTTTTTTTTGTAGTGCTACACCTGAAGTTAATATTTTTTTCATTGGTCCACTCCCGTTATAAATAGAGATGGCCAATGGGCCGTGCCGTGCCGGCCTAGGCCCATCAAAGGAAGCCCATGCGTGCTTGGGCCATGCACACTATGCGTTTTATGCTGTGTCTAACTATTCTTGCTTAGGCCGAGCCCGGCACATGTGCTGTGCCGTGCCTAGGAAAAAAAGATAACTAAGCTTTTTTCTTTTTTTCTTTTTTTAAGAGAGAGAGAGAGAGAGAAATGTTCCAATCCGGATTTTTAAAGTGCGGGAAAACTTTAAAACCGCATAGTTTTAAAGGTTTAAAACTATAAGCCTTTAAAGCCGTGCGATTTTAAAGCTTTCCCGAATTTTCCCGCACTTTAAAATCTATGACTAGAAAACTTATATATATAGTAGTTATCTAGTCCAGAATTTTAAAGTATAGAAAAGTCCGGGAAAGCTTTAATACCGCATAGTTTTAAAGGCTTATTTACAGTTTTAAACCTTTAAAACCGTGCGGTTTTAAAATTTTCCCGAACTTTTCCGCACTTTAAAATCTTAGATTAGAACATTTCTATATATTTCGGCTAAGTTCCTAAACGGTTCGGGAAACCAGATGTGACACAGGATTCTTGAGAACCGATGGCAGTAAAAATCTAAAAAAATAACCAGCTCTTAGTGTCCAATTTGCGTTCAGATACCTGTGCGCTTATAAGTGAAATGGCTGATGTATTCTACGCGCAAACGGCGTGATTAATTATTACAGTGTAGAATACACTACGGGGAAGTGGTGTAAGTGCCGAAATAATTAACCATTTCTACTACGTCCCGTACCCATAAAAATCTCAAGTAACATTCATAAAGAAAAACGAGATCTCTCTGCATACGGATCCCAATATAACCAATTTATAATACCATAAAGTCCGCATAAAGAAACACATGGGCATTCATCAAGTACTCGATAAAATCATTAATCGAATGGGGAAGATTATTACAAATGAGCAGCGTGCGGATACTAATAAAATCAAGTGCCAAAGGTTCGGATAAGGATAAAAACATTTTTAATCCAAGGGCTCTTGATGATTCCAAAGTTATTAATTTATCCAAGCTCTACTGTATAAAAATTTATAATACACAACACAATCCATATAACAATAAAGAGCAAACAAAGTATTGTGTTCAATTTAATACTTTTTGAATCCAATCGAATACAATAAATACAGTCTAGTGTGTCGCACCAAACATAACCTTTGCAAATAGACCTACCAAAACATTATTCCGTACATGCTCCCACACCGCCTATGAAAGAATTGATAAAATGGGGTTCGCAGAACCAAGGATGTTTATTTGATTCCGAGTAGTAGTAAGGCGCACAAACTTCCTCAAATTCACTACACCACAAGAGTAATTAGTATTTGTTTCTCATAGAACTAACATAATTTATTCATCTGTTTGATATTTAAGAGGTTACACTAATTACCGTTTCACTTCAGACGTCAACGATTGTATGTCGTGGTATTGATCCCAAGCTCCTGACTTAATTACATCTACAAATTCGCCTGGTATAAATAAAGATGATTGTTGTCCATCTCTACAACAAAAATTATTCAATAGTTTCCTCTTTGATATCTATTCAAAATCAAACCCCGTATATGGGTACCTACCAGCTGAAGGCCTAGGCGAGTGAGGCCATCAACTAATGCCCCATCCAAATGCAAGCCATATTTATCATCAATAATGCCCTTCTTTTTATTAAAAGGTATATTTTACATTTTTCGTATATTTATTATTTTTTTGTGTAAATGTATTGATTTATGAAAATCAAACAACTGTGACTACACCCCGAAAGAATCAATCAGACAACTGTAAACGTATTGATTCATGAAAAATGTAGACAACTGTAAATGTATTGATTTATGAATACATTAACGCCCCATCCATCCAACAGTTATTTGATTAACGCCACATCCAACTTTAAACAATCAATCAGACAACTGTAAATGATTCGATACATTTACAGTTGTTTGATTTTCATAAATCAACTAATGCCCCATCCACGTTGTTACTTTTAATCAACTTACCCCTCCCAAGTTAGAAAGAATCAAACAATTTTGATGCACAACTATATCTAAAGAAGCAAACAACTGAGGGAAAAAAAAGTTGAAAAAAAAGACAAGAAAAACCTTTAGCGCATTTTGAAAGAGCCGAATAACAACGTTCCCATAAAAGTCGTCGGTTAGCAATCCTTCGGTTCGCAATTCTTCTACCAATTCCTCTAGCACCTTTGAAGCACGTAGAAATGCAACCCCAGCACCTACAATACATTGATTTTACAAAAAGGAAAAGTGATTTATTAACCCAAAAGAATTTCTCTAAAGAAAAGAAAATAATGCTTACCAGGTACAACTCCACATTGCACTGCATCCTTCATCACAGCAACGTTATAATAGAGACTTTTAAGCCTCTTTTCTAATCATTCTACTTCGTTAGTGGAAGTGCTCAATTTAACTGTGGATTTCAACTGGAACAACAATCACAAGAACATGTTAACCAAAAAATAAACAAAATGGAGAGCCTAGAAAATTGTTGAAACATATGTTGAGCCATGACAAACCTGTTCACATCGTTCTTTAATAGCTGCTTGGCAACCAGATCCACCAAGGATGATCATATAATGATAATGCATTATAACCTATAATGACGAAAAGGGCTTAAAATATACTTTTGAACAAATACTAATCCTGACCTCCATGTGATCCAAGGCAAAGATTAGTGCAATGATGATATGAATATCCTCAAATATCTCACCTCTTTGCACGAGCCAAGCATTTGTTGTATGAAATTAAAGTCAGATGTTTTAGTTAAGACCTAAAATAAAAATGATATAAACACATTTATTAGCATATTTCACGATATTGCTAAATGAAGAGAATTTTGAAATGAACATACCTGGCCACCTGTAAAGATTGCAAGGTCCTTCATGACTGTCTTCCTATTTTCTTGAAATTTAGAAGGTTTGACGACCTAAACCTTCACCCAATTCAAAACCCATCACACGTAGAACAAAACGTTTTAAAAGTAAACTAATAACTATGAAATATGATACTAGATCATGTTTTGGTCTGAAGAAAGGAATGAAAATTCGAATTAGAGTGCAAAATAAACCAGGAATGATTGTTTGTTTGACCCAAAAAAAAAAATATTTACGGAGAGGGGTACGTTTTCGAGACAAAAATACCCGCTAATAGAATATTGTTCGTAGTAAATAACAAAAAAATTAACATCAAAATTGCAACATTGTTGTGAGAATGGATCTCCGTGTGTTTTGAAAATTGAATAACAAGCGCCAGCTATTTTAAATAACTGAGAAACCTAATATCTTTGGTACACTGCATCACGCCAAATTCCAATAACTCCCTTAATCCATTTTCAATATTCTCTGGTTCCAAAGGATTCCAAAGGTTTTTGGACCAGCAAAATCCAAAAATCACATCCGTCACACCATGCACACATCATAAAATATCACAAAGTTTTGACAAACCCTTATAATATTGGGCATTTCAGAAGTTAGTATTTGCTTATTTTTGAGCCAAACTTTGTAATTTGTATTATCGAGTAATCTTAAGCTGAACCATAAAAATTCTTGCTCCCGCCTAATTTTAGCATTTTATTATTTGGACAATATTATAATAATAACAACAACAACAATAAAAATAATCAGGTACCTTCTTTTGAAGACTCTTGTCAAGAATAAGAGATCCTACAACCTTATCTTCAACATCCTCGGCAATATAATCAATAGAGGTCGTCCCTAATGAGGGAAAAATAATAAATCAATTAAAATTTGTTAACTTGCATTTTCTATATACAAATCCTCTTATATAACCCACCCATTTGATTGCTTGATCAGCAACATTCTTGTACGAAACTGTATCCGCACAGATTAAATCAATATGCACCCAACATTAACTAATTACCGAAAAAAAAAGTATAGTGGTTTATAGACTGTTAACAAGCTTACTATTTTTTTCTGATTAGTGATGAAAACAGGAGATATAGGTTCCCAGTCCAGCCTCATTTGGTTTAAAAACTCTAATTCATGATCCGATTCATGCTCGTATTCCTGGAAAAATGTTGCCGAAGAAAAAGCTATTGTACGTGCATATAAGAATTAATTAAAATTTTATGAGAATGAAAATGGAACAAATACAATAGTAATAAAAAACATGATAAGTGGGAAGAGAAATCAAAACACATATTCATATATTGTTTTATACTTATCAAAGCCTACCCATCCAGAAACACATAAAAAATTCAAGGCAAACGCATAAAATTTAAGTGATATATTTGTAAGGTGCCCAAAGGTATGTCAGAATATCAGAGATACCATCAAGAATAAATAACAATAAAGAATGTGATCAATGGGAAGAGGAAGAGTCAGAATAGAAATCAAACACATCAATAATTTTTATTTGATTATCAAAGCCAACCCATCCACTCTAATAAAATTTAACTGATGTTTCAATCACTATCCAAAGGTATGTCATAATATTATAGATATCCCAGATGTATGTCATAATATTAAAAATAATCCAGATCCTAGAACTGCTAAATTTAATGGTTTAATGAAAGAATGGAAGAGACAATCTTATAAAACCTTTCAAAATTGCACTACAACAAATGGATATATCACCGATTTAAATATTTCCGAGGGTATAAAATACCTTTGATAATAAGTATTTTTCCTAAGGTGTAAGATAGCCGTCGGATAAAGATGAAAATATGATAGATATTTCCGAGGGCAGTTTGCCCTTGGTGATAATGAATACTTTGTCGAAAATGCCTGCTAGACTTAACTAGAAGCACCCCAAAATTTACACATTTCGGGCCAGCCTTTGGAGTAGAGTACTAAAACCACAAGCCCACAGCCATAACTTCCAATAATTTTTTTTTTTTGGAGTAGCATACTTGGCAAATTTTTTTCTTGTAAAAAATCAAGATTTTCTTGTAAACCTTAAAAACCTTAAGTTTTTTAAGGTTTTTAGGTAAAATTAAAAACCTAAAAGAATGAAATACAAATAATTGCTAAGAAAATACGGAAGAAATGAAAAAATAAACAAAAGGAAAAAAAATTAAAATAGAAGGGAAAAGTTCAAAAGAAAACGAAAAAGAACAAAGTTAAGCACAAAAAGCCTCACTTTTCTAAACGAAAAAGAAAGAAAAAGAAGGGGATATTTCTGAACGAAAAAGAAATAAACTCACATCTCTCACTTTTCAACAAATTTCTGAACCCATAGTTGGAGCCTTTGAGTGCAACGTGATGAGCTAAGTTTCCGCCTGCGTTGTCCCCACTGACGAAGCTGTTTTTCAAGTTAGCGTTTGTCGGAAAGCCGTCCAAATTAGGGTTTAATTCTATGTATTGGAGCACATCGAATCCATCTTCAACTTGACTTGGGTAATTATTTCACTGATGCTTTCTTTATTTGTGCTAGATTTCATCTTTTTTTTTCCTTCAATTAACTTAGGGTTAGGTTATAGTTTCCATCATTGATGATGAGTCTGAAGGCTAATTATTTCTCTTAAGTTTGTAATTGTTACCATCTCTTGTGTAATCGCTCACTCTCTGCTTCTAATTTTGTTTTTAATTTGTTTTTCCTGCTTTCGATTTTGTTTTAGGCCAAATAGTAGCTTCTCGTAAGTCCGGTGATGCTATTGCATTTTTAAAATTTTTAATTTATATTTCATTCAGTGCTTATATCATTATTAAAAATAAAACAATTACAATTTTTCTTATAAATATTATCGTTTTAATGATTAGATTAAACAAATGGATTAAATGATGAGGTCGTTGGAGAGTTATCATCAGGAAAATTATTTATTATTAATAATAAATCATTTTTTTCTTTCTAGTTATAATTTAGTGGGAAGAAGGAAACGGTCATTGGTTTGATCATTAAATGTCTGCAATTTCAAGTTGGTTTTGGGAAGCCATTGATGGGTTCATTGACATATTGTAATTGTGAAAAAGTTACTTTGTTTTATTCTCCCCAATAATTCTCTCTCATTAGTTTAGATTTAAATGGACTCGGATCCCGAATTTGGATAAATCTCATTAGTTCAGAGCCAAATTTGGGGATGTGATCTCCACCCAATACATTACAAGAAATTCCAATTAGGTCTAAAAATCATGGGGACTCGAATCACGTGAATCTGTTGTTCTAGAATAAAGTAAATAGTTTTATTTTTCATTTTATCATAATCATAACTTGTGAGATGAAGTTCGTGCTTAAATTTTATTTTTATTTTTTGTTGAAAGGGTGTAAAATTTAATAGTAATATCAAGAACAAGTTTCTTAAGCTTTAAACTGAATATATATTAAGCCTTTAAACTTTTTCCTTGCTTTGCAATGATTTCTTTTCTAAGCTTTTCCTTCCTTTTTAAAGCACTTATTCACATGTTTCAGGTTTTGATTGTTGTACTACTATACGAAGTAGCTCTATGTTTTATGGTGGATGCCTTCTTGATGATATCCTGAAGGTCAGAATCTGATTCTCTAAGAATTTGCAAGGCTTCTATTTGTTTAAATGATGTTGTACATCTCTTGAGTGCTACTGTGTTGCTGTCTGCATAATTGTTATGCTTTTCATATATTTCTCTTGATTGAAGTTAAAATGCCGGTTGATAAATCATGGATGCAGTTAGAAAGATCAACAAGTGAATATGTTAGTGGAGTGAACAGTTTTCTTGATTATGCTTTTAGGCACATTAAATATGAGGATGAAAAAATCTTATGTCCATGCGTTAAGTGTAGCAATAGGTATAGACTAGTTCGGAGCGAGGTGGAAAGACATCTTTTGTATAAAGGGATGAGATTGGACTACACTACTTGGTACTGTCATGGGGAAATTAGAAATAGCAATAGTGATAGTGGCAGTGATAGGGCAAAGTGATAGCATCAATGGGCCATATATTAAATATTCTGAATATCCAAAGGAAGAATTTGAAACGTTATTTGCTCGTTTCAAGGAAGCACAATTTTCTTATACATGTACAGAACAGGAGCTTAAAGATGCCGTAGAACTTCATGTAAAAATTCGTTTTTCAGATTGGATGTCAGAGCTGAGGAGGGGAATTTTTAAGAAGTATCCAACTGCTGGAGAGCGTTATGCACATGCTCCTGAGAATGTGCCTCCAAGAATATGGAGACAAATGGTTGACAAATGGATGGATGAGGGGTGGAAGGTACCAATAATGACTATTAGCATAGTATTTTTCTGTCCTTTTCTTTCCTAAGCTTTGCTGTTATTTTAATTCATCAGTGAATTATAGTTGCTAGAATCATCATAGAAATAGGAACTTATAAATCTTATCCATGTGCTTTATAGTTGCTGTTATTTTTTTTAAAACTTATGTATAGAAAACAAGCACAACAAACAAGAGGAACCGAACCAAGTCCAAACTTATTCATACTAAGTTCGGTCCCAATGGCTAGGCATAGAAAAGAAATGGTAAGAGAATATGTTTGACTTTGATCATAACAAAATGGTTTTTATTTATTATGATCTTATTGAATTTCAATTCTTTATTGCAGCAACAAATAGGTATTGAACTTAGTCCACTTGATTTATTCAAGATGTTTCATGTAAGGAAGAATGGGATATGGGCAAGTAACAAGGCAAAGGAAATGCATGTGTGTATTTGATATTAAATTTACAGGATATTCCTGATTTTTTTTTTTTTTTTGCATGATTTCATTACTATATGCACTCAGACAAATGTATGTATTTATTATAGGAAACAATGGAATCAATGAGATCAATGTTATAGATCAAGGCTTGTCGGTCGATGAATGGAAAATATATCGAGAAGTAGTAATGGAGGAGAACCAAAGACATGGTCGTGTTGTTGGTTGGGGAGCAGGCATCAAAGGCAAGGATGTGTATGGTTCTCCAAGTCAAGGAGGTAACAAGCATCAATGTACTAATTTGGAAGTGAAAGTAAAAGACTTAGAGAAAGAAGTCAAGAAGTTGAAAAGATCGATAAAGATCGTTCTTGGAAAGTCCGCACAAGAATCATCTCAAAAGGTATAGGTTGTTTATTTCATTTTATTAATAGATTAAGTGAATGAGTATGAAATTAAACTAAAAAGATAGAAAAATACACACTTCAATACATCCTATTTTATCTTATAATATACTTGAAATATATATATATTTACGCCTAATTTGGGAAGAAAAGAGAGCTGCCAATTTCCTTTTTTATATTCTTGTTTTCTTTTTAATTGGCAATAATCTACATATGATATGAAATCTAGTGGGACTCTTCATATATGCAGGCTGTAAGTACCATATCATTGTAAATGGTTGAGGTCTACATATATTTACATATAGTTTACAATATGAAGTGGTACAGCGCAGGGTCTACCAAATATTTGAAAGACCTGTGAACACAATTTTTTTGAGGGAACAAGTCCACCCGAGGCCAAGAACTATATCATTGTTTACAAACTTAGAATAAAATATTAAAAGAAAATTTTCAGTTTTGGAAATGGATGGCAGAATTGGTATATGAATGAAGTCGAGAAGATGAAAATTTTATTCAAACAGCATTATTGAGATTAGGAAAATGAGATTAGGGGTTTCACAAATTTAATTCTTATCCTGCATAGTCACGTGTTTTCAGAAATTGGCACAAAAGTTCTCAGTCTTCTACAGAGTTTAATCATCGTTGAAGCACTAGATTCATCCCAGACAAAATGCCCAAAAATTGAGAACAAACTGCTAAACTATATTGTTCAAAGACACAAGACAAAATGCTCTTAGTTTTCTTCTCTTTAATAATCTATTTCCTTAAATTCATTTACAAGCAAAACTATCTTCTTCTTCACGTTTCACTTGCTTCCCTTGCCGTTAGGGAATGTGAAGAGCATGAAATTAAATATATGTATATCTATATATATAGATGTACCCTCTAACTTAATCTATAATTTGGTTGCTCCTTCTCTCTCATTAGTCTCAGCTTCTTTATTATATTTTATACCAGTTTTCGTTTTGGTAATAATAGTGATTAAAATTCTTTCTTTTACCTAGGATATTGTTTTGACGGAAGAAGATGATGACGGGTATGAGGATGATGAAGTTGAGGCAAATGATTCAAACTCGAAGAAGTTGCTGTAGAGGATGATTGAACACATTCAATATATGATGATATCATTTTGTATACACATTTGGTATATTTTTTGCATAAAAGATACTATAAAATTGAATTTTTTGTTGTATTCTTGAATGATGAATGTGATTTTATGAATTTTTGAAATTAATGAAGTTACATTTAGTACATTTCGAATATTATTATTACTTTTGTTACATCACTTCTCTAATATAGATATTTCAACAATAAAAATAAAAAATTAATGAAATATTATTATTAAATAAAATAAAGGGGGCCATTAAACTGCAAAACAAGTTTATTTTCGATAAAGATATATTTTATTTCCGAGGGCAAGTTGCAGTTGAAAATAAAAATACTCAGATTTATTTATCTTTTTCCGAGGGTATTCAATTCCATTTCCGACGACAATGCGCTCGGAAATAATTTTTTTCTCCGACGACTCATCGGAAATTCGACATTTCCGATAAGACTTAATACTGACGACGGTCGACGGCATACCACGCCGAAAATGAGTTTTGCCGAGGGTGTTTGTATATTTCGAGGGTATTTGCCTCGAAAATGACCCATTTTCTTGTAGTGTAATTGTCTTGTCTGTTTCTGTGTAAGTTCCTTTTTTCATCAACTTAAGCTCTTTTTGTTTCTTGTATATCAATTAGAACAACAAGGAAAAAAAATATTAAAAAAAACCGCGCGGCAAATTGTATAAAGCATCAAAGGATAAAAGAAAAGATAACATAAAAGCTACACCATGCCAAATCGATCTCAAAAGAAGAGTTACCAACAAATGAAAAGGAAAGGATTGCAACAATGTGCAACTCACAGAGAAGACAAAACAACCATCTTTCCCAACTTTCTCAAAAGCCTTGGCAACAAGCTCAGCAATCTTTTTGTAGCCATTTGCTGCCATCTTTCCAACCTTTACCGGAAAAAGAAAATACATCCAGCACATCAGATTAAATCATCTCACTATTCATTGTCCATATAATCTTCCCAACTCTTAAATCAAGCAAAACTCAAAAAGTATACATGGGAAATTTCTTCTAATGTGCTGACACTTCGCTTTACGGACTTTAAGTGGTCTCAAACTACAGATTTGAGAAAAGAAAACAATGACAGACCCAACTGCGACCATGCTTTCTGCTTGAACTCAATCTTTTCGTATGATCGAAAAGAAAACAATTTCATTATCCTTACATGGACTAATAAATTTGATGTCTTCGGCAGCATAGCTTCTGCTTGAACTCAATCTCAGCGGCTGAAAACGCTTCTTTTCAGGCAATGATAATGAGAACCTTCCATTGACACAAACAGACGAAAAAAATTAAAAAACTAAAAGCAAAACTCAAAAATCACAGACCCAACTACGACCATGCTTTCTGTTAATTTGTGATAGAAAGCGATTTCTGAGTTACAGAGTCAAATTTTTTTTTTCTTAATTAAGAGCCCGGGATTGTTTGCTTTTAACCCTGTTAGGATTGAGGTTCCACAAATATTGAAGTATTTGATAAATATTTATAATTGTAATTTAAAAGTTATATTGATAAAAAAAAAATTTATATCTTTGACAATTTTATCAAAATTAACATTTAAAAATTATATTTACTACGTATTATTAATTTTTATTTCATATTTATAATTTTTCTTACAGTAGTTTTAATTTAAAAATTACGGCACCTCAATCTCAAATAAAATATTTATATCTAAAGTCATAATGTGGCTTAATTTAAGATGTTTTAATATTTTAACTTGTTTATTTTTGTATCTGAAGTCGTACGGTAAGATATTTCCATTTGAATAGAAAATGTAAAATTTTCTAATTTTTACTCTTGACAATAAAATATTTGGTTGGAAAATTAATTTTTTTCCACAAATATCCTTATTAAATGTATTTATTTAATTATTTTCTATCTAACAATTAGATGTCATATTAGAATTTGTTTAATCTCAAATTCAATTTGAATTTCAAATAAATTCTTTCATTATTGGATAACAAATTTTTATCTATAAATATTGTGTTAAATTATAAAAATAATGTTATCAAAATTATTTTTCATAAATTATATATCAAATTTACAGCATATAAAACCTATTGTACTAGATAACATTGTAAATATCTACCTATTTAAACAACATTGTAAACATATATACCTATTTAAACCTAAAGTATGTATAACACTTTCAAGGTTATAAGTGTAAAAATATTAGATTTAAGAATATTTGAGTTTATAAAAACAAATATTTTACCATTTACACTCAAGACATCAAAAAAAAAAAAAAACAAACATATATTTTCTGACATATGCATTAAGACCCATTCAGATATTAATAATATTCATACCCTCTTAAATTTCAAATAAGAAAATAAACGCTGCCTGAGTAGCGCTACGAAAGAGTAAAGATCATAAATAATGTTGTACTCGGATTTCCCTTGGCCACAAGATTTAGACGCACATAGATTGCATGGAAGTGAATAGTAATTAAGTTAATATTTCATGAATATTAGTAAAAGTAATTAAAATTATTTGAAAGACAATCAATAAGAAAATTAAATTATACAATAAAAATAAATAAAACTATTAATATATTTAAGTAAATATTTTATTACATAATAATCAATAAAAAATCACATGTTCATTATCAATAATTATGTTCTTAGATAAAATATACTATTAAATAATTATTTATAATTTTATATTCAATTCTATTGTAAACAAATAATTGAATAATATTTTATGTTTAATATTCAATACAGGTTTAAATAAAATATTAAATAAAAATTTAATATTAATCACATAATAAATACTAGTTTAAATAAATTATTGAATTAAAAGTTTTTATTTAACCTTAAATTAATACAATTTAAAATAAATTGTTGAATAAAAATTTGATAAATTAAATACAAGTTAAAATAATTTATTTGAATAAAATATAGATATTTAATATAATATAAAATTATATTTCAGAAAATTATTAAATTAATTTTTACATTTTATTTAAATTTAACATTAGTCTAAATGTAAAAGAAAAGATTGATAAAACGGATGAAAACATTTTATTTAAGAAAAGATTGATAAAACGGATGAAAACATTTTATATAATCTTATCCTACTTAAATCCAAACTAAAATTAAAGATCTCTAGTCTGGACTAACTCTCACTCTAATCCAATAATCCGAATACCCAAATATGACATTGGATGGAATTAAAATTTATTTAATCTCACACTTTATCCAAGCTCCAAAACACATGCGAAGCTGTGCCCGTGGGCTCACTAAGAACGACCTAGTTGTTAGGTGGTAGGCCAGGCCATGCCCAAGCACAAATGGCCCACTTTTCCTTTTGTACAATTTTATGTAGTGGTAAAGCCGTGAAGACTTATGTCATGGGTGCAAATTATCAACCACATAATGATCAACTTTCTGAGACAAAACTTCTAACAAATCAAGAAAAAGAATCATTTAGCTAAATGGTATCATCAAAATAATAATTCTTGATGAAAATTTAATAAAGATAATACACGTAAGTTTATATTCCTCATTCGTCTTCTAACTTATAATATTTTATAGCTTATTTGTGATGAAGAATAAAATTATGTTGTAAGTATAAATTTGGTAAAGCTATAGACCTTTTTATAACTAGTCTTAACATACTTGAACTTCTAGTGTTTAATAATATGAAAATTGACACAGCTCTTATACTTCTATCAAAGAAGCGAACAAGTTAAAACACTTTAATTTATGATTCAATTAAATAATAAAAAAAAACTATTTCTTTTTTCCACCCTTAAAAAAGTAAGGAGGTGGATAAAGTTTAAAGATGGTAATGATACCTGCAAACTTGTAAAATCTACTTGATGCCTATGCCGGTATCTGCCAACCCGCAATAGTATTTTAATTATTTTTATAAATTTTAATTATTAAAACTACATTAAAGATATTTAATTATAAAAATACATAAACTATGTCATTAACAGTCATTTGTTGTTCAAGACCTAACATAATCTTCTTAATCATAAAAATATTTAATTATAAAAATACATAATTGTTGTCGCTAGCTTAATTCACGTCATTCTCTTCATAGTACGCATGCATATATTTTTTAAAAACACTTATGTAACTATCAATTAAAAGACAATCATATTAGTTGAAATTGATCTATCTTAGATTTTTAGGTTCAGCTAAAAATCCACCTAAACTTGGCTATTAACCTAATCAAAAGCTCGAGCATAAGCATAACTTTTAGAGCAGAGTTAATTGTATATTTGTATTTGATAATAAATGTATATTTCTAAAGGAACATTTAGAGAAACATAATTTTTTGGATATGGTGTTATGATACTGGATATGGTGTTATGATTTAAAATAAATGTATTGTTGCTGCCATTGCTAAGGTTATGGACAAAACCGCCTAATTTGAAATAAATCTATTGCTACTGTTGCCACTACGGTAATGGGCAAAACCTACTACGGGTTACGGGTGGACAAAATTCCCTGATTTGAAATAAATCTATTGTTACTGTCACCATTGTGGATTATTTTCATCCTCAACCACAACAAATTCTATAGATGAGAAAACGGCCAAAGACCTATTGGGCACTCTCTGTGTATTCCTATTAATTTACCCTCCTTGGATTGGGTGGGTTTTATAATTGTCGTAGCAGGTCGGTTTTATCGCAAAAGATATTTAGACCCTCAAATCACGATTTATCATCACCAATCATGTTAGATCACGATCTGTCACCAATAATTTTCTATTAAGAGATGCCTAAAATCCTTAAAATCCTGATGCAAGGAGCCTCTTTTTTTAAAGCTCGGTCAACCTTTAATAAGAATAAAACTGATGATGATGATAATGACGATGATGATGATAAAATTAAAAAATAATAACATTAATAATAATTTAAATAATAAAGTCAATAATAGTAATAATAAAATGAATAAATAAAATAAAATAACAAATGACCTATTTGTAGCTAGAGCTTCTGATATTTTCATAATTTTAGTAGGGACCAAAATGTAAAGTGACAAAATTCCAAAATTGCCCACACAGCAAAATATCAACCAAGACCCTCTATTTTTCTCCATACTTAGAAGCTGGAAACAGTGTCACCACATGTAAGCACCCCATCATTTCTTCTTAGAGTTTCTTGTGCTTCAAAATTTTCAATACAAAGAAACTAAAGGGATCTTGTTTGGCGGGAAATCTAGGTGCAAATATGGACCAATAATCCAATGACACATGGCAAGAGGAGTACCAGAATGTTGACGTAGCTCACGAGGAATTAGAAGATAAGCTCCTTGAAGAAAATGACAGTTTCAATAAAACACACAATATCAAAGTGCATTATCAAAAGCCATATTTTAGTGGGTAAAGTTTACACGCGAACAGTGCACGCCATCATGTGAAAACGCCGTCATGTGAAAAATAAAAAATATCTTGGTAAGAATGAGAAGCCAATGAGAATGAAGATTCCTTGGTAGAGCAATAGAAGAACGCTGCATCAGCTACCCTCTGCAGCAGCCAAAACAGTGATAGTACCACAAGCTAGAGAGGCTACCACATGCACGATATTGGAGGCAAAAGGGCAGCTGGATATTTCCTTTCCTCCCAAGTCAGTGAATGTCACCATCTTAGGATCAAAAAGCAAGTTACACAAATGTGCTTACTCAAGGGAGGATATCTATTAATTGAGCACAACGTGTCCAAAATTAACAAAAAAAGACCTTAAGGATGCTCCACAAAAGCTCAAGGGTTTCTCCCAAACAATAATCAATTTTCATTATTCAAGATACATACTCATCTTCTTACTCAGAGCATATTATTATTATTATTATTATGAAAGAATAACAATAGACCTATTTGTAAATATTATAGAACTCCTGGATATTTTCATAAATTTTGTAGGGATCAAAATGTAAAGTGACTGATCTTAATTAAGTGTAATTTGGGAATTTTACAAATTTAATGAGAGTAAAATGAGTAGTTGTGGAATGAGAGTCTTATTCCCAAACCTCCTTTGAAATCAAACTCCCATTCCTTAATATCATTTTATTATAGGTCCCACTAAAATTATTCTTATTCTCATCCTTATTTTATGAAGTAAATATTATAAATAATTCTAATTTTAAATTTTAATTCTCTAAAGTAAACGCACCATAAGAGTTGATGAAGTACTTCGAAAAAGAGGCAAGTTGGCAAATAGGTGAGACATAATCGAGATAAATTTAATTTGATTTGTTCTGTTTAACAGTGGGATTCAAATGGGTTTGCTAAAAATTGTCAAATAAGTGGGTCAGTTGGCCATGTATGCCAGCGTTGAGAGCTCAGAAAGGGTGAGGCAAGACGACATAAACCTCCAATTTGAGTTTTTTCGGGGTTTGGGTTGGGGCCTGCATTTATTTTTTAATTTTAAATATAAAAAATTGTTTTATAAAAAAAAAAGAAATGATAAATCCAATTTGGTTATTAACTATGTTGTATTTATAATTTTATATCACTTCGTTTAATATATTATTATTAAGAAAAATGTTATTTGAACAGTAAAAAGAATAAAAATACAAATAGTATTATTATTTTATAATACTTTTCAAAAAAAAAAAACCCATATTTTCGTTTTTCTATTATATTATTAATGTTCAAATAACAGTTCTCCATTTAATCCAATTTGGGTTTACGTTCCAAAAGCCCAAGTTGACGTAGCCGTTGACCATATCCCGTGACGGTGAAAATCCCATAGGATATTTCATTTCATTTATTATTTTATTTATTTATTCCACCTTTGAGGCAAAGTGCAGTAGCGTACTTTATAATGGGTCCAGCTGGTGGAAGGTACACCACGCATGATTTGTCTTCTAGCGTTGTGGCCGTTAGATATTTGGTCCCATGATCTAACGGGCGCATGAAATTGAAAGGAAATCGGCAACCGTTTAAGAGTGCTCCAGTGTCGTAGGTTAGGGTTTTATGAATAGTTGCGAAATATTAGGGCAGCGATAAATTTATGACATTTATTGAGCAGTGACAAGATCGTAGTCGTCCATTGTGAATTTGTGATTGTGCTGTCTACGTCGGCGAGTCGAGGAAGGAACTTGGTGGGAAATTGCAAGTATTTTTAAATATGATCAATATTATTGTGTCGCAAATGAGTATTTTGTTCGTGCTGTGTGAGTCATGATGAAACTGAAATTTCAACGGAGCCACAGAGACAGAGGGAAGTCATTTTGTGTAATTGATTGTAGGAATGAAGGTAGGTGGGAGTCCGAAACAGAAGGTGGAGAGTTTCAGAGTGGTTATGGAATGGCAGTCGTCTGCCGCAGTTCAGGAGGAAGCACAGGAAAAGAAAAGAATTGAATTGTAACCGTGGTATTAGTTTAGGCAGGAGAAAGACAATATTTTGTTTACAGATGCAACATACAGCTATTTACCCGATAAGAAAAAGCGGTTTACAATCATAATGGCATCAACAAGTATTGCCGTATATATATCCATATATTTCTAGGATGAACTTAAGAAACCGAGGATGTACATGAACGTCAAAATAAATTTAAGTTTAAAACAATAAAAAGATTCACTTTCTTGCTACAATAATGGACAAGATCTCAATTGCATTCACTAGTTTAATTTGTCGGTGATGCATGCCAACTTAAGCTAGGCTGCCACGATCTCGCTCAGTGATCTCATACACATGGAAGTTAAGTTCTTCAACTTCCGCTACACGAACAACAACAACAAGAAGTAAATTCAAGTACGACAAGAGCATAAACTTTTGCTTCTGGGAAGTAAAAGAAAAGTGAAAATAGTAACTTCAACCATTTATTTCATACCATTTACTCTATTGTTTCGCTATATTGACTGCAAAACGCAGTCCGGCCGTTGCAAACGATATTTCTTCGCACAAAGTAACACGGGCGGGCAACAAGATTTCATAATTTCAAAATCCATCACAATAAAGAACAAAAACTCATAGCTGAGATTTCATCCATAAGCCCCTTCTTTTATCTCAAAGGAAATAAAGGAATCAACACAGCATACTGAACCTCAGCAATATGAAGCTAATGATTAAACTCCTCACACAATTGATAACATCCAAAACCATTCACAAAATTATCCACAGCAACCATAATTGGCGTCCAATAGAAATTTAAAAGAATTATCTTTTTATTCATGTAGTCGGCGTTTGAACGCGGCTGTTCGGTCGCCGGTGTTGGCGTTTATTGTGATTAGACAAATTGTAGGATTTCTTTCACAACGTACGCCACAAGCCCTAGTCATGCGTTGCTTTCGATTAATTGATGCATAGACTTCAATTTTTGGGTTAATTAACTTCTATAGGGGTAGTTTTGACTTCACATAATTAATTTAATTTACAATATTTTATTCCCGCTATGTCAATTGAGATTCTTTCCACCAGCCACACCTTTCATGTTCTTTTATTTTCTGTCTTTTATTAGCCGTTGGATTTTACTACTCTTGAATCGAACGGCTTGACCAGAACAAGACAAATGAGGTGGTACCTTCCAACCGCTGGAAGGTAGTTTTGTCCCTTTATAATTCACACTCCTTACTTCTCGCATGCGAAGGGGGAATCATCTAAACGTTGAATGAAGACAAAATCAAAGGATAATTATTGTTCATAGGTAATGAGAAACGAGGAAACGATATTGCATCCCGCATGCCATGAATCTTCTAAATAATCATCTAAAAATCCTCAACGGCGTAACACCCGCGCGCGCGCACATAGAAATATATAAATATATACGAGTGTTAATTAGTTTATAGGATTTTAAACTTTATTAAAGATTGAAAAAATTATTAAGTTATATTATTTAATAATATAATTCATACACATAAAACTTACTAGTTTTTCTGCACTTTAATATATTATTTAATATATATATATATAAGCCCTCATTTACATATTTTACTTGTTTGAGTTTTTTGAAAATCATTTTTTTTCACCGAATAGTGAATTCCGATTTACCACTTGATCATATACTTTTTTTCTTTTTACTCTATAAATTTAATTTAATTTAATTTGTGATTATGTTTTAATATTCCCAGTTCCCGAGACCTTTTTCGAGCCTTCTAAAATTGAAAGTATTTTTTTAATTCAGAAATTTTATTTTAAAAAATGAAACTACAGAGAATGAACTTCAACTGAAAAAAGGTTCTCTCATAAGTTTCAAGAGAGTCCTCGTGCAATTTGCTGGAGATGGTTCAGAGCTTAAAAAGAGCAGAGATAGAGCTGTTAATTGCAATTTGCTGGGCTGCCTGGCATGCCAGGAATTTATTTATTTTTGAAACAAAACAGGTGGATCCATGCCAGGAATTTATTTATTTTTGAAACAAAACAGGTGGATCCTGGGAATTCTCTAGCTAAGGCAGAAGCCATCATAGAGTCTTATAGGAAGTTTAAGATTCCAAGCTTAAATCATTTAGTGACTAAAGGAGACTCAACTCAGCGAAATTGGTGTCCTCCACCTAAAGGCTCTGTAAAGATAAATGTGGATGCAGCAACTAATGGTGGAAAGCAGGCTGCTGGTCTAGGCGTAGTGGTGAGAGACTGTAATGGAAGCTATGTAGCAGCTGCAATGAAGAAGGTTCGATTTTTTGGGGATGTTCAGCAAGCTGAAGCAGAAGCCATTGCTTGGGGATTTCAAGTGGCGAAACAGAGTGGTAATTTATCAGTAATCATAGAAACGGATTCCCAAGTGGTAGCTGATTTAGTGAACAAGAAGAAGGACAGTAGAACTCCAATTTGTTGGGTTATATCTTAGATTCAAGAGCTTAGTAAAGAGTGCATTGAGTGCAAAGTTAAGTTTACTCCTAGAACTTGTAATACTAAGGCTCATCGTTTAGCAAAGCTTGCTCTGAAATATGTGGCGCCTGCTATCTGGGTGGATGTGTTCCCAGCAAATGTACTGTGTATTCTGCAAGTTTAGTTTTATTGAAGGGTATAGTTTCGTTTCAAAAAAAAAAAAAAAAGAGTCCTCCTGCGTTTAGGCACTTGACTAATATCCTTACACGACAATTTAACTAAATGTAACTGTTACAACTCAAAAGGAAATGCTACTTACCCCAAGTCAAACCCCGGGTCAAATCCCGAAACCTATAAACGACGCCGTTTCAATCCTTCATTTTTTTTAACTTTCATTCTCCCGAAAACGACGCCGTTTTAGCGGGGACGACAGCCCAAATTGCTCTCTCTTCCTCTTCGTCCCACAGCCATTTTCCTATTTCTCTGTAAAACCACTGCTCTTCGTTTCACAGCCATTCGTGATCCACAACCATCGGCACCCACCACCACCGACAGCCATCAGCTTGGCAGCCACCATCACGCATACCCAGCCATCGTCGCCACCACTACCGACAGCTAGATTCGCAAACAATCTGCACAGTATATTACTCAAAGAAAATGTTAAGTCTTCCTCTTATTTCTATGTACTTGAGGAATTCCACTTAACTTGACAACTTTCTGTTAAGATACAAATGGTGATAATCATCCTCTTCTTCTTCTTTTTCTTTTCTTTTTAATGTATGCCTTTAATCCATATATTTAATTGCTTATGTATTGAAGAGTTGATATGGATGATCAACGATATGAAGAGGAGCTGACGAAAGTCAGCCAGCTTGCAAGCCTTAAACAGGAGATTGATTCCAAGAACCAGCAATTGTCTGAGATGGAACAGAAGTTGGATGACACATCTGCAGTGGCTCGCAAACTTGTCATTGGCCTTATCGAGGAGCTTAGATAAAAGCTTAAAGGGTTTTGCAGTGCTTAGGAAAGGTTCTGAAACGAAAGGTGAAGAGAAAGCAATTGGGGCTGATGTTAACTAAACCAAACGGCATCGCTTTAGGGAGACCAAAAAACAAAACCAAAAAAGAGAAAACGGCGTCGCTTCAATTAATTTCGGCGTTTGACCCGGGGTAAATAACAGAACTCTAGAGAAAAGGATGGAAAATGATGTTTGCCCGGGGTCAAACCCCGAAACGACTGAAACGGCGTCGTTTCAGTGCTTTTATTTTTTGTCCTGCTTTGCTGTGAAACGATGTCGTTTTTGCTTGTGTAAAGTGAAAAAAAAAACAGGACCCCCTGCTTCTTCCTTCCTCTTAGTTCTCTTAACCCAGCTGCTTCTTCCTCTTCGTTGCTGCAGAACCCTTAATCACGCAAACATCAAATTCGACATTGTCCCTGGAAGGTTGATTTTCGGCATCGTCCCTGACAGAAGATTGATTCTTGCGTGTTGATAACTGTTGTTGCAAACAAATAAGCAGCTGTCTTCTTCTTCCTTGTTTCTTCCTCTGTTTGAGTTCTTGAATTTCTTTCCTGCCTTGGCTTCTATGAATTGAATTCCCCCTTGGCGCCTTTAACTTCTGTGCTTCAACTTTTCTTTATTTTCGTTGTTGCTGCTCCTCTGTTATTTGGTCTTGCCGCTTCCTTGTCGCCTCTGTCTTGGCCCCCTTCACTGTCATAATCTTGCCTATTTTATAGATAATTTTGTGCTTATCTAATACAGGTGTCAAGCTAGCCAAACATGTCTTCATTTTAATCTCCTGCATACTAACCTTATCACCCAAAAATTATCTGTTTAAATTATACATAATAATCTGAATTTATGCTAGTAATATTTTTATTCACTAACAATAACGTTGTTGAACGGCTTGTTACAACTTAAAAAAGCCAAAATCGATCGAAGCATTACCTCGGGCTGTGATAATTGTGTCGGTTTGTGAATGGCTGTCGCATGATGGTTGTCGGTGGTGGCACGCACGGTGGCTGTGAGTTGTGGATGGCGAATGGCAGTTTCAGCCGCGGTTGTGGTGGATTGCGAATGGCTGGACCTCGGTCGATGAAGGAAAGGGGAACGAGGAGAATGAAGGAGTAGCTGGGTTCTGAAGGAAGACAATCAGCAGTTGGGGTTTGGTTGCGCAGTTGAGTTGCGGTTGTCTGGTGAAACGTGGCTGTCTCGTGAACCCAGGAGAACGAAGACGATGCTTAACGTTGCAGTTAAGTCCAGTTGATGCTTTTGTGATTTATCCAAGCTAAACGTCGTCGTTCATAGCAAATGAAAACCAAAAAAAAAAAAAAATTAACAGACAAAACGGCGTCGTTTCAATAGAGTTTCGGGGTTTGGCCCGGGGCAAACATCAGCGCTCAAAAATGATTGATACTTGCATGGGCAGCGTCATGCAGTGGCAGCAGTGCCCAGCAGGGGTGCCCAGCAGGGGCATTTTGAAAGTCTTTCTGTGTATTTTAAACAATATTGCCCCATTATTGATTTGAAACACGGAAAATGGCGCTCTTAAACTTTAAAAAGTTTAAAAGAATGCTTTATGTCTTTAACTTAACGGGTGGTTCACGTTTTGGACTGTTGTTGGCTTCCTCTTATTCTTGACTCCTCTTTTCTTCCATTCTTCACGCTCCAATCCTCTTTTATTTCTAAAAAATGAAATTGTCTCAGAAATCTTACTACTGATTTACCGCTCTAATTATTTAATTAAGCATCTCTTAATTGATTATCACTTCTTTAATTTTTTTGCGAGTCTTCTCTTAAATGAATTAAAGAATTAACATTATGGCTTAGGAAGCTTTTAATTCTCATGTTATAATATTGAAACATTAATTTTCAATATATGAAAACATGTCGAGACAATTGTAAATATATCAAAGAAAAAGTTTTAATAAAATTTATTTTGATACTTGTTATTTATTATTATTTTTAAATTAATATTACTGCCACTGCTATATTGAATTGCTGGCATCTGCACCGGATATTTTAATTAGTACAATAGCTAGATCTTGGATTAAAAAATAATTAAACTTTTATCAAACATTTTGCAAAGTAACTAGCATAACTTGCGCCCAAAAAGTTGTCCGTACACGCATGGCCATAGTCAATTAATTAGTTAAAGGATTGTTTTGTACATAATTTATATGTACAACTTTTATTAGAATTAAATTATACATTTCAATCAATTAACATATAACTCTATATATTACAAGGACAGATTAATTTGAAATTAATTATGAAAGGTCATATTAACTAAATCTATAGTGTTCCAGCTACAAAATTATGAACTTGATATTTCACGTGTTTGTGTATATATATAATCATTTTAAGGTGTGGCGCCTGATTTTTTTTAATGTAAACATGTTGTTAACTAAGTTATATGGCTTAATAAAATTAATTTTCCATACACTATAAAACTGTGCGGAGTAGCATTATAAATTAACTATATCAAACCACCTGACTTATATATACATAATTTAAAATCTAGATTTTATTAAATTTCAGATAAACTGTTATCTCAACTAGGTTGCTTAATCAATAGTTTCATTCCTTTCACCAATTTGTGATTTCCTACAAGCTTATAGGCCTCACTAGCTGAGGCCAGGTATATAAATAAATATGTGTAAAAGTTTTTTATTTCAAAAAATTAATTAAAAAAAAGAAAGAAAATGCACTGCAATGTGCAAGCAAAGAAAAAGGAACACATGCAAGACCCTCAACATCATTAGGGCCACATTCTAAACAATCTGACAGATTGTTGCTAGCTTCTAACTTCACTTTCTATTTTTCTTCTCGAGAAATCACATTTGTGGAAAGCATTAGAGTTAGCATTTAGCAAGCCTCAAATTAATGGTAGAAAAAGGAAAAAAAATTAAAATAAGAAAACAGTATTATTCACGTATTATATTATGTTGATCAGAATGGAAAAAAATTGTTCCCACTGTTGGATTTATTTTCTTGGAAGTTTTTTTGTGAAAAGATGAAAGAAGATTCAATGGAGAAATAGGCCATAATATGTAACATCAATCACAATTCGCCGACCAAAGAATTGTATAATGCATTAGAATTCAAAAGCAATTCTTGTAAATTATACGCAACCCTCGAAAGGTGATGAAAGATAAGGAAGTTGTATGGCATTTGTTTGATATTTTAATAATATGATTTATCTCCATTTTTTTTGTCCATGCAACTTCTTTGAGCATCTAAGCTCATTTGGCAACTCAATTACCTATCTAAAGGACAACATACACGAACCATAGATGAAGCAAATTCGATAATGTTACTTATTTCCATAGAGAAATCCTTGTTCTCTATCCATCCATCATTAGTAAGTTCACAAGATATTCCTTAAAGCCACAATATCTACCCTTTTTTCCCCCTGAAAAGGACCCAGAGTCCTATATCTAACTTAACCAAAGATGGAGTGTAAGCACAAAACGGTCCATAGCTTAGAGAACACTCAATTAAATAAATAAGACTGAACTTGTTTACGGGAACCGTATCCATAATTGGCAAGTGGGGACGGGGGGCCATTTATGTATTACAGTATTGTTTTTTTCTTTTAGCAAATCCATTTGATTTTGTAATTTTGTCCAACAGAATTGCCATGCCTAAGAATTATTTACGTGTGCAATGCTAGATATCCAGATATTTAAGTATTAATTTAAGTCTCAACTAATATGATATTTATTCATTGAATGATAGTTACATAATTTTAAAAGTTATAAAATTTATTATAGATGATTGATCTATAAAATTGAGACTCAAATTTTGAGATCCCTAATTTATTGATTATTTAAATGTGTTTGATTATAGCTAGCTGACTGCACGTGAATTGTGCAAGTACAATTCTTATTTTAGGTTTTACTAAGTTACAATTAATGTAACTCTTGTTTTATGTTTAGTTATACATTTGAGAGACAAATACTTAATAATATATTAAAAAACTTACGGTGAAAATCCCATAAGATATTTCATTTCATTTATTATTTTATGAGTCATTCTTTGATGCCATGATTAAAATTACGGTATCAATACTACATGTAAACATGAATTATATAAATGAAACATAAGACATGTAAATTTAACAAAAAACTTGTAAATAAACATTAAATGTAAAATAAAACATAACTATGCATAAAAAACATGATCCTTGTAAATGAAGGATAAAACAAGTAAATTAACGTAGGAGTGGTGAATTGATGTATTATTAGTAGACAAGACAAAAATTTATAAATATAATATAAAATTTGTAAATCAACATTCAGTGTAAAATTGTGTAAATGGGATATAAGATTTGTAAATAGAAGGTAAAAGAAATAAATTAACATATGAGTGATAAATTGGGGTACTATACATTGGTAAAACAAAAACTTACAAATATAACATAAAAACTTGTAAATCAACATTCAGTGTAAAATCAAACATAAATTTTATAAGTAGAGCATAAAACTTGCAAATAGAAGGTAATATAAATAAATTAATATATGAGTGGTAAATTGATGTATTATTGGTAAACAACATAAACTATAACATAAAATTTTTAATCAACAATATTAAGTATAAAATAAAACATAAATTATATGAATGGAATATAAACTTGCAAATAAAAGCTAAAATAAGTAAACTAGCTTTGAAGTGCTAAATTGGTGTATTATTGGTAAATAAAAATAAAAACGTACAAATATAACATAAAACTTATAAATGAACAATAAGTGTAAAGTAAAATATCAATTAAGTAAATAAAATATAATACTTGTAAATTTGGGGTAAAATAAGTAAACTAACACAGCGTAGTAAATTAGAGTATTGTTAGTAAACAAAATAAAAATCTATAGATGTAACATAAAACATGTATATCAACATTAAATGTAGAATAAAATAGAAATTAAGTAAATGAAACCTAAGATTTGAAAATAGAAGGTAAACTAAGTAAACTAATATAAGAATTATAGAAAAAATAAAAAATTACAAGTGTAAAATAAAAAATCATTGTAATAATAATTATCTTGTAAATTTGATAATTTTGTTTCTAAATTGAATAATATCATCTTTGAGTTTATGCAATACATGTGATGATATATGTGAAATTTCATTAAGGATAAAGCCTATTTTCAAAATCAGATTTTAAAAAATTATTCTTTTCATGTTTTTCAAAGCTGTTTGTAAGATAATATGATTTTGTGTCCTAAACCTCCTCGATAGTAATCCCATATGATCTTTAAGTATAAGTAAGATGCAAAGTTTAAAACTATATGAAGTGTGTATAAAATAGAAAAAATTAGATCCAATTTTATTGGTATATAATATATGTGTAGTGATATAAGAATATCTTTTGATCTTGTTTTGGCTTGATTCACATAAAGAAAGAAAAAATTTGCTCAATTAATTTGTGTAGTAAACAATACTATAATAGAAAATGAAAAAAAAATTATGAATATCTTAGAATGAATATAGATTTTATGGTTAAACTAATTTAATAAAACTTATTCTAATTATTTTCAATACAATTTTTTTAAACTTTCAATCGATGAATGACTTTTTCTTTGTTTAATTAAATTAAATTAATAAACTATTTTTGATTTAATAAAAGTTTAAAATTGATTTACAAGGTTTGTGTTATTTTTATAACTTTTTGCTTTATTTACGATTTTAAAACATCAATTTACCACTCTTCTATTAATTTATTTGTTTTAATTTTTATTAGTAGTTTTATGTGTAATTTAAAAAATTTATATTTATCACGACAATGATATCGTAATTTTAATCACCACATCGTAGAATTTTCAATATTATATTTTTTTATTATTCACTTATACCTTTGAGGCAGATGTCATGGAGGAATCAACTAAACATTGGGCAAAGAGAAAAATCAAAAGGATAATTATTATTTATAGGTAATGAGAAACGAATAAACGATGCATCGTGCATGCCATGAATCCTCTGAATAAAATGGCCCTCATTTACATGTAGCTTTGAATTTAACACTGACTTTATTAAATTATATAACTTAATAATGTGTCAGCATAAAAAAAAATGTAGGCATCCGCATATGAGAATTTCTCAATATATATGTATATATGTGTGCGTGTAACTTTACTTATAAAATGGCCCGTATTTACATATTTTACTTGGTTAAGTTTATGGGAGGATAAAAATTCATTTAGTCCTTATATTGTTAGATTAATATATGTTTAGTCTCTATATTTTGAAAAGTATCTCAAAACATCCAACGTCAAATTATTGATACCCGAACCATTATTTTTATTTCTTTTTATTTGTTTTATAATAATACCCTTTTATAATAATTTCTTTTTTTTTTTGGGAGGGAATAATAAAAAGAAAAAAATCAAATGGCTTTCTTTACTATTCATGATATGAACACTGTTTTAATATGAACAATATTTGAGTTAAATTGATGTGATCCAAGATCAGCTAGTTGTCAGATAACACATATTCCCTCTAAATGCATGGGGTAGTAACAATTTTGTTATGGATTGTGGGGAATGAAAAATGATAAGTGAACATTCGGGCGACAGGATGGATGGCGATAAAATAAAGTATAATTTGGTAGGGGCTATTTTATTGTAAATTCAGTGAATAAACCTAGCTGAGTTTACAGTTATACTTTTCAATTTTTTGGGGACTAAATATTATTGCTCCTGTCACCTGTGGAACTGCTATGCGGTTTAATATCTATCTAATCGAGAAAATATAACAAAAGTAAAAGGAAGTGATATGAACCTCCCCTCCAGTTCAGAATAGAAGTCAAAGAAGAAAACATCAACCGTTGGCAGTAATATCATTGGCCGGATTTCACATCAGGTGATACCGAGGCATTAACATAAATGAACCGAAAGTATGTAAAGTAATTCAAAAAACTGTACCATAGCAGAAGCAGTGCAGTACTAAACTGGTACCAATTCAAGCCTTTTTGGCCTTTAAAGGAAAATAATCATTTCTTGTTGAGTCCCAATAAACTCATGAAAAAGTTTCAAAAACTCAACAACTAGCCGAGATGTATTTGATGAGTAAATCTGCACCTACAGAGTGTATTAACAATTACCTATTAATGTTGTAAAAAAGAGGGGCCATTTTTTGAAAAGAAAAGATTCTTTCATTAAAAATAAAGAGGGATGACAATACATCTACTGGAAAATTATCCAGCCACATAGCGGTATTAGCTTCTTTCAAAGCTTTTTTAGCAAGAAAATGAGCAAAGTTATTACAAAATCTTTGAACATATTGCACTACTATTGATTGGAAGTTGGACTTGCTGCCTTGGAACTCTGCGATTGTCCAAGTGAGCTCCTTCCTGCTGCTGCTTCTGTCATTTGCTAAACTAGCTACTTCTAAACAATCGGTTTTAATAATCACAGCTGTTACTTTTGCCTCTATTGCCAATTCCATTCTGTCATTTGCTGCTGCTTCTGTCATTGCTAAACTAGCTACTTCTAAACAATCGGTTTCAATAATCACAGCTGTTACTTTTGCCTCTATTGCCAATTCCATTCCCCATATGACAGCCTGAGCTTCTGCTACTGATACTTCTCCTTGGAACTCTGAGTTTTGGATTGCTGCAGCCATCACTTGACCATGAGAATCTCGGAGGACAGCTCCTAATCCTATAAGATGCTGCCCTTTGTGGACAGCTTCATCTACTTTAACTTTATAAAGGCCTACAGGTGGTGGACACCATTGCTCTTGCTTTCTGACTTCACTGGTTTTATCCATCATCTGTTCCTCCCCTTGCATTCTTTGAAAGGCCTCCACAAGTGCTGTAGCTTTAGCCATTAGAATTAGAGGGTTTAACTGCTTTCAAAAGCGGGGCCATCTACATGAGGTAAAATGCTTAACTTTTTGGGCTACAAGAAGATGTTTCATTTTATTATATTTTATGTATTGTTTAGTTATACGTTTTGGGCACGTGTAATTTATAATAAACACATCTGATTCATGCATGCCATGAGCGAATTATATGAGCATTGAATGAAGACAAAATCAAAAGGATATTATTATTTAAAGGCAATAAGAGACGTTCATCTAAAATTCTCCATATACATACATACATATAAACGTACATATATGCATATCAAGTGGCACATTGCAATTCAATTTTCAGTGAAATAGTTGATATTCCATTAACTTGGTAACCTATGTAAATGAGAACCATTTTACAATCAAAGTTACACAAACACACACAGAGACCGATATATTTTTCCAAGTTTATGGAATATCAACTATTTTTGATATAAACATGTTATATAAACATTCTTCTCTCTTACTCCTAGAGCTTTGAAAGACGCGGAGGGAATGCACGGAAGCACTTACAAAAGCCTTATATAAACTTTTGTTTCTCTCACTCTTAGAACTTTGAAAGACTTGGAGGGAATGCAGGGAACGGGAACGTCTTTACGACCAATGCTCGGGCGAAGTCATTCCGAGAAAAGGATCACAACTGGATCCTCACGGGTTGGTTTGTTTTCTTTTTTGTTTTATGATTATAAGCATAATTGTATAAAGCTATTTTGATATAATAATAATAATTTTTTATGGTGACTTTTTTTTATTATCTTATAGAGTTTAAGTATGAGAGGTTTAGACAGATCGTATAGTTTGGCCGGGTTACAACACACTCATGAAGGGTCCAGTTTACAACCGATACACTACGGAGTCGAATATGAGTATTCCAACACTGATTCTGAGGATGATCCCCACCCTCTAGAACCTGTTCAGGTATTTTGTGTTCTTTTCTACCTTTTTGAAAATTGACGAGTGATTAGATAAAAAAAAAAAAAATTCTCTACGTTTTTTGAGAAGGAATTCCTCTACATCTTAACCACAACTAAAGAAAGCTTTTTCTACTCTTCTTCTTGTTACTCAGTTTGCAAGAGCTTCTCAAAAACCGTCCTTTGCCAAACGGATTTCCAAAACATTAAAAGGTTTTGGATCATCTTTTTCGGTATGTTCATTTTCAACAATACTTAAAATATCTTTGTTTTTTTTATGATAGTGCTAACTTTTTCTTGTTTTATATGTTTATATAGAACGTAAGTTTTTCAAATCGGCCATCGAAATTCCAAGTTAAGGCGTCCAGAAAGTCTTATGACCACGTAATTCGGGATTTCGACGTTGAGCGTGGTAGATTTAATAGTGAAGAATTTGAAATGTAAGCTTTATTTGGGTGAAACTTTCTTTTGGGTGAAATGTAAGTTTTATACCCAAAGATCTTTTCTTTTTTTTTTTTTAACAAAAGAAATAAAGGAAGCTTGAGTCAATATTATAATAATCCAGATGGTGGATAACAAAAATGAAACTTGTTCTGTTCTTGTTGCATTAGATGGTAGCTACAGTATAAAAATCAGCCCTAAAACCCTAGCACTATAACATCCTGTATTAAAAACCAGCTGCTAAGATCTTTTTTTTTTTAAAAAAAAAAATATTATGTTTGTTTTTCACAAAACAAAAGGAGCTTGAAGTTCTTGTTGCACTAGCTGGTAGAACTAAATATTCTTCATAATAAAAAATCTCAGACACCACGTTGGAGCCCTGCCCTTCATGTGATTGTGTTGTTGCTGATAGAAATCTCGAAATGGGCCTGGTTTGCAGCTGTGGGAAAAGCCCATAATTTAGCCTGATTAGACCCCGTGGCGCAACACTGGATTGCGCTGCTTGTAATATGAACGCACCCTGGCGAAATCCTGATTTTATTATTATGATTATTATACGGCTGAGCTTTGGTGGCTATTGCTGTTAAATTTATTTTTTTTTTTCTAGGGCACTACAAGCTATACATCCATTGGAAGTTATAAGTAGAGAAGAAGCTATTAAGTTTAAAGAGCTGATGGAAGATGCCCTGGCCCAAAAGGAGAAGAATGCTGGCAAAACTAAATCCAAGGGAATTATGAGAAGTTTCGGAAGAGATTTTAGGAAGATGATTAAAAAAGAAAAAATTACTGGGCCGATAAAAATAGTGGCACTCGACATAGGCACCAATAATATTGGAGCTTCTGTCTTGGAAGTGGATTTGGAGACTTTGCGAGAAAATGCTTCTGAAAATAAGATAATTGATATGGAAGAGTATGTTTATGCACTAGCGGGTTTTGGTAGGACGGAGAATAAGAATTTTTTGAAAAGGATTGCTGAGGAAATTCAGCCTCATATTTACATCATCGGCTGCTCATTGACTTGGGAAAACAACTTTGAAGATTTCGGACTGTACTTGGAAGAAATTTCTAAATTCGACTTTTTGAAGAAAAAGAAGTTTTTGATCGGCAATGAATACTTGACTAGTCAGATGGTGTCAAGATCAGAAGGAATTCCTGGTCAACAAATCAATCTTCTGCCATACACTATCAAAAACAAATTCAGTAGAAATGATGGGCAACCATTTCAATTTCCATTAAAACACTTGGAAGACATTAAATGCTCTATCTTAGTTATGCGTGACACCCTATGCAGAGCAGGAGGTATTTGTCTTAAATTGTTTTAATATTTATTATTATTATTTTATAAAATAGGTAGATTAACATTTTCTTAATTCAACTAACAGGTTGGAAAGACCAAAAGTTTGGGGATTTCTTCGAGCAGAAATATCAGGAGTCATTTTAGCATCACAGAACAAAGAGATGTCTCAATTGTAATCTTGTGCAAAAGAATTTCAACATATGTTTATTGTATCTCAGATTTAATTTACTTTAATACTCAAACATATTAAATTCCCTTAATTATTTATGGCTTTACTCTTTATTAGCATTACTAAGGTAGCATTTGTTTTTTTTTTTCTAAAATTTAAATGGGTATAAATGTTATTAAAGTCTAAATGAGTCTCAACGTATATGTTAAAATAATATATATATATATATATATATATATATATCTATATATAATATATATATATATATATATTTGACATGTAATTATAAGGGTAAGATATTTGTTTTTATAAACTCAAAATATCTTAGATTTAATTATTTTACACTTATGACCTTGAATATTCATAAGGTATGCGTTTGATATATAATTTATAAAAAATTAATTTTGATGAGATTTTTTTTTTTTTACAATTTAACATAAGATTCATACATAAAAAAGTGTTATCTCATAATAAAATAATTTGTTTAAAATTCAAATTTAATGTATGTTAAGTATTTAATATTAGGTAAAATTTGAGATCAAGAAAAACTCTAATATGACATCTAATAGATAGGTAAGAAATAAATGCATTTAATAAGGATATTTATTAAAAAATTAATTTTTCATTCAAACATTTTATTGTTAAGATAAAAAAAATTTATTTTTTCTATTAAAATAAAAATATCTTATAATATGACTTTAGATATAAAAATATACTAGTTAAAATATCGAAACATCTTAAATTAAGCCGTATTTCCTTTTAGAATTAAGGTGTTGTAATTTTTAAATTTCAATTAATATAAAAAAATTATAATAATGAAATAAAAATTAATAATATATAATAAATATAATTTTTAAATATTAAATATTAAAAAAATAATTAAAAATATAATAAATATCTTTACTATATAAATAAAAAATTATATCAATAACTTTTTAACTATAATTATTAACTTTTACTAAATACTTTTTGTACTGTACTCTTTTTAACCTTAATCCGAACAGGGTTAAAAACAAACAATCCCCAACTCTTAATTAAGACAAAATATATTTGACCCTATAACTCAGAAATTGCTTTCTATCGCAAATGGAAAGAAAGCATGTTCGTAGTTGGGTCTATCATTGCTCCCGAAGTCTTTGTCAGGCATGAATTTTCTCCCCAAAAGAAAGAGAATTTCTCAGTTGATAGTTTCAGAAAATCATAATCACATCTTTTATATGTTATTTTTATTTTGTGATTTTTGTGTTTTGCTTTTAGTTTTTTATTTTTTTTTTCGTTTGTCTGTGTCAATGGAAGGTTCTCATTCTCATTGCCTGAGAAGAAGCGTTTTCGTCCGCTGAGATTGAGTTCAAGCAGAAGCTATGCTGTCGAAGACATCAAATTTATTAGTCCGTGTAAGGATAATAAAATTTATAAATTGTTTTTAAATTGTCGAATCTCCCTTTTACTTGATAGATTTTTATTTGTACTATTTCTTTTTTTAATTAAATATGGTGTTGTAATTAACTTAATACTGACCTCTCCTGAACCAAATGAAGGTAAATTTTATTTTCAATTGTATTATATGCATAATTTTTTTAAAAAAACATGTTTAATATTTAAATGTCATTATTATTAGTCTTTTACATCCCCAATAAAAGCCCCTCAAGATTGATATTGATATCTCTATTTTTAGGCAACAAAAATAAAATGGTCAATGGTAGGTCGCCCGGGAAGAGTTTCCAACTGGTTAGATTTTCTTATTTCCATTATATGATCTATCTCTCAAAAATTTTTATTTTGTTGATTATTTCACTCTTTTTTTTTTTTTTAACTTTTCAGGTTTGTAGATTTAGTTCGAGCAGAACCTATGTTGCCAAATACGTTGAACTCAAGCAGAGTCCTCAAGTTGTGACTTATTCATTATTTCTATAGAGAACTCCTTTCAATTTTTGAAATAGATGTGAAAGCTTTAAAACTTACTTGTATTTCCGCATTTTGTGAGATAAAAGTGAAACTTTAAAGATATACTGGCTGTGGCACACTACTGCTTGACTAATTTACATTTTGGGCTTTTGTTTCTGCTGCATGTGTTTTTGCTAGTTTGTTCAGTTCCATCTTCAGTTTTGGGTTGTTTTCTGATGACTGTCCTATGCTGTTGGACGCTTGTGCTATAGGACTGTAATGATTTAGAAGAAAGTTTTCTTACAAACATTAGGCAGCATGTCAAAAGCCCTATATGTGAACAGGATGAATATGGTGAGTGGCTCATATTTTGCAAGTAAAATTTCTTTGATTTACTTTAGTGGATTATGTGCCCAACTTGTTTATGATATTAGTGATTTGCTTATTATTTGTATCGAGGAACAAAAAAATCTTGCAGTGGACATTATTGCTCATATGAAATTTGCTTTATCTTTTTGCAGGTCATATGTATTTATCAGTCATGGTGCAAGCCATGTGTTTTGGAGGACGCAAGGCAGTGGAAGTAGTCGATAACTATGTTGATCTGTGTTCATTGTTTTCTTTTTTCAAATCTGTAGTTTTAGAGCACTTAAAGTCCGTAAAGCGAAGTATCAGTAGATTTCAAGAAATTTCCCATGTATACTTTTTGAGTTTTGCTTAGTTTAAGAGTTGGGAAGATTATATGGACAATGAATAGTGAGATGATTTAATCTGATGTGCTGGTGATGTATTTTCTTTTTTCTGGTAAAGGTTGGAAAGATAGCAGCAAATGGGGACAAAAGGATTGCTGAGCTTGTTGCCAAGGCTTTTGAGAAAGTTGGAAAAGATGGTTGTTTTGTCTTCTCTGTGAGTCGCACATTGTTGCAATCCTTTCCTTTTCATTTGTTGTGAATTATTTCCTAGTTGGTAACCCTTTCCTTGAGATTGATTTGGCATGGTGTAGCTTTTATATTATCTTTTCTTTTATCCTTTGATGCTTTATACAATTTGCCGTGCACTTTGTTTTTTTTTTTTCTTGTTATTCTAATAGAATCAAATGAATGTGAGAAACATTGATATACAAGAAACAAGAAGAGATTAATTGGATGAAAAAAAGAAGCTTACATACAAGATAATTTTGAAAGGTTTTATAAGATTGTGTCTTTACCATTCTTTCATTTAACCATTAAATGTAGCAGTTCTAGGATCTGGGTTATTTTTAATATTATGACATACCTCTGGGATATCTATAATATTATGTCATAGCTTTGGCTAGTGATTGAAACATCTGTTAAATTTTATTAGAGTGGATGTGTTCGCTTTGATAAGCAGAAAAAAATTATTAATGTGTTTGATTTCTGTTCTTACTCCTCCCCTTCCCATTGATCACATTCATTATTGTTATTTATTCTTGATGGTATCACTAATATTCTGACAAACCTTTGGGAACTAACAAATCCATCACTTAAATTTTTTGTGTTTGCCTTGAATTTTATATGTGTTTCTGGATGGGTAGGCTTTGATAAGTAGAAAAAAAATATATGAATATGTGTTTTGATATATCTTCCCACTTATCGTGTTCTTTATTACTATTTGTACTTTTTCTATTTTCATTCTCATAAAATTTTAACCAATTCCCATATACATGTACGTTACCTTTTTCTTCGGCAAAATTGTTCCAGGAATATAAGCATGAATCGGATAATGAATTAGAGTTTTTAAACCAAATGAGGCTTGATTGGGAACCTATATCTCCTGTCTTCATCACTAATCAGAAGAAAGAAATAGTAAGCTTGTTAACATTCTATAAATCACTATACCTTTTTTTTTGGGGTAAATAATTAGCTTTTGTTGCATGGTAATTAATTAATGTCGGGTGCATATTGGTTTGATCCTGAAAATACAATGATCATATTATTCTTGGTGTTAACACAATTGTTGTTGTTTTTTTTTTTTCCGTTTTTTTTTTTTGGGGGGGGGGGGCACAGGTTTTGAAAAATCCATTAGTTTTAATCTGGGAGGATGCAGTTTCGTACAAGAATATTGCTGAGCAAGCAATAAAATGGGTGGCTTATGTAAGAGGATTTGTATGTAGAAAATGAAAGTTTTAAGTTTATTTATTAGAAAATTTTAATTGATTTATTCTTTTTCCTTCATTAGGGACGACCTCTATTGATTGTTGCTGACGATGTTGAAGATAAAGTTGTGGGATCTCTTATTCTAGACAAGAGCCTTCAAAAGAAGGTACCTTATTATTTTTATTGTTGTTGTTGTTTTTATTGTCTAAATAATAAAATGCTAAAGTTAGGCGGGAACAAGAATTTTTGTGGTTCAGCTTAAGATTACTCGATAATACAAATGACAAAGTTTGGCTGAAAAATAAGCAAATATTCACTCCTGAAATGCCCAATATTATAAGGGTTTATCCAAACTTTGTGAGATTTTACGATGTCTGCATGATGTAATGGATGTGGTTTTTGGATTTTGGTGGTCCAAAAACCTTTGGAAGCAGAGAAGATTGAAAATGGATTAAGGAAGATGCTGGAATTTGGTGTGATGCAGTGTACCAAGATATTAAATTTCTCATTTATTTAAAATAGCTGGCGCTTGTTATTCAATTTTCAAAACACGTGGAGATCCATCCTTATAATAATATTGCAGTTTTGATGTTAATTTCTTTTGTTATTTATTTTGTATAATATTCTGTGAGTAGCTATTTTTGTCTTGAAAACATACCCTTCTCGATAAAATTTTTATTTTATTTTTGGGTCAAACGAACAATCCATTCCTGGTTCATTTTGCACTTCAATTCCAATTTTCATTCCTTTCTTCAGGCCAAAACATGACCTAGTATCATATTTAATAGTTATTAGTTTACTTTTAAAGCGTTTTGTTTTACATGTGATTTAATTTTTGTGGGTTTTGAACTGGGTGAAGGTTTATGTTGTCAAACCTTCTAAGTTTCAAGAAAACAGGATGACAGTCATGCAGGACCTTGCGATTTTTACAGGCGGCCAGGTAGTTTCCGTTGGAAATTCTCTTCATTTAGCAGTATGGGGAAATATACTAATAAATGTGTTTATATCTTTTTTATTTTAGGTCTTAACTAAAACATCCGATTTTAATTTCATACCACAAATGCTTGGCTCATGCAAAGAGGTGAGATATTTGAGGATATTCATATCATCGTTGCATTAATCTTTGCCTTGGATCACATGGAGGTCAGGATTAGTATTTGTTCAAAAGTATATTTTAGGCCCTTTTTGTCATTATAGGTTATAATGCATTATCATTATATGATCATCCATGGTGGATCTGGTAGCCAAGCGGCTATTAAAGAAAGATGTGAACAGGTTTGTCATGGCTCAACATATGTTTCAACAATTTTCTAGTCTCTCCATTTTGTTTATTATTTAGTTAACATGTTCTTGTGATTATTGTTCCAGTTGAAATCCACAATTAAACTGAGCACTTCCACTGATGAATCAGAGTTATTAGAAAAGAGGCTTAAAAATCTCCATTATAACGTTGCTGTGATTAAGGTTTGAGGATTTGGGTACATTTACTTTTAAAGTGTTTATTTTGGCATCTTATCCATATATATTTGTCCGGCTTCTTTAAAAAATGTATGTTAATGAAGTTGTTTTAAAATAAGGTTAAAAGGGAATCTCTAGCTCAAGCTCGTCATATCCTGAAAGACATCAAGGATGCTGTGCAATGTGGAATTGTACCCGGTAAGCATTATTATTATTATTATTTTCTTTAGAAATTCTTTTGGTCGATCTTGTTGGGTTAATAAATCACTTTTCCTTTTTGTAAATCAATGTATTGGAGGTGCTGGGGTTGCATTTCTACATGCTTCAAAGATGCTAGGCAAATTGGTAGAAGAATTGCTAACGACAGAAGGATTGCTAACAGAGGACTTTTATGGGAACATTGCTATGCAGCTCTTTCAAAATGCTCTTACGGTTTTTCTTTTCTTTTTTTCAACCATTTTTCCCCTCAGTTGTTTGCTTCTGTAGATACAGTTGTGCATCAAAATTGTTTGATTCGCTCTAACTTTGTTGGACTTTTAACAAAGTGAAAAGTTAATGTTAGGGTGCATGACCCAAGTTGCAAGGAATGATGTTATCTATTCTGGAACTACGTATTTATGATTTTAGCCGCCTCTTACCTCCCTTATCTTCATAGCCAAAAATACCTACAATTGACAAAAATACAAATGAATAAGTTTGTTCCTAATTTTCTAGTGTCGTATGCTAGACAACTTGTGTGACACTCTTGCCTAGCCCTAGCCTTGTAGCTCACTTGACACATGATTAAGTTTAAAATGCATTGGGTACTTAGTAGGAAATCTTGAGTTCCTTTTTACTCATTCATTTACGTATTGGTTAAAAACTTAACTTAGTAATGATAATTGAGAAGTGATGAGAAGCTTAACAAAGGCTATTAATGTGGATTTATGGCCGTGGTAGTACAATATTTGTTGCATCATTTGTACCACACAATATAAGTAATGCTCTATATTCCAGAATATTCATTTTCCACAGTGAGGTGCCCTTTAACATGTGCAATAGTAAAATAATGGAATAAATATGTTATAAACTTGAGAAATCATCCATGGCTTATGATCATGATTTGTGGTGACTCTTTTGGGATATCTAGCATTGAACTTTACTAAATAATTGATAATTTGTGTTAATAATTTAAGGTTGGAATTGCAGATGCCCGTGTACACAATCGCTGCATCGGCTGGATTTGACGGTTCATTTGTTATCAAGAAACTATTAGAGCAGGAAAATCCTAACCTTGGCTTTGATCCAATAAAAGGTTTGTTTTTTTCGTTTTGTCTAATAAACAACTTAATTCCCTCCTTACTCATGTATGGGGGACTTGAGTCCCATACCTCTTATTTTCCACACAAAATATTTCACTTAACTAGTTAGCACCAGGGCTGGCTCTAGGAAAGTTGAGGCATTGGGTGAAAAATTACAAGATGGCCTTTCCTAATTACAAATAAATAAAATAATTAATTAAGTTGTATGATAAGTAATTTAAATTTGTGTGATAAGTAATTAAGTTTCTAGTTTATGCTTTAGTTTTATGTTGCTTATCAGATTTTCATAAATCAATACAATTATACAAAACTAGTAAATATAGAAAAAATGTAAAATATACCTTTTAATAAAATGGAGGGCATTATTGATAATAAATATGGCTTGACTTTTGGATGGTACATTAATTGATTGCCTCACTCGCCTAGGACTTGAGCTGGTTGGCAGCCATATACGAGGTTTGATTTTGAATAGATATCAAAAAAGAAACTATTGAATAATTTTTATTGTAGAGCTAGATAACAATCGGCTTTATTTATATCAGGTGAATTTGTAGATGTAATTAAGTCAGGAGCTTGGGATCAATACCGCGACATTCAATCGTTGATGTTTGAAGTGATACGGTAAATAGTTTAACCTCTTAAATATGAAACAGATGAATAATTTATGTTAGTTCTATAAGAAAACAAATACTAATTACTCTTGTTGTGTAGTGAATTTGAGGAAGTTTGTGAGCCTTACTATTTCCCGGAATCAACTAAACATCCTTGGTTCTGCAAACCCCATTTTATCAATTCTTTCAATTCTTTCATAGGCGGTGTGGGAGCATGTGAGGAATAATGTTTTGGCAGGTCTATTTGCAAAGGGTATATTCGGTGCGTCACACTAGACTGTATTTGTTGCATTCGATTGGATTCAAATGTACTAAATTGAATACAATACTTTGTGTGGTCTTTGTTGTAATATGGATTGTGTTGTGTATTATATATTTTTATACAGTAGAAACTTGATAAATTAATAATTTGGAATCATGAAAAATTTATTAATCTAGTAAATAATTATTAATTTACAAAGATAATATCATGTTCACAATAAGAATTATTATGAAGTATAGAGGTAGTATGATTAAAGAATGCAGTGATTCTACTAAATTTCTAATTTGATATTGATTTAAAACTAATTTTAGGGTCTTGAGCCGCCATTCCGTCCCAAAGCTAGTGTAAAACACGGAAGATATTAGAAAACATTTGGAGATTAAGATGGATTAGAGGAGAGAGAGCGTGCATCAATGATAAAAATAAAAAGATAAATGTCATTTAATCTATTAAATTCTCATCATTGATATATTTTTGTTTTTGATCGAAAGGTTTAAAATTAGTGTAAGATCAACTGCAGCTTTAGAGGGCTCTTGATCTTGTCGCATATTGAAATGTACCATCCACTCCGTACAAAAAACAATAATGTATTAAAGCGAATATAGTTATCCAATGCCATGTGCGCACCAAACACACCCTAAAAACACATCACTGACATTGTAGTCTACCTGAACGTATAATCTCAAATCTAAAAGCCAATTCTCATACTGAACCAACTAAACTCTAAACAAAATAAAATGAACTCCTAGAAGATAAAACCCATAAATAATTGACGGGGTGGGGGGCGGACACAAAGGGATTTGCTGGGTAGAAGCATGACGAGCTCCGACGGAGCCTCACTTACGACTATCAAAGCCAACATAACCAGTACCCCATACGCCATACTACAAGTGTTTATTCCCATTCTAAACACTAGAGCAACGCCATCCAAAATCTGACTTACATTGGTTTTCCTTGTATTTTTCCAACGTCATTTTCCAAGCCCCATTTACGACAATAGTGGCGGTCTTTGTCTTTCTTTACCTCATGCAGCCTGTCTTCACGTAACTTCTTTAAAAACATACTCCACAAAGAAATAATGAATGCAAGTTTAATCAAAGAATTCATTGAGAGGCGAATAAAACTTATGATTGTATTGGGAATTCAATCCTTTAAACACGTGCTACCCAAAGAAGTAATCAATACATGGTTCATAGAAGAATCCACGAAGTCTTTAGGCAGTACAAGAGGTCGGAGACTCAATCCCTACTTACACAGGTAGAAAGAAAAATGATTTGGCTACCTTTTATACTACTTAAAAAAACATTAAAGAAAAATCACATAAGCTAATAAAAGTAATATTTGGATCCAAATTTGCATCCCAACAACAGGCATCACTCATTTGTTTGATGATGAATTTCTTAACTAATAGAATTACGATCATACCATTCAAACATATGAATGCAACGCCAGTTGAGATAAAAATTGGGATCTAAAATATTAAGGAACCCCTAATATTATTCAAATAAAAATAATAAAAGTATTATAGCAAGTGAAGATTTTAAGTGGTTGGATCAATTACCGTGCTGCCGTCACAAATGCTTTTCTTTTCACTTTCAATGGGTCCACAACAATTGCATACTCAATCATATCTACAAATTCACTTGATATAAAAAAACATTCTCATCAACTGAAATTTACAACAAGAGCAGCATTAGAAATGTTAAGTTTTATCTAGAATTTCCCTTCATGAATGAAAAAAGCCCAAAAAAAAGAAAAAAAAGAAAAAAAACCTCTAGTAGCATCAGCACCCAGGTCAAGATTGTCATGATCTAGTAGCTTGCCAAAAATATCTGAACCCACAACTCCAGTTGTGGAAGCAATTGTGTACAAAAGGCTTATGTGGATTAGACTCAAATTAGTAATGGATGGAATAAGCATGATACATACGATGGACTTCAAAATTTAATTGCAACCATCATTCAATTAGCCTAGGTTTATTCTCAAAAACTTAGGGACATGCATCTAGTCTACAAGAAAGTTAGGAAAAAAAAACAACATGCATGGTCTGCAAGAAAGCTAGAAACAATAACTCAAATGATTCAAATTATAATTTGAGTGCATTAGCAGTGCAATTGTCTAACTAATGAAAGATTATATAAGCCAGTAGAGAGAGTTTTTCATTTGTTTGACATATGTATTTTTGGCCAGCTTTTCCTATAGTTCTCAATTCTCAAATAATAGTGCTCTGCTTTGTCAAATTTATGGGATTTTCACAGGATAAGTTCAACAACTATATCAAGTTGGGCGGTTTAGAACATAAGCCCAAATATTTCAGAAGTCCTCCAAACCCTAAATCCTAGCATTAACTAGGTTTTTACCCTTGCTTTTATTAAGCCTTCCATAATGGTGTAGGGTTTGCTGAAATTATCTTTTGATATTTTGTGTAATGAAGTTACAAATGATCTTTTGATTATTTAATATCACAATTTCATACAAATACCAAAGTGATAGGAGATAGTCCTGAGCCCTTTGGATATAAAGTTGAAGGCCCGAAAAGTAGGCTATAAAAAATTATTCCTTTAAATAAAGGTCAAACTTAATATTAAAATCAAATAACTGGTGACCTCAATAAACAACCTTTAGAGCATTTTGGATGGTTTGAAGAGAAATATTTTGAGCAGAAGTTGTAGTTTGTAATTTGTCCACATACATCCATCCATCCATCGTTCAAACAAAAGTCTCAAGTAGAAGGCTTAACAGGTACAATTCCTTCTTCCATGGCAGCCTTGGGAACATTGAGAGCATAAGTAAGATTACACATTTTTTTTACTCACATTTTGACTGTTAGAGCCTCCAGCCTTAGGAAAGGGCAAACCTCCATTTATAGGTAGTTAAGATGCCATGAAAATAAACTTAACACAACTTAATGAGCAGTTCCAAAGAACCAAACTTTTAAAACAACATATCACTGATATTCAGCTGTAATGCTTTTAAACGTTGATCTCAACTGTATCAGCAGTAAAAAGAAGCAAAAAAAAAAAAAAGAGTCAATAATGAAATGAGATTGTTATGTATTCAGTGAAGCAAATCAAAGTGCTTAAAACGACAGAGCTGATGCGTGTTTTGGTGGCTTATAATTTGAGCAAAACGACAAGCTAAGTCTGCATTTTGTGAAAGTTAGGCAAGCTGGCACTGGCCTTCTAGATGGTGGTGCCAGTTATTGCTTCTTAGAATAAGAAAGAAACAAAAGAAGAAGAAGAAAAAGAACAAAAAAGAGAGGCGGACCGCGTGAAGAAAAAGGAGGCGGGTCGCGTGAAGAAAAAATAAATAATAAAATATTTTTATGCACAGTAGCACTTGGATGCCTATAAATAGAGGAGCGTTTTCCTTCATTTTATGCATCCAATCCTCAGTTTCTCTTCTTCATTTAGAGAGTGTTTCTTTGGGTGTATTTGGGGCTTGGGTGAGAGAAAATTATTTCTGAGTGTGGTTGTAATAATTTTTCACATAGTGAATATTTTTCTCTGGTTATTTTTTTTTTGACAACGGCCGTGGTTTTTATCCGGATTTGAAGTTTTCTATGTAAATCTTGTGTTGTGTGATTGATGTATTCTCTATTTAATTTTTCTTGTTAATTTGTTGCTTGACAAATTACTTTGAGTGATCTTGGGAGGAAGCTCAATTTCCTAATACATTTTAACAGGCGTTATGGTTACTTGGTGAAAAGATAGATAACCTTGCCGTTTTGGGTTTAGTAAAGCACATGCATTGCACGTGCAGTGAAAAGGTTGTTATGAAACCGTTACTGCACATGACCATCACAAGCACTTCTGGAAAAGCCTCTGGGTTTGTTATAAGGCTGTTTTATACAGTTGATGAGTGTGTGGAAAATTAAAGAGATCTAGAGCATTCTAGTGAGCGAGTTAGCTTGAGATGAAGAAGCTTTCTTGTTCCTTGATATGTGCTCTGTGATCTCTGTAAAAGAAACTTGAAGAATCAATGAAGTTGATGAATTTGTTCCTCCGTGGATGTAGGTATTGGTAAATTGACTGAACCATGTTAATAGCTGTGTTTTGTGATTCTTTGATTGTATTTCAATTCTTTATTTGTTTCTAAACTCAATCATCATCTTGTTCATTTGTATAGCATTTGTTAAGCAATTTAGATTATCTGTAAAAGGCATCTTGTAGTATCTAATCAAGGATCTTGAGGAGTGTTTGTGTAAAGCTTGGGGTTAATAGCTTTCTGACACTTCAATTGGTATCAGAACCAAATTCATTGACTGGATCCAAGTATGGTTGCTTCCAGGATTAATCTAGAAAACTTTAATGGAAAGAATGATTTCAACATGTGGAAGGTCAAAATGGAAGCATTGGTGATTACATAGGGGTTAGGTGATGCCATTGAACCAGCAACCAAGAAAGAAGATAAAGCGACATCTTCATCACATACTCCTGAGCAAGCTGCTGAAATTGACAAAATGGTCAAAAGCACCATAATCTTGAGTCTCAGTGACTCCGTCATTAAAGAAGTAGCAAAGGAGAAGATAGTGGCTGAATTATAGGCAAAACTTGAGAATTTGTACATGACCAAGTCACTAGCCCACAGATTGTATATCAAGAAGAGGATGTTTACTCTAAAAATGGTTGAGGGATCCTCTCTTGAGGAGCACATTGATGAATTCAAAAAAATTTGTGATACTTTGGAAACTATTAATGAAGAGCTAAATGATTAAGGTAAAGCTCTGCTCTTGGTAAGCTCTTTACCTCCATCATACTCAAATTTTGTTAATGCTCTCATGTCTGGCAGATAAACTCTATCCTTGGATGAGGTTAAAGCTGCTTTGAATACAAGAGGGCTACATGAGAAACAAGTAAATGGGGAACAAGGAGAAAAGCTGACTGTGAAAGGAAGAAATGACAAGAATAATGGAAAGGAGAAGAAATAAAGGAAGACAAAGAACAAAACCAAAAATTTGATGTGTTTCCAATGTCACAAAGAGGGACATTTCAAGAAAGACTGCCTAGAGAAGAAATTCAAGAAAAAAAGAACAGAATGGAGTTGCAACTATTGTTGAAGAAGAAGGATATGAGTCAGCTGATGTGTGTGTTGCAAGAGAAGAAATGCAAAAGGGTAAGTGGATCTTTGACTCTGGATGCACCTTTCATATAAGTCCTTGTCAAAATTACTTTTCTGAATATCATGTATTAGATGGGGGAAAGGTCATAATGGGGAATAATGTAGTGTGTAAAGTCATTGGGATAGGAAATGTAAGCCTTACACTACATGATGGAACCATTAGAGAAGTCAACCAGATGAGGCATGTACCAAACCTAAAAGGAATTTAATCTTTTTGGAGATGCCTGACTGAGTAGGTTATAGTGTTAGGCTTGAACATGGTGAATTAAAGATCTTCAATGGTACAACACTGGTTATGAAAGGGAATAAGAAGAATGGTGTATATGTTTTAGATGGAGAAGTAATAACTAGTGAATGCAGTGTTTTCACAAAGGTCAGAATGGACTTAACCAGGCTATGACATCTAAGACTAGGGCACATGAGTATTAAGGGTCTGGAGGAATTAGAAAAGCAAAGTGTATTAGGAAATAATAAGATTAAGGAATTAGTCCTCTGTGAGGATTGTGTTCTACGGAAATCCACAAGAGCTAGTTTCAAAACATCTCAACACAAGACTAAAGACACTTTAGAATATATACACTCAGATTTATGGGGGCATCTCAGGTTCCATCTTTGCGGGGGAAGGGGAATTGGTTCTTTATGTCTATAATTGATGCTTTTCGAGGAGAGTTTGGGTGTATGTTCTTAGAACAAAGGATCGGGTGGTTGGGAAGTTTAAGGAGTGGAAAACCTTAGCTGAAAACCAAATAGGGAAAAAGGTTAAGAAGTTAAGAACAGACAATGGGCTTGAATATTGTAATCAAATGTTTGATGACTTCTGTGCTAGTGAGGGAATTACAAGACACAGAATAGTGAGGCTAACTCCAAAGCAAAATGGACTTGCTGAAAGGATGAACATAAATTTAAGGGATAAGGTCAGGTGCATGATGATTCAGTCTAATCTGCCAAAGGGGCTTTAGGCAGAAACCTTGTTGACAGCCTGCTTACTAGTTAATCTAAGTCAAAGACTATATAGCTGGAAAAATGAACATGACAGGCAAATGCAATAACTAATAAACACAATCAAAGGCCTACTAACCTGCTGAAAAATCATGTGAGAAGCCAAAATACAAACCTTTTTAGAAATTTCTTCAATCTTTTCCACGGTAAGAGAACATTTTTCAAGGAAAATGGTTTCATTCTCTGATGCTATAACCTATGTGAAAGAGGAAATTTAATATTTATGTTAGAATTCTACACATGTTTTAGACCACAAAACAAAGGTCTATCCCACCGTCTGGCAGTAGCGAGCCATCAGTATCAGCTGAGGCACTTTCCCCACAAATCTTAATATGGATCAACGTATTTTGAGCAATCCTTTTCAGTGACGACCTAAGGAAAGGAAAGCACAAATTGCATATCACATCATAATGCATGTCCAAGAGCTTACTTTTTTCCATGTGATATTAAGTAGATCTTTCATAATAGCATGTCCAGGAGCTTTGATGGCTCAAATCTTTAAACAAAGTTAGAAAAACACCAAGAATCAGTGGCAGATAAAAAAGTTGATTAAAAATAGAACAATATCTTAATGTTGCATAAAACACAGAATTTGCAGTTTCTTGATAGTTGAAAACTTTGAAGTATTCCTGATCCTTCTCGCACGGACTAGATTACCTTGGCTCCGGTAGTTTGCTTATTCACGATAAGAGTATCCAGGACATTATTTTCAAAATCTTTAGCAACAATCAGTAGGAGTCTGAGAAATACCAACATATTTCTCTATTAATTAGCTTTTGTCTTTCTAGAAGCAATGGAACTATTAATATCTTTTATTTTTTGCATACAAGTCTCCTTACCCTCTTAGCCATCTTCAATATTTCCACGGCGGCGTCAATATTTGAAAGTTTCCTTTTCAGAAACAAAAATTCTTGGAGAGGTAAAAGTCTGACAAATTAAAAAAAAAAGTGATACCAAGTGAGGCTAAAGTTGTACAATCCAAACTAACTCATCATCAATGCAAATTAATAAATTATAATTATAATAATATCTTAATAAATGGTAATAATAAAAAATAAAACCAATAAATAATAATAATAATGATGAAATAAATAAATGATAGTCGTAGTAGTAATAACTTATTATTATTTGTTAATGTCGTCGTCGTCATTATTATTATTATTACTACTACTACCACCACCACCACCAATTGACAATAATTAACAAAAGGTATTTTAATAAGTTACGATAGTTCATTTTGATTTAAAGACAGAGTAAACACACCAATGGAAATAAATCTCATTCCAATTTTGATTCCTAAAGCTCAAGTAAATAGTTTATTTTGATTCTCATTTCTGATTCCGATTCTATCTCATTCCAATTCCATGCCATTCTGATTACTGATTAACGCACATAAATTTAGTGGGTCAGATTAAAGGAAACTCGAGTACAACATTATTTATGCTCTTTACTCATTATTAGAGGTACTAAGGTAGAGTTTGTTTTCTTTTCTAAATTTAAATGGGTATAAATGTTATTAAAGTTTGAATAGGTCTGAATGCATGCGTCAAAATAATTTGTTTATTTTTTATTTTTGGACATCTGAGTGTAAGTTGTAAGATATTTGTTATTATAAACTCAAAATACCTTAGATCTAATATTTTTATACTCATGACCTTGAAAGTGTTATACATACTTGATATTTAAATAGTTGTATATTTACAAAGCTATCTAGTACAATAGTTTTTTTTTAATGTTATAAATAATTATAAGGTATGCATTTTTATGATTTATGAAAAATAATTTTGATGACATTATTTTTTTATAATTTAACATAATATTTATATATAAAGAATTGCTATCTCATAATAAAAGAATTTGTTTAAAATTCAAACTTTATGTATGTTAAGTATTTAATACCAGGTAAAATTTGAGATCAATGGAATTTTTTTTTTTGGAGATGACATCTGATAGCTAAGTAAGAAGTAAATACATTTAATACAGATATTTGTGAAAAAAAAATTAATTTTCCATTTAAACATTTTATCATTAAGATAAAAATAAGAAAATTTTACTTTTTCTATTCAAATAAAAATATCTTACAATAACGCTTTAGATACAATAATAAATAAGTCAAAATATCAAAGCATCTTAACCATACATATATTGTTCTTATTCCAAAAAATACAAAGCCTAGGAGAGTCACAGGATATAGGCCCATCAGTCTCTGCAATGTCATACACAGATTAGTTGCTAAAGCCATTACCAACAGATTGAAATTGATACTCCACAAAATCATATCCCTGTGCAAAGTGCATTTGTTCCAAATAGATTAATAACTGATAATATAATTATTAGTTATGAATGCTTGCACAAAATCAGACATAGCGAGGGGGAAGAAAAATGGTCCGTGGCTTTGAAACTAGACATAAGTAAAGCTTATGATAGGGTAGAGTTGTCATTTTTGAAGCATGCTCTGGAGAGGTTAGGTTTTTCCAGCAAATGGATAAACTGGATCATGAACTGCATAACCAGTCCCACGTTCTCCATCGTTATAAATGGAGCTGCGAAAGGATTAATACACCCTCAAAGGGGCCTGAGGCAAGGCTGTTCGTTGTCCCCTTACTTATCTCTGCTATGTGCAGAGGCTTTTTCAAACTTGATGATGCAGGTAGAGAGACACAATCTAATCCATGGCTTAAGATTTGCAAAAAATATCACAATCTCCCATCTTTTGTTCGCGGATGACAGCTTAGTGTTCACAAAGGCAGCTGTTGAAGATTGTAAGCACTTGAAGAAGGTTTTTGATTGCTATGCAATGGCTTCTGGACAAATCTTTAATTACGAGAAATCATCCATAATTTTCAGCAGCAAAATTCCAGAAGAGCGGAGGGAAACAATTAAAAATATCTTCAAGCTCAATGTGGTATCGAGACACGAAAAATATTTGGGATTACCTTCAATGGTGGGAAAAAAAGAATAAGCTTCTTCAATGATGTGAAACTTAAAGTTCTCAGCAAAATTTCCAATTGGCAGCACAAGCTTTTTTCGAGTGAGGGAAAGGAAATTCTCATCAAGGATATAGCACAAGCAGTACCGGCCTACGCCATGAGCTTGTTCAAAATACCTCTAGGATTGTGCAATGACATCCAAAGAGCAATTGCACGATTCTGGTGGGGATCCAAGGAAGACAAGAAAAGAATTCATTGGGAAAAATGAGAGAAATTGAGCTACGCCAAAATTAGAGGGGGGCTGGGATTCAGGGATGTGTCATGTTTCAATTAAGCTTTAATAGCAAAACAAGGATGAAGACTACTGCAAAATCCAGAGTCCTTGGTGGCTAAGGTGATGAAAGCTAGATACTACAAGAACACAGACTTCTTAAATGCTAAAGTAGGCTCAAGTCCATCTTTTATTTGGAGGAGCATTTTGTGGGGGAGACAGGTGCTGCAAAAGGGTACGAGGTGGAGGATAGGAAATGGAGAGAAAATTCATATTCAAGCTAGCAACTGGATACCTAGGCCAACAATATTTAAGCTAATTGTTGAACCCTCCCTACATACAAAAGCTAAAGTTTCAGAGCTCATCCTCCCAAATTAGCAGTGGAACGAAAGTATGATCAACCAAAGCTTTGCAAGGATGGATACTGACATCATTAAGAGTATTCCTTTACCGAGAACTCCTCAAGAAGATGAGATAATCTGGCACTATGATAGGAAGGGCTTGTACTCAGTTAAGAGTGGCTATCAATTAGCACTCAAGATTAAGTTTCCTGAGCCACCAACAGGTTCTGCAAGAGCTTCACAGGATTGGCAGAACCTATGGAAGCTTAACTTGCCAGGAAAAATTAAAATTTTTATTTGGAAAGCTGCCAAAAATTTACTTCTAACAGCCGAAAACCTTTGGAGAAGGAAAATACTGCAGGAACCAATATGTACAATCTGCAAAGTGGGAAGAGAAGACGTATTCCATGCCCTTATGAGATGCAAATTGGCTAGGAAAATATAGAGATGCACTGATCTGGAGGCTGCGGTACAAAGAGTAATGAGAGAAGATATGCTGATTGTTATGCACAGTCTAATGAGGAGTGGGGCCAAGTCTGAGATTGATTATGTTGCATCTATCTGGTGGGCGACGTGGCACGCAAGGAACAAATTACTCTTTGTGGGGAAAAAGCCAGATCCAATGGAGTTAGTGGCTAAGGCCAAAGCAATTTTGGTTGCATATCAGATAATGCAATTCGAAGAGCAAGAGGGTCCAAGAAGCATAAAAGAAAAGAAGAAGCAAAAATGGAATCCACCACCTAGCACCAAGCTGAAAATCAATGTCGATGCGGAGGTGCATGCAGAGAGCCAAATTGCAGGCTTAGGGGCTGTGATAAGAAACTCTCAAGGTCAAGTGGTAGTTGTAGCTGCGAAAAATATTACTTTTCAAGGAGATGTCTCGATAGCAGAAGCCAAAGCTGTCCAATGGGGAATGGAGGTGGCAACAAAAGCTAGCTTCACAAATGTGATTGTTGAAACTGATTGTAGTATGGTGGCTGACTTAGCGAACAACAAAATCGGCAACAAAACAGAGATCTGGTGGACTATAGAATAAATTCAAAGCAGCAAGCAAGACTTCCAATCGATAGCTTTCCAGCATGTACCAAGACAATGTAATACTAGTGCTCACTCTCTAGCCAAAAGAGCTTTGAAAAGCTCGGAATCTGTCATCTGGTGGGATGAGTTCCCAGCTGATGTTTTGTGTATGTTTGATAGTTTTAATTGAATGAAAGAACTACTTTCTTTTAAAAAAAAAATATCAAAGTATTTTAAATTAAGCTATTAGACATAAATATTTGTTTTTTGAATTGAGGTAGAGTAGATTTTAAACTATAGTTGTTATAGAAAAAATTATATTAATAAAATAAAAATTAATACTATATAATAAATATAATTTTTAAATATTAAAATTTTAATAAAATTATTAAAAATATAATAAAAATTTTTATTTTATAAATAAAAAATTATATGAATAACTTTCAAGTTAAAACTATTAATTTTTATTAAATACTTTACTGATGTAACATGCCAAACTTCAATCGAATAGGATAAAAACAAACAACCACTCACTCTTAATTAAGACAAAAACTCTTATTACCTTACGTAATTATGTTTGGTTAAAACTTAACAGCTGTGAAAAAAATAAATTCTGTTACTTTATATTTCCACGGCTGTCAGATTTTTATCTATCAAACGATTGTTTATGGGCTATGCTACAATGGCGGGCATTGAAGCCCCGGCACCATGCCGGAATTGAAAAGAAAACCGTTGGATTCAATTAGATTGAATCCAACGGTTGAGATTAAATTTATATTAAAAATAAAAATAAATGGGTTACTTGATAAACCTGTTCTCTCAAAAGAAAATATCACAATTTTCTCTCACCTCACAATTTTCTCTCACTCAATCCGATTTCTTTACTCTCTAAAAAGAGAAATCCCTAAAATTTCATCTCTCTATCAAAATCATAGTTTATCTCATCCCCATTTTTCACTTAAAAATAAATTTGTAACATGAGAGCTGTGTTTTGTGCATATATTTGTTGTTGCAGAAAGGAGATTCCTTAGCTTTCATATGACCCGAATCTCCGCGCCAGCACCAAACACCGCATCTCCTCACACAGCGATACTAGCAACAAGCATCTTGACACCCCACCAACGCCAAATGGATAAAAGTTATTTTTTTATATCTTATTTTGTCTTATTTCTTATTTTTGGAATTTGCATTTCTCTCTGAAAGCACTAATCCATGAATTTGGTCTCTCTCTCTCTCAAAATCCTACATGAGCTCAATGAGAAGATGACTTGTAATGAGCAAAAGATATTTTTCTTTCTAAATCTTTCTTATTTTGGTTAAATTTCTAATTTGTAAGAATATGGGTTTTTGCTTTCCATATTGAATATCTAAGAATTTGGATTTTTGGTTAAATTCTTATGAAATAGATCTTGAATTTAATTTTATATTTGTTAGATTCTCGTTAGGAAACTCAAGATTTCATGATGGGTTTGTGTGATTATTAGGCTTTCCCCCTCCCCTCTCTTTAAATGGCTAAGTGTTTTTGGTAGACTATGGTCTTGGAGCTTGGATTAGTTGCTTATTTATTGTAATAGGTTTTGCTCTGAAAACTTTCATTTTTGATTGCAGCTCATATAATCAATATTTCTTTATTAGGCAGTGATATAATAAATTCCGGACCTTTTTTTTAAGATGGATCTTACTATTTATTTCTTGTACAAACTCCGGTTAGGTGTTGACTCAACACTTGGGGCTGGAGCATATATTCTTGTTGGAACGGTTGCTAGAGAGCATTCAAGACCGACACTCACCCTTTCGTTTCCTTATAGCTGGAATAGCTTCTGCTTTTCAACCTTTTGCTATGCCGAGCTTGCAAGTCGTTGGCCATCTGCTGGGAGTGCCTATCATTATTCATACATATGTGTTGGAGAAGGGTAAGTCCTTGTTACCTTTAATATTTTTATAACTCGTAATAGTCATTTCTTAGAGATGTAGTTTATTGATTCATATAATTGGATCTTGTTTCTGAAGTGGGATAAACTAGTGATTAGTTGGAGCATAGTAATCGTTATTAATGTTTTGGTCTAATAAATTGATTTAACCTAGTTGATGGTGTATTTTGGCAGTGTTAGGTGGTTGATTGGCTGACTCTGATACTTGAGTACACAATTGGCACATTGAAATAAACTCAACCTTGCCAAAAAGGGTGGAGCAGCCAGTTATCCTTTTATAAAACGAGTTCAAGGTATTGTGCAACCTTTGTATTTGGTCATCTAAACCTTTAAAATATGCAATTCTTGTAAATTTTCAAATAATTAGGTGCAATTTATTATTGCTTGATCAATAACTGTTATGATTGGTGTGCCTGAATTCACTGTGTGGTAATTTTCCTAATTTCAAAAATAAATATATTCTTAACTTGCCATGTGCTTAATCAGAATATGAAAAGCTGTGTTATCTAATGTAAATTACATCTCTTTGGAGTGTGTTTGAATTATGATCCTTTTGCCATCATAGTTCAATTTATGGAGGTTGGATTGCGCTGGACTCTTGGATATATTACCCTCTGGATTCCCCCGTGACATTTATTTCTTTTACCATGCCTTCTGTACTTTATCTTCTGGGTTCTGCTTAAGTGTTTAATTATGTTTTATATGACTATTGCAGACATTTATAATGAAACAAGCAAACAGTTGTTGGATGGACTGTAATTGTAATTATGTTTTATATGACTATTACATGCATAAGGGTGTTTGTATAGGGATGTTTACATGCATAGGGGTTTTTTATATGACTATTACAGCTTCAAATTTGAGCCTATGTTACCTTTAACTCTTTATAAGTTTTGTTTCTTTTCTTTCATAGCTTTCTTTAGCAGTAGAAGATTTTGCTACTATCTTAGATTTTTTCTGCTGGTTTTAGGTAGTCTTCCAGCTGTTTTGGGCTTTTGTCTATTGTTTCTGGGTAATTTTTTCACTTTTGTTTTGGATTTATTTATGTTGTTTTTAGGCACTTTTCACTGTTGTTTTATGGTAATTTTTATTGCTGTTTTGGGCATATTTTTCTGCTGTTTTTGGGCATTTTTTTATTATTGTTGGTTATATTTGCTGTTTTGGTGCTTTTTTCCTGCTAAGTTTTAGTGTAATTTGTTGTTGCTTCTTCTTGTGATTTGCTGTTGCTTCGCTGTTTTTATCTTATCGATTAACTTGAAAATTTTAATTATTTGCAGGGGAGAATTCAACCGGATATTGCTTGGTTATATAAATTATCTGGCATAAGTGTTTTACTGGAAACTTTTTGATGTTGCGGCAACCTTTTGGTTTACAAATACGAATGAAATTGCAATTAGTTTGTAACTCAATTTGATGCTTTTATTTTTTGGGAGATTATGCTTATAATAATTTTTTTTCTTTTTATAGCCTACTCTTATAAATGAGTGCTCTTGATTTTCATTATTTTTTTTCCATTAACAAATTTCTTTTGAAATAAGCGTACTGTAGTTTGTTTTCACACAATCCAAAAACAAAAAAAAAAAAAACAAAAAATTGTGATATAATTAAATCCAAAATGATTTAAGATATACTAGGTTCTAAACCCTCAAATGTGCCACATCAATTTTTTGCAATCTTTAGGTTTGGGGGGTGTTATTGGTGACATTGAAATTCTACATCGTCAATGCCCAGCATTGTAGCATTAGCCTGACAATGATCATAGTGATGTTGCCTTTTTCTTTCTACCATATTGTCTTTTTCTCCCTCAATTTTTTTTCTTTTGCTAGCATATTTTCATTCATAAACGATTGTAAATTTCAATTGAGCTTAGAATTTTTGTGACTGAGTAATTTAAATTATCCACCATGATTAGTTTGTTTTTAAAAAAAATCAAACAAAATACACCTAAAAAATATTATTATGCAACAAATAAGAATAGTGATTTTCACTTGAATTATCAAATTCTTTTTCAAACTATTATTAGACTAAAATAAGGAAAAAATTTGGATAGATATATAATTTGATTATAATTAATTGGATTTTTTTTTTCAAATTACAAGTTCTTTTTAAAGCCATCATTTTATCAATCATGTAAAAAATAGTTTGACAAATAAATTTATATGTGTAATTTAATGAACACATTTATAATTTGTGTATGAGTTAAAATAAAAATTAGTAAGTTAGATAAATTCCCAAATATGATTATTGGGTATAAGTTGAATTTAATTCAATTTAATGTATCTTTATTAATAAAATCTAGTTTAGTAAAATAACGTGAATCTAATTAGTAATTAATGGGGTTTCACCACAAACATAAGATCAAAATATTCACGTGTGTGTGTGTGTGCGCGCACACACATGGCTCTATATATATAACTCTATAATATTACAAGAGTTTTGAATACTTTAAAACACAAGAGATTTGATAATTCCAATTCTACAGCAAAGTATTTTGTTTATTTTCTATTATGTTTTACAAATTTATAATTTATAAAATTCTATTTTTTGTTACTATTAACTGTATTTTTTTCACAATTTTTTAATTAATATATTATCTTAATTAATATTTAAATAGTACACCGTTTTAAAGTATTTAAAATTCTGGACCATGACATGAACCATTATTAAGCTAACAGTTAATCGACAGTTTCCAGAAACTTGTTAATTTAATTTTACAAAATAACAGTGAATCGTTTATTTGATAACGGTTAGCCAATATCTTCTAGAAAGAAGTGTATTTGCTTATTCGATTTTGGAAGAGAACGGTGAACCTTTTTTTAGATAATGGTGAATTGATATCATCTAGAGAGGTATATGATTGTAGATAAAGATCCGTTAAGGGCAAAGGTTAGCTAATAGCAATTGCAAAGTCACTGAACAAACATGGCGAGCCGACATCCGGGTAATGGTGAACCGGCATTTTAAATTTTAAAATTTTGTGAAAGGTGTGTGTGAATGAAACTGGTGGGAAATTTTTAAAATTTTTTCTTTATTCAAGACATGTGACATTTAACGTCAAACATGCAACCCTGACGTTCAACATGCAACAACTGATGTTAAACATGAAACTTGCAACATGTCATGTCAAATATGCAACATTTCACGTAAAGTATACAACTTAGACGTCAAATATGAAACGGGCGAGAATATTCGGGAATATTCTTTATTTTGGCTTTATTCAATATATGCAACCTCTAACGTCAAACATGCAACCGTGACGTCCGACATGCAACAACTGACGTTAAACATGAAACTTGCAACACTTCACGCGAAATATGCAACTGATCACGTAAAGTTTGCAACTTCGACGTCAAACATGGAACGGACGAGAATATTCGAGAATATTTTTTATTTTGACTTTATTCAAGACATGCAACATTTAACGTCAAACATGCAACCGTAACGTCCGACATGCAACAACTGACGTTAAACATGAAACTTGCAACACTTCACACGAAATATGCAACTGATCACGTAAAGTTTGCAACTTTGACGTCAAACATAAAACGGGCGAGAATATTCAAGAATATTCTTTATTTTGGCTTTATTTAAGACATGCAACATTTAACGTCAAACATGCAACCGTGGCGTATGACATGCAACAACTGACGTTAAACATGAAACTTGCAACACTTCACGCGAAATATCCAACTGATCACGTAAAGTTTGCAACTTCGACGTCAAACATGAAACATGCGAGAATATTCGAGAATATTTTTTATTTTGGCTTTATTCAAGACATGCAAAATTTAACGTCAAACATACAATCGTGATGTCCGACATGCAACAACAGACGTTAAACATGAAACTTGTAACACTTTACGCGAAATATGCAACTAATCACATAAAGTTTGCAACTTCGACGTCAAACATGAAACGGACGAGAATATTCGAGAATTTTGGCTTTATTCAAGACATGCTTCATTTAACGTCAAACATGCAACCGTGACGTCAGACATGCAACAACGGACGTCAAACATGAAACTTGCAACACTTCACGCGAAATATGCAACTGATCACGTAAAGTTTGTAACTTCCACGTCAAACATGAAAGGGGCGAGAATATTTAGAACATTCTATATTTTGGCTTTATTCAAGACATGCAAAATTTAACGTCAAACATGCGTAAAATATGATGTCCAAACATGTAACAAATTGAGAACGTTAAACATGAAACAACATTTAACGCAAACATGCAACATTTCACGCATTAAACATGAAAATGTCAAAAATCGATCACGAAAGTTTGCAACTTTGACGTCAAACATGAAACGGAATAAGAATATTCGAGAATATTCTTTTTTTTTTTTTTTTATTTAACGTCAATACATGCAATGTTACAAATGCAATAACTAACGTTAAATACAAAATTTTACTTTTTTATTTTCAATTTTTTTTTTTTTGACATTTTATTTAATTATATTATAACATTAAACATGAAACTTATAACATTTCACTCAAAATATGCAAATAGGTTTGTTCGATCACATAAAGTTTTTACAATTTCGACGCGTCAACGTGGGGATAAGAAATCCGACGATAATATTATTTATTTTGATTTTATTCAATGGATATCCATAATGGATAACATTTAACGCCAAATTTTATCCGATATTTATGAATATTTTATTTTTATATATAAAAATAACTAACGTTAAAATTATAAACAAATTTTTTATTAACCTATTTATATTAGTAATATATATATATAAATTTTACTTTTTTATTTTCAATTTTCTTTATCTTTTGCTATTAATTATATTATAAAATACTATTTTTTACATTTATTTTATTTTTTTCATTTTTATATTATATTTTTAATATATTTTTTTCAAAAAAAAGGTGCAACCGGTTTGTTAACCGGCTGCATCTAATATCTAATTAGATATTTTTAAAAATATTCATATTTTATCTAAAAATTTTTGGCTGTATTTAATCTAATTTTTGAGATATATCTATTTAGATGGCGTGGTACTATTCCTACGGCTACGGCATTGTAGCCAAACCCTTGTTTATGTACCGTGTAAGGTAACAAGTGTCCAAGACAAAATATATTTGACTCTGTAACTCAGAAACCGCTTTCGATCGCAAATTGACAGAAAGCATGTTCGTAGTTGGGTCTGTCATTGCTTCGGAAGTCTTCGTCAGGCATGCATTTTCCCAAAAAAAAAAAAAGAGAATTTCTCAGTTGATAGTTTCAGAAAATCATAATCACATCTTTTATATTATTTTTATTTTGTGATTTTTGTGTTTTGCTTTTAGTTTTTAATTTTTTTCTGTTTGTCTGTGTCAATGGAAGGTTCTCATTCTCGTTGCCTGACAAGAAGCGTTTTCAGCCGCTGGGATTGAGTTCAGGCAGAAGCTATGCTGTGGAGGACATCAAATTTACTAGTCCATGTAAGGATAATGAAATTTATAAAAATTATTTTTAAATTGTAGGATCTCCCTTTTTACTCGATAGAATTTTATTTGTACTATTTCTTTTTTAATTAAATATGATGTTATAATTAGCTTAATACTGACCTCCCCTGAAACCAAATGAAAGTAAATTTTGTTTTCAATTGTATTATATACATAATTTTTTTTTAAAAAATGTTTAATATTTAAATGTCATTATTATTACTCTTTTACATCCCCAATAAAAGCCCCTCAAGATTGATACTGATATCTCTATTTTTAGGCACCAAAAATAGAATGGTCAATGGTAGGTTGCCCGGGAAGAGTTTGCAACTGGTTAGATTTTCTTATTTCCATTATATGATCTATCTCTCAAAGATTTTTTATTTTGTTGCTTATTTTATGTTTTTTTAATTATCAGGTTCGTAGATTTAGTTCGAGCAGAACCTATGTTGCCAAAGACATTGAACTCAAGCAGAGTCCTCAAGTAGTGACTTATTCACTATTTCTGTAGAGAACTCCTTTCAATTTTTGAAATAGATGTGAAAGCTTTAAAACTTACTTGTATTGCCGCATTTTGTGAGATAGAAGTGAAACTTCAATGATATACTGGCTATGACACACTACTGCTGTGATACAAAGTTAAAAATTGCAATGGCACTGCTTGAGATCATAGATATTCGCTGTGCATGCTTATTATAACTTACATTTTGAGCTTTTATTTCTGATACACGTGTTTTTGCTAGTTTGTTCAGTTCCATCATCAGTTTTGGGTTGTTTTCTGATGACTGTCCTATGCTGTTGGATGCTTGTGCTGTAGGACTGTAATGTTTTAGAAGAAAGTTTTCTTACAAACATTATGCAGCATGTCAAAAGCCCTTCGTGTGAACAGTATGAATATGGTGAGTGGCTCATATTTTGCAAGTAAAACTTCTTTGATTTACTTTAGTGGACTATGTGCCCAACTTGTTTACGATATTAGTGATTTTCTTATTATTTGTATAGAGGAACAAAAAAAATCTTGCAGTGGACATTATTGCTCATATGAGATTTGGTTTATCTTTTTGCAGGTCGTATGTATTTATCAGTCATGGTGCAAGCCATGTGTTTTGGAGGACGCAAGGCAGTGGAAGCAGTTGATAACTTTGTTGATCTGTGTTCATTGTTTTCTTTTGTCAAATCTGTAGTTTTACACCACTTAAAGTCCGTAAAGCGAAGTGTTGGCACGTTTGAAGAAATTTCCCATGTATACCTTTTGTGTTTTGCTTAATTTAAGAGTTGGGAAGATATATATGGACAATGCATAGTGAGATTATTTAATCTGATGTGCTGGCGATGTATTTTCTTTTCCTGGTAAAGGTTGGAAAGATGGCAGCAAATGGGGACAAAAAGATTGCTGAGCTTGTTGCCAAGGCTTTTGAGCAAGTTGGAAAAGATGGTTGTTTTGTCTTCTCTGTGAGTTGCACATTGTTGCAATCCTTTCCTTTTCATTTGTTGTGAATTATTTCCTAGTTGGTAACCCTTTCCTTGAGATCGATTTGGCATGATGTAGCTTTTATATTATCTTTTCTTTTATCCTTTGATGCTTTATACAATTTGCCGTGCACTTTTTTTTTTTTTCTTGTTATTCTAATAGAATCAAAATGAATGTGAGAAAGATTGATATACAAGAAACAAGAAGAGCTTAAGTTGATGGAAAAAGAAACCTACATAGAAACAGACAAGATATTTTGATAGGTTTTATAAGATTTTATTTACCATCCTTTCATTTAACCATTAAATTTGGCAGTTTCAGGATCTGGATTATTTTTTATATTATGACATACCTCTGGGATATCTATAATATTATGACATAGCTTTGGATAGTGATTGAAACATCTGTTAAATTTTATTAGAGTGGATGTGTTCGCTTTGATAAGCAGAAAAAAATTATTAATGTGTTTGATTTCTGTTCTTACTCTTCCTGTTCCCATTGATCACATTCATTATTGTTATTTATTCTTGATGGTATCTCTAATATTCTGACATAACTTTGGGCACTAACAAATACATCATGTAAATTTTATGTGTTTGCCTTGAATTTTATGTGTTTCTGGATGGGTAGGCTTGGATAAGCAGAAAAAAAATATATGAATATGTGTTTTGATATCTCTTCCCACTTATCGTGTTCTTTATTACTATTTGCATAAAATTTTAACTAATTCTTATATACACGTAATTACCTTTTTCTTTGGCAAAATTGTTCAAGGAATACGAGCGTGAATCAGATGATGAATTAGAGTTTTTAAACCAAATGAGGCTTGACTGGGAACCCATATCTCCTGTGTTCATCACTAATCAGAAGAAAAAAATAGTAAGCTTCTTAACAATCTATAAATCACTCTACCTTTTTTTTTTTGGTTTGGGGGGGGGGGGGGTGGTGAATAATTAACTTTTGTTGCATCGTAATTAATTAATGTTGGGTGCATATTGGTTTGATCCTGAAAATACGAAGGTCGTATTATTCTTGGCGTTAACACAACTGTTGTTTTTTTTTGTTTTGTTGGGGGGGGGGGGGGGGGTTTTGAAAAATCCGTTAGTTTTAATCTGTGAGGATGCAGTTTCGTGCAAGAATGTTGCTGAGCAAGCAATCAAATGGGTCGGTTATGTAAGAGGATTTGTATGTAGAAAATGAAAGTTTTTAGTTTATTTATTAGCAAATTTTAATTGATTTATTCTTTTTCCCTCATTAGGGACGGCCTCTATTGATTGTTGCTGAGGATGTTGAAGATAAAGTTGTAGGATCTCTTATTCTAGACAAGAGTCTTCAAAAGAAGGTACCTGATTATTTTTATTGTTGTTGTTGTTGTTGTTGTTGTTATTATTATTATTATTGTCTAAATAGAAAATGATAAAGTTAGGCAGGAAAATGAATTTTTATGGTTCAGCTTAAGATTACTCGATAATACATGACAAAGTTTGGCTGAAGAATAAGCTAATACTCACTCCTGAAATGCCCAATATTACAAGGGTTTATCAAAACTTTGTGATATTTTATGATGTCTGCATGGTGTAACGGATGTGATTTTTGGATTTTGGTGGTCCAAAAACCTTTGGAAGCCTTTGGAAGCAGAGAAGATGATATGGATTAAGGCAGATACTGGAATTTGGTGTTATGCAGTGTACCAAAGATATTAAGTTTATCAGCTATTTAAAATAGCTGGCGCTTGTTATTCAATTTTCAAAACACGTGGAGATCCTTTCTCCTAACAATATTGCAATTTTGATGTTAATTTTTTTTGTTATTTATTTATTATAACACTCTATGAGAGGGAATTTCTGTCTTAAAACGTACCCTCTCCATAAAATGATTTTTTTTTTTTTTGGGATCAAACAAATAATCCATTCCTGGTTCATTTTGCACTCCAATTCCAATTTTCATTCCTTTCTTCAGACCAAAACATGACCATTTTCAAAACACGTGGAGATCCTTTCTCAAAACAATATTGCAATTTTGATACTAATTTTTTTGTTATTTATTTATTATAATACTCTATGAGAGGGTATTTCCGTCTTGAAAACGTACCCTCTCCATAAAATGATTTTTTTTTTTTTTGGGGATCAAACAAATAATCCATTCCTTGTTCATTTTGCACTCCAATTCCAATTTTCATTCCTTTCTTCAGACCAAAACATGACCTAGTATCATATTTAATAGTTATTAGTTTACTTTTAAAGCGTTTTGTTGTACATGTGATTTAATTTTTGTGGGTTTTGAACTGGGTGAAGGTTTATGTCGTCAAACCTTCTAAGTTTCAAGAAAACAGGAAGACAGTCATGGAGGACCTTGCGATTTTTACAGGCGGCCGGGTAGGTTCATTTGGAAATCCTCTTCATTTAGCAGTATGGTGAAATATACTAATAAATGTGTTTATATCTTTTTTATTTTAGGTCTTAACTAAAACATCTGATTTTAATTTCATACCACAAATGCTTGGCTCATGTAAAGAGGTGAGATATTTGAGGATATTCATATCATCGTTGCATCAATCTTTGCCTTGGATCACATGGAGGTCAGGATTAGTATTTGTTCAGAAGTATATTTTAAGCCCTTTTTGTCATTATAGGTTATAATGCATTATCATTATATGATCATCCTTGGTGGATCTGGTTGCCAAGCAGCTATTAAAGAAAGATGTGAACAGGTTTGTCATGGCTCAACATATGTTTCAACAATTTTCTAGGCTCTCCATTTTGTTTATTATTTAGTTAACATGTTCTTATGATTGTTGCTCCAGATGAAATCCACAATTAAATTGAGCACTTCCACTAATGAAGTAGAATTATTAGAAAAGAGGCTTAAAAATCTCCATTATAACGTTGCTGTGATTAAGGTTTGAGGATTTGGGTACATTTACTTTTAAAGTGTTTATTCTGGCATCTTATCCATATATATTCGTCCGGCGCCTTTCAAAAACGTATGTTAACGAAGTTGTTTTAAAATAAGGTTAAAAGGGAATCTCTAGCTCAGGCTCGTCATATCCTGAAAGTCATCAAGGATGCAGTGCAATGTGGAATTGTACCTGGTAAGCATTCTTTTTTGGAAATTCTTTTGGTCTATCTTGTTGGGTTAATAAATCACTTTTCCTTTTTGTAATTCAATGTATTGTAGGTGCTGGGGTTGCATTTCTACATGCTTCAAAGGTGCTAGACAAATTGGTAGAAGAATTGCTAACGGAAGAAGGATTGCTAACAGAGGACTTTTATGGGAACATTGCTATTCAGCTCTTTCAAAATGCTCTTAAGGTTTCTCTTTTCTTTACTTTTAACTTTTTTTTCTGCAGTTGTTTGCTTCTGTAGATACAGTTGTGCATCAAAATTGTTTGATTCGCTCTAACTTTGTTGGACTTTTAACAAAGTGAAAAGTGAATGTTAGTGTGCATGATCCAAGTTGCAAGGAATGATGTTATCTATTCTGGAACTACGTATTTATGATTTTAGCCGACTCCCTTATCTTTATAGCCAAAGTTAACTATGATAGACAAAAATACAAATGAATAAGTTTGTTCCTAATTTTCTAGTGTCATATGCTAGACAACTTTTGTGAAACTCCTGCCTAGCGATAACCATGTAGCTCACTTGGCACATGACTAAGTTTAAAATGCATTGGGTACTTAGTAGGAAATATTGAGTTCCTTTTTACTCATTCATTTCCATATTGGTTAAAAACATAACTTAGTAATGATAATTGAGAAGTGATGAGAAGCTCAACAAAGGCTACTAATGTGGAGTTATGGCCGTGGTAGTACAATATTTGTTGTATCAGTAGTACTACACAATATAAATAATGCTCTATATTCCAGAATATTCATTTTCCACAGTGAGGTGGCACTTTATAATGTGCAATAGTAAAATAATGGAATATGTTATAACTTGAGAAATCATCCATGGCTTATGATCATGATTTGTGGTGACTTTTTGGGGATATCTAGCATTTAGCTTTACTAAATAATTGATAATTTATATTAATAATTTAAGGTTGGAATTGCAGATGCCCGTGTACACAATTGCTGCTTCGGCTGGATTTGACGGTTCATTTGTTATCAAGAAGCTATTAGAGCAGGAAAATCCTAACCTTGGCTTTGATCCGATAAAAGGTCTTTTTTTTTGTTTTTGTTTTGTTTTGTTTTTTTTTTTTTTTTTTTAAAGTTTTAGTCGAATAAACAACTTAATTCCCTCCTTACTCATGTATGCGGTATTTGAGTCCAATACCTATTGTTTTCCACACAAAATATTTTACTTAACTAGGTAGCACCGGGGCTGGCTCTAGGAAAGTTGAGGCGTTGGGTGAAAAATTACAAGTTGGCCTTTCCTAATTACAAATAAATAAAATAATTAATTAAGTTTGTATGATAAGTAATTTAAATTTGTATGATAAGTAATTAAGTTTCTAGTTTATGCTTTACTTTAATGTTCCTTATTAGATTTTCATAAATCAATGCAATTATACAAAAACAGTAAATATACGAAAAATGTAAAATATACCTTTAATAAAATGGATGGCATTATTAATAATAAATATGGCTTGAATTTGGATGGGGCATTAGTTGACTGCCTCACTCGCCTGGGCCTTGGGCTGGTTGGCACCCATATACGAGGTTTGATTATGAATAGATAAAAATTGAAACTATTGAATAATTTTAATTGTAGAGCTAGATGACAATCATCTTTATTTATGCCAGGTGAATTTGTAGATGTAATTAAGTCTGGAGCTTGGGATCAATACTGCGACATACAATCGTTGACGTATGCAGTGATACGGTAAATAGTTTAGCCTCTTAAATATCTAACAGATGAATAATTATATTAGTTTAGAAGAAAACAAATACTAATTACTCTTCTTGTGCAGTAAATTTGAGGAAGTTTGTGTGCCTTACTACTACTCGGAATCAAATAAACATCCTTGGTTCTGCGAACCCCATTTTGTCAATTCTTTCGTAGGCGGTGTGGGAGCATGTGAGGAATAGTGTTTTGGTACGTCTATTTTGCAAAGGGTATCTTTGGTGCGACGCACTGGACTGTATTTTTTTGTATTCGATTGGATTCAAATGTATTAAATTGAATACAATACTTTGTGTGGTCTTTGTTGTAATATGGATTATGTTGTGTATTATAAAGTTTTATATGGTAGTCCCTCAATAGATTAATAATTTTGAAATCATGAAAAATTTATTAATTTAGCAAAAAATTATTATATCAATAAATAATTATTAATTTTTAAAGATAATAATTATTAATATCTTGTTCACAATAAGAATTATTATGAAGTATAGAGGTAATATGATTAAAGAATGTAGTAGTTCTATGCAATACGATTCTAATCTGATTTTGATTTAAAACTAATTTTAGGGCTCTTGAAGATGTTAGAAAACATTTGGGGAAGAACATGGATGAGAGGAGACGGAGCGTGCATCAATGATAAAAAATAAAAAGATAAATGTCATTTTATCCATTAGATCCTTATCATTGATATATTTTAAATTTAGGTCCGGTTATGTTGCAACAATTGTACCATACAACTATTTTTTTTAACCGTTGGATCCAGTTTATGGTGACAACTGTAACTGAATTCAACGGTTGGTTGCAGCAGTTGTATGATACAACTGTCATCCCTAATTAAAAGCCCAAGCCCAAGGCCGGCCCGGCCCGGCCAAATTTGGACAAATTTTTAAAAGGCCTGGATTTTATTTCAATCATGTGGGCTTGGGCTTGGGCTTGGGCTTCGAAAAGCCCAGCTAAAACGTAAATTGTCATTCCTAATTAAAAGTGGGTAGTTAAAGTGACATTAAGTTATTTATTTATAAATAATTTCAAATGACTGTGTTATCTTTATTTAAAGGATGATAATTTTAATTATAAAATTAATAAAAAATATAATTAAAAAAATAAAATATTTATTTTATTAAATTAATAATAATTATTAATATTCTTAATTATGTAAATCATAATTTTTTATTAATTTTAATTTTAATTTTGTAAATTAAAAATTATTTATAAGGGCAACATAAATGAAATATTATTATTAATAACATAGTATATAATTAATATTTTCATAGAATAAATAAATAATTATTATTAATTATTAATATTAAAAAAATATAATACTATTGTTCCTAAATAAATATAATAATATTATATTTAAATAATTTTATTATTATTTTTAATAAATATAATTTATACAATAATATGATAATATTATTTAAATAAATATGATATTATTTATTTTATTTTATTAAATATAATTATATTAAGTTTAACAAAAGAAGGGTGAAAAAAAGGAAGGGGTGAGAGTGGATTTCTACTCTCACCTCCCCTGTAGGGTCTCACTTCCACTCTCTACTCCAAAAATGGGTGGGGCTCACTCCTCTTTTAAATATATGTAAGTAAACACTCGAGTGGGAGGAATCTATACTTTTTACTCTCACTCTAGTAAGTAAACATAATAGAGGCCTATGACCACACTCCGATGCTCAAGTTAGAGTTTGAGAGATATGTGATAGTTCAAGGTAAAAAATGGACTTTGAAGTTGTTAACAATAGAGAAAATGGATCTTAGGAAGAAGATGAGAGAGGAGCTTTGGTGAATCAGAAGACGGTTACCATTGTTGCTGCCCTTAAGCTTTTGTGGAGTGTGCCTGAGGGTCGTTTGTAATTTTCCACCTGTGGCGCTTGATGATTGCCTACCCTCCCTTAGGTGAGGACATTTGTATAATTAATATTGTCGTCCCAAGATGGTGATATAATCGAGTTTAAGGGGCAAAGAAACCACCAACCCTTTTGTTACTTACTTCATACGAATGGCGACATCTCTAGCTTGTGGTCTCACTGCTTTTTAGAGCACTACACAGGGTGGCTGACGTGGTGCTATCCCATTGCTCAACCAAAGCATCTCCAATGTCATAGGCTCTTTATATTTAGCTAAAAGTGAGATATTTTTTTATTTCACATATGATGGCATGCACTGTTCAGTGTGCCCTCTACCATAAAAAATTTGGATTCCGATTATATCCTTTGATTTTACATGTTTTATTTAAATTGCTCTTCTCTACAAGGAGCTTGTCTCCTGATTTACTTGTTTGACTCATAAATTACTACACATCATCATGTCATTGGTCAACATTTTCCCCCAAAACTTTCCTCAAACAAAATTTGCCTAGTTTTTTTGTGTTGAAGAATTTTGGAGCACAAAAACTCTAAGGAGAAATTGCTAGATGTTGACACGTGGCGAAGTTATTTTCGGCTTCTAAGTACGGAGAAAACATAGGATCTAGCCAATATTTTGCTATGAAGGCAGTTTCAAAATTTTGGCGAACTTTGGGGGTGTTAATGAAAATCTCCCCCCATTTTTTCGATTTTGCAACGTGACCGTACATGGGCCTTACGTTCAAATTTAGAAGTGGGCGAGTGAGTTTTTAATGCCTTGATAGTTAACCTACATGGCATTCCTCTATAGCTCGACTCGCTGCATGTTCTGTTGCCTCGATCCATGCTCCAATTAATTACCAAAACGTGCTTATCTCTTAGCCCTTGGATTTCATCAACGGCCTAAACTCTTTCTCGCTACTTCAGCTCATCTTGACAGCCTTTTTAATGGATATTTCACCACTGCTGTTGGATTAAAAATGATCTCCAGAAGAGGAAGTCTCCCTCTGATACGTGGTTGTACTCCTTCTGCCGTATGGTTTTCCTTTTACAAAACCCAATACTTTCCTTTTTCTTCTTGTTTCTAGGTTTTATCAGCTGATTCAAAAAATTTTCACATTTCTCTGAAAAATCAAACCCTTTAGTCCATCATTGGCGTTTCGAAGCTACCCTTTTTTTGGTGAGTTTTTCTCATTCTTTTAATTTGTGGGGTTTGCTTCATTAATCGATAGTTTGTTGTAACCAATCCTGTCACGGTGTACGTCCTATTGTTCATTTGCTTATTGTTGTAACCTTGTTTTATACCCAAATTTGGTTCTTTTTTCCAGCTTATTCTCCTATTTTTTTTTCTTCTTCTCCTTTTTTTTTTTGGTTGTTGTTAGTTGGCTTTGTTGGTTATGTTGAGTTTGTTACTTGGCAACTTTTCATTAGATATGAAGAGAACTGCTGGGAATTTATTTTTGGAAGATAGAGACGATTCAAGCAGAGATAACAACAAGTCTTTAGGGTTTTGGGTTGCCTTAGGTATAGTCATATTCTATTACTAAGTAGATGAAAGTAATCTGGGCAGCTTTAGAAAGTTTAGAGGTGATTCTGGAGAGGGTTTTGAGAAGGATAACGAAAGTGTTGTTACCCCTGACACACAAAGAAGTTTACTCTCAAAAAAATTGAAAAGAAAGGCAAAGCTTTTAGAGACAGCCTTAGCTATGAGGGGAGAGATATTGCTCCCTCAAAAAGCTTAGGTTCCCCTTCTAGTTCAACTAAAAATTTCCCACCTTCTAACACATTTTTAAGAGTATCTCAAGAAGATTTAGATTTCATCATAAAAAAGTTCTATAACCTTTTATTGGTTAAACTCAAAGTTCTTAATAAAGAAGAGAGACTTGATTCTCCCTGATATGGACTTCCTTTTTATATCGATCTGTTCACTTTAGCCTTAGCTTGCCCTTTCAGTCTTTTGTAAAGAAATTACTTATCGACCTTGATGTACCCCTACACAACTGGCTTTCTGGCTGAGAGGAGTATTATTAGATATTGTATGTCCTAGAAAGAGTTATTTAAGAAAGAAGTTGCCTTGGGTATTATAAACTCAAGAAGCTTCCCTCTTTAAGTTCAGTATACCTTACTCCTTTGGCATCGGGTAGCAACTCGGTAGCTCCTATGGCTGCCTTGAAGAAAGAATTCAAGTATAGATGGTTTTATTGCGGATGAGGATTGAGGCTCTACTATAGAGCGCAGAGGTAAAGTAAGCCATGTCAAGATTACTTTCAACTCAAAGAGTAGGTGTCTTCTCTTAGATTTTCTTTTCAGTATTATACTTGAGAATTGATTTGAATTGCACTCATTGCATTGAAATACTAACTAGGCAACCCAAGAAGGGGGGTGAATTGGGTTTTAAAAATTTAATCTAAGTAAACCACACAACAATTTAATCTAATGCCTTAATGGAATCGAAAACAATAAATTCAATCAAGTACAATATTAAAAGAGTAAGGGAAGAGAAAACAAACACAAGAATTTTTACGTGGTTCGGCTATCCCCGCTTACGTCCACGCCTCTAAGCTCACTCGGCTTGAGGATTCACTATCCAAGCCTCCCAAGGCTTCAAATGTTTACAATTGACTTCCAAGGTGTCAATGGACCTTTACAATCAAGAGATTATCTCCCCAATCTCTTCACCCCAAGTGTTTCTCACCCTTATACACTCACAAATTTGATATGAAACAGAAGATTACAACAAAAACTCTCTTTAAGAGTGGATATATAAATGATAGCTCAATGAAGATTTAATCTATGATGATTTGTGAATTTGAAGCTTAATATATGTTGTGTGCACTTGATTATGCTTGTCAAGATTACCAAAAATGATTTGAATTTGAGTTTATATAGTTAGAGCTCAAAAACTAGCCGTTATTCACTTTTTACTCATAACCGGATTATCGTTTATAGTATCCGGAATTCCACTTGCATGTTACCGTTAAGGCAAAATTTTGAATTTTACAACATCCGAAATGCCGCTTGTGATATCCAGATTGCCGTTTATACTTCAGAAGCTTTCTGCCCAATAACCGGATTACCGTTTATCACAATCGGATTGTCACTTTCAATTCGGATGAATTCTACCCCGTAACCGGATTTTCGTTTAGCATATCTGGTTTGCCTTTCTGATGAAGAATCAGACACCTTGCACTATTTTCTAAAATTATAATTTTACCCTAAAACTTTTCATAACTATACTATGGCCCAAAACGTTATAAATTTTACAAGTAAGTCCAATTTCAGAATTTCTAAATAATGCTTTGTTAATCTCAAAACTTTCTGAAATTATGATACGGTCAAAATGTTATGAAACGTTTCAAATAAGTCATTCTCTAAAATTTCAAGCAATAGTTGTTGATTTCAAAGTTTTCAAAATTCTTTCAATTAAAACATAAACTTGAAAAATAACCAATTTCATAAAAATATTTTTTCATTAGATATAAAACCTTTATAATGTAAAAATAATGATTTATTTAAAATGTATGAAAAATAGTTTAAACTTTCAAAATCTTAATCATTCTTAATTTTGTTTGTTATCATCAAAATCAACATTATGTTAACATAAATGTTAACATGCATTATAGATATTATGTTGAGTAAAAATGACTGTTCTGTGAAAGAGATGAAAGACTTCGTGGCTACTTATAGAACAAGACTTGTCGTTCTTGATAAAAGGGGGGTGGGTTGAGTGAGGATAAACATCTTAAGTTTGGGCTTGTTGAAGAGCGCTCCTTATCTGACAAGCAAGTTAAATCACTGATAGGTGCTTCTATTTCACTATTTTGAGTCTTTTCTTTCTGTGTTTGTTTTGCCTAGCCTTTCTCTTTTACTAGTTTAGTTGAAGTTTAATAGTTATCCTCATGTTTTGAATTTATGGAATCTCCTTTTGGTTTTGGTGGAAGTAGACAAAAATTATTAGATAAACAACCTTTTTGCCAGCCTTATGACCAAAATAGAAGGAAAGACAATAGTTGAGAGCTCTCGTAGGAAATCCTTTCACTCATTTCCTAAATGATCAGATACTAGCAGTTCTTACTATCCATCCTTACGGTTTCTCTTGAAGCCACTAATGTTTCATGCTAGAAAAGAGAGCAACTAGAGGCATTCTCCTTCACTCAATATGTTGTGGAGTTAGATCCAGTCACTGACGGTATAGCTCTACATCACGATTCATCCAATTCTTGAGGAAACACCTGATCCCCTGAGGATAATGATATAATGAATAACTTAAGTCTTCTAGAGAATACGAGTGGAGCCATCAAAGTATGTCAGCATATGAACTCTCCTCTTATTTCTTTATTAGGTATCCCCACATGTCTCTTGTATTATGTGCTATTTTTTTAAGGGAGCCTTCCTGTTGTCAACAAATTATAATCTGACCAAGGAGTCATCTGCGTCTTTTCGACTCATGCTAGGTGTGATGAGTAAATGGCTTAGCTTAGAAGGGAATATTAATGTGCAGATAGGCGATGAGAGGAGTGTTTGGAGGAGGTAACCTCATTGTTGGAGTATAAGAAGCGCAAATGGGAAGTTGAGGAAGGAGTGAAAGGATGAACTGAGCATGGAGAGGAGGATCACTAAAAAAGGTTGAAGTAAGGTAATTAACACCTTAGGTGGCTGTGAACTTCGCCATGCCCTGAAATTAGAAGGCTAACCCCAATGTTGAGACGCTTTATTTAGAGCTATTTGTGGTGAAGAATTACATTTTGACCCTGATAAAAGAAGAAGAAAAGGCCAAGAAACATGTTCAGAGAGGTTTGAAGGATGTTCTTACTTTGGATAAGAAGATCTCCATGAGCACTAATCCCCCAGCTCAACTAGAGCATACCTCTCGGACGAAGACGTTGGCCCGCTGCTTGAAACAAATCATTTTCTACTTGTATTATTGCTGGTGCTCTTGGATAACACTTGAAAACTTTTATATTTTTATATTTTTTGAATACTTTAAACTATCCCTTCGTAGGGATTTGTTTAATATTTTGGATTGTTCTTATATTTTGTTTGTTTAGAGGCTTATGGTTGAAGCTTATCTCAGGCTAAAGTCTTTGTGTAAGAGGTAATGTTTGGTTGTTTTGTTGATAATGTTTGTAGTTTTTAAAAGTTTGGATGAGTTTTGGAGCTATCTTTCTTGAGTAAAGATGTTAAAGTCCTCTGCAATTCTCTCGTACATGTTCATAGGGGCCTGTACCTTGTCATAGGGTATTTGCACTTATTTAGCCACATGGAGAACAACTACTAATGGGTAGAAGTTCTCAACCTATTTCATTAATACTTGATGGAGCCTCATCTTTCCTCACAGTGCTTTAAATTTGTATTTAGAATGATTACCCTATATACCTATTCATAAATGTGCTTTTTGAATAACAAATAACATATACTCTTATAGAGAGGAATTCTCAATCCATTTGCTTGTTGATAACTCCATGAAATGAGTTTCTAGACTTAAACTAATATTACTTAGAGAGTAAATGATGTGTTTTTATTACATTTTTATTATATTTTGTATGAGCAACTATTTAAGTTTAATTTTAATAAATTGATTGTGTTTTGGATCACTTTGTACTCCGATTATGTGTATGATTTTAGGTGACCAAAAAGCTTAGGCTTTATGGATGGATGCTGCAACAACAGACCTGCAAAAATGACAAAAAACTTGTCTGCAGACAAACTAAAACATGTCTGAATAAGAGAAGTTGTTTTAGAAATTACTGCAGCAATCCAGGAGCAAGTACAGACAAGACGACCCATGTGTTAACAAATAAAGCATGCTGTAGTTGTTATTACGCTTTCACTATAACGTGCAGACAAAACAGTGATAGACGGCAAAAAAAGATATGCGATATAAGGTTGCCAGAAAGAGACACCTGACCACATGCTTTTAGCTTCCCTAATTCTAAGATATAGATGAGCATACATGAAAAAAAAAGAGCGAAAAAGGCTGTCACAAAAAAATGACAACAAAGAGAAATAAGAGAATAAGAGAGAGTTAAGGGCTGTAGCAAGGGATTTCTAGGAAAAACGGAGAGATCTCAAAAACCTAAGAGAGGGACGTGTTGAATTTAGCAAATCTGAACTTTTACTCTTTATTTGCTTGTTTTTATCTCTCTCTGGGAATGTATTTGATGGCAAAAACGTGTATTGCTACTGTTTTATCGTCTATCATAAACTAAACTTTATTATAGTTGGTGCTATAAATATAAGGCATCCAACATGGGACAACTGGGGATGTATGAGAGATTTTGTTGAATGCTGTAGTAGATGATATAACAACAGTACCGTACTTGAAAAACAGTCAATACCATTAAGTGAGTTTAAACACTCAACGACTCCTTTTCCCATTAAGTATATTTTTATGTTTGACTTTAGTTTTTCCTTACTGCATCTTGTTTATTGCATTTTTAATTTTATTAAATCATTAGTCTTATTATTTATTTTGATTTATTTAATTTACTATAATTGCACTGTTAAGATTATTGTAGGAAGTCCTATAACATCAATCCCTGTGGAGACAATTTGGATACTCATAATTATATTACTTGTTGTGTATACTTATACATTGACAGCTCATTACAATAATATTCATCAACAAGGTTTTGCCGCTGTTGCTAGGGATTGAATGCTTATTTTGATTTTTTAAGTTAATTTTAGTTATTGCCAATTTTAGTTTTCTTTTAATTTGTTTACTGTGTTGACAGAAGTGATCTACCAACCCTTGTACGCGTAAGTACGAACCTGTTAAATTCCTGTATGATCTAAAAATTGAAAGAATTGTAAGGTGATTAAGACAATAACATAAAAAATTACAATTTAATGCAGACATGAATTTTTTGCAAGATATGGGGAATTTGAACCATCGAAGAAAAATAGAACCACTTAACACAGAAGGAGGTCAAGAAGGTCAGAATGGGCAAAATGTTCATGAGCAATCAGGGAACAACAATATTATTTATATGACAGATGATAGAGACATAGCTATTAGAGATTATACAGTGTTGATCCCTCAAGCCATAAATCCTGAAATAGTTAGACCTGAAATGCAAGTTGTTAATTTCAAACCAATGATGTTTCAGATGCTTCAAATAGTCGGGCAATTTAATAGACTGCTATAAGAAGATCCTCATTTTCACATTAAATTATTTTTGGAAGTAAGTGATGCTTTCAAGATTTCTAGAGCATTATAAAAAGCATCGAGACTCAAACTCTTCCTATTTTCTCTAACGGATTGAACAAGAGCATTGTTGAATTATCTACCGCTTGATTTCATTACTACATGAAATGACTTGGCTGGCAAATTTTTAATGAAGTACTTCCCACCTACCAAGAATGCAAAATTGAGAAATGAGATCACATCCTTCCATCAATTGGAAGATGAAAGCTTGTATCATACATGAGAAAGATTCAAATAAGATCACAAATTTTCAATGAAGTACTTCCCACCTACCAAGAATGCAAAATTGAGAAATGAGATTACATCCTTCCGTCAACTAGAAAGTTTCCAACTGTATACAACAAATGATACCATGATGAGATCACATCCTTTCATCATGGTATCATTTGTTGTATACAGTTGGAAACTTTCTACAATGTTTTGAATCAAAGTATGAGATTGATGGTAGATTCTTCAGCAAATAGGGCCTTGTTATCCAAATTTTATAATGAGGCTTATGATATTTTAGAAAGGATAGCCAATAACAACTATTACTGGCCATCTACCAGAAAAACTACAGTAAGAGGGACAGTAAGAGTCCATAATGTAGATGCTGTGACAGTATTATCAGCCAAAATAACCTCACTAACAAATATGGTGAAAGATGTGTCCATTGTTCTAGCGACTGTCAACAAAGTTGTTGAAGCATCATGTGTTTATTATGGAGAAGGTCATTTGTTTGATAATTGCCTTCGAAATCCAACCTCAGTTAACTATGTGGGCAACTACAACAGACAAAAATAAAACAACCTTTATTTAAATACTTACAATCTTGGATGGAGGCAACACCTAAACTTCTCATGGATTTATCAAAATAAGAATCAACATGCTACAACACCTAGTCAATAGAACAGACAAGCTCAACCACCTGGATTTCATTAGTAAAATCAAGGGAAAAGAAATACCAACAATGATCAACTCAGTTCTCTTGAACCTTTGATTAAGGAGTACATTGTGAAAGAATGAAGCAGTTGTCCAAAGTGAAACTGTATCCTTAAGAAACCTAGAAAATCAGATTGGACAACTTGCTATAGCATTAAGCAACAGACCTCTAGGTAATTTACCCAGCAACACAGAGGATCCCAGAAGGAAAAGAACATTATAAAGTGATTAACTTAAGATTTGGAAATGATGTTTATATCCTAGTTGGTGTACCAAAAAGAAGAGTTGAACCCACTTCAACCCAAGAAGAAACTCAAGTTGAAGATGAGCCACAACCTCAAACTTTCTAGCCAAGCTACAACATTTATAGAAAATGATGATCTAGCATCTGTCGGTGAAGTTGCTGCAGCACCAACCACATCAGTCCAGAATATAACAGAAGAGAAAAAGTCTGTATAACTTGCTACAACACAGTAGTTTAGACAACTACAGTAGTTCAGACAACTACCACCTGTTCCTCAAAGATTCCATAAACAAAAATTAGATAAACAATTCAGTAATTTCTTAGAAATGCTGAAGCAGCTACATATAAACATATCTTTTGTGGAAGCTCTAGAACAAATGCCAAATTATGTGAAGTTCCTAAAAGATATCTTGGCAAGGAAAAGAAGGTTTGGAGAGGAACTGAAGGATCCAAGAAGTTTTACAATCTCATGTTCTATAGGAACTAAATATAGTGGCAAGACGCTTTATGATTTGGGAGATAAGATCAATCTCATGCCACTATCAATGTTCAAGCAATTAGAAGTAGGAGAAGTTAGACCAATAACGGTGACTTTACAACTTACTGACAGATCTCATGTCTATTCAGAAGGCAAGATTAAAGATGAATTGTTGAAGGTAGATAAATTTATTTTTTCAGGGGATTTTATGGTGTTGGGCTATGAGGTTAATAAAGAAGTACCAATTATTTTAGGCAGACTCTTCTTAGCCACATGAAAGACTTTAATTTATTTGTAAAAAGGAGAACTGACTATGCAAATTAATGATCAGCAAGTTACATTCAATATGCTAGATGCCATGAAGAGTCCTGATGATATTGAGGACTATAATTTTATTAGTATTGTGGATTTTATTGTAGCAGAGAGATTAAAGAGTTGCTGCAACAATGAAAAAAATCAAGGTTGTAACATTTGAAGAACTTAAAAATGAAGATCTTGAAACAACTGACATAGCATGGCTAGGAGAGAAGCAATCCTTCAAAGCTGACAAGCACTTTAAATCTCTTTATCTTTTAAATAGGGAAGTAAAACCTTATGTTCCTTTTATTGAGTCACTTCCAATTTTAGAATTAAAACTTTTACGTTCGTACTTGAAATATGTTTATCTTGGTGACAATGACACACTTCTTGTAATCATTTCATCGTCCTTGAATATAGAATAAGAAAAGAGTTTGGTGGATGTATTAGGGAGATATAAGAAGGCCATTAAATAGACCATGAAAGATATCAAAAGAATCAGCTCCTCAATATGTATTCACAAGATTTTGTTGGAGGATTGCTACAACAAGTCAGTAGAGCAACAAAGAAGATTAAATCCTATTATAAAGGAAGTTATAAATAAAAAGGATCATCAAATGACTTGATGTTGGAATCATCTACCTAATATCATATAGCTCATAGGTGAGTCCAGTACAATATGTTCTAAAGAAGAGTGGAGTGACAATTGTAGCAACCCAAGAGCAGTAACTAGATGGAGAGTCTATATGGACTACAGCAAGCTAAATAAGGCTATAAGGAAAGATCACTTTCCATTGTTTTTCATAGATTAAATGTTGGACAGATTTGCTGGAAAAAAGTACTACTGTTTCTTGTATGGATACTCAGGCTACAATTAGATTGCTATTGCACCAGAGGATAAGAAGAAGACAACATTCACTTGTTCTTATGGAACTTTTACCTTCAGAAGGATGCCATTTGGCCTATGCAATGCTCCAGCAACTTTCTAGAGGTTTATGATGTTTATCTTTTCAGATATTGTTGAGCAAACACTTGAGGTATTTATGAATGATTTTTCAATTTTTGGGGAATCATATGATGACTGTTTGCATAATCTAAAAAATATTCTTAAGAGATGTGAAGAGACAAACTTATTATTGAATTGGAAAAAATGTCATTTCATGGTACAAAAAGGGATAATCCTAGGCCGTAGGGTCTTTAGGAAGGGTATAAAGGTACATAAGGCAAAAATAAAAGTGGTGATTGATAAACTTCCACCACATGCTTCAGTCAAGGGCATAAAGAGTTGCTTAGGACATGCTAGATTCTATAGAAGGTTTATTAAGGATTTTTCAAAGATATCCAAACCTCTATGCATGCTGCTGGAGCATGACAGACCCTTTAATTTTGATGTAAATTGCTTAAAGACCTTTATTGAGTTAAAGAAAACCCTTGTTACAGCACCAATTGTTGTAGCACTTGATTTGAATATGCCTTTTGAATTGATATGTGATGCTAGTGATCATTCTGTTGGAGCAGAGATTGGGCAGTGGAAAGGTAAGATTTTCCAGTCCATTTACTATGCTAGTAAGACCTTAACTAATGCATGACTCAACTACATCACTATGAAAATGAGCTGTTAGCAGTTGTTTTTGCATTTGACAAATTTAGAGCCTATTTGATTAGCACTAAATCGACTGTTTACACAAATCACTCAGCCATAAAGTATTCAATTTCAAAGAAAGAAGCCAAACTAAGGTTGATAAGATGGATTCTCTCGTTACAAGAGTTTGATTTAGAGACTAAGGATAGAAAAAAGATTGAGAATCAAGTAGTAGATCATCTTTCAAGGCTTGAAGCAGATATAAGCACTTTGGCCAAGCAAGACATCACAGAAACATTTACTGATGAGCAATTACCAGTGCTACAATCTGGATTTCCATGATATGCAGATTTTGCTAATTATCTGGTAAGTGGATTGCTACCACTTGACTTGAGCTACCACTAGCAGCAGAAATTTCTCCTTGATGTCAGAAGCTACTAGTGGGATGAGCCCTATTTGTATAAGATGTGCTCAGGCCATATGATTAGAAGATGTGTTCTTAGTGAAGAGATTTCAAGCATTCTGCAGTCTTGTCATGCTGCAGCATATGGTGACACTTTGAAGGACACATAACAGCAACAAAAGTTCTTTAATAAGGTTATTACTAGCCCTCTATCTTTAGAGATGCTTACAAGTTTGTTAAGTGTTGTGACAGGTGTCAAAGAACATGAAATATTTTTTAAAAGCATGAAACTCCACTAACCAACATCTTAGAAATTGAACTTTTTGATGTATAGGGAATAGACTTTATGGGATCATTCGTACCTTTTTTTGACAACTTATACATCTTAGTTGCTATAGACTATAAATCCAAGTGGATAAAAGTTGTAGCATTGCCAACAAATGATGCCAAAGTAATTGTGAAGTTTCTTCAGAAGAATATTTTCTTAAGATTTTGCACTCATAGAGCCATCGTTAGTGATGAAAGATCCCATTTTTGCAACAGGATGTTTGCTGCAGTATTGGTTAAGTATGGAATCAAGTATAAGACTGCTATAACATTTCATCCACAAATAAATGATCAAGTAGAAATGTCCAACAAGGAGATAAAAAAAAATTCTAGAGAAAGTGGTGGATCCCAATAGAAAATTACTCTAGCACCATTGCTGTAGCACCGTTACTGTAGCAATCTTGGAACATTGACAAAGAAGATTTTGCGTGAGATATTTTAAAAATTGCGATATGGAGTTTCTTAAACTGAAAGATGCGCGCCTTAGACTTCCAGTTGCCCTAATTCTAAGCTATAAAAAAAGCACACACACAAAGGAAAAGGGAGAGCCATCACTAATAAGAAAAACCGCAAAGAAATAAAAGAAAAACATAATCCAAGAGAAAGATTGAGGGTTGCACCAGAGGAAAAAACGCAGAGATCCATTGAAAATCAGTCTTTTTTGTTCTTCTCTTGTTTTCTATTTATTTATAGAGATGTATTGGATGGCTAAAACTCTTTTATTTATTTATTTTGGCAAATCATGAACTGAATTTGATTGTGTTTAAGTGATAAATGATCTTAATGGATGTTTGATTGACATATGCATATTGCTCTATGTTTGCTGCAATAGTTTGTCTTAATTGTATTTATTTTAATTCCCTATTTCAGTTGATCACCCATTTAGTGGATACTAGCTAAGAAGAAGTCTAAAAAAAGTCTGACTTAGTGGAGCAAATTAAGACAATACTTGGTTTTATATTGGGTTTTCTAAGTTGAGTTAATCTCGATTTAAACAGGGCCATGCTTGATCTAAGATTAGTGAAGAGCTAGATATAATGATTCACCTTGTAGGGTAATTGGAACCTAGAACGCATAATGCTATATCTAATGTTAGCATTACAACTAATTACTGCTAGGTTGCATATAGATATAAGATATCCAACAGGTGACAGCTGAGGATTCATGAGAGATTCTGCCCAGTGCTATAGTAAATATTGTAGCAACAGATTCTTAATTAGAAAAATAGTAAAAACCATTTCAACTACTCCTTTCTTATTGATTGCATCTTCGTGTTTGATTTAAGATTTCCTTTATTGCATTTTTAATTTAGTTAGTTTATTAGTTTCTTTAATTATTTTATTTTAATTTAATTTAAATTGTACTGTCAAAATTGCAGTAGCAAATCCGATATCAGTCCCTGTCGAGACGATCTTGGATACTCATCATTATATTATTTATTGTATACACTTGTACATTAACACCTATATAATTGGAATTTACATATCAATTAGCAATTGTTGACTTTCTGTACACAATCGGATCGCTATTTTGACTTTAAGCGAGTGACAATTGTGCTAAAATTTTAAATTGTCAGATCACCATTTGTCAGATGTCGGATCACCGTTATCGCACAAACGGTTAGTTGTTTGCTACAGTGATTGCCACAGTCAAATTATTTTCTAAAATTATAGTTTTGCCCCCAAAGCTTTCTATACTGATACTATTGCCCAAAACTTTATTAAACTTTTTAAATGAGTCTATTCCAAGAATTGCAAGTAATACTTATTGATTTCAAAGTTCTTAAAATATTTTCAGTTAGACCATAAAATTGAAAAACAACCAAATTCATGAGATCACTTTTCCTTTAAGTATAAAACCTTTATATTATCAAAATAATGATTTATTTAAAATGTATAAAAAATAATTTGAGCTATTAAAAACTTAATCATTCTTGATCTAGTTTGCTATCATCAAAATCATCATTATAGACACATACATGTTAACATTCTCCCCCGTTTTGATGATGACAAACCTTACAAGATAATTAGAAAAGAACATGTAGTTTTATTCCCCCAAGTATTATGTAATTTTACTCCCCTTAAATATGTGCTCCCTCTAAGTATATGATCAATCAATTTTTAACCAAAGTATATTTATCCAATAGTATCATATCAAAACAAATATATATATATATATATATATATATATATAAACAATGTTCAACCCAATAATCAAAATGCATATAACCATCAATCATCAAAATCATCAAGTTAAGTTAGAAATAACCATGCAATCTAAATATCATCATAAAAACTAAAAGAGTACATTTGACATAATGATAACATCCAAAATTCAAAATGAGTGAAGTAATGTATGTGCAAAAACTATAAAGACATAAATTAGTGAGGAGATGTTCAGCAATAGTAGGTGAAGAATGTTCGGCAAAACCTAGGGTTTTTATTAGGATTTTTAGTTTTTGGGCTTAAAAATGGGTTTTTATTGTGAAAATAAAGAGTTTAGAAGAATTAAAATGGTTATGAAGTCTAAATTTGGAAAAAAGAATGAAGAAAAACAGTAGATCTTATAAAAAGAACTGGTTGCCGTCGAAGGGAGGAGAGAAAGCCGGTTTAGATGCCAGTGAAAATGAAGAAGTAACGGTTCACTATACTATTATCGCGCGATAATAGGGAGACGTTAGCGTCCAAAATGCATGCCAAAAATTTCTTCAACAATGATGAGCCGTTATTGTAAATCGGTGAACCGTTAGCTTCTAGAATTTTTTCCTAGTTTCCGTCCAAAAACATTTAACCGTTTATTATCTAAACGACAATTTGTTTTCCTCAATTTATGATTGTACACATCTATTTTAGGTTTTGGCCAACAATTAATCCATTCCAAGATCGTTTCATTGATCCGAAATATCTTAAAGACCAATTTAGTGCATGATTCATGAATTCACACGATTCAAACAACCAATTCAATCAAAGTAATCATATCATGGACAACAAAATAGACTTGACATTATACAAAAGCTAAGCTGGTTTGCAATATTCATCATTCCAAGCTCATGCTTAATTTCGGTGAACTGTTCTTCATTAAGGGGTTTTGTGAAAATATCAGCAAGTTTTGGTTGAAACAAAATTTAATGAAAAATCCCATTTTTGAACATGATCTCTCAAGAAATAATGTCGTATCTCAATGTACTTGTTTAGAGTGTTGAATAAGGTTCTTTGACAGGTTATGGCGCTAGTATTATCACATATGATGCGTATTTTATCAAGATAAATGTCATAGTCTTTAAAAGTTTGTTTCATCCATAAGGCTTGAACACAACAACTTCCGGCTGCATTATTCTTAGTCTCGGTAATTGATAGTGCAATCAAATTTTGTTTCTTGCTAAACCAAGAGACTAAAGAGTGACCTAGAAAGTGAAATGTTCTACTAGTACTTTTCATATCAACCTTATATCCGCCAAAGTCGGCATCTGAACAACATGTTAAGTCTATATATGTTCCTCTAAGATACCAAAGACCAAGATCTATAGTTCCACTCAAGTAACAAAAAATCAATTTCACGCAAGCAAATGAGATTATTTAGGATGTTATTGAAATCTTGCACACAAACATACGCTAAACATAATATCGAGTCTACTGGCAGTCAAGTAAAGTAAGGATCCGATCATATCTCGATATGTTTTGACATCAACTTTCTTACCTTTCCCATCCTTGTCAAGCTTGATTGTTTAGCTCATTGGAGTACTTTTTATCTTTCCATCTTCAAGTCCAAACCTCTTGAGTAAATCTCTAAGATATTTGGCTTGATTGATGAAAATTCCTTCTTCAGTTTGTTTTATTTGAAGTCCAAGAAAGTACTTCAATTGTCCCATCATGCTTATCTCAAATTCTTTACTAATACAAAATGAAAATTCTTTACACAAAAACTCTTTAGTAGAACCGAATATAATATCATCAATATAAATTTAGACAATGAGAATATCTTGATTCTTATGCTTAATAAGGAGAGTTATATCGGCTTTACCCGTTGAAAAACCATTATCCAGTAAGAAATTTTTAAGGTTTTAGACCATACAATGCTTTTGTTAACTTATAAAGTGGCCTGAAAATTTCTCATTTTCAAAACCTAGAGGTTGTTTCACATAAATATCCTCCATAATGCAACCATTTAAAATTGCACTCTTAGCATCCATTTGATATAAAATGAAATCTTTATCGCATGCAAATGCTAATAGCATCATAATAGATTCTAATCTAGCTATTGGTGTAAAAGTTTCATCAAAATCAATTCCTTTTTCTTGGTTATAACCTTGAGCCACTAATCTAGCTTTATTCCTTACAACCACACAAGATTCATCTATTTTATTCCTAAATACCCATTTAGTGCCAATGATGGACTAGTTTTCCGGTTTAAAAACTAATTCTCATATATTGTTTCTCTTAAATTGATTCAAATCCTCTAGCATTGCCATAATCTAAGATTCATCATTTTCAGCATCCGAAAAGGATTTTAGCTCAATTTGAAAAATGAATGCATTATGCTCACATATATTCTTAAATGATGATCTAGTAGTTACACCTCGTGATGGATCTCCTAAAATTAATTCTTTGGGGTGAGAAGAAATGTACCTTTACTCCTTGGGGAGTGTTTAGGAAGTACCTTCATTTTGCTCCACATTTGTTTCTTCATGTTAATCCTCTTAATTTCCAAGTGGTGCATCCTTTTGGTTATCCTTTGATGAATCTTCTTGTAGTTCTTCATTTGCATCATCATCAATAATAACTTTGTCTACAGAGAAAAGGTTAGATTCATCAAATGTAACATGCATAGATTCTTCCACAACTAAAGTTCTTTTGTTGTAAACACTATAAGCTTTGTTTGAGTTTGAATACCCAAGAAAGATGCCAACATCAGATTTTATATCAAATTTACTAAGATTATCTTTTGTGTTCAAAATAAAATATTTGCATCCAAAAACTTTGAAATAATTAATGTTGGGTTTTCTATCTTTCCAAAGCTCATAGGGAATTTTACTGAGATGAGGTTTAATCAACATATAATTTAAAACATAATAAGCAGTGTTGACGGCTTCGGCCTAAAAATACTTAGGTTAAACATTTTCATTCAACATGGTTCTAGCTATTTTTTGAATAGACCTATTCTTTCTTTCAACAATTCCATTTTGCTGTGGAGTTCTTGGTTATGAAAATTGATGCACAATGCCAAAATCATTGCAAAAACTTTAAATGCATGATTTTCAAATTCTCCTCTATGATCACTCTAATGCATGCAATACCATAACCTTTTTCATTTTGAATCTTTTTACAAAACACTTTAAAACACTTTAAAATACTTGAAATCATGATCCTTATTGGCTAAGAATAGTACCCATTTGTATCTTGAAAAATCATCAACAATTATAAAAGCATGATACTTGCCACTCAAGCTAGCATATCTAGATGGTCCAAATAAGTCTATATGAAGTAGTTGATTTTGCTTTTAAAAGAGGTTTTGATTTGTTTACCAAATTGTCATGCTTCACAAATTCTATCTTTTTGAAAACCAATTTTTAAAAGACCTTTAACCAAATCATTTAGAAATCTTTGAAATTAAATCTATACTTGCATGACCTAGTCTTCTATGCCATAGTCAGCTATCATCATACGGAAAAACATTTATCATGGGTATATGCACATTCTATGTCAATGGTGTAAACACTACCACATCTATTTCCAATGAATAAAATTTTATTATCACATGTAGTCTCAATCTCGTTTTATTAAAAACAACTTTATAACCCTTATCATATAATTGACTAATACTAATCAAGTTATGTTTCAAATTTTCATCAAAATATATATTTTCAATGAAAGTTGAGGAAAATTTACCGACATTACCAGTTTCGAGAATTTTTCAATTTAAATTGTTTATAAAGGAAACATCTCCACCATTTTCGATCTTAGTAAAACTTGAGAAGTATATATAATTTCCCGTCATATGCCTTGAGCAACCACTGTCCAGGTACCATTTATTTTTCTTCTTCTTCAAACCCTACAAAAGAAATCTCAAGTCTTAGGTACTCAAATATTTTTGGGTCCTTGAGTGTTAGCAATGGTTCCTTTTGGAACCCAAACACATTTTGCTCCATAATATGCATTTCTTTTAACTAGACATCTATGCTTCTTGTGACCATCTTGATTACAATAATGGCATGCAACTTGATTATTAATGGAGATACTCTTCACAAAATAATTCTTATAATACTTTTGTTTCAAGTTTGGCTTATAGCCAATACCTTCTTTGTCAAACACATATTTTTGTGAATTAAGCAAGTTATCCAACATCTTTTGCCCATTTGTAAATTTTAAGACAACATCACTAAGTTTAATATTCTTTTTCTTGAGCATCTCATTTTCCTTTTTCAATTCATCTAAATGTGATTCTATATGTTCCTATGAAGTGCTAGGTTTCTCATTTGATAATGCAACTCTATTATGCAATATTTTATTTTTTAATTCTAGGCATATAATCTTTGCACTTAAAGATCATTTTCTTTGCAAGCTCTACCATTTTCTTTCTAAAATATGCATTCTTTTTACTAATTTTCATCCAATCATCATGCAATTTCTTAAAAGCATCATATAATTCATCATAGGTAGGATCACTTACTTCATTAAGTTCGTCAAACGATTCATCCCTAATTGACGCGAGAGCTAGATTTGACATCTCTTGCTGCTCTTCATCATCACTTGTTTCCTCATCGCTATCATCCCACGTGGCTACCATTGCCTTCATTTTGAGCTTATTGAGAAGAGGACACTGTTAACTTGTATATGTTTATTATATTGATTTTAATGATAACAAACTTTAAATGTTTTTTATTAAAATATTGGAGCTACTCATTAATAAACAAAAGCCTAATAATTATTCCTATTATGTTCATGAAAGATGGATTTTTGTTAAGCTTAAATTGGAAAATGACTTCCTGCATTTTTTTGGCAAAAATGTGATTCTGTAAGTAAACGGTTCACAGTTTATTTTTAAACGGTTAACCGATTAAATCCAGAGAGTAACAAAATGCTTAAGCTCTAATCGGTTAAGAAAAACGGAAAGCACAAAATGCTGGGAAGGCTACTGGAATTAAACGGCGAATCGTTTATTGAAAACGGTTAACCGATAAATTCCAGAATGAAAGATTGAACTAATCTTGCACTGTTTAACAAAAACAGAGAAGGCTAATCTATTTTGAAGGTTATTGGAAATAACCAACGAACCGTTAAGGGCTAACGACTAACTGATAAATTTCAGAATGTCATTTAGTGCTAACCTTTAACCGTTTAGTGAAAACGGATAGCTGAAGTTTATCTTGCAAGTCTCTGGGATTTAACAGTGAGAGGGTAATCCTAAACGGCAAACCGTTTATTTGAAATTTGGCCCAATGGTAACTTTGACCAGACCAAATGGTTAACCGTTAACAATTAACGGTGATCCGTTTCCGGGCAAACATTCTGTAACGACTATTTTTAAGCTTCAACTATAAATAAGCTCATTCAAACTCAAACAAAGGTTGATCACAACACTACCATTGGGTTTATATTTGAGTATACAATCTTCATAAAGCTTTAAAACGCATTCTTGCTTCATTTATTCATACATTGGGCATTGATTTGTAATCTCCAACATTGTGTGAGAGAAAAACAATTTGTAATCTTTTGTTTTGAGTGACTATAAGTGCCGAGATATACTTGGGTTAAGAGATTGGAGATAATCTCTTGTTGTAAAGGTTTATTGAATCCTTAGAAGTCAATTGTAAACATTTGAAACCTTGAAGGCTTGCTTAATGTAATCCTCAACCCCAGAAAGCTTGGAGGCATGGACGTAGGTGAGGTTGGCCGAACCACGTAAAAATCTTTGTGTTTGAATCTCTATTCCCTTATCTTGTTATATTGTGATTGATTTATTTTTCATTGCTTTAAATTCGTTTTATAATTGCATTAAGTTTTGTTTTAGAATTGATTAATTTTTAAAAATCCAATTCACCCCCTCTTGGGTTGCATAGCTAGAATTTTAGACACTTGGATTGTATGTGTCTAGGTTTCTTATATTCATAACACTTGATTGGCTCATTCTTCTCATTTTAATTCTTGTAGTTTTTAAATCTTCTCCTGATTGGCTCATTCTTCTCATTTTAATTCTTGTAGTTTCTAAATCTTCTCCACTTATTAGTTTTCTTAAAAACTTTTCTGAACCTCCTAGCCATCATAGCCATATCTTCATCATCAAGTTCGCTTTTCTCATCACTTTCATGTTTTAATGCTTTGAGTGTAATGTTTTTCTTCATCTTTTCCTCATTGCCTTTTTCCGCTACTAAATCTTCCTCATAAGAAATAAGAGAACCAATCAAATCATCAATGAATAAGATGCTTAAATCCTTAGCTTCCATTATAGCAGTTCTTTAACTCTCCATTAAGTTGGTAATGGCCTAATGATCTTCTTAACTTTTTCGCTATTTAACAAGGTTTTTCCTAAGGCTCCTAATGTGTTCACAATATTCGTAAACCTAGTATACATGGAATAAACACTTTTATTTTTTTCCATTTCAAACAATTCATATTGTCTAGTATATCTACTAATCTTAGACTTTTTGACTTGGTTTGTGCCCTTATAGACAACTTCAAGTTTGTTCTAAATTTCCTAAGCACTTTTACAACTAGACACTCTATAGAACTCTTTTTTATCAAGTGCATAAAATAAGACATTCATAGCCTTAGAGTTTAAAGACATCTTTTTTTTTTCTTGTTCACTCCATTGATTAAAAGGTTTTAAGATATCTTCCCTTTGCTCATTTTTCATAGTAGGTATAAAAGGGCCATCACAAACAGCTTCCCATATCTCACAATCTAAGGCTTGCAAGTAAAATCTCATCCTATTTTTTCAATAAGGGTAGTCATTTCCATAAAAAAATGGAGGTCTAATGGTTGATTGACTTTCCCTAAATATGGAATCATTTTGAGTTGTCATTGATCTTTAACTTTAGATGGTTAAGTGTAAATGTTGGTGTATAAATACTAATGCTATTAGTGTAAATGTGCAAGTGTACAAAACAAGTAATAAAGTGATGAGTAATCAAGATCGTCTCCACAGGGATTGATATTATCAGATTTGCTACAGTAATTTCAACAGTGCCGATTTTGTGTTTAAATTAAGATAAAACAATTAATGAAACCAATATGCTAATTAAAATAAAAATGTAATAAATAAAATACAACAAAGTAAATTATCACGTCAGACTCAAGGATAAAACAAATTGGAATATATAGTAGTTGAGTGGATAAACTCTCTTAATGGTCTTGAGTATTTTCTAATGTTTGGCTCGGTTGCTGCAGCATCCGCTACAGCACTAGGCAGAATCCTTATGCATCCTCTGTTGTGGCATGTTGGATATCTTATATCTATATGCAACCTAACAGTGATCAGTTATTATGCCAACATAAGATATAACATTACATGCTTAGGTTCTATTTACCCTACAAGGTGAATCCCTATATCTAGTTCATTACTAATCTTAAATCAAGTATGGCTCTTTTGGACTTAAGTAAAACTCAATCTGAGAAACTCAATTTAAGATCAAGTATTACTTTGATATGTTCTACTAAGATATACCCTTTTGCTGCTCTTCCTAGCCAATATCATTAAATTGGTGATCAGCCGAAATAATGAATAAAAATAAATACTATAAAAACAAACTGCTACAGCAAACGTGCAACAACTCATATTTTCAGTCAATAAACCATCAAGATTATTTATCACTCAACTACAATATAATCTAGTTCATGATTTGTGAAAGACAAATAAAGAAAAAATTTTCGGTCATCAAACACATCCTCATAAATAAAAAGTAAACAAGAAAACAAGAGAAGAAAAATGATTGGCGCTTGATTTCTCGCAGATTTTCCTCAAAGTTTAACACAATAAAATCTTGAATCATGAAAAATAAATTTTGTTTCTTTGTGGTTTTTCTCCACCAACACTCTCCTTTATCTTCATGATCTTGCTCTTTTATAGATAGAATTGGTAAACGGAAGTCTAGGTCTCGCTTAAGTTGTAGAGTCACGCAATTCTTCAAGTTGGAATTTTTACATTCATTGTTCTAGCCATTTGCTTAAACAATGTTTCGATAAAGGCAAATTTTTTTCAATTCTTTTGTAGCCAAGTTCTTTTCTATTTTTTGCAAGCCTATTACAGCAATATTCCTTCTTGAAATTTGGGCTTCCGAATACCTACAATTATGCGTATGATTTAGCATACAAATTATTCTAAACAAACAAAATTTATTAAGAATAAACGAAAATGAATGTTTAGTAAAATATAATAAAAATGTAATGAAAACACATTATTTACTCTCTAAGTATTATTGATTTAAGTCTAAAAGTGCCTTGATAACTTTTATTTCATAGAGTTATCACACCCCCAAACTTAAACTACTACTCGTCCTCAAGTAATGACAACAACACTAACACTTTAATCACAAAATCATGCAATAAATAACTTAGCTCTATCATCAAATTTGCAAGGAAGAGTGGTTAATCATGTAAAATAAATTCGATTTGTAGACTTAGGCTTTGTTCTGTCCAACGTGTGTGTGTACCACTTTGATCAAATTCCAATTTTTCTTTATACTTCAGAGGTAAAAGACAAGTACATTCATACATTGGGGAGCAGAAGTCACAAACAAAGTTCAAACTGTGCTACAACTAATTTTTTTTTTCTCAAACCCTTTAATGCAACATTGAGCTTTCATGTGAATGCCTATCACTTGTAATGACGATACCCAATTACTCACTCAAAGTACATGTCAGAGTTGCTGCAGCAAACACATCCAGGATGTTATATTTAGGTCAGCAAACACATCCAGGATGTTATATTTAGGTCTTACCTTTGATTTTGACTTAAAAAGTAAAAGTGCTCGTGACGAATGACTTCTCAAGATCTCGCGGACTTTTATTTTTTATTTTTTTATTACCATTTTTTTATATAGTTGCTGTAACATTGCTCATAGCTCTTGTTGCCTTTGGACAACCAATGGACTATCAACATCCTTTCCATTGATCAAAATTTCATTACAAGCATAGTTCAACACAAATTTCCCCCAAACTTGAGATATTTTCTACTCTTTTTGGTTTTCTTGGCTCCGCTACAGCATTCTCATAAAACTCAACCAAAGTTTAAGTGTCGGGACAGAATTTCAACCTCCATCTATAACTATCCCTACTTGGCATTCTCATAAATACTGAATAACATTCAATTTATTTTTATTAGGTTTTCAAATCCATACACAAATACTAGATAACAGAGCTTCACACCATACACAACATAAACACATGCACTCATAAACACAATACATATTAACACAAACCCCCCCAAACTTAAGAGGTGTTGTGTCCTCACAAGCACACAAAATAAAACACACAAACTTGGTATGCATACACTAAATAAAAGAACATGTAGAATGAATCAGAAAATTAAAACTAAATGAAAGAAAAGTTTTGCAGAAAGAAGTAAAATTGTCTAAGGGGAACTCCCTGTTCATCTAAGGGTTGTAAGTGTTTGAATATGGATTAAGGTCACTTGGTTTTGTTCCATTCAAACGCGCCCATATAGTTGATTCTGGATTCAATCGGGACAATTATACAAATGCAAGTGTGCAAATTTTGTTTTTAATAATTTTTGTCTCTTTTACTTGATGTTGTAGCACGACCTCAAGTTTGTGCCAAATTTTTTTGTTTTTTTACTTGCTGCAATTTATCACAAAGACATAAAAAAAATTAAATGCTTATCAAAAACAAAATAATAATTTAAAAACTTTGGAATTTAGAGAAGATTTTAGATTCTCCAAATCATTCCATTCAACCGGATCCTTCAAGAATCGATTATTTTGTAGGTTTTGGAATATCTTCCCTACTTCACTCTCGCCCATTAACCTTGAATTCTTTTAGTCAAGGGCATGAATGGATTTCACAAACAACTTCCCAAATTTCATAATCTAGTGCTTGTAAATAAATTCTCATCCTAGTTTTCCAATATGGGTAGTCATTCATCAAGTTCTTCAAATGTTACAACATTGATTTCTTCCCTCCCAAAGGTTGAGTCATTACAACAAAGTTGCCATGGATCTTTAAATTACAATCGGTTAATCTCATACACACAAGAGCACCTCTTTATAGCACCATTGAAATGCAAGTGTAACAGGGGGTGTGCCATTGGGATTTTAAAATTTAAGCTAAGCAAACACAAAACAATTCAATCTAATGCCTTAATGGAATCCAAAACAATAAATTCAATAAAAGCAAAGTTTAACACAATAATAAAAGAATAAGGAAGAAAAGAAAACAAACACAAGGATTTTTACGTGGTCTTCAATCTTCCATTCTAGACGTCCACGCCTCCAAGCTCACCAGGGCTTGAGGATTTTTCAGTTGGTTTACATTCAGGCTTCAAAAACTTACAATTAAAGGCATGTGTCAATGGAGCCCTTCGCAACAAGAGATTATCCCTATATTTAACCCAAGTGTATCACAACACTTACAATCTCTCAACTTGATTTTACAAAAAGGATTACAAATGAATTTCTCTCACAGCAATGTGTTTGATCTCAAATGAAAGCTCAATGTGTGAATGAATAAGATGAATACAAAAATTTTGTATAATTTGAAATTTGTATGCTCAGGGATATTTGAGCTAATTGATGATCGTTGGGATTGTTTTTGTTTGAATTGGATTGTCTTATTTTAGTTGAAAGCTTTGAAAACTAGCCGTTATTGACTTTCGGATCGGATCGCTTTTGTTAACTAGCGATGTCGGATCGCGTTGATCGGGTCAATATGACCGTTGGGCTGGATTTTCAAATTGTCGGATCGCCGTTAGTGTCCGAAGCTTAAACTTCTTTTTCTATTTGAAGTCGGCAAAATGCCGTTATCAATGATGTGGATTCGTTAAAAAGTAATTTTGCAATTCCATTTTCGAACCGTTATCTTCATGTCGATTTTTGGTTTTTATGTCAAGACGTTATCAAGGATGTCTTTTGGTACACCGTTATCGGACTAATTTCATCCTTTCCAGGATCTCGAGCCGTTAATCAACATTGCAATGCTCTTTATCTTCCTTTAAACCGATTTCTCGTTCGATCGAAACTCCATGAACCGTTATTTTAATATTGTAGCAAGTCGTTATTTGATTTTTGAGGTTCTCAAAGACGTAGCATGACTTTGGACAACCGTTATCTTAGGAATATAATCTTTAATCAAAGTTATTGACTATTTTGAAATACTCGTTTTTTTGACCATTTTCAAAAAATCAAGGTTTTTCAATAGGTTATTGCTTATTTAAACATTTATCATAGAATGTAAAAATCTTCATGTCTTTTTGAGAATTATGATTTGAAAGAGTATAAAAATTTTAGACTTTTAAAGATTAATTAATCTTCATCAAGTTTTTATCATCAAAACAATATTAAGGAATATTAGTGTTAACATTATCAAATAAATGTCCTTCTCCACAGTAAACACAAGAGACCTCGACAACTTGGTTGATAGTTGCTGGAGCAGTAGTCATGGCTTTCACCAAATTTGTTAATGAGGTTACTTGGGTTGACAATGCCGTCAAGACTTATACGTTATGGACTCCTGCTGTTCCTCTTGCTGCAACGTGTCTGGTTGATGGCCACTAATAGTTATTGTTGGCTATCATTTCTAAAATTTCATAAGCCTCATTGTAAGATTTAGACAATAAAGCCCCATTTGCTGAAGTGTCCACCATCAATCTAGTACTTGGGTTTAGACCATTATAGAAAGTTTCCAGCTATCTGCAGCAAGGAATGCCATGATAAGGACATCTTCTGAGTAGCTCTTTAAATCTTTTCCACGCATCATACAAAATCTCATCTTCAAGTTGATGGAAAGATGTGATCTCGTTCCTTAATTTTGCACTCTTAGTTGGCAGAAAGTATTTCATCAAAAATTTGTCAGCCAAGTCATTCCATATAGTGATAGAATCTGGTGGTAGAGAATTCAACCATGCTCTTACTCGATCTCTCAAAGAAAAAGGGAAAAGTCTGAGTCTTAATGCTTCCTGCGATGCTCCAGCAATCTTGAAAGCATCACTTACTTCCAAAAACAACTTAAGGTGTAGATAAGGATCTTCAGATAACAGCCTATTGAATTGTCCCACTATCTGCAAGATCTGAAATGTCACGGGTTTAAGCTCAAAATTATCAGCTTGAACATTGGGTCTAACTATTTTAGGATGTATGGCTTGAGGAGTCAAAACTGCATAGTCTCAAATGGCTCTATCTCTATCATTCGCCATGTGAATAATGTTGTTATTTCTTGGTTGCCTTTGAACAAGTTGTCCATTCAGTTCTTCATGTACATTGACTGGTTGTATCTCCTCTCTAGGGTTCAAGTTTCTTAAACCTTGCAAATCATCCATTGCTACGGCAACTTGTACTTCCCAATGCTCTCTTCTTAATCTCCTTATAGTTCTTTCAATTTCTAGATCAAACTGGAATTCAACAGATTTATATTTACGCATGCAAGGGTTGCTAGATCACCTATGTCAACAAAATAAAAAAATAAAATATAATTAAAAATTAAAACCTTTAAAATTAATTTCACAAATCACAATAAACAATCAATCCCCGGCAACGGCACCAAAAACTTGTTGGTGTATAAATACTAATACTATTAGTGTCAATGTGCAAGTGTACACAAAAAGTAATCAAGTGATGAGTAATCAATATCGTCTCCACAGAGATTGATGTTATCAGATTTGCTACAACAATTTCAACAGTGCAAATTTTGTGTTTAAATTAATATAAAACAATTAATGAGACTAAAATACTAATTAAAATAAAAATGTAATAAATAAAATGCAACAAAGTAAATTATCACGTCAGACTCAAGGATAAAACCAATTGGAATATAGAGTAGTTGAGTGGATAAACTCTCTTAATGATCTTGACTATTTTCTAATGTTTGGCTCGGTTCTTTGCGCAGATCCTCTGACAAAGATGGGCAGAATCCTTATGCATCCTCAGCTGTCGCATGTTGCATATCTTATATCTATATGCAACCTAACAGTGATCAGTTGTTATGCCAACATAAGATATAACATTACACGCTTAGGTTCTATTTACCCTACAAGGTGAATCCCTATATCTAGTTCATCACTAATCTTAAATCAAGTATGGCCTTTTTGGACTTAAGTAAAACTCAATTCGGGAAACTCAATTTAAGATCAAGTATTGCTTTGATATGTTCAACTAAGATAAACCCTTTTGCTGCTCTTCGTAGCTAATATCATTAAATGAGTGATCAGCCGAAATAATGAATAAAAATAAATACTATAAAAATAAACTGCTACAGTAAACATGCAACAACTTATTTTTTCAGTCAATAAACCATCAAGATTATTTATCACTCAACTACAATAGAATATAGTTCATGATTTGCGAAAGACAAATAAAGAACAAAGTTTCAATCATCAAACACATCCCCATAAATAAAAAGTAAATAAGAAAACAAGAGAAGAAGAAGAAGGACTGAGTTCCCGCTTGATTTCTACAAATTTTCCTCTTGTGCAACCCTCAATCTCTCTCTTGAATCATGTTTTTCTTTTGTTTCTTTGTGGTTTTTCTCCTTGAGTGATGGCTATCCCTTTTTCTTATGATGTGTGCTCCTTTTATAGTTGAGAATTAGGGTAAACGAAAGCTTAGGTCACGCTTAAGTCAGATTAGGAAATTACAGATCGCAATTCTGTAAGTATCCCGCACAGGATTTTCTCTGTCGTTGTTCCAGGATTGCTACAGCAATGGTTGCTACAGCAACTGCACTGTTCCAGATTTGTTTCAAGTTTTTTGTAGCCAAGTTCTTGTCCATCTTTTGCAAACCTATTACAACAACATTCCTTCTTTGAAATTTAGGCTTCCGAACACCTACAATTATACATATGATTTAGTACACAAATTATTCTAAACAAACAAAATTTATTAAGAATAAACTAAAATGAATGTTTATACAAAATATAATTAAAAATGCAATGAAAACATATTATTTACTCTCTAAGTATTATTGATTTAAGTCTAAAAGTGCATGATAACTCTCATTTCATAGAGTTATCAGTAAATAAGAGCACTTTGTTATGATATCAAATGAAATGCTAACTAGGCAACCCAAGAGGGGGGTGAATTAGGATTCTAAAACTTTAATAAACTAAAACTTAACGCAATATAAACTAAGCAACCAAATTCGAAATAAATAAATAAATGTGTAATGAAAAATGAAGAGATAGGGTAAGAGAGAGTAAAACGTGATTTTTACGTGGTTCGGCCAACCGTGCCTACGTCCACGCCTCCAAGCTCATTGGGCTTGAGGATTTCACTAAGCAAACCTCTAAGGCTTCAACAACTCTTATAGTTGACTTCCAAGGTGTTAATAGACCTTTATAACAAGAGATTATCTCCAATCTCTTAACCCAAGTGTATCCCAACACTTACAAACTCTCAAAGATATATATTACAAATGAATTTTTCTAACACAATTTGTTTGATTACAAATGAAAGCTCAATGTATGAATGAATGAAACAAAAACAAGTTTAAAACTCAATAAGAATTGTATACTCAGTAGCAAGCTCAATGATAACTCTTAGATATATCTTTATTTAAATTTGATTGAGCCTTTCTATAGTTGGAACTGAAAACTAGTCGTTGTTCACTTTCTGTATACAATCAGATCGTCATTTTGACTTTTAGCAAGGGACCGTTCTACTATAATTTTAGTATCCAGAAGCTAATCTTCAATTTTGTTCGATGTTGGTTAGCCGTTATGTCACAAATGGTTAGCCGTTTGCTACAGTGAAATTATTTTTTAAAATTATAGTTTTGCCCCTAAAGCTTTCTATACTTATACTATTGCCCAAAAATTTATTAAACTTTTCAAACAAGTCTATTTCCAGTATTTCAAGTAATACTTGTTAATTTTAAAGTTCTCAAAACTTTTTCAATTAGACCATGAACTTGAAAAACAACCAAATTCATGAGATCACTCTTTCTTTAAGTATAAAATCTTTATATTATCAAAATAATGATTTATTTAAAATGTATGAAAAAAATTTGAGCTTTTAAAAACTTAATCATTCTTGATCTAGATTGTTATCATGAAAATCTTCATTATAGACACATACATGTTAACAGCTCTATTTATCTAGCATTTGTATTTGAATTAGAAAACCCGATAAGGATGAATTAAGTGATGAGATATAAGATGAATGACTTCCAAGAAGAGACAGTTTATGGATGAGGGTTAAAATTCTGTCTTACCACTTAGGCTTTAGTTGAGTTTTATCAGTATGCTGTAGCAAAACCAGGTAGACCAATGTAGAAAATATCAACATTCTAAGGTAAAAAACTTTTCAAAATTATTACAAACTTGCTAGATATGAAATAAAATTCTACTCCAATGACTCAGTTGTTGAGTAACCGGGGTTGAGTATATACCCCATCTGCAGACTTAAGTAAAAAGGCAATAAGAGTTATGAGCATTGCTGTAGCAACCCAAAAGCAAGATAGGTTCTCTAGCTAGGATACTGCGTAGTCAGGTCTGCTCACGAGCTCCACATTCAGCCTTCAGTTGAAGGTGTCTAAAGATAAGTCTATGGTATAACATCTTAGATGTTTTTACTATAGTAACTCTAATATGTACATTGAACTAGTAATTGGGTGTCATCATTACAAGTGATAGACATTCACATGAAAAGTCGATGTTACACTGAAGGTCTTATAAAAAATAAAAGGAAAGTGATAGTTGCTTTAGCACAGTTCGAAGCCATTTATGACCCATGTTCCCTTATAAATGGAAATGTCTATGTTGTTTCCTTGAGTTATATATGATGTTTGAGTGATGTTGCAGCAGCTTTGGAACTTGATCAAAGTGCCACACACACACACACTTTGGACCGAATAAAACCTAAGCCTAGAACTAGAACTGCTGAATAATTTTACATGTTTAACATTTAAATTTAAGGGCTGATGAATCTGACCAATCTAGATGATAAAGATAAGTTGTTTATTGCATGATTAAGTGATTAAATTATTAATATTTTTGTCATTACTTAAGGGCAAGTATTGGTTTAAGTTTAGGGGTGTGATAACTTTATAAAATGAGAGTTATCATAACATTTTGAATGAGCATCTATTTAACTTAGTTAATTGTGTTTTAAATCACCTTGTACTCTGATTATATCTAAGATTTTAGGTAACCGAAAAGCTCAGGCTTTAGGGATAGATGCTGCAGCAGCAGACCTACAAAAATGACAAAAAACTTGTCTGCAGACAAACTAAAATAAGTTTGAATCAGAGAAAATGTTCTAGAAATTATTGTAGCAATTCAGGAGCAAACACAGACAAGACTACTCACGTGTTAATGGACAAAGCATGCTGCAGCTGTTACTGCACTGTCATTATCATGTGCAGACAAAATAGTGACAGGCGACATAAAAAGGTATAAGATTCGAGGTTGACAAAAAGAGACACGTGGAAACATGCTTTTGATTGCCCTAATTCTAAGATATAAAAAGAGCATACGTGAAGGAAAAAAGAGATAAAAGGGCCATCACACAAAAACAAAAATAAAGAGAAATAAGAGAATAAGAGATAGTTGAGGGCTGTAGCAAGAGATTTCTGAGAAAAAATAAGGAAAGATCACAAAAACCTAAAAGTGGACGTTGAGTTTAACGGATTTGAACTTCTACTCTTTATTTACTTGTTTTCATCTCTCTCTGGGAATGTATTTGATGGGAAAAAAATGTATTGCTACCGTTTTATCGTCTATCATGAACTAAACTTTGATGTAGTTGGTTGCTAAACAAGTTTAATGGTTATTTGACTTGTATATGTATGTTGCATAGAATTTGTTATAACATTTTTTTTTATTTTACTTATTGAAAATCTTTATTTCAGTTGATCACCTATTTAGTGGATGTTAACTAAGAAGGAGCTTAAAAAAAGTTTGACTTAGTGGAACAAATCAAAACTATTTAGTGGATGTTAACTAAGAAGGAGCTTAAAAAAAATCTCGATTTGAATAGGGTCATGCTTAATCTAAGACTAGTGAAGAACTAGACATTGGAATTCACCTTGTAGGGTAATTGGAATCTAGAACGCATAATGTTATATTTAATGTTAGCATAATAACTAGTCACTGTTACGTTGCATTTAGATATAAGATATTCAACAAGCGACAACTGAGGATGCATGAGAGATTTTGCCTAGTGCTGTAGTAGATGTTGTAGCAACAGTACCGTTATTGAAAAACAATCAATACCATTAAGCGAGTTTAAACACTCAACTACCCCTATTCCAATTGAGTATATTTTTGTGTTGACTAGTTTTTCCTTACTGCATTTTTTTATTGCATTTTTAATTTCATTAGATCATTAATCTCATCATTTATTTTGATTTATTTTGTTTACTAAAATTACATTGTTAAGACTAATGTAGCATGTCTTATAACATCAATTCCTATGGAGACGATCTAGATACTCATCATTATATTACTTGTTTGTGTACACCGCACACTGACACCTCATTACAGCAATACGTATCAACACTTGTGGCAAGCTTAACCATCCTGATCGATAGGTTGGGAGCTTAGTGCCCATGGTGATAAGTCAAGGGCTATATTCATCTTTCTAGGTGATTTAAATAAATGACAAATTATAACTTAATATGAATAGAGAAAATAAAATAAAATATTTTAATAAATGCCTTGGGGCATCCTAAAGCAATGGAGCTCTTTTCAGAAGGTTTTCTTAACCTATTTTGTCATATGTATATAAGAGCATTCTCGTGGTATATGATGGTCATTCCTTCATTTGGTGTGTGCTTATTCCTCATTTAGGCCATAACTTCTTGAAGGCTCATTGCCTTGCTTCTACTGTCCAATTAGCTCATTTGGTGGCTAGCTCATTTATGCATTTTTAGTTAACCATCATGATAGCCACTTACACCTTTCTTTTAATCGAATGGCCTGCAATCAATTCGGGTCAAGCGTGTGTATGGGCAAATTCAGTTTTGAGATGTACCTTTATTAGGCTCTTGGCAATTTGCTTATTATTTTTAGGTCTTTTATGACCTTCGCTCCCACATAAAAGTTGCATTATTTTAAGACTTCACTCGAAACATTGCAGCATTCATACTTTTATTTATTATCTCGTTACAAATATTCTTTAATTCTATCCTGAAGCTTATCTTTTAAACCAGGTGTTCTAGGAGTTCTTTTTGTTTAAGTTCCTTGATGGTGTCAGTTTCTTAACAATCATACTGACTTTAAACACAAGTTTCAAAGCGTGAAATAGTCGCAAAATATTAATAGAGATATTTAAGAGTGAATGATCACGAGGCAACAGATAAATCATCAAGTAGGGAGTGAAACTCATTCAGTCAAATGAAGTCATTAATCATTCATCCATATCATTAGGAGATTAAAAGTAGTTGTATTCATTAATGAAAAATAAATAGGTATTCATAGAGAATGTTTCTTATGGTAACGAGAGCTCGTATCATTGTATGCAATGATAGGAGTTAACTCGAGTGAGGCAAGTCTTATAGGACTTTTGATTTGTCATAATGACTTCTAAGAATTGAAAAGAATAAGTGATCATTGATGAAAGCAGCATAGTTTCCACAATAGCCTACATATAAGATTACAAACACATATTTTAAGAAATTAAGAGATAGGCCACTAGTAATCAGAGAGGTCTACTGATAATATTTTCCTTAGCGTAGCTGCATTGCACGGGTGCTTGACTATGGTACTATCCATTTGCAATAGCCTATAAGTATTGACCCAACTGGTTTATTTACTCGATAAAACCTTCCAATTAGCCCCGAGAACTTCTTCTGAAGCAACCTTTCATTCAATGTTGTTTATACTTAAAAAAAAAAAATCTTTTGTTCAACAGTCGCGCCTTGCCTAGTAAGCTAGGCCAACGCTGGCGGTTGCCATTGCTGTAGGCCACAAACTTAAACCAAATACATTTTTTTTATTACTCCTAAAAAAACAACCATAATTCTTCTCAAATTTAATGATATTAGAGTTGAAAAACTAAAACTTTATTCATTAATAAAAAATAATTTGATTATTAATGATTCAAAATGAAGAAGCTCTGGTACCACTTGCTAGAACAAGATTAAACCTTTGATGAAAACCATTACCTAAATTCTAGGAACATTTATGTTGTATCACCAAAAATCAAAAACATAATATACAGAAGCATACCTGAATCAATAGTGCTTAATTACTTTCTAAAATTGTATGATCAACCTTCCAAATCAGCACTTTCTCCTAAAGAATACTTTAAGTTTCTCACTGCACGCTTTCTGATGATAGGATGTCAGAAGAGAATAAACAATACCTGTGACCTAGAGACCATAGCCACTTATATAGATAACATTTCATGTTGTCTTTAAGTATTCCTATTTCAGCCCATTATAGAAATAGAAATTACCCCTACGTATGTACACATTAAAGGCTCACACCCTATTAGATACATTAAGATCTAAATTTTGGATCCAACAAGCACAACGTTAGATTAAAGATCTAATAATATTAGATTAAAGATCATATTGTCGGCCTTTATATAGTAAATAGCAAATAATTAGACAAAAACCTTCATAAACAATGATAGCCACTATGTGTATCCTTTGCGCACTAGATGTTTATTTAATAATTTTAAGTACATAACAATTAATAAATTAATATTAGTATTTATTTTTAATATTCCTCTAAGTTAATTCAATTAGTTAAGTCTAATATACATTTCACAATCCACAACCCAAAGTAAAAGACTAAATAAAATCCAGCCCTAACATATTTTATTCTATGTAATTCCATATTTCAATATAGTGTAGTCTAGTCTAGTGTAGCAAACGTGTCGTTAATGTTATAACCTGATGTTTGATGTTACTAGGGATGGAAAATTCCGGGTCGGGTTCGAGTTTAGGTGTTACGGTTCCAGACCTGGATACGAATTTACTTTCCCGGATTTGGATATAAACCGGATAATTAGATACTGGGTTTGAAACAGGTTTAACCCAGAAAAATCCAAATTTTCAGATTACGGGTTTCAAACCTGGATACCTATATGAAATTTTCTTTTCCACTTCTCCCATGGATACAATGGAAAAAATCGTACAGCCGCATTGCAATTTCACCCAAAAAAGCAAAAACAGCAGAATGTGAACCAATGCAACTATAGAATCCAACTACTACAACAAATAAGCAATCAAAAGATCATAAGCTAAAAAAATTACAAACATAGATCATCTCGCTGATCACCATGTTCACCGTCACCAGATTCAGCACTCACCTCGTCATAATTCTTCTCCAAAGCCGCAAGATCCTTGCAGGCTTTAAAAGATTCACCTTTCTTTATGCCCTCTAAACATTACATCAAATCAAATTTGTGGTCAATGAGAGAAAACACCTTGGCCTCACTAGAATATCACGCACACAGCCTCTGCACCTTCGCGAGATCACCACCTGGAACAAGAGTTGGAGGTTAGTAATTGATACCATACTTGAATCCAGTTTGACACCAATCAACGAATTGAATGGCAGCTAACGACGATAATGATCAACACAGTATTGCCGAACAAATTAACATGGGAAAATTGCGTCGAATATACCTTATTTCCTCCAAAATACCCAATATATGCCTTAAATTATAACACTCTTAAATTTTACACATATATACTTAGAAAAAACAGAGAAAGTACAAAAATAACCTCAATTAAATCCTCATAAAACTGAACTTATATCCTCAAAGTCAGGTAAATAGTAGAGAATACTCGACTTCAACCGAATCATGCACAATTAGTAATTCAACATAAATTCTCAACTTTTCCATGTTAGTTAGGTAAATAGTCGAGGATACTCGACTTCAATTGAAATGAAAAGGTACTTGGAGAATTCTCAACTTTTTTATGTAAGTCAAGTAAAAAGACGAGAATACTTGATCTTAAATTAACCTTGCCCAAGTATTCATTTAGTAAAAATTCTCGACGTTTTATAAAAGTCTAGTAACTAGTGGAGAATTTTTAACTTAAATTGAAATGAAAAAAATCCCTTTTAATTAAGTTGGGTAAAAAGTCGAGGATACTCAACCTTAATTTAACCTTATCTAAGTATTCAAACAGAAAAAATTCTCGACCTTTCATGAGTCTGGTAATTAATCGAGAATATTCGACTTAAATTGAAAAAGAAAATCCCTTTAATTAAATCGGGTAAAGAGTCAAGGACACTTTATCACTAGACTTACTCTTACTCGACATATTTCTCGAGTTAATATTTGGCTTACATCATAACTGACTCGACTTACTTCACTTCCTTACTTGACTTCCTGCTCGACTAGATACTCGACTTGTTCAACTCCTTTTCTTCACTTCTTGCTTGACTAAATACTCGACTTCGTACTAGACTTCGTGCTGAGATGATTTTTCAATCACACATAAATTAAATGAATGCCTCCAATCGCTACATTTTATGCAATAGTGTGTGTGGATGTGTGAGCACCATAATGTACAATTAAACTCACAAATCATCAGCAAATATACTTGTAATAAAAACAAATCAAACCCTAGGCATACAAAATGTTTACATTTCAAACATACGTTTAGGGGTGGGCAAAATATCTGACCCGGCCTGATCCAAAAAATTTCAGGTTTGGATCGGATCGGATCGTGAATGAAACCCAATCGGGTGAATTTGTGTCAACCCGATTGGATCGTGATCGGATCGGGTGAACTGAAAACCCGATCGGGTTAAGACAAAATAAAAAAAAATACCCAAACCCGATTATCCTAAATTGTAACTCAGCCCACAGCTCCAATTCCAAATTTTACAGTCACTCACACACATACACACGGACAACCACATATAGTAACAGAAAGAACAAATTTCACAAACCCTCAGGCTTCAACCCCTCACAAATTTCACAAAACTTCTGCCGCCATTAACGCTTAGCATACAACCACACACACAAACCAGCACTCAACTCAAGCACAAGCAGCTGCCAGCCAGCCCACTTGCGTGCGGAAACGTACACGGCCACACCCATCCGGCATCCATGGCATCTCACTGCCGACAGGCAACAGACACACGACCCACACCCAAATCCAAACAAATGAAACATAAGCAGTTAAACGCACATGCAAGTTCACGGAGCTAGCTTCATCCGGCCACCACACGCAGCAACCGCCGCCTAGAACGAAGCCGACCGAAGCTGATTCGTGAAGTTCGAACCTAATCTATAGACCTGCTGCTACCAACCACCGGATCAACGCCTTCAATCCTTCACTCCACCATCACCCGATTCGATTGAAGATCCACCAGCTGATTCGTGAAGTTCGAACCCATTTGGATTTTGGCTGTTGACTGTTGATGTTGAGTCTCTAAAGTCTAGTTTTGGAAGCCGGCCTTTGATACTTAAGTGATGGTATATATGCATTAATTTTAAATTATTAATTTGTTATATGTTATATGATAATTGATAAAGTGAAATGTTAATTGTAATTCGGTTGGTATGTTAATAATAGATAATTATTTATTGTTAAATTTCAATAATAAAATGAAAAAATTCGGGCATTAATTTTTTGTTACTATTAATCATTGATTTTTTTTGTATGAATAGATTAGGTAGATTAAAAATTAAAATTAAATATTATGTTACAATATATATAATTACATATGTCATATGATATGTGTACTTGTGCAGTAGTTTCAACTTTCAACTTCAACTAAAAATTAACCAATTTAAATATTTAATTGCAGTAGTTTCAACTTTCAAGTTTCAACTTCAACAAAAAATTAATCAATTTAATTAATTGCATGATAAGCAATAAGTAAATGTGGTTAAGTACATATAATGTGGGCAAAAAATTTAGAAGTTTATAATAAGAATTAAGATACAGATATGCAATTAATATTATATTATTTTGGCCAATGGATAACTAGATGTTATAAATTAATTAATTATATTATTTAAAATTTAGAAGTTTATAATAAGAATTAAGATACAGATATGCAATTAATATTATATTATTTTGGCCAATGGATAACTAGATGTTATAAATTAATTAATTACATTAATTTCTTGATTTTCTTTTATGGACTATGCATCTTGAATTATTGATCATATATAAATATTATGATGGAAAATTAGAAATATCAATTTCAAAAAGTTTCATAAAATTAAATTAATAATTATTTGAATCAATGTGTAATACTAACTATTAAGTAGATTTTTTTAATAATATTTTTATGTTTTGATTTTTGAATTAATGATTAATAATTATTTGTTTGTATATTTAGATGTCTGAACACTCAAGATCGAATTTGATGAGTGATGATGACAATCAAAGTGTTCAAATGGAAGGAACTCAAAAGGCAAAGCGGAAAGGACCACCGATGAAGAAAAGATGTACGACGTGGAATCATTTCACCTTACTTGAGGACAATCAAGACAAATGCAAGTGCAACTATTGTGGTAGATAATATCAATGTCATTCAAGGTGTGATAGGATTACAAATATGAGAAATCATATAAAGACTTGTCTTGCAGACAAGACATTCTGGGAACAACAAGAGGGAAGTCAACAAAACTTGACAGCTGAGGGTGGGGAAGGAAATGCAAGCAATATAGTTTTGGCTAAAGGGTAGAGTCAAGATGCTTGTAGAAGGGCGGTCACCAAAATGATCATTATGGGTGAGTTGCCGCTTAGTTTTATGGATAACAAAGGGTTCAGACATTTTTGTAGTGTAGCCATTCCACAGTTTGTTATGCCATCTCGGAGAACTGTTGGTAAGGATGTTATGAATTTATTTTTAGAAGAAAAGGAAATTTTAAAGAATTTGATTTGCAACAATAAGCAGCGAGTGTCTCTTACCACCGATTTATAGACTTCAGTTCAAAACATGAGTTACATGGTGATTACAGCTCATTTTTTTGATAGTGACTGGTGTTTGAACAGAAGGATTATTAGTTTCAATGTGATTGAAGATCATAGGGGGAAATCGATCGGTAAAAAGATTGTAACTTGTTTACAAGATTGGGGGATAGAGAGGTTGTTTGCAATAACCGTTGATAATGCCACTACAAATGATGTTGCTGTTAATTATGTGACTATGCAATTGCTTGCTTGGAGGAATGATGATGCACTTGTGTTGGCGGGATAGTCACATATTTTGAATTTTATTATTGTTTCTCAGTTGAATGAATTGCATACTAGTGTTACCGCCATTCGGAATGCTGTGAAGTATGTAAGATCGACCACTACGAGGCTACAAGCATTTAAACAGTGTGCTTAACAAGTGAAATGTCTAAATGGAACGGTTGTTTTGGATTGCCCTACTAGGTGGAATTCCACCTATTTAATGTTGATGACTGCGTTGAAGTTTCAAGCGTCATTTGATAAAATGACAGAGGTGGCCAAACCGTATGAGACATACTTTCTCGAGAAAGAAAATAATGCTAAAAGGGCGGGCCCGCTTGACCTAAGGATTCTTTTTTCTATTTTACCGTCACCTATAAGAGAGCAAAGTCTTATATGCAAGCATCAGAAGAACCAGAGACTAAGAGAGCAAAGTCTGATCAACCCGTACATCAGAAAGCTGCTGATACCCCTGTAACTAGTCCAAGCAAGAAGAAAAAGAAATTGGTTGCTGCAACATGCACCTCACCAAGGAAGAGTGCTCGAGGTGGGGCTCAAAATCAGTGATTCTGCTTCACTAGTGATGCAATATAGCCTTCTAACAACAATAGAGTACCTCCTATCAGCCAGTTTATTTCCTATTTCTAAAAACTTTTCTTTTATTTCGCATGTCTATTTTCTTTCATTTTCTTAGTTACTTTGTATGTCTTTTTATTTAGTATATGCATGTTTATTGTTATTTGGTTTTGTGTGCGCGTGAGGACACATTACCTCTCAAGTTTAAGGGTTTGTGTTATAATGTAATGTGTTTGTAAGTGCATGTGTTTATGTTGTGTGTTCTGTGAAGCTTTATTATCTAGTATTTGTGTATAGATTGGAAAACCTAATGAAGATAAATTGAGTATTATTCAGTATTTGTGACTGACAAGTAAGGATAGTTTATAGATGGAGGTTGAAATTTTGTCCCAACATTTAGGCTTTGGTGGAATTTTATGAGAATGCTATAGTAGAGCCAGGAAAATCAAAAAAAGGGTAGAAAATATCTTAAGTTTGGAAAAAAAAATTTCAAAATTTTTATTGAACCGTGCTTGTTGTGAAATAAATTCTGCTCCAATGGCTTAATTTTTTGAATAACTAGGGTTGAGTATAAACCTCATATGCAGACTTGAGTCCAAAGGCAACAAGAGCTATGAGCTTTACTGTAGCTGCAAAAAAATGGGGGGAAGTCATCTATCTAGGATATTGAATAGCTAGATCTATTAATGAGCGCTATGTTTAGCCTTCAGTTAAAGGTGTCTTTAGATAATACTATGTTGTGAGCAGTGCTGCAGCAACTCTGACCTTTGCATTCGTTGAGTAATTGGATGTCATCACCACAAGTGATAGACATTCACATGAAAAAATCACTGATATAAGGAAGAGAGAAAAAAAGTTTTAAATTATTTTGTTATAACACAATTTGAGCTTATTTGTGACTTTTGCTCCCTTATATGTGAATATACTTGTGTTCTACCTCTGAATTATATGTAATGTTTGTGCAATGCTGCAGCACCTCTAGACTTGATCAAAGTGCATACACACACATTGGATAGAATAAAGCCTAAGTTTAGAACTGAACTGCTATGGCAATTTTGCATAATTGAAAGTGTGATATGAGGGTTGAAGAATCCTTGCAAATTTGATAACAAGGCTAAGTTATTTGTTGCATGATTGCGTGATTGAAGTGTGAGTGTTGTTGTCATTACTTGAGGACAAGTAATGGTTTAAGTTTAGGGGTGTGATAACTCCATGAAATGAGAGTTATCATGACACTTTTAGACTCAAATCATGATTACTTAGAGAGTAAATAATATATTTTCATTGCATTTTAATATTGTTTTGCATGAACATCCATTTTAGTTTACTTTTAATAAGTTTTCCTTGATTTAGAATAAATTGTGTGCTTAGATCATATGCATAATTGTTAGTGACCGAAAGCAATAGGCTTGTAAAGATACGGAAAGAACTTGGTTAGAGAAGTATTGAAATAAGCTTGGAATAGTGCAGATGTTGAAATTGTTGCAGTAACACCGTTGCTGTAGCAATCCTGGAACAAAGGAAAAGGGGCACCGTCATTAGAGAAAAAAGAATAGAGAAACAAAACAAGAGAAAACAAAGATCAAGAGGGAGAATTGAAGACGACAACAAAGGATTCTAGAAGAACATCAAGCAGATCTTACTCTTACTTATTGTTCTTTTGTTTTTTCTCCTTATGATGAATTGTTTGATGGCTAAAACTATTTTTTTTCTTGTTTTATCATAAATTATGAACTAAAATTACTTACAGTTGAGTAATAAACAAACTTGATGGTTAATTGACTGATATTCTGTGTTGTTGCATGTTTATTATAGCACGTTGTTTTGATAATACTTATTTCAATTCACTATTTCGGCTGACCACCCATTTAGTGATACTAGTTAACAAAGAGCCTAAAAAAGGCCTATTTTAGTGGAATATATCATAGTAATACTTTATTTTAAATTGGATTTCCTGAGTTGGGTTTAACTTGATTCGAAAAGAGTGATGCTTAATCTAAAATTAGTAATGAACTATATATAGGGATTCACCTTATAGGGTAATTAGAATCTAAAATGTGTAATGCTATATCTGATATTAATATAATAGTTGGTCATTATTAAGTTGCATTTAGATATAAAACATATAACATGCGACAGCTGAAGATATATAAGGATTCTGCCCAGTGCTATAGCAGATGTTGTAGCAACCAATCCAAAAACTAGAAAAATAGTCAAAAATCATGAAGCGAATGTAATCACTCAACTACTCTATTCCCCTTGGTTACGTCATTGTATTTGCTGTGATATTTTACTTTATTGCATTTGTATTTTAATTAGTTCATTAGTTTAATAACTTGTTTTAATTCTAATTTAGAATAAAAATTGCACTAATGAAATTGCCATAGCAATTCCCATAACAACAATCTTTGTGGAGACGATCTTGAATACCTATCATTATATTACTTATTGTATACACTTACACATTGACACCAATAGCATTGGAAAACCTACAACAACTCACATTTTCATCTAGTTTTATTTCCATAAACGACTTTGAAACCCTCTATGGATTGTAGATAGACTTCCATCCAACTTTTTATTCATAAAGAATTACTAATATTATTATATACTCTTTTTATTTGAAAATATAATATCATTATATTTATTTAAAAATAATAGTATTATATTTATTTAATATTATTAATTTCTAATAATAAATAGTTTATTCTAAGAAAATATTAATTTTATACTATGTTATTAGTAATAATGTTTCATTTGTATTGCTCTTATCAATAATTTTTAATTTATATAATTAAAACTAAAATTAATAAAAAATTATGATTTACATAATTAATATTAATAATTATTTTTAATTTAAAAATATAATAAATATTTTATTTTTCAAATATATTTTTTTATTAATTTTGTAATTAGAAATTACAATTCTTTAAAGAAGGGTAAAATTATAATTTCAAATTATTTACTCCTAATTTAAGACAAAGTCAATACATAAATTAGATTTTGATTCGATTCCATACTCTTATTCCATTGTCTACTCTCACTTCTACTCTACACTCTCAATCATAGGATTTTCACCTCTCAGAATTCCCACTTCAATCTGAAATGTAAATGATACCTAATATTTCTCACATTTCTGAATGATCGGCTTCACTGTTGAGCATTATTCGTTCGTGGCTGGAAGAAATCCCAAATTTCTTATTCGCTTTTAGACATTAGTCCGCCTCTACTTGTCACCACTAGCTATTCTTGCACATGTGGCAATAGTCCCTCCAAGAAATATTGACGTTGGTGCCATTTTTAGTACCTATGATGTGAACACTTCAAGAGTAACTCGTTGAACTGCTCCCATGGTTTGAAAGATTGCTCCTCCACTCTCTGAGTAAAATCTGAGATTTCTTGTGAATAACATTGGTTTTATGCACTAGGAAGTACTTATTTAAAAATTTATTGACCATTTGTTTCTATGATGTGATATGATTAGTGGGCAATGTATTGGAGCAAGAACGACCTCTATTCTTGAGAGGAAATAGAGATAATCTAAGCTTAATTTCTTCATCTAAAAAATTTTTAAATTTAAAAGTTTGATAAATAGCATGAAAACCATTCAAATGATTATGTAGGTCTTCATTTTCTAGGCCATAAAATGATGGGAGACAATTTAGCATACTGGGTTTTAACTCAAAACTCCTAGAAATTATATTTAGGTATCTTATCCATGATAAATAAGAGACTAAACTAGTCATTAAATGGCCTCTCTTATGGTACTTGTGGTTGTTGTTCTAGATCCATTTCAATTTTATCATAATTTTAACTTGTGATGCAATGTGTCTTTGAGTATGAAGTGCCTTTTCCAATTCAAGATCTATAAGTTCTAGATGATGTGATTGTGATCTTCGACCATGCATGTAAATAATATTTGAAAATTAAAAATAAACTACTAAAAATAAAAAAGATGAGAAGTTGCAATATGACCTTACCACACTGTTACATAGTTACTTATGAAAACACATTCAAAACTAGCATATAAAGTTATTTACACAATATTGACAAAGAAAATTAACTCTACAAATATTGTGTAAATAACTAACTCAACAAATCAAAATGACGTATTTTATTGTACTCGCAAGCGTACAAATCTATTGCAGTATAGATTAATGATGACGAGTGTTGATCCCACGATGAGGTAGATTTAATCATATGTAGGGTTAATATTCCAAGTTTGTATGTGAGTTGATTCGATGTGATTTATTTATCTTAAAATTTAAAATAAAATGTCAGGAATGAATTATAGATGAAACAATACAAATGAAGTGCTTGAGTATCTCAATTCACGCTCAACATTTCACCATGAGCTTAATATTCCTTTTATTTCCACCCTCATAAGCCTAACTCTAATAAATATGGTATCAAGTACTAGTTGTGATAGAGAGAAATAATCTTCTGGTAAATAAGGTGCTAGGTATACGTTGTGCTAGGTGATAACAATCCCACTGTATAATGTGGCAAGACTCTCCACTAAATAACTTAGAAATGTTCTTTGTCAATATTAAGTTAAGACGGATCATAAATATTAGAGGGGAGTCAAGACGGAACATAAATACTAGAGGGGAATTTTTTTGTCCATTAAATATAGTGTAAAGTACTCATTGTTAACATGTATATGTTTATAATATTGATTTTGAGATAACAAACTTTATTGTTTTTATTAAAAATGTTGGAGCTTTCATCAATAAACAAAATCCATATAATATTTTTAGATATGTTCATGAAATTTTGGATAATTGTTAACCTTAATCGGAAAGTCATTCTTTGCGAAAATCTGTAAAAAAATGTTGATTCTGAAAAATAATGGTGAACCGTTTACTGAAAACGGTTAACCAATAATTTCCAGAGAGGTATTGATTTTTTAACCTTGAACCGTTTAACAAAAACGGATAAGCACAAATTATTTTGCAGGTTACTGGAAATAAACGGTAAACCGATAATAGCAAACGGCTAACCGATAATTTACAGAATTGAATTACATGCTAACCTTGAACCGTTTAGCAAAAACGGTCAAGTCAAATTTGTTGTGTGGGACTCTGGAAATTAATGGCAAACTGATAACAACAAATGGCTAACCGATAATTTACAGAATGGAATTGCATGCTAACCTTGAACTGTTTAGAAAAAAAGGTCAAGCCAAATTTGTTTTGCAGGACTCTGAAAATTAACGGCCAACCAATAATTCCAAACGGTTAATTGATTCTTTGAAATTCAGCCCAACGGTCATTTGGTTAGTTAAAATGGTTAACTGATAGCAGTTAATGGCGATCCAATTTCTCTCAAAAAGTCAGCAACGGCTAGTTTTCAGCTCCAACTATAAAATGACTCAATTAAATTTAAATATGAAGTGATCCAAGAGTGATTATTGAGCTTGTTATTTAGAATACAACCTTCATTGAGCCTTAACTTGTTCTTGTTTCATTTATTCACACTTTGAGCATTCATTTGTAATTATTTACATTGTGTAAAAGAAAATTCATTTGTAATATTTATTTTTAAGTGATTGTAAGTGTTTGAATACACTTGGGTTAAGAGATTGGGGATAATCTCTTGTCGTAAAGGTTGATTGACACTTGTAAAGTGAATTGTAAGAGTTGTTGAAGCCTTGGAGGCTCGCTTAATGAAATCCTCAAATCTGGTGAGCTTGGAGGCGTGGACGTAGACGGAGATTGCCGAACCACGTAAAAATCATTATGTTTGCTCTCTCTTCATTTACTCATTTATTATTGTACTTTATTAAATTTATTGTTTTTGATTTCATTAAGGCAATAGATTGAATTGTTGTGTGGTTTGTTTTGCTTAAGTTTTAAAATCTCAATTCAGCCCCCTCTTAGGCTGCATAACTAGTATTTAATTTGGTATCAGAGCAAGATTCTCTTATTAGGACTTAACCTTCTAGAGTAAAAGATTCATGGCAACCCAAAATGACTCAACCTTTAGGGAAGGACAGCCCACAACTAGACCACCATTTTTTTACGGAAATAACTACCCATATTGGAAAACTATTATGAGAATTTACTTGCAAGCTTTAGATTATGAAATTTGGGAAGCTGTTTACGATGGTTCATTCATGCCTATGAATAAAAATTGAAGTAGGCGAATATATTCCAAAACCTTCACGGGAATGGAATGAATTAGAAATAAGAAAAGCTTCTCTAAATTCCAAAGCTATGAATACCTTGTTTTGTTCACTTGACAAGAAAGAGTTCATGAAGTGTCTAGTTATGAAAGTGCTCATAAAATTTGGAATAAACTTGAAATTATTTATGAAGGCACAAATCAAGTGAAAGAGTCTAAAATTAGTAGATAAACTTGACAATATAGATTGTTCTAAATGGAACAAAATGAGAATGTGCATTCTTTGTATACCTGATTTACAGACATAGTAAACACTCTAGGAGCCCTAGGAAAGACCTTTTCGAATAACGAGAAGATTATTAGGTAACTACCAAACAAATGGAAACCTAAGGGGACTGCCATTGAGGAAGCCAAATATTTAAATACCTTACCTATTGATGATTTGATTGGTTCTCTTATTTCTTATGTGGAAGACTTGGCAGCAGATAAAAACAATGAGGAAAAGAAGAAAACATTGCTCTTAAAGCCTCAAAACATGAGAGTAATGAGGAAAATGAGCTGGATGATGAGAAAATGGCTATACTGGCTAGGAGATTTAGAAAATTCTACAAGAAAACTAGTGAGTGGAAAAGTTCAAAAACTACAAGAATCAAAAGGAGAAAAATGAGCAAATTACTTGCTATTAATGCAAGAAGGCTAGACACATATGATCGGAGTGTCCTCTTTTCAAAAAGCTCAAGAAAAAGGCAATGGTAACCACATGGGATGACAGCGATGAGGAAACAAATGATGATGAAAAGCCACAAGAAATATCAAATCTCGCTATTGTTGAGTGTTAGAAAGTGTATATTTATAAAGGAGAAAATCGTCATTTTACACTTCAAGTCTCACTAACATCCCTAATTTTATTTATTTAAGTCCCTTGTTATTTATTTATATGTGTTTTGATTTAATTAAGTATTTTATGTATTTTAGGGGCATCATGGTCATTTCACAATGAACGACATATCGAATAGCAAAACAGACGTCACTTTTGAACTCAAAACAGTCGAAAACCTTAGGAGGAGCATAAAAGGAAAAATGGCACTGTTCACATGTACGGTACTGTTCATGGTACTGGTCACGACACTGTTCATACCGCGTCACTGTTCAAACCGTGTGCAAATCGTGTTATTGTTCAAACCGCGTGGTCAAACCCGTGGTCAAACCGCGTACTGTTGACTGATGACGTGGCGCAATCTTGTGCATCCAAACTGTTTTTTAATCCGATGGTCATGATTTACTCAATGTATCTATAAAAAGGGGGTCTCTCCCCCCTAATTTGATACCCCTGAATCCATTTTTGAGCTTAGTTTTCTGTATTTCTTTCTCCATCTTGTATTTTCTATGTATTTTAATAAATTTCTATTTTACCCTTAGTTCAATTATGAGTAGCTAATTTTCTTTCAAGCTTGGGTTGAAGGTGAAGTCTCAACATGTGCCATGAGCTTAATTTGGTAAATTTACTTTCTTTTCCCCTCTAATTTTTGTGGAGGTTTTGACTTTTTATCGACAGATAGTAATATTCTTGTCTAGATACCGCTCTGGTTTAACCGGCTCTCTAGTACAAGGTTATTACTATTTGACACGATAAACTCTTAGCACCATATTGATTAGAGCGTGGTTCATGAGGTGTGCAAATCCCCCTCATGATTTAATTGGTATTAATAAGGAATATTTAACCCATGGTGCATGTTGATACGGATCCAGATACCTAAGTGCTTTATTTCAATAGTTTCCATTTTAATTTAATTTCATCATTCCAATTTAAATTCTAGCATACTTTAAATTAATTTTCACACAAATCCAACCACCCACTTACAAAATTAATTGTACACACAATTAAAATCCACCTCCTCGTGGGATCGACACTCGACACCATTAATCTATACTACAATAGATTCGTGCGCTTACAAGTTCAACAAAATTTGCACAACAAGTTTTTGGCGACGTTGTCGAGGAGGTAAGTATTTTAATTTGTAGAATTAATTTTTGTAAATCATAATAATAATTATTTTTTTTAGTTGTTTTCTTGTAATTTGTTTTTCTTTATTAAAAAAAAAATTTGAATCTGCATTCTAAGGTTAGTATTTCTTTTTCTCTTCTTTAAATTTCTATAATTTAATTTTCAAGTTAATTTTTTTTGTTTGTCATTTTTCATTTATCTTGTTAACTTATTAATTTATTTTTCGTTAATTTATTTCACGTATTTGTTTTAGTGTGTTTTTATAGAAAGGTTGTAACAGCGTGATAAGGTTAGTATCGTAATTTCTCCTTCTTCTTTATTTTTATTTGTTTTGTTCTCATTTTTATGTTCTTTGCATGCATGGTCGTAGATCATTATTACCCAATCTTGAGCCTATAGACCTTGAATTAGAAAAAATAATTCGCAGGCACAAACACATTGCATTGAAAAATAAAATTGAAATGGATTCGCAACACCAACAACCAGAACCACAAGAGAGGCCATTTAAGGACTACTTCAGTCCCTTAGCTAATTTGAGCACATCATGCATAAGATACCCAAATGTAGCTGCTAGGAGTTTCGAGTTAAAACCTAGTGTGCTAAATTGTCTCCCAACATTCTATGGCTTAAAAAATGAAGACCCATATAATCATCTGAATGATTTCATACTATTTGTCAAACTTTTAAATACGAGAATTTTTCAGACGAAGATGTTAAAATTAGACTATTCCCATTTTCTTTAAAGGATAGAGCTCGTTCATGGTTCAATACATTGCCTGCTAACAACATTACAACATGGGAACAAATGGTAACAAAATTTTTGAATAAATATTTCCCAGTAAATAAAACCAATGTTATTTGCACGGAAATTTCAGAGTTCACCCAGAGAGAAGACGAGCAATTTTTCGAAGCTTGGGAGCGATTCAATGGGCTACTCTTGAAGTGTCCACATCATGGGTAAGAATGTCTAATGGCAACAAGTGGAGGAGAGCTAATGTCAAAAAGTGCATCAGAGATTTGGGAGTTTTTCCAGAGACAAGCGGATAATTCCCAACAACGGAGTCGATCACTCAGGAATACTAAAAGAATTAAAGGAGTGAATGAGGTTCACATTGGCGAGTCTAGTTCGGGAATCAAAGAAGTCAAAGAGATGGTTGAAGGTCTTTCTCGACAAATAGCTTCGTTGTCAACTGCTAAATCAATAGAACCACATGATCATGACTTATATTCAGATCAAACCAATGCCATCGGTGTCATGAGAAAGCCATCAAATTACAACCCGTACTTCAGTACATAAAACCCTGGATGGAGAGACCACCCCAATTTTTTATGGTCTCAAGGATTCCAATAGAATGGACAACCAGCTCCAGCTCCATCAATGCAACGAATCCCTCAAGTTCCCCAAGCCTCTCAACCACCATTTAGACCATACAATCAGAACCAAAATTATTTTCAACCCAGACCATGGGAGGATGCATTCCAGAATATCAAGAATTCTACTAACTCCACGAACGAGCAACAAAACTGCACCATTGCTGAATTACGAAATGAGATAAGAGTAGGCTTCAACTCACAAGCCCAATCAGTTTCAAGCCTCGAAAAGATGGTGGGACAACTTGCTTCTTCAGTTCAAACTTTGGCAATGACTGTCGAGAAAGGCAAATTCCCAAGTCAACCAGTGCTAAATTCTAAAAGAGTACATGAAGTAAGTACAAGTTTACCACAGCAGCATGGAGAGGACAAAGCCGTTATGACCTTGCGAAAAGGAAAAGAAGTGGAGAACAAAGTGGAGATGTCGGCGACAAAAGAAAATCAAATTGTACCTGTGAATGTTGAAGACTCACCACCAGAGGAGAAAGAAGAAACTAACCCACAAGAATATGTTCCAAAAGCTCCATTTCCCCAGAGGTTAACTAAAGGAAAGAAGGAAAAATCTACAAGTGAGATTTTTGAAGTCTTCAAACAAGTAAGTGTTAACATCCCTTTACTTGATGCTATAAAACAAGTTCCATCTTATGCTAAGTTTCTTAAAGACCTTTGCACTAAAAAGAGAAACATTCATGTTCAAAAGAAGGCATTTTTAACAGAAAACGTTAGTTCTATACTTCAATACAAAATTCCTCTAAAATGTAAAGACCCAGGATCCTCCACTATCTCATGTAGTATAGGGAACCATACAATTGAGAATGCTTTGTTGGATTTAGGAGCTAGTGTAAATCTATTGCCTTATTTAGTATTTGTGAAACTTGGACTGAGAGAATTACACCCAACTCCAGTGGTGTTACAGCTTGCAGATCGATCCACGAAAATACCCCGTGGTATTGTGGAAGACGTGCTTATCCAGGTAGAAATGTTTTATTTTCCTGTTGATTTCATTGTAATTGACACTCAACCAATCCAGGATTCAATGAAGCACATCCTCATTATCCTAGGCCGACCTTTCTTGGCAACTGATGATGCTCACATTCAATGCAGGACTGGAAATATGCAGTTGTCCTTTGGCAATATGACCATGGAGCTCAACATCTTCAACATTAACAAACAACCTCACAATGCAAATGATGGAATTGTTGATGTGGATTTAATAGAAGCATTAGTTGATGATACTTTTGTTTCAAACCTTAGTGATGACCCTTTACAAACATGTTTAACTTACTTTGGTTTGGATTTTGATATTGACAAATCAGTCGATGAGGTCAACGCCCTACTTGACTCAGCACCATCCATGGACACTAACAAATGGAAGTCAAAAGTTGAACAACTAGCACCATCAGAGAAGAAACTCAGCCCATCATCAGAATCACCTCCGAAACTCGAGCTCAAACCATTACCCAACACTTTGGAATATGCGTTTTTGGGAGAAGAAAGCACTTTGCCAGTAATCATTTCATCATCCCTAAATGACGAATAAAAAGGTAAGTTGTTGGAAGTTTTAAAAGAGCACAAAGGAGCATTAGGATGAACCATAGCCGACACAAAAGGTATAAACCCAGCAGACTGTATGCATTACATTCACCTTGATGAAAATGCTAAATCTATTAGGAAAATGCAATGTCAGTTAAATCCTAATATGAAAGACGTTGTTAGATCTGAAGTCCTTAAGCTATTAGATGCAAGTATCATTTACCCCATTTCTGATAGTTCATGGGTCAGTCCTGTGCAAGTGATCTCTAAAACGTCAGGAGTCACAGTAGTTACCAATGCTAATAATGAATTAATACCTACTAGAGTAACTACAGGATGGCGTGTATGCATTGATTATAGAAAATTAAATTCTGTTACACGTAAAGATCATTTTCCTTTACCATTTATCGATCAAATGCTTGATAGATTAGCAGGCCATGAATTTTATTACTTTCTAGATGGCTACTCAGGATATAATCAGATTGCCATAGCACTAAAAGATCAAGAAAAAATCATTTTCACTTGCCCTTTTGGTACTTTTGCATATAGGAGGATGGCATTTGGATTATGTAATGCACCTGCTACATTTCAACGATGCATGTTAAGCATTTTTTCTAATATGGTTGAACGATTCCTTGAAGTCTTTATGGATGACTTTTCTGTTTTTGGTGACTCATTTGATCAATGTTTACATCATCTAACATAAATTTTGCAGAGATGTATAGAGAAAAACTTGGTCTTAAATTGAGAGAAGTGTCATTTTTTGGTAAATCAAGGTATTGTTCTTGGTCACATTATTTCGAGCAAAGGTATTGAGGTTGATAAAGTCAAGGTGGATCTCATTTCTAATATGCCTCCACCTAAATCAGTCAGAGAAGTAAGATCTTTCCTTGGGCATGCTGGTTTTATAGACGTTTCATTAAAGATTTTAGCAAAGTTTCTAGACCCTTATGCAATCTACTTGCTAAGGATGTACCTTTTGTCTTTAATGATTCATGTCTTATAGTATTTAAAAAACTGAAGCATTTGTTGACAACGTCACCCATCATTCAGCCCCCAAATTGGAGCTCACCATTTGAGCTCATGTTTGATGCATCTGATTATGCAGTAGGAGCAGTATTAGGACAAAGAGTAAATCAAATTCCTCATGTTATTTACTATGCTAGTATGACATTGAACGATACACAGTTCAACTATTCAACCATTAAAAAAGAAATGCTAGCAGTAGTGTATGCATTAGAGAAGTTTCGGTCTTATCTTATTGGTTGTAAAATAATTATATTCACAGATCATGCTGCTCTTAAATATCTTCTCACAAAGAAAGATGCAAAAGCTAGACTAATTCGTTGGGTGTTGCTTTTGCAGGAATTCGACTTGGAATTCAAAGATAAGAAAGGGACAGAAAATGTTGTGGCTGACCATCTCTCTCGTCTCCATTTTGACACAATTACAGAACCCTTAACATTAAATAAGTCATTTCTAGATGAACAATTGATGAATGTAGAAGTATTACCTTGGTATGCGGATATCGTTAATTATCTTGTTACAGGTAAACTTCCAGAGCATTGGACCAACCAGGACAAGGCAAAATTTTTTACTAAAATAACGAATTTTTTTTGGGATGACCCCTATCTTTTCAAGTATTGTGCAGATCAAATTATTAGATGATGTGTCCCAAAAATTGAAATTCAGAACATCTTTTCGTTTTGCCATGAACAAGCTTGTGGAGGCCATTTCAGCGCTAAGAAAACAGCGACTAAAGTTCTACAATGTGGTTTCTATTGGCCAACTATATTTCGAGATGCTTACACCTTTTGCTCTTCATGTGATAGGTGCCAACAAATGGGGAGCATTACACGAAGGAACATGATGCCACTAAATCCAATTTTAGTGGTTGATATTTTTGATGTGTGGGGTATCGACTTCATAGGACCCTTTCCCGCTTTTTTTGGCCATCAATATATATTGGTTGTTGTTGACTATATATCAAAATGGGTAGAGGCAATTCCATGCAGAACCAATGATCATAAAGTGGTGATAGGGTTTTTGAAAAGCAACATTGTTTCACGCTTTGAATTCCCTCGAGTAATAATCAGTGATGGTGGTGCCCATTTTTGCAATAAATCATTCAAAGCACTTTTGACAAAGTACTCCATCACTCATAAAGTGGCGACCCCGTATCATCCGCAAACCAGTGGCCAAGTTGAGATCTCCAATCGAGAAATAAAGTACATATTAGAGAAGACTGTTAGGTCGGACAGAAAAGATTGGTCATTAAGACTCGATGACGCATTATGGGCATATAGAACGGTTTTTAAAACTCCGATTGGGATGTCACCCTACAGGATAATGTATGGAAAAGTTTGCCACCTACCTGTGGAACTTGAGCATCATGCGTACTGGGCCATCAACAAATTCAACTTTGACATGCAGCAAGCTAGCTCGGAAAGAAGATTACAGCTGGTAGAACTTGAAGAAATTCGCAACGATGCATACGAAAATGCCAAGGTGTACAAGCAGCGAATGAAAGTCTTTCATGACAAGCAAATTTTGAGAAAATCTTTCACTCCAGGTCAGAAAGTGCTTTTATTCAACTCTCGCTTGCATCTATTCCCAGGTAAGTTACGTTCTCGATGGTCTGGCGCCTTTATTGTTCAAACTATTTTTCCACATGGAGTAACCCAAAGAATGGTGCCACTTTTAAAGTTAATGGTCAAAGATTAAAGCTCTATCTAGAGTACCAACCACATAGAGAGGACACCGAAATAAATTTAAGTGACCCACCGCATTTGAATTAAGATTTTTCTGTCTTTTCGGTGATTTTATTATTATTTTTAATTATTCTTTTGCTAATTGAAATTATTTGTGCATAAGTGTGATTATTTAACCATTAATTTTTCTTTTATCATTGTTAATCATGAGTACTTCAGTTAAACAGATTCTCTTGAACCATGTTAGACGACTCCAATGTATAAGATCTCATCTCAAAAGCCTGATTTAATTTTGTAAAACACATCGTATTTGGGATCTACAACCACCAGATTTAATATCCCATGTTGAGGATTTAGAAAGCCAACTCAGAGAAATTGAGAGAGGTATCTACGACGTCCAATTGGAGCTTGAGGTAAATGCTATAAGAGGACGTTTGTGAAATTATTTTGTTTTGTGTGTTTTAGTGCATTACCCCGGTTAAGTGGCGGATAACGATACTCCGTGACAATCAAGTCGGTTACTTCAGTTTCCCATAATAACTGATCTTTTGAGGCAAAGGTATGGATAGAAACGAGATCTTAGCAAAGCTTCACAATGATTCCCTTCACTTCCTCAGAATGCCCTCCTTACAATCTATAAAGCTCGGTCCGAATGCATGCGATTGCTCATGAGGAATAACATACCTGTTGATATCCGTTGGTTAATCGAAGCTAAAGTACGAACGGCAGGTGAGTTGCCTCCAAAATTTATTGCATACATGCCTGGTTGTGGTAAAGGAAATTACGCAACAAAGCGAAGAGCTCGAAGAATTTCTGTTGCTTGTCATAAGTGTGCCAGAATGAAATGCGATAAAAAACGATGTTCTTTAGGAATGGTGTCTGATAACAGGGAAGATAAGATTCAATTCATTAGGGATGACTTGAATAAGGAGTCATTGGATGATATCCTTTTGTCTCTTGAAACGCATCCCAGTGGATATGTGCAAGGAGCAATTCTCCAGTTATGGCCATTATTCTAGAAAGAGCATGCATGATACAGTCTCAGGAATCTGACTATAAATGACCTTGTTTGCCAGTTTATAAGAAAACTGGATGGGAAGCCGATCCTCGACCCATAGAAGGCGTTGAAGCCATTTTTGGACGTAAAGCCAGAGGAAGATGTGAGCCACAGTCGCTAAATATCCTTTTACTTTACTGTTGTTTTATTTCACTGTTATTTTACCATTTGCATTATTGTCTTTAATAATTTTATTTTATCATTTTTTTCCTTTTTACTGTTTGCTTTTTTACTCTGGAGCCATATGCTTTACATGTTAATTGACATTGACATGCTACCTCATTCACAGCTGTGAACCATTATCCCCAAGATCCTTAAATATGATTCTTTTTGTTAGTACTCACAAATTATTTTTGAAGTATTCCAATGGCAGCTACTCCTAATACACAATTCAAAAATATTTGTGTGCTCTTTGGATTTAACTATGGCAAACATAAAGAGTTCGTTGAGGCAACCATAGATCTTGATTGAAGCATAGCAGTAAGGAAATTACACTTGGTATATGGAGGCGGTGACCGAGGGTTATCAAAAATGGTTTCAGAAGCTGCTTTTGTCAGAGGGAGCCAAGTGTTAGGCATCATCCCAACAACCCTAAAACGTTTGGGTTATTTGTCTTACTCACCAACTGGAGAAGAGTTAGTTGTCTCAGGTATGCAAGAGAGAATAACTGAAATGCTAAATCATGCTGATGCTTTTATTTTCCTACAGGAGATCTTGCAACTTTAGAGGCACTTATCACATTAGCATCTTGGGCCCATCTGCACATTCACCAGAAACCCATCGATTTGTTAAATGTCAATAACTTGTATGATGGCTTTATCGCATTTCTTAACCATGCAATAAAAAACTATTTCATTCCTTCCACAGCGAAAAAACTTTTTATTTGTGCTCACACTGCTAATGAGCTACTTGATCTGTTACAATTTTATCGACCAGAGCCAGATCCCAAGACCTTGGTGTTGGAGTGTGCAAATACTGATGGTAGCAGTAGCCGCAGTAAGAAGTACAAACTAGATTTAACTCTCCGCCTGTAAATATTTTCTTTTGTGTTGCACCACCCAGGTGATGTCTTCTAAACTCTACTTCTTTCCTTTAAAATATTGAGGACACTATTTCGTTCTGGTTGGGGGGAGGGAATAGTCGACAATTGTGGAATCTTGGTTAAGTTTTTACTATTTTTTATTGTAGAAACTAACTGTTGCTAACTTTTTGTGTTGAAGATGGTTGAATATGAAGTGTAGTTACTCTAGAAATGCATCTTCTTCATTTTTTTAAAAAAAAAATTCCAGACATTTTCTTTTTCTTTATTGAGCTTTGATATTCATTTTTCTAATTTCTCCTTTATAAATATACATTTTTAAATTTTTGAGTCGAAGATGACTGAATATGGAGTGTAGTGCCTCTAGAAACGCATCTTCTTAGTTTAAAAAAAAAAACCATTTTCTTTTTCTATCATTTTAAGTGTAACTTTTCTAATTAGTTTTTTCTGCATCATTTTCATATTTCTACATGCATATTTTCCTTTCATGTTTAGAATAGGTTGAGGGGTAGAATGTTGTTAAAAAAAATTGTGTGATTTGTTTTAACATTGGATGACATGATGAATTTCAAATTTTGGTATTTGCATTATCTTTGATCTTAAGAGATGTTACGCTATTTTTGCTACTCTACATGTTGATGTCAAAGACAAATATGAGTTGCTTAAAGGATTGAACATGTCATAATAAGTACCAAGTGAATTTTTGAGCCTATCATTTTTCTTGGAGAGTAACCATTTTGCCCATTTTTTCGTACAACTTAGCAGTTTACTATTTTATATACAATCTCTAGATTCTTTTGAGTCAACCCTCTAAAAAAAATTACTTTAAAAATAAAAAAAATAAAAAAAAGTGTGTTGCTACATCTAAAAGTCCATTTAACTAGTAGATATATAGAAGATTATCTGGAGCCCTAAAAGATGATGGAAAGGCCATCTTTGAGCCTTTCTAGCCATCCTGTATGTGAAATATCCATAGTTAGCCCTTTTAAGCCTTTTATTAAAAAAAAACTTTTCTTTGTCAACTTATCATCTTGACCCACTCCGATTTGGAGTATTACCTGATATCTTACAAGTTCCATCACCTATTTATGTTTGAGAAAAATGTAAATAATTATTTTGTTCAGTGAAGTTGTACAAAAAAACAAACAAACAAACAAACAAATGCCAAAAAAAAATTTGTTGTTTAAAAAAAAAAAGGTGAAATCGACCTTGCAATTTCCAAAAACAAAATATCTCTATATTTTTCTCAAATATACACTTTGTTTTCCTTATTTCCCCTTATTTGTTAGTCCTGTCACTATCCTACATACGTCCTAATAAAAGTCCTTCTTAATTTTAGGGAACTATAATTTAAAGTAGAAGCTAGTTTCATGGGCCATAAAGATGTCGTGATGCCTTAAAAAAAAATGAAATATATTGGGTTGACTAGCACTTTGTTTGACTTAAGATCGTGTTATTTTTAAGCTGTGGGCATATTTCTTTCATCTTGGTGAGAGTGTGTGATAATACTTATTTATTATTTTCTCTCAATTTACCATTCAGAGCAGTGAAAATTTTTATTGGGTTTAATTTCCTTGTGAGAGTGTCACTACTATCGATAAGATTTTGAGGTTTGACATATCATTTTTTAAAGTGGCTTGAGTACTATAGCTGTGACAAAGTTTGTTGGACTAATGCGTGTGGATGGTTGATGTGGGTGTGATGTTTCTTTAGACTGGAGATAATGCTTATACTTTTTATTTGATTGCTATCATTAGTCTGATTGAATAAATACGATTGTTTAAAAAAAAATTATTTTGAATTTGAATTTCGTTTTCGTTTTATTTGCTAGGGACTAGCAATAAGCAGGTTAGGAGGTGTGTTGATTGTTAGAAAGTGTATATTTATAAAGGAGAAAATCGCCATTTTACACTTTAAGTCTCACTAACATCCCTAATTTTATTTATTTAAGTCCCTTGTTATTTATTTATGTGTGTTTTGATTTAATTAAGTATTTTATGTATTTTAGAGGCATTATGGTTATTTCATAATGAACGAGATATCGAATAGCAAAATGGACGTCACTTTTGAACTCAGGACAGTCGAAAACCTTAGAAGGAGCATAAAAGGAAAAATGGCACTGTTCACACGTACGACACTATTCACATGCACAATACTGTTCACGGTACTGTTCACGATACTGTTCGTACAGCGTCACTGCTCAAACCGTGTGCAAACCGTGTTACTGTTTAAACCGCGTGGTCAAACCCGTGGTCAAACCGCGTACGTTTGATTGATGACGTGGCGTAATTCTGTGCATCCAAACTGTTTTTAATCCGATGGCCATGATTTACTCAATGTATCTATAAAAAGGGAGCCTCTCCCCCTAATTTGATACCCCTGAATCTATTTTTGAGCTTAGTTTTCTGTAATTCTTTCTCCATCTTATATTTTCTACGTATTTTAATAAATTTTCATTTTACCCTTAGTTCAATTATGAGTAGCTAATTTTCCTTTAAGCTTGGGTTGAAGGTGAAGTCTCAACATGTGCCATGGGCTTAATTTGGTAAATTTGTTTTCTCTTCCCCTCTAATTTGTTTTCTCTTCCCCTAATTACTTTTGTAGAGGTTTTGACGTGGTTTGAGGTGTGATGATTTAAGTATTAATATTTTGTCATGGTGCATGTTGATATAGATCCGATACCCAAGTGCTTTATTTCAATAGTTTCCATTTTAATTTAGGTTATTATTCCAATTTAAATTTAGCATACTTTAAATTAATTTTCCCACAAATCCAATATTGATTACAAAATTAATTGTACATATAATTAAAATCCCCCTCGTGGGATGATTGACACCATTAATATAATAAGGAATATTTAGCCCATGGTTCAACAAAATGTTGATATATTGACTATCATGGGAGGAATCATTTTGAATTTGAGATAAGTTTCCAACATTTTAATTTAATTTAAATTATTGCATGATGATCGGATAAGAATAGGTAAAAGGAATGCATTCTTTAAAAAGAAAATGCTAGAAATTTTAAAAAAAATTTTCCCATTGAAAGAAATGCATACTATGGAATCAAATGTAATTACAAAATTAATTGTAACACATAAGGACCCAAAAATACTAAGACTTGAGATTTCCTCTGCAGGGTTTAAAGAAGAAAAATAAGTGGTACTTGGACAGTAAATGTTCAAGACACATGATAGGGAATTACTCTTGGTTTTCAAGTTTTACCAAGATTGAGAACAGTGAAAATGTTTCCTTTGGAGATAATTAAAAGGGAAAGATTATTGGAATTGGTAATGTCGGTAATGTATCCTCTATTCTTATTGGAAATGTGTGTTTGGTTGAAAAATCATTTTGATGAACTTGTGAGATAAGTGATCTTTGATAAATATGAAAAGTTTAGAATAATGCCTTAGCAAAATTTGTGGAAAATAAATGTAGTAATGTTTATACCATTGACATAGAATACGCATCTACCCATGATAAATGTTTTTTTGCATTGCATGATGATGATTGGTTATGACATAGAAGAGTAAGACATGTAAGTACAAATTTAATTTTAAAATTTTCAAAACATGATTTGGTTAAAGGTCTTCTAAATATCAGTTTTCAAAAAAATAGAATTTGTGAAGCTTGCCAATTTAGGAAACAAATCAAAACTTCTTTAAAAAACAAGAACCATGTCTCTACTTCAAAACCACTTCAATTACTTCACATGAATTTGTTTGGACCTTTTAGAAGCACTAGTTTAAGTGGCAAATATTATGCATTTTGATTGTATATGATTATTCTAAATACACATAGGTATTATTCTTAGTTAATAAGGATGATGCCTTTGATGCATTTAGAGTTTTCTGTGAAAAGATTCAAAATGAAAAGATGTTATTTATTGTATTAGAAGTGATCATGGTGTAGAATTTGAAAGTCATGCATTTGAGAATTTTATAATGATTTTGGCATTGAGCATCAATTTTCATTACCTAGAACTCTATAACAAAATGGAGTTGTTGAGAGAAACAAATAGGTTTATCCAAGAAATAGCTAGGACGATGTTGAATGAAAATACTCTGCCTAAGTACTTTTGGGCTGAAGCCGTCAACACCACTTGTTATGCTTTAAATTGTGTGTTGATTAGACCTTATCTCAATAAAAATCCCTATGAGCTTTGGAAAGATAGAAAACCCAACATTGGTTATTTTAAAGTTTTTGGATGCAATAATTTATTTTGAACACAAAAGATAATCTTCGTAAATTTTATCCAAAATCTGATGTTGGTATCTTTCTTGGTTATTCAAACACAAGAAAAGTTTATGAAGTGTATAATAAAAGATTTTTGGTTGTGGAAAAAACAGTGCATGCTACGATTGATGAATCTAATCCTTCTTCTACAGAGAAAGTTGTTATTGATGATGATGCAGATGGAGAGTTACAACAAGAAACTTCGAAAGACAAACATGATGATACATCACGTGAAAATCAAGAGGAGCAATAAGAAGAAACTAATTTGAAGCAAGATGAAGGTACTTCTCAAACACTCCCCAAGGAGTAGAGATATGTTTCCTCTCATCCTAAGGATTTAATTTTAGGTGATCCTTCTAGAGGTGTTACTCTAACGCTAATTTTGACATAATTCCAGAATCATTACCATTGAACGAATCGTTATCAAATGAAGTACTAATGACTATAGAAGTACTGCCATGGTATGATGATATAATTAATTATCCTGCTACAAGACAACTTCCAGAGCATTGGACTAAGTAACCAAGACAAAAGTGTTTGTGAAAATAAAGAATTGTTTTTAGGACAATCTTCATATATCCAAGTGTTGCGCGAATCAAATAATGCCATTCTACCATGAGCAAGTTTGTGGAGGCCATTTTAGCACCAAAAAAATGGCTACTAAAGTTTTATAATGTAGTTTTTATTGGCCAACTTTATTTTGAGATGCTTATACTTTTTGTTCTTTTGTGATAAATGCCAGCCTATAAGAAGCATTACATAATGGAAATAATGCCATTAAACCCTATTCTAGTGGTCGAGATTTTTAATATGTGGGACATCAATTTCATGAGACCATTGAAATACTATCTAAGCAACCCAAAAGGGGGGGTGAATTGGGTTATTGAATATTATACAAAACAAACCACACAACAATTTAAATCTATTGCCTTAATAAGAACAAAAATAATAAATTTAATCAAACAAGATAATAAAAGAGAAAGGGAAGAGAAATCAAACACGTGATTTTTACGTGGTTGGGCTAACTGTGCCTACGTCCACGCCTCCAAGCTCACCGAGTTTAAAGATTCCACTAAGCAAGCCTCCAAGGCGTCAACCGCTCTTACAATTGACTTCCAAGGTGTCAATAAACCTTTACAACAAGATATTATCCTCAATCTCTTTGCCCAAGTGTATCCTAACACTTACAATCTCTCAATTTAATTTTCAAGAATATTACAAAATAAATCTCTCTCACACAATGTGTTTGATTGCAAATGAAAATCTAAAGTGTGAGTAAATAAAATGAATACAAGAATTTAAAACTCAATGGAAGTTCAATAATTTGCTCAATGATAATTGTTGGAATCGTTGTTGTTTGAATTTGATTGAGCTTATTTATAGTTGGAGCTGAAAACTAGTTGTTATTAATTTTCTGCTCAATGTCGAATCGCCGTTTTGACCGGTTAATATGACCGTTGGGCTAAATTTTCAAATTGTCGGATTGCTATTTTCAAGATGTCGGATCGCCATTAGTGTCCAGAGGCTACTCATCATTTCTGTTCAATACCAGCTAGTCGTTATCGAGATATCGGTTAGCTGTTTGCTAAAGTGAACTGCTACAGGGAACTATTTTAAAAATTACAATTTGACCCTAAAACTTTATGAAATTATACTATGACTCAGAACTTTATAAAACTTATCAAATAACTCCATTTCCAAAATTCTAAGCAAAATTTGCTAATTTCCAAGTTCTCAAACCTTTTCAAATTAAAACATTAACATGAAAATAACTAATATCATAAAATCACTTTTCATTGAATATAAAACCTTTATAAATATGAAAAATAATTTGAACCTTTAAAACAATCTTAATCAAGTTTGTTATTATCAAAATCAATATTAAAGAAATATTTTTGTTAATAATCTCCCCCTTTTTTATGATGATAAACTTTTCAAGAAAATATTTGTACAATTTTACTCCTCCTAAATATGTGCTCTCCCTAAGTATATGGCCATCAATTTTTAACCTCACACACAACTTATTTATTCAAACATAAATTCTTTCAACGGATTATATATAATTTATCTCCCTCTTCATCATAAAATAGAAATGAATGCGAAAAAGATTAAAGAGAAGAATTCATATATTACCCATGTCGTATAAAAATTTCGGCAGAATCTCCCCTTAAAAATGAACATATCCTAAAAAGCAAAAGTAGTTAAAACACTCCCATATAAAAGTCAAATTATCAACCAACCTCCAAAACCAACAAGATTATCATTATCATAAGCAAAAACCGAAACATGTCATCAAAATCAACACAATCACAAACAAAGTTTAAATATCCTACTAAATCAACATAAAATCAACATAAGCATAATAAAAAAAATAGCATCATAAAAACTACATGAGATGAGTAATGTTTGTGCGAAATGCATAGGTACAGAAACTAAGAGGGAGGCTGCAAAGAGGAACTGTCGGGATCATAACCGAGGTGACCAAGGATACAGCGCTATCCAGCAAGTAATTCCATCTGCTGGTCTAAAAACTGCTACTGAAAAGTCTCAAATCTAGATTGGAACTGCTGCTGCTACTGGGAGAGCGCATCCACTTTGTCGAAAAGCTACTGGATGCGGTCCTCAGAACAGAAGATGCTGTAAGAGGCACAGCTGGCTCAGCTGGCTCCTTATCATGAGATGAAGCTACTGCTACTCGACGAGAGGCACGAGGTCTAGCTCCAAGTTGAAAGTCGGGTAACTCTTCCTCGGAATAAATGTCATTGAGCATTCAGTCATCATCCGGGGTAATCAAGGTGTCCTCATTTTTAGAAGATGATGTCTTAACCCACTTCCCACATTTTTTAAAAAAATCTGATTGCAAAAATAATCTCTTTTCCTAGCTTTTGGGTCTTGACATAAATCGGCTCAGTGATAGGTACACTAAATGTTAGCCTATATGGCTATAAATATTGATTTTGATGATAGCAAATCACATGTGTTGGTTAAAGAAAATTGAGAGTAGTTAAAATAAAGTTTTATATATTGTGCTTTTAAAATAAGAAAATGATTTCATGGAGTTAAGATATTTTTCAAAGTTATGAATTAAAGTGAAAGAATTTTACAAACCTTGTTTTTAATAAATATTGTTTTGAATTTTGAATTTGGACCTATTTGAAAATATTTAAATATTGTGGGCCATTTTAAAATTTCAGAAAGTTTGGGCATGTTCATAATTTCAGAAATTTTTGGGATTCACAAAATAATTTTTACAAATTCTAAAATTGGACTTAATTGCAAAGTTTATAACATTTTAGGCCATAATACAGTTATTAAAGTTTTAGGGTCAAACTATAACTTTTGAAAAATAATAGTTCAAGCGGCATTAGGATATGCTAAACCGAAATTCGATTCTTGGCGAAACTTTCCAGCAAGCGGGCATTCGGATGTTGCTAAACGAGTAAAGCGACAATCTGGATATCTGGCGGCATTCTGGATGTTTTAAAATTTTTTTTGACGGTAACAAAGCGGAATTGCGGATACTATAAATCCGGTTTGAGTAAAAAATGAATAATTATTAAAGTTTTGGGTCAAACTATAACAAGCCTAGCAAAAGCGGCAATCCATTATAAGCGACAAGCCTCTGGAGTATAAACGACAATCTGGATATCACAAGCGGCATTCTGGATGTTTTAAAATTTAAATTTTTGCCTTAACGGTAACATGCAAGCGGAATTGCGGATACTATAAACAGTAATCCGGTTATGAGTAAAAAATGAATAATGGCTAGTTTTTGAGCTCCAACTATAAAAACTCAAATCCAATTTATGTTCAAGCTCTCTAGCAAGCACAAACAAAAAGCATACAACATATCTTGAGCTCTCAATTCGCAAATCTTTATTCTTTGAATCACATCTTTGTTCTTCAATTTGTTCATCTACTCTTGAAGAGAGTTTTTATTGTAATTGTCATTTCCTCATCTAAATTGTGAGTATTTGAGTGTGTGAGACACTTGAGTGAAGCGATTGAAATATAATCTCATTGTTTTAAAGGTTCATTGACACCTTGAAGTCAATTGTAAGCATTTTAAGTCTTGGAAGGTTTGGATAGTGAAAACCTCAAGCTTGGATCGCTTGGAGGCGTGGACGTAGACAGGGATTGCCGAACCACATAAAATTTCGTGTGCTTTTTTCTCTTCTCTTTTACTTATTTATTATTGTGCTTTGATTGAACTTATTGCTTTTAAATTTCTTAAGGTTTTAGATTGGATTGTTGTGTGGTTTTGTTAGGGTAATTTTTAAAATACCAATTCACCCCCCTCTTGGGTTGCACACTTGTATTTCACTTGATATCAGAGCGATGTGCTCTTATTTAGATTTAACTGTCTAGAACTAAAGATCAATGGCAACTCATAATGATTCTACATTTAGGGAAGGACAATCCACCACTAGACCACCATATTTTGATGGAAACGATTATCTGTATTGGAAAACTAGAATGAGAATTTACTTGCAAGCTTTAGACTACGAAATTTGGGAAATCGTTAATGATGGTCCTTTCATGCCTTTGACTAAAAACAAAGTAGGGGAAGATATTCCAAAACCTTTACGGGAATGGAATGAATTAGAAAAGAGAAAAGAGAAAAGCTTCTCTAAATTCCAAAGTTATGAATACCTTATTTTGTGCACTTGATAAGAAAGAGTTTCATAGAGTGTCTAGTTGTGAAAGTACTAATGAAATTTGGCACAAACTTGAAATCATGTATGAAGGCACGAATCAAGTGAAAGAGTCGAAAATTAGTAGGTACACTCGACAATATGAATTGTTCCAAATGGAACAAAATGAGAGTGTATATTCTATATATACTAGATTCACAGACATAGTGAACACTTTAAGAGCCCGAGGAAAAACTTTTTCTAATAGCGAGAAAGTTAAAAAAATCATTAGATCGCTACCTAAGGAATGGAGACCAAAAAGGACTGCCATTGAGGAAGCCAAAGATTTAAATGTCTTACCTATTGATGATTTAATTGGCTCTCTCATTTCATATTAAGAGGATTTGGCAGCAGAAAAAGGGCATGAGGAAAAGAAAAAAAGCATCGCTCTCAAAACCTCAAAACATGAGAGTGATGAGGAAAGCGAGATGGATGATAAAGAGTTGGCCATGTTGGCTAGAAGATTCAGAAAATTTTACAAGAAGAGTAATGAGCAGAGAAAGTTCAGGGGTTACAAGAATAAAAAGGAGAAGAAGGAGCCAATCACTTACTATGAATGCAATAAGCCCGGACACATACGACCGGATTGCCCTCTCCTCAACGAACTCAAGAAGAAAGCTATGGTGGCCACATGGGATGATAGTGATGAGGAAACAAGCGATGAGGAAGAGCAACAAGTAAGTGATCTTCCTACATATGATGAATTACATGATGCCCTTAAAGAATTGCATGATGAATTGATGAAGATGGGTAAAAAGAATGGTTGCCTTAAAAAGAAAATAGTAGAGCTTAAAAATGAAAATGAATTATTTAGTGCAAAGATTACTTGCCTAGAATTAGAGAATAAAACATTGCATGATAAAGTTGCATTATTTGAGAATTCTAGCACATCACATGAGCATTTAGAATCACATGTGAATGACTTGAAAAATGAAAATGAAATGCTTAGAAAGAAGAGCAATGATGTAAATGAGATTGTGCTAAAATTTACAAATGGGCAAAAGATGTTGGATAACTTGCTTAATTCACAAAAGTGTGTGTTTGACAAAGGAGGGATTGGTTACAAACCAAATTTGAAACAAAAATATTACAAGAACTACTTTGAAAAGAATACATCTATTAACAATCAAATTGTATGTCATTATTGTAATCAAGATGGTCATATGAAAAATAGATGTCTAGTAAAAAGAAATGGATATTATGGTGTGAAATGTGTTTTAGTTCCAAAAGGAACCATTGCTAACATTCAAGGACCCAAAAAGGTTTGGGTACCTAAGACTTGAGATTTTTTCTACAGGGCTTGAAGAAGAAAAAGAATAAATGGTACTTGGACAGTGGTTGTTCAAGACACATGACAGGAAATTATTCTTAGTTTTCAAGCTTTACCAAGATCGAGAATGGTGGAGATGTATCCTTTGGAGACAACTCAAAAGGAAAAATCATTGGCATTGGCAATGTCTGTAATGTATCCTCTACTCTCATTGAAAATGTATGCTTGGTTGAAAATTTAAAACACAACTTGCTTAGCATTAGTCAATTAAATGATAAAGGATATAAAGTTATCTTTGATGAATCAAAATGCCTTATTTAGAATGCTTGTGATGGTATGATCTTGTTTGTAGGAAATAGATGTGTCAATGTCTATACTATTAATATAGATTGTGCATCTTCAAATGATAAATATTTTTCCGCATTGCATGATGATGGTTGGTTGTGGCATAGAAGATTAGGTCATGCAAGCATGGATTTGATTTCAAAAATCGTGAAAAATGATTTGGTTAAAGGTCTTCCAAAAATCAATTTTCAAAAAGATAGAATTTGTGAAGCTTGCCAATTTGGAAAACAAATCAAAACTTCTTTCAAAAGCAAGAAAAATATCTCTACTTCAAAACCTCTTCAATTACTTTACATAGATTTGTTTGGACCTTCTAAATATGCAAGTTTAAATGGCAAATATTATGCTTTTGTAATTGTGGATGATTATTCTAGATTCACATGGGTATTATTCTTAGCTAATAAGGATGATACCTTTGATGCATTTAAAGTCTTCTGCAAAAAGGTTCAAAATGAAAAGGGATGTAGTATTTCTTGCATTAGAAGTGATCATGGTGGAGAATTTGAAAATCATGCATTTGAGACTTTTTATAATGAGTTTGGCATTGAGCATCAATTTTCATCACCTAGGACTCCTCAACAAAATGGAGTTGTAGAGAGAAAGAATAGGTTTATTCAAGAAATGGCTAGAACCATGTTAAATGAAAACTCTTTGCCAAAATATTTTTGGGCCGAAGCCGTCAACACCGCTTGTTATGTTTTGAATCGTGTGTTGATTAGACCTAATCTTAATAAAACTCCATATGAGCTTTGGAAAGATAGAAAACCCAACATTGGCTATTTCAAAGTTTTTGGATGTAAATGTTTTGTTTTGAACATAAAAGATAATCTAGGTAAATTTGATCCAAAATCTGATGTTGGTATTTTTCTTGGTTATTTAAACACAAACAAAACTTATAGAGTGTATAATAAAAGAACTTTGGTTGTGGAAAAATCTATGCATGTTTCATTTGATGAATCTAACCCCTCCTCTGCGGAGAAAAGAGTTGTTGATGATATTGCAGAAGAAGAACAACAAGAAAAATCATCAAATGACAATAAAAAAGATGCGTCTCATGGAATTCAAGAAGAGCATCATGAAGAAACAAATGCAGAGCAAAATGAAGGTATTTCTCAAACACTCCCCAAAGAGTGGAGGTACGTTTCTTCTCACCCTAAGGATGTAATTTTAGGATCTCACGAGGTGTTACAACTAGATCATCACTTAGGAACACATGTGAACATGCTATATTTATTTCTCAAATAGAACAAAAATCCTTTGCGGATGCGGAAAATGATGAGTCTTGGATTATGGCAATGCAAGAGGAGTTGAATCAATTTGAGAGAAACAATGTATAGGAATTAGTCCCTAATCCGGAACATCAATCCATTATAGGTACTAAATGGGTATTTAGAAACAAAATGGATGAATCCGGTGTGGTTGTAAGAAATAAAGATAGATTAGTAGCTCAAGGTTACAACCAAGAAGAAGGAATTGATTTTGATGAACCATTTGCACCTGTAGCTAGGTTAAAATCCATTAAGATGTTGTTAGCATATACATGTCATAAGGATTTTATTTTATATCAAATGGATGTCAAGAGTGCTTTCTTAAACGGTTATATTATGGAGGAAGTTTATGTGAAACAACCTCCTGGTTTTGAAAATGAAAAATTTCTAGATCATATGTATAAGTTATCTAAAGCTTTGTATGGACTTAAACAAGAACCTAGAGCATGGTATGATAGACTTAAAAACTCCTTGTTAGATCACGATTTTTCGATGGAAAAAGCGAACACAACTTTATTTGTTAAACATAAGAACCAAGATATACTCATTGTTCAAATTTATGTTGATGATATTATTTTTGGTTCTACTAATGAGTTGTTGTGCAAAGATTTTTCATCTTGTATAAGTAAAGAATTTGAGATGAGTATGATGGGAGAGTTGAAGTACTTCCTTGGACTCCAAATCAAACAAAACGAGGAAGGAATTTTCATAAATCAAGCCAAGTACGTGAAAGATCTACTCAAAAGATTTGGCTATGATAATGGAACGGCAAAAAGCACTCCAATGAGTACTACAATCAAGTTGGACAAAGATGAGAAAGATAAGGAAGTTGATATCAAGACATATCAAGGTATGATCGGATCCTTACTCTATTTGACGACTACTAGGCCTGACATTATGTTTAGTGTATGCTTATGTGCTAGATTTCAATCTTGTCCTAAAGAGTCACACTTGCTTGCCGTTAAACGAATTTTTCTTTATTTGATTGGCACCATTAATCTTGGCCTTTTGTATCCTAGGGGAACACATATTTTTTGTTATTCAGATGCCGATTTTGCTGGTTATAAGGTTGATAGAAAAAGTACTAGTGGAACATGTCACTTCCTAGGTCATTCACTTGTCTCTTGATTTAGTAAGAAACAAAACTCGGTTGCTCTTTCAACCACCGAGGCGGAGTATATTGCCACTGGTAGTTGTTGTGCACAAATCCTTTGGATGAAACAAACCCTTAAAGACTATGGTATTAATCTTGATTAAATACCTATCTTATGTGATAATACTAGTGCTATTAATCTAACCAAGAATCCCATTCAACATTCTAGGACTAAGCGTATAGAAATTAGGCATCACTTTCTTAGAGATCATGTTCAAAAAGGAAATGTTGTGATTAAATTTGTTTCGACTGAAAATCAACTTGCGGATATCTTTACAAAACCTCTTAATGAAGAGCAATTCATAAAGATAAGACATGAGCTTAGAATAATGAATGTTGTATCTTGAATTATGATTTGTTGATTATGTTGATATGTTTGCTCTTGTATGCATTTATAGTTCATGTATTGAATGGCTTATTGAAAAGTTTTAAATCACAAAATGATTTAAAATTGATCAAATTTTAAGCCAAAAATAAATTGGTGTGTATAATACAAGTATAAGAGCTTGCCAAAATTCAATAAGATGTAAACATATTTCCAAAGTCTAAACCGGTAAACCGTTTCCTACCAACCAGAAACCCGTTTTCTTCTTGATTTCTCTCGGGTTAACATTCGGATAACCGGATTTATCAAACCGGTAAGCCGAATTTTCTTTGCAAAATTTCTGGGCGAAAACCGGTCATCCGATTATGCAATCCGGTAAACCAGATTTGCAAAGTTCACTTTCTGTCTCCAAAACGGAAACCCGAATCATCAAACTGGTAAATCGGTTGTGATGTGAAAGCCTACTGGAATCAATTCAGGTAACCGGTTAGCTAAACCGGAAAGCCAGATGCAGTTACGAGCTCACTGTCCACTAACCAGCTAACCGGTTAGTGACATCCAGATATCCGGATAAGCTTAAATTGTTCTGGAGCGTAACCGGATAGCCGGTTACTAACATCTGGTAAACCGGATTCGCGAGGGAACTTACTGCTTCCAAACCGAATAACCGGTTATTTTATCCAGAAAGCCGGATTCAGGAAATTAAGCTTTTGGAACGAAACCGGATTGCCGGTTATTCACATTTGGATTTCCGGATTTATTAGAATATATGTTGTTCATCATCTTCTTCATTTTCGAAAATCCGGTTCTCTCTCTCTCTAAAGTCGCTTCTCCCTCTCTCGTTTTCTCTCCAAAATCCTTCATTTTCACTCATTTTTTATGCAAATCGAACCATAAAACTTGTTCCCCATCCTTTCTTGTGTCCAAAATCATCTCTCAAATCCATCTTACACCTCAAAATTGTTATATCCGAAATCATCCTAGGGTTTTCCAAGATTTTTTCTCTCTCTAAATTTCTTCATCTCAAGTTATTTTTTAGTCGAATTGTTTCTCAAAATTGTTTTCAATCCTCATTATCTTCATTTTCCTTGCCTCATTTCACCTTAAATCACTCAAAATTACCATGTCAAGCTCACGACCGGTTCAAAGAAAAGGTAAAAAACTGGTTTAACCCCCCAAGCGGTCACGGCAAGCCGACAACACCTCCACTCAATCCACTTTTGAGTCCACACACCTTCGGAACAAGCATTTGATCAATCGGTTTCATCAAAATTTCCAGACTCGAGAGTACTCAATACGTTTTATGTTTCTGAACCCGATTGGCTTTATAGTCTTCATATTAGTCATAGAAATTTATTTCAATTGTTGGGTGATGTTGGTTGGATGAATACACTTATGATTGATGAAAATGTATATCCCGACATAGTGAAAGTCTTTTACTCGAATATGGATACTTCCGCGGAGAAAGAGAATCGAGTAATCACCAAAGTTGAAGGAGTTTCGATTGAATTTGATGTTTCGGATTTAAATTCTATCTTAGGAACCTCTGATGATGGCCTAGATATTTTCTCACCTAGGAAATCTCCCGATATTGATGACTATGTTCATATTGACGCCGTTTGTAATATATGTCGGCGTAGAGATCTTACTGTTGAAGATTGTACCAGTCATTTCCTTCTCGCTGTCTTTGGCTTCAAACTCATATTTTACTGTTAGGTTGTATCAGATATAAGATATCCAATAAACGATAGTTGAGGATGCAATATAGATTTTGCCCAGTGCTATAGTAGATGTTGTAGCAACAGTACTGTGATTGAAAAATAGTCAATGCCATTAACCAGTTTATTTACTCAACTACTTAATTTCCATTGGTTTTATCCTTGTGTTTGACGAGAGAATTTACTTTATTGCATTTTTATTTTAATTAGTTTATTAGTTCCAATAATTGTCTTATTTTATTTACAGCAAAACTACACTATTAAGGTTGCTGTAGCAAATCTGATAACATCAATCCCTATAGAGATGATCTGAATACGCATCAATATATTACTTGTTGTGTACACTTGCACATTGACACCAATAGCATTAGAAAACATATAATAAATTTTTGACGTCGTTGCCGGGGATTGGTGTTTATTGTGATTTATGAAGTAAATTTTAGTTGGTGCAAAATTTTAATCTTCTTTTTATTTACTATGTTTGCATAATTGCTCTAGAAACTCTTGCATGTACAAATACAAACTTGTTGAATTTCAGTTTGATCCGGAGATTGCAAAAACTGCAAGGAAATTGAGAAAAGAGAATAAAAACTTAAGAGTTGTTACTGACATGGATGATTTACAAGATTTGAGAAATTTGAACTCGCAAGGAGACATGCAACCAGTTAATGGTCAAGAAGGTCAGAATGGGTAGGACAATCAGGGACAACTAGGGAACAATAATATTATCTACATGACAGATGATAGAGATAGAGTCATTAAAGGCTATGTCGTATTGACCTCTCAAGCTATACATCCTAGAATAGTTAGATCTGAAGTGCAAGGTGCCAATTTCAAGCTCAAACCAATGATGTGTCAAATGTTACAAACAATGGGGTAATTTAGTGGATTGCCATCAGAAGATCATCATCTTCACGTTAAACTGTTCTTGAAGGTGAGTGATGCTTTCAAAATTGCTGGCACATCGTAGGAAGCATTAAGGCTCGGACTTTTCCCATTCTCTTTAAGAGATCGAGCAAGACCATAGCTGAATTCTCTACCACCAAACTCTATCACCACATGAAATGACTTGGTTGACAAATTTTTAATGAAATACTTCCCGCCAACCAAGAATGCAAAATTAAGGAACGAGATCACATCTTTCCATCAACTTGAAAATGAGAGTTTGTATGAAGCATAGGAAATATTTATGGAGTTACTCAAGAGATGTCCTCAAGTTGGAAACTTTTATAATGGTCTTAACCCAAGCACTAGGTTGATGTTGGACACATCAGTAAATGGGACCTTGTTATTTAAGTCTTACAATGAGGCTTATGAAATTTTGGAGATGATAGCCAATAGTATCTATCAAGGCCATCAACCAAACAAGCTGCAGTAAAAGGAACAACAGGAGTCCATAATGTAGATGCCTTGAAAATATTATCAATCCAAGTAACCTCATTAAGAAATATGGTGAAACTTATCACCACTGCTCCAGCAACTGTCAACTAAGTTGCTGAAGTATCTTGTGTTTATTGTGAAGAAGGGCGCATATTTAACAATTTTCTTTGAAATTCAGCCTCAATCAACTATGTGGGCAACTTTAATAGACAAAACTAGAACAATTCATATTCAAACACTTATAACCCTAGATAGAGATGTTGTGCAAATTTTATTGAACTCGCAAGTGCACGAATCTATTGTAAAATAGATTAATGGCAACGAATGTCGATCCAACAAGAAGGTGGATTTTAACTGTGTGTAGAGTTAATTGTTATAGGGGGTGATTGGATTTGTGGTGAAAGTGATTTAAACTATCTTAGAATTTAAATTGGAATAGCAGAATTAAATTAAAATGGAAACTATTATAATTGAAGCACTTGGTTATCTAGATCTGCATCAATATGCTCCATGGGCTAGATATTCCTTATTAATGCCAATTAAATCATGAGGGGGATTTCTGCTCTTCATGACCCACACTCAAATAAATATGGTGCTAAGTGCTTAGCGTGTCAAATAGTAATAATCTTGTACTAGGGAGCCGATTAAACCAGTGCGGTATCTAGACAATATTATTACTATCTGTCGACGAAAAGTCAAAATCCACAGATATTAGAGGGGAAGAGAAAGTAAATTTACCAAATTAAGCCCATGGAACATGTTGAGACTTCACCTTCAACCCAAGATTGAAGGAAAATTAGCTACTCATAATTGAACTAGGGATAAAATGGAAATTTATTAAAATACGTAGAAAATACAAGATGGAGAAGGAATTACAGACATAAAGCTCAAAAATAGATTCAGGGGTATCGAATTAGGGGGGGAGAGCCCTCTATTTTATAGATACATTGAGTAAATCATGATCATCGAATTAAAAACAGTTTGGACGCTCAGTATTGCACCACGTCATCAGTCAACAGTATGCAGTTTGACCACGCGGTTTGAATAGTGCCACGGTTTGAAAGTGAATGATTCCATGTATATGCATGTACCGTACGCATGATTTTTGGTCCACTAACATACTGCCACGTCATCGATCAACAGTGTCGTACACGTGAATAATATTGTATATATGAACAGTACCATTTTTCCTTTATTTTCCTCCTAAGGTTTTCGACCGTCTTGAATTAAAAAGTGATGTCTGTTTTGCTGTCTGATCTCTCATTCATTGTGGATTGACCATGATGCCCCTAAAATACATAAAATACTTAATTAAAACAAAACACACATAATTAAATCACAAGAAACTTAAATACATAAAAGTAAGGATGTTAGTGAGACTTAAAGTATAAAATGACGATTTTCTCCTCTATAAATATACACTTTCTACTACTCATCAAGAGACAGCACCCAAACATTTCATGGAGTAATTTGAACCAGAATATTGCAGCCCTCAGTAGACAGAACACCCATGCTCAACCACCTGGATTTTATTAGTAAATCAAGGGCAAAGAAGCATCAACAATGATCAAATCAGCTCCCTTAAAGCTTTGATTAAGGATTATATTATGAAAAATAAAGCGGTTGTCCGAAGTCATGTTGTATCTTTAAAAAACCTGTAAATTAAAATTGGACAGTTTGCTACGGCATTAAGCAATAAATCTCAAGGTCGTTTACCCAGCAACACAGAAGAACCAAGAAAAGAAAAGAAAGAGCACTGCAAAGTGATTAACTTGATATCTGGAAAGGATATTCAAATTGAAAAAGAGCCACAATCCTCCACTTTACAGTACGCTGATGAGAACAGCCAAGCTACAACATCTGCAGAAAATGATGATCCAACACTTATGAATAACAATACTGCAGCACCAACCCAGAACATGGTAAAAGAGAATCAGTCTGCACAACCTACTGAAACATAACAGTTTAGGCACCTACTGAAATACTAACTAGACAACCCAAGAGGGGTGAATTGGGTTTCTAAAAATTTAAGCAATTAAAACTTAATGCATGAAAAATAAAGAGATAGGGTAAGAGAGAGCAAAAAAGAGATTTTTACGTGGTTCGGCCAACCATGCCTACTTCCACACTCCAAGCTCACCAAGCTTAAGGATTCCACAAATTAATCCTCTAAGGCTTCAAGAACTCTTACAATTGACTTCACGGGTGTCAATCAACCTTTACAACAAGAGATTGTCCCTAATCTCTTAACCTAAGTGTATCCCAACAATTAAAATCACTCAAAAATAAAGATTACAAATGAATTTTCTCTCACAGAATGCATATTATTACAAATGAAAGCTCAAAGTGTGAATGATTGAAACAAGAACAAGTTTAAACCTCAATGATGGTTGTATTCTCAGTAGCAAGCTCAATGATAACTCTTGGATCATCTCTTGTTTGAATTTGATTGAGCCATTTTATAGTTGAAGTTGAAAACTAACCGTTGTTGACTTTCTGAACAAAATCAGATCACCGTTAACTGCTATCGGTTAACCATTTTGACTAGTTCAAATGACTGTTGAGTTGAATTTTAAATAATCGATTAATTGTTTGGCATTATCGGTTCGCCGTTAATTTCTAGAATCCTGCAAAACAAATTTGGCTTAACCGTTCTTGCTAAACAGTTCAAGGTTAGTATGTAATTCCATTCTGGAAATTATCGGTTAGCCGTTTGTAATTGACGGTTAGCCGCTTATTTTTCAGAAACCTGTGAAACAAATTATGCTTATCCGTTTTTGCTAAGCGGTTCAAGATTAAAAACCAATACCTCTCTAGAAATTATCGGTTGACCGTTTGCAGTAAACAATTCACCGTTAATTTCTAAATTTAGCATTTTTTACAGATTTTCACAGAGAATGGTTTTCCGATTAAAATTCATAAACATGTCTAGAAATATTATACGGCTTTTTTAAGAATTTTTTTTATTAATAAACGCTCCAACATTTTTTATCAAAAGCATATAAAGTTTGTTACCATCAAAATCAATATTATAGGTGTATATATGTTAACATTCTCCTTTTTTTTTATGATGACAATCTTATAAGATAAATGGAAAAGAATATGTAGATTTACTCCCCAAATATGTACGAAATTTTACTCCCCTTAAATATATGCTCCCCCTAAGTATATGGCCAATCAATTTATAATCAAAAATATTTTTATCTAACAATAGCATATATCTCCCCCTTCATCATAAAAAAGAAAAAGAAATAGAAAAGACGAAGAAAATGGTTAAGATATTACCCATTTTGTGCGGGCAAAAATTTCGGCAGAATCTCCCCTTAAAAATGAGCATATCCTAATCTACAAAAGTGGTTGAAACACTTCCATATATTCTTAAACAAATTCACATCCAACAACAAAATCAAAGCATCTCAACTTCATCAATCTAACAACTCAAAACATTATCAAATCCAACAATCAATAAGCATATAACCATCAATCATCGAAATCAGCAAGATAACTTAAGAATACCCATGTAATCCAAATACCAACATTAAAACGAAAAGAGTACATGTCTTAATAATATCGTCCAAAATATAAAATGATAAGAGCAACGAATGTGTGAAAATTATATGCAGAAACTAAGAAGGGTGCTGAAAGGATGAACCACCAGGATGGGAACTAAGAATAGGAAGAATACATCGCTGACCATCAAGAAGTTCTTGTTGTTGATCAAGAAGTTGTTGTTGCTAAAGCTGAAACACAACAAACTGGGACTGAAGCTGCTACTGCTGCTCGGAAAGACTCTGAACATCACCAACTAACTTCTGCATGAGGTCATCTGAAGCTGGTGGATGCTCTGGAGCTTAGAGCTAATCAGTATCCATCTCATGCTCCTCAGAATTAGAATCTGCTGGAGGCTGTGATACAGAGCCAAGACAAGGGGGTGAAGTTTAACTCCTAACCTAAAATCGGGTAGCTAATCAGAAAGGTGAACATCGTTAAGCATTTGATCGTCTTCCGGAGAAACAATGGTGTCTTGGTTCTTAGAAGTAGATGTATTGATCCACTCCCCGTTCTTCCAAGAAAAGCCGATACTCGTCATAGCTTCCTTACCAATCCTCTTAGTCTCCACATAAATAGAGTCTCGAATAGGAACTCGAAAATGTCGCAACATCTTAAAGATAATACTACCATATGGGAGCAATCAATGGTTAACACTAGGAGTACTCAGCATGTGCCTCAAAATAACATAACCAAGGTTAATAGGCCACCTCTCAATAAGACTGTCTAATAGCCCAACATCCATCCTCGTCATCTCATACGAACGGTTGGTGCTTGGGTAAAGATTAATTTCATATTTACCCCATTACTATTATTAATCATCAGCGCACACCAAATTTCATGTAAGCCATCAACCCACTCCCAAACAGTCAAATTGATGTCCTATGCCACTAAGTTCAACGACTGACCATTGTTGACTAGCACAAAGAATTATTGCCCTTCATTAAACATTAGGTCAATGAACAAAAAAACCTAAATTTATTTTTATTTTAAAAAAAAAACTAAGATCTATCTGAATAGATTGAAAATTATTTTTTTAGAAAACTAAAATTTACACAAATTAGTAGGGTAATTAATGAATAAAATTATATTTTATGTTATGTAAATATAGGGGTAAATGTCATTACATATTCAAATAAAACAATTATTATTAATCAACTCTTGGAAAAGCATCTTCTCATTTTCATTCCTCCCTTTACGTTTCCTTTCTAATTTCTTCTTCAACTCCTCAAGGTTTTTTTTCCTATGAATCTCTCAAAAAGCTACTTTGGTGTTCGGATCAGAAAAATACGCTTATATCGGAGATTGTTGCATCAACTCTAATAGTGGGGAGTAGAGGTTTCAATGACCTTATAGCGGTGGTTTTGTGTAGGTTCTACAAGGAAAAGTTTTGTAAAGGTGACTTGCTGTTTTTCTTCTTTGTGTTTTTATTTTCATTGGTGAATTTTCTTTTTCTTATCTACTTGTTTTTTTTTTGTGGTTTTTGTGATCGCTTTAGGTGTTCATAAGGGGAATTATTTGAATGATATCGATTTTGGTGAAGAATTTGCATTGCGTTTTGGCTTACAGCTTACTAGTAAAATTAATTTATCTCTATTAACAATCAAGTCAAATTCTTTATGTATCTCAAGGATTTAACAATGTATTTTGAGTTGTTCAAATTCTTTTATAAGGATGGAAGATTTTTCATTCCACTTTTAATTTTAATTTTTTTTATGATATGAATTATAATAGTTTCCACACACCAAAAAAAACTCTTGGTAATTCAAACAAACATTACTCCAACTGATGATTTTGTATGTTTGCCACCAATAATATTAAATGCTAATAAAAAGACAAATACCCTTTTGTGACTTTTTTTTTAATTTGATAGATTTTGCAAGAGAAGAACATATTGTTATACCTAATTAATATATTTCAAATTCACCTAATAATTAAAGAAATGGTGGGGCTTTTTGAAGTCCTCAAGTTTCTCTCCAAAATCATTTTCTAAATAAACCCATAACTTAAAATTCAAAAATTATTTATTTTCTTTTTATACATCTAAGAATTCCAAAAATAACCCTAATAGAATTTATGTACACTGATATTCTTCTAATTGTTCTTGATTTGAATTAACATAGAGACTTGATTTTGTCAGTTTGAAGAAGGTTTGCATCATGCAAAGATAATTTTCAATTAATCATCTTCAATCAAATCCTTTTTGAATTATGAAATCGATTTTGTAGGTTGGTATTTGCACTGATTATACTTTTTGAAAGGGAGAGGAACTTATATGTTCCCAAATATTCCTTTAAGAAGTAATAAACCAAATGACATACTTTAAGGATCAACAAGTGTTTATTATTTTATATAAACTCAATTAATTGAAAAATCAGGAGATGGTTTCATCTTGTGACAATTTTTTTTTAAAGGCCTACAGAAATATTTTTGACATACGATGCATGCAAATACAAAAAACTATTTTATCTATAAATTTGAATTAGATTTCTCTCATCAACTATCATATTTTCAATATCAAACTAAAAAATTTCACACTAGTTTAAATATATGGATGTTGAAATATGAAGCAATTTTGATACGACACGTCTCTATAAGTACTTCTATCAAATGATATTTTAGAGAGAAAAATGGTTGACTAAAATTAAAATATAGGTGGTTAGTAAATAAGTTCATTTTTTAAATAGTAAACAAGTTAAATTTGATTTTAGAAGTAAAATTTGATTTTAGAACTTTTTGTTAAAAAAAAAAGAAAGCAGATTACTAAATAAAAATAAATTTGATTTTAAAACATTTTTATATTTTGCGGAAAAAATTGACAATTTATAAGAGTTGTTGACCTAATTCAATTGAGGGTCATTTTAATTCAATAGTAGAAAGGTTGATGGCAAAATTCTTCACACCAAATATGGTGAATTTTAAATAGTTTTTGGAGAACGAGATGGGGAATGGGAGAAAAATAATCATCAAATTCTTAACGAGGTAGAATTTAGTTTTGTACTCCCCATCTTACCCCCACCCCAATCCCTATTATACATGACTTTTTTTTATCTTTATTCAATAATTTTTATTTTATCAATTACAATGTTGGTTAATAATTTTTTTTTATTTTTACCTAATATAAATAGGTTATAACTAAAAGAAAATCCTACATTACAATCCTTATTCAATCCTAAAATATTGTTATTTTTTTTTCTCTCAAGGTGTGCTCTCCTCTAATATTTTTTAATTTTAATATTATTTCAACATTTTAGAGATTTTTTAGATAATTTAAATATTATATAATGTGTTAATGATTTTATATAATGACAATTTTCTTGAAGTATAAAATGACAATTTTCTCCTTTATAAATATACACTTTCTAACACTCAACACACCCTCATCCAGCTTATTGCTAGTCTCTAGCAAATAAAGTAAAAACAAAATTCAAATCCAAAATGATTTTTTTTTTTTAAACAATCGTGTTTATTCAAGATAGCAATCAAATAAAAGTAAAAGTATTATCTCCAGTCTAAAGAAACATCACACCCACATCAACAATCCACATGAATCAGCCTAGTAGATTTTGTCACAACTACTTTCAAGAATGACATGTCAAACCCCAAAATCTCACCGATAGTAGTGACACTCTCACAAAAAAATTAAACCCAATAAAATAGTCACTCTAATGAATGACAAATTGAGAAAAATAATAAGGAAGTAATATCATACGCTCTCACCAAAATGAAAGAAATATGTCCAAAACTTAGAAATAACACGATCTCAAGTCAAACAAAATGCTAGTCAACTCAATTTATTTATTTATTCTCTTTTTTTTTATGCGCCACTACATCTTATTAGCCCATATAACTAGCTTCTACTTCAGACTATAGTTCCTTAAAATCAAGAAGGACTTTTATTAGGACGTAACATAGGCTAGGGACATGGCTAAGAAAGGAGGGAAAATAAGGAAAACAAAGTGTATGTTTGAGAAAAATATAGAGTTTTTTTTTTTTGGAAGTTGCAAGGTGGATTTCACCTATTATTGTTTTTTTTCTTGAAACAATAATTTTTTTTTTTTTTTTTTTTTAGCACAACTTCACTGAACAAAATAATTATTTACATTTTTCTCAAACATAAATAGGTGATGGAACTTGTAAGATATCGGGTAATACTCCAAATCGGAGTGGGTCAAGATGATAAGTTTGACAAAGAAAAGTTTTTTTTTTTCATAAATAAAGGCTCAAAAGGGCTAACTATGGATATTTCACAAAATGAATGGCTAAAAAGGCTCAAACGAGTCAAAGATGGTTTTTCCATCGTCTTTTAGAGCTTTAAATAATCTTCCGTATCTACTAGTTAGATGGACCTTCAGATGTAGCAACACATTTTTTTCTTTTTTTTCTTTTATTTTATTTAACTTTTTTTAGAGGGTTGACTCTAAGGAAATCTAACGATCATGTATAAAATAATAAACTGCTAAGTTGTATGAAGAATGGGCAAAATGGGCTACTCTCTAAGAAAAATAACAAGCTCAAAAACTCACTTGGTATTCATTATGACATGTGCATTCCTTCAATCAACTCATATTTATCTCCGACATCAATATGTATAGTAGCAAATATAGTGTAACATCACTCAAGACCAAAGATAATACAAATACTAAAATTCGAAATGCATCATATCATCCAATGGTAAAAGATCACACAAAAAATATTTTTTTATATGACATTCTACCCCCCAACCTATTCTAAACATAAAAAGAAAATATGCATGCAGAAAAGTGAAAATGGTGCAGAAAAACTAAAACGTTACACTTAAAATGATTATAGAAAAAGAAAATGTCTGAATTTTTTTTATTTTTTTTAACTAAAAAGATGCATTTCTAGAGTAACTACACTCCATATACAACCATCTTCGACTCAAAAATTTGAAAATGTATATTTATAAAGGAGAAGTTAAAAAGAAAAAGTTAGAAAGATCACACATAAATTTTTTTTTTTTAACTTCCAAACTAAGAAGATACGTTTCTAAAGTCACTACACTTCATACTCAGTCATCTTCTACTCAAAAAGTTAGCCACGGTTAGTCTCTACAACAAAAAATTAGTACAAACATAATCAACATTCTACAATTGTCAACTATCCCCTCCCCCAACTAGAACAAAACATTGTCCTCAATGTTTTAAAGAAAAAAAGTAGAGTTTTAGAAGACATCACCTGGGTGGTGCAACACAGAAGAAAATATTTACATGGGCAGAGTTAAATCTAATTTGTACTTCTTACTGCAGCTATTGTTACCATCATTATTTGGATACTCCAACACCAAGGTCCTGGGATTTGGTTCTGGTCTATAAGCTTGTAACAGATCAAGTAGCTCATTGGTAGTGTGAGCACAAATAAAAAGGTTTTTCGCTATGGAAGGAATGAAATAGTTTTTTATTGCATGGTTAAGAAATGCGATAAAGCCATAATAAAAGTTATTGACATTGAACAAACCGATGGGTTTCTGGTGAATGTTCAGATGGGACCAAGATACTAATGTGATTAGTGCCTCGAGAGTTGCAAGATCTCCTGGTAGGAAAATAAAAGCATCAACATGATTTAGCATTTCAGTTATTCTCTCTTACATACCTGAGACGACTAACTCTTCTCCAGTTAGTGAGTCAGACAAACAGCCCAAAGATTTTAGTGTTGTTGGGATAATGCCTAACACTTGGCTCCCTCTGACATAAGCAGCTTCTGAGACCAGCTTTGATAACCCTAGGTCACCTCCTCCATATACCAAATGTAATTTCCTTGCTGCTATGCTTCGATCAATATCTATGACTGCCTCAACGAACTCTTTATATTTGCCATAATTAAATCCAGAAAGCACACAAATGTTCTTGAATTGTTTATTGGGAGCAGCTGCCATTGGGATACTTCTCAAAAATAATTTGTGAGTGCTTAACAAAAAATCATATTTAAGAGTCTTGGTGGCAGTGGATCACAGCTGTGTATGAGGTAGCATGTCTGTGTCAATTAACGTGTAAAGCACATGGCTCGAGAGTAAAAAAGGAAACAGTAAAAAGAAAAAGCAAATAATGATAAATATAAAATCATTAAAGACAATAATGCAAATGGTAAAATAATAGTGAAATAAAACAACAGTAAAGTAAAAAGATATTTACAGGTAGTTGCAACTGTGGCTCACATCTTCCTCTGGTTTTACGTCCAGAAACGGCTTCAACACCCTCTATAGGTCAAGGATATGCTTCCCATTCAGTTTTCTTATAAACTGGCAAACAGGGTCGTTTATAATCAGATTCCCGAGACTGTACTGTGCATGCTCTTTCTGGAATAATGGCCATGACTGGAGAATCGCTCCTTGTACATATCCACTAGAATGCGTTTCAAGAGACAAAAGGATATCATCCAATGACTCCTTATTCAAGTCATCCCTAATTAATTGAATTTTGTCTTCCCTGTTATCAGACACCATTCCTAAAGAACATGATTTTTTATCGCATCTCATTCTGGCACACTTATGACAAGCAACAGAAATTCTTCGAGCTCTTCATTTTCTTGCATAATTTTCTTTACCACACAACCAGGCATGTATGCAATAAATTTGGGAGGCAACTCACCTGCGATTCGTACTTTGGCCTCGATTAACCAGCAAATATCGGCAGGTATGTTATTCCTCATAAGCAATCGCATGCGTTCGAACTGAGCTTTATAGGTTGTAAGGAAGGCATTCTGAGGAAGTGAAGGGAATCGATTGTAAAGCTTTGCTAAGATCTCGTTTCTATCCATACCTTCGCCTTAGAAGAACATTAATTATAGGAAACTGAAGAAACTGAAGTAACTGAATTGATTGTCACAGAGTACCGTTATCCGTTACTTAACCGGGGTAATAAACTAAAACACATAAACTAAAACACACAAAGAAAAATAATTTCACAAACGTCCTCTTATAAAATTTACCTCGAGCTTCAGTTGGACGTTGTAGTTACCTCTCTCAATTTCTCTGAGTTAGCTTTCTAAATCCTCAACATGGGAGACTAACTCTGGTGGTCGTAGATCCTAAATACGATGTGTTTTACAAAATCGAATCAGGCTTTAGAGATAAGATTTTACAAGTTGAAGTCGTCTAAGATGGTTCAAGAGAATCTGTTTAGCTGAGCTACTCATTATTAACAATGATAAAATAAAAACATAAACTAAAACACACAAAGAAAAATAATTTCACAAACGGCTTTATAAAATTTAAGATTTTACAAGTTGTAGTTACCTCTCTCAATTTCTCTGAGTTAGCTTTCTAAATCCTCAACATGGGAGACTAACTCTGGTGGTCGTAGATCCTAAATACGATGTGTTTTACAAAATCGAATCAGGCTTTAGAGATAAGATTTTACAAGAAATTTAAGATGGTTCAAGAAACAAACACTCATTATTAACAATGATAAAATAAATTTAATGGTTAAACAAACACACTTATGTAAAAATAATTTCAATTAGCAAAAAAAAAGAAGAAAAATTAAATCACCGAAAAGACAGAAAAATTTTAATTCAAACTTGGTGGGTCACTCAAATTTATTTCAGTGTCCTCTCCTTGTGGTTGGTACTCTAGATATGGCTTTAATCTTTGACCATTAACTTTAAAAGTGACACCATTATTTGGGTCCTTAATTTCAATTGCTCCATGTGGAAAAACAGTTTAAACAATAAATGAGCCAGACCATCGAGAACGTAACTTGCCTGCAAATAGATGCAAGCGAGAGTTGAATAAAAGCACTTTCTGACCTGGAGTGAAAGATTTTCTCAAGATTTACTTGTCATGAAAGACTTTCATTCGCTGCTTGTAAACCTTGGTATTTTCGTATGCATCGTTGTGAACTTCTTCAAGTTCTGCCAGCTGTAATCTTCTTTCCAAGCTAACTTGCAGCATGTCAAAATTAAATTTTCTCTATGGCCCAGTACGCACGATGCTCAAGTTCCACAGGTAGGTGGCAAGCTTTTCGATACACTAGCCTGTAGGGTGACATCCCAATCAGGATCTTGAAAGTCGTTATATATGCCCATAACGCGTTATCAAATCTTAATGACTAATCTTTTCTATCCGGCCTTATGGTATTTTCTAATATATGTTTTATTTCTCGATTGAAGATCTCAACTTGGCCACTGGTTTACGAATGATACGGGGTCGCCACTTTATAAGTGATGGAGTACTTTGTCAAAAGTGCTTTGAATGATTTGTTGCAAAAGTGGATACCACCATCACTGATTATTGCTCGAGGGAATCCAAAGTGTGAAACAATATTGCTTTTCAAAAATCCTATCACCACCTTGTGATCATTGGTTCTGCATGGAATTGTCTCTACCCATTTTGATACATAGTCCACAGCAACCAATGTGTATTGATGGCCAAAAAGGGGGGAAAGGGTCTCATAAAGTCGATACCCCACACATCAAAAATCTCAACCACTAAAATTAGATTTAGTGGCATCATGTTCCTTCATGTAATGCTCGCCATTCGTTGACACCTATCACATGAACAGAAAAAGGTGTAAGCATCTCGAAATACAGTTGGCCAATAGAAACCACATTGTAGAACTTTAGTCGCTGTTTTCTTAGCGCTGAAATGGCCTCTATAAGCTTGTTAATGGCAAAACGAAATGATGTTCTGAATTTCACTTTCTAGGACACATCGTCTAACAATTTGATGTGCACAATACTTGAATAGATAAGGGTCATCCCAAAAGAAATTCTTTATTTCTGCAAAACGTTTGGCCTTGTCTTCCTTGGTCCACTACTCTGGAAGTTGACCTGTAACAAGATAATTAATGATATCAGCATACCAAGGTAATACTTCCACACTCATCAATTGTTCATCTGGAAATGACTCATTTAATGTTAAAGGTTTTGTAATTTTGCCAAAATGGAGACGAGAGAGATGGTCAGCCACAACATTTTATGTCCTTTTCTTATCTTTGAATTCCAAATCAAATTCCTGCAAAAGCAACACTCAATAAATTAGTCTAGCTTTTGCATCTTTTTTTGTGAGAAGATATTTAAGAGCAGCATAATCTATGAATACAATTATTTTACAACCAATAAGATAAGATTGAAATTTCTCTAATGCATACACTACTGCTAGCATATCTTTTTCAGTGGTTAAATAGTTCAACTGTGTATCGTTTAATGTCATACTAGCATAGTAAATAACATAAGGAATTCGATCAACTCTTTGTCCTAATACTACTCCTACTGCATAATCAGATGCATCACACATAAGGTTAAATGGTAAGCTCCAGTTTGGGGGCTAAATGATGGGTGATGTTGTCAACAAATGCTTTAGTTTTTCAAATACTACAAGACATAAATCATCAAAGACAAAAGGTACATTCTTAGCAAGTAGATTGCATAAAGGTCTAGAAACTTTGTTAAAATCTTTAATGAAACGTCTATAAAAATCAGTATGCCCAATGAAAGATCTTACTTCTCTGACTGTTTGGAAATGAGATCCACCTTGACTTTATCAACCTCAATACCTTTGCTCGAAATGATGTGACCAAGAACGATACTTTGATTTACCATAAAATAGCACTTCTCCCAATTCAAAACCAAATTCTTCTCTATACATCTTTGTAGAACTAATGTCAAATGATGTAAACATTGATCAAATGAATCACCAAAAACAGAAAAGTCATCCATAAAGACCTCAAGGAATCGTTCAACCATATTAGAAAAAATGTTTAACATGCATCGTTGAAATGTAGCAGGTGCATTACATAATCCAAATGGCATTCTTCTATATGTAAAAGTACCAAAAGGGCAAGTGAAAGTGGTTTTCTCTTGATCTTTTAGTGCTATGGGAATCTAATTATATCCTGAGTAGCCATCTAAAAAGCAATAAAATTCATGGCCTGCTAATCTATCAAGCATTTGATCAATAAATGGTAAAGGAAAATGGTCTTTACGTGTGACAGAATTCAACTTTCTATAATCAATGCATACACGCCATCATGTAGTCACTCTAGTGGGTATCAATTCATTATCAGCATTAGTAACTACTGTAACTCCTGACTTTTTGGGGGGCCACTTGCACAGGACTGACCCATGAACTATCAGAAATTGGGTAAATGATACCTGTATCTAATAGCTTAAGGACTTCAGTTCTAACAATTTTTTTCATGTTAGGATTTAACCGACGTTTCATTTTCCTAGTAGATTTAACATTTTCATCAAGGTGAATGTAATGCATGCAGTCTGCTAGGTTTATACCTTTTATGTCGGCTATGGTCCATCCTATTACTTTTTTATGCTCTTTTAAAACATCCAGCAACTTACCGTTTTGTTCGTCATTTAAAGATGATGAAATAATTACTGGCAGGGTGCTTTCTTCTCCTAAGAACGCATATTCTAAAATGTTGGGTTATAGTTTGAGCTCGAGTTTCGGTGGTAATTCTGATGATGGGTTGAGTTTCTTCTCTAATGGTGCTAGTTGTTCAACTCTTGACTTCCATTTATTAGTGTCTATAGATGGTGCTGCGTCAAGTAGGGCGTTGACCTCATCGACTAATCTGTCAACATCAAAATCTAAACCAAAGTGAGTTAAACATATTTGTAAAGGGTCATCACTAAGGTTTGAAAGAAAAGTATCATCAACTAATTCTTCAATTAAATCCACATCAACAATTTCATCATACGCATTGTGAGGTTGTTTGGCAATGTTGAAGATATTGAGCTCCATGGTCATATTGCCAAAAGACAACTGTATATTTCCACTCCTGCATTGAATTTGAGCATCGGCAGTTGCCAAGAAAGGTCGGCCTAGGATAATGGGGATGTGCTTCTTTGAATCCTGAATTGGTTAAGTGTCAATTACAATGAAATCAACAGGAAAATAAAACTTGTCTACTTGGATAAACACGTCTTCCACAGTACCACGAGGTATTTTCGTGGACCGATCTGTAAGTTGTAACACTACTGGAGTTGGGTGCAATTCTCTCAGTCCAAGTTTCACAAATACTGAGTAAGGTAACATATTTACACTAGCTCCTAAATCCAACAAAGCATTCTTAATTGTGTAGTTCCCTATACTACATGAGATAGTGGGAGAGCTTGGGTCTTTGTATTTCAGAGGAATTTTGTGTTAGAGTATGAACTAACGTTTTCTGTTAAAAAGATCTTTTTCTGAACATGAATGTTTCTCTTTTTAGTGCAAAGATCTTTAAGAAACTTGACATAAGATGGCACTTGTTTTATAGCATCAAGCAAAGGGATATTAACACTTATCTGTTTGAAGATTTCAAGAATCTCACATGTGGATTTTCCCTTCTTTCCTTTAGCTAACCTCTGAGGAAATTAAGCTTTAGAAATGTATTCCCGTGGGTTAGTTTCTTCTTTCTCTTCTGGTGATAAGTCCTCAGCATTTACAGGTGCAATCTGAGTTGATTTTTTCACTGGCATCTCCACTTTGTTGTCGGCTTCTTTCCCTTTTCACAAGGTCATAACTAGGGGTGGGCAAAATATCCGACCCGACCCGATCCGAAAAAATTCGGGTTCGGATCGAATCGGGTCTTCAATGAAACCTGATCGGGTGAATTTGTTTCAACCCGATCGGATCCGATCCGAAAACCCGATCGGGTTGAGACAAAATGAAAAAAAAAAACAGTGACTCACACACACACACACACACACACACACACGGACAGCCACACAAACACAAAGAATAAATTTCACAAAGACATAATCACAGACTTCACAGTATCACACAAACACAAAAACACTCAGGCCTCAACGTCTCAACCCCTCACAAATGTCACAAACCCTTTGCCGCCATTAATGCTTAGCAATTAGCATACAGCCACACACAGTCACACACAAACCAACACTCAACTCAAGCACAAGCAGCTGCCAGCCAGCCCACTTGCAAGCGGCAACGTACACGGCCACACCCATTCGGCATCCACGGCATCCCTCTGCCGACAGGCAACAGACACACGGAGTTAGCTTCATCCAGCCACCACACGCAGCAGCCGCCGCCGAGAACAAAGTCGACCGAAGCTGATTCGCGAAGTTCGAACCCCATCTACAGATCTGCCACTACCAAGCACCGGATCCACGCCTTCATCCCTCTGTTGACCTTGATACTCTAATCTAAAGTCTAGTTTTGGTTTTTGGAAGCCGGCCGACACTTAAGTGATGGTATATACTATATATGCATTAATTATAAATTATTAATTTGTTAATTGTTATATGTTATATAAGAATTGAGAATTTGTTATATGTTGTACGAGAATTGAGAATTTGTTATATGTTGTACGAAAATTGAGAAAGTGAAATGTTAATTGTAATTCGGTTGGTATGATAAATTGATAATAATATATAATTATGTATTGTTAAATTTCAACAATAAAATGAAAAAAAATCGGGCTTTAATTTTTTGTTACTATTAATCATTGATTTTTTTTGTATGAATAGATTAGGTAAATTAAAAATTAAAATTAAATATTATGTTACAATACATATAATTACATATGTCATATGATATGTATACTTGTGTAGTAGTTCCAACTTCAAAATTCAACTAAAAATTAACCAATTTAAATATTGAATTGCAGTAGTTTCAACTTCAACAAAAAATTAATCAATTTAATTAATTGTATGATAAGTAATAAGTAAATATTAAGTGGTTAAGTACATATAATGTGGGCATAAAATTTAGGGGTTTATAATAAGAATTAAGATACGGATATGTAATTAATAATTTAATATTATATTATTTTGGCCAATGGATAACTAGATATTATAAATTAATTAATTACTTTAATTTCTTGATTTTCTTTTATGGAATATGCATCTTGAATTCTTGATCATATATAAATATTATGATGGAAAATTGGAAATATCAATTTCAAAAATTTTCATAAAATTAAATTAATAATTATTTGAATCAATGTGTAATACTAACTATTAAGTAGATTTTTTTAATAATCTTTTTATGTTTTAATTTTTGAATTAATGATTAATAATTATTTGTTTGTATGTTTAGATGTCTGGACACTCAAGATCGAATTCGATAAGTGATGATGACAATCAAAGTGTTCAAAAGGAAGAAACTCATAAGCCAAAGCGGAAAAGACCACCGATGAAGAAAAGATCTACGACGTGGAATCATTTCACTTTACTGGAGGACAATCCAAACAAATGCAAGTGCAACTATTGTGGTAGACAATATCAATGTCATTCAAGGCGTGATGGGATTACAAATATGAAAAATCATATACAGACTTGCCTTGCATACAAGACATTCCGGGAACAACAAGAGGGAAGTCAACAAAACTTGACAGTTGAGGGTGGGGAAGGAAATGCAAGTAATATGGTTTTGGCTAAAGGGTGGAGTCAAGATACTTGTAGAAGGGCGGTCACTAAAATGATCATTATGGGTGAGTTGCCACTTAGTTTTGTGGATAACAAAGGGTTCAGACATTTCTGTAGTGTAGCCATTCCACAGTTTGTTATGCCATCTCAGAGAACTGTTGGTAGGGATGTTATGGATTTAGTTTTGGAAGAAAAGGCAAAGTTAAAGAGTTTGATTTGCAACAACAAGCAGCGAGTATCTCTTATCACTGACTTATGGACTTCCGTTCAAAACATGAGTTACATGGTGATTACAACTCATTTTATTGATAGTGACTGGTGTTTGAACAAAAGGATTATTAGTTTCAATGTGATTGAAGATCACAGAGGGAAATCGATCGGTAAAAAGATTGTAGCTTGTTTACAAGATTGGGGGATAGAGCGGTTGTTTGCAATAACTATTGATAATGCCACTACAAATGATGTTGCTGTTAATTATGTGACTATGCAATTGCTTGCTTGGAGGAATGATTATGCACTTGTGTTGGCGGGACAGTATATGCATGTGCTCTACTGTGCACATATTTTGAATTTGATTGTTGTTTCCGGGTTGAATGAATTGCATGCTAGTGTTGCCGCCATCCGGAATGCTGTGACGTATGTAAGATCGTCCACTACGAGGCTACAGGCATTTAAACAGTGTGCTCAACAAGTGAAATGTCCAAATGGAACGGTTGTTTTGGATTGACCTACTAGGTGGAATTCCACCTATTTAATGTTGATGATTGCGTTGAAGTTTCAAGCAGCATTTGATAGAATGGCAGAGGTGGACAAGCCGTATGAGACATACTTTCTTAAGAAAGAAAATAATGCTAAGAGGGCGGGCTCGCCTGGACCTGAGGATTGGGAGAGTGCAGAACGGATTGTGAAGTTTTTTAAGGTATTTTACGATGCCACATTATTATTTTTTGCCTCTTTAAGTGTGACTTCTAATCTTTGCTATGATACCATTGGCTTAATTGAGAGCTCATTGACTGCATTAGAGGCAAGTAAAGATCCTTGGGTGGTGGCTATGGCTTATAATATGAGGGAAAAATTTGATAAATATTGGGAGTCTTCAGGGAAGATAAATAAAATGTTGATTGTTGCCTCTATTCTTGATTCACGAGCTAAAATAGACTTTGCCAAACATATTTTTGAGATCATTTTTGCCAATGATGGTTCGAAAGTTGAAGAAATGACCAAAGCAATGAAAGATTTGTTGAATAAGCTTTATGATGCATATAGTGCAATGTGCTCCAGTTCCACACCATCGATGTGTAGTGAGAGTGTTCATAGCGGCAACTATGGTGGTACAAGTTATTCTCCACATTTTACAACTGAGGTTGGTTTTGCGGATGTTCCTAGTGGTGATGGTGATGACATTTTCCGAGTTTCTCGCCCTTTTTTTGGGTATGCTCAGAAAGTGTTTGTTCAGAATGAGGGTAGGAGAGTAGTATCTGAGGTGGAACGATATTTGAGTGACCCAGTTGAGGATCCGAGCAATCTTAAGCTCAATGTTTTGCTTTGGTGAAAGGTTAATGGATCGAAGTATCCGATATTAGAGAAAATTGCAAGGGATGTCCTCGCTGTTCCTGTTTCCACAGTGGCATCTGAATCTGCCTTTAGCACTGGGCGTCGTGTCATTGATGAATATCGGAGTTCTTTGACCCCTTGTATGATTGAGGCATTGATATGTACCGAAAATTGGTTACAAGCTAAACTTTTTGCTAATTCTGTCTACAACCTTTAGGAAGATATTAAGGAGCAGATATTCCATATGGAGCTACAAGAAGGTAATATTTTTCTCATACTTTATAAAGTTAAGACGTATTATAACTTTATAAATAGCATCTACATGTACTTAAGTTACTTACTAATTTTATTTTATTTTTGACATTTTAAAGAGTTTGTAAGATCACAAGCTTCAACGGTGGAAACAGTGAGCGCTGATATGGGTGTTATGGATATTTGAAAGGTAATTCTTAACAGATATTATTATTTATAATTTCATATTATACATTTAGGTTGTAATTTAAACTATAATAATAGACAATAATTGTTATAGTTTTAACTTTTAAGTTTTAAGTGAAATTGTAACATTATAATTGTTTTATTTATTTAGACACATTGAAGTTGGTGGAATAGTATACTTAGGATTATTGTTAACTTTACTTGGTGATGAATGCCGTGAATGAAATAAGCCACGATTGACTAAATATTTTTTCTTATATTTAATCAAGTACACACATGAATTGGGCATATATGTTTGTGTTTAATGTCCCTTTATTTGCAATGCGGCTTAAAGAAAGTAGTTAAACAATTATTATATATTATTTTTTTCAATTCTTCTCTAGGGAATAGATGGTTCAATTCTTCAACTTGGAGTAGAAGAAGTTGAAGTTAAAAGTTGTCGAAGTGCTTGCGAGGAACGATGGAGCCGTGGAGGAAGTTGATCTAGATTTACATTTAAACTTTGTTGTGTTTTGGATTTTGGAACTTTGTCATTTGTGTTTTGGAAAATGGAAACTATTTAATTATGTTTAATTTTGTGACTTTGTGTTCTAAAGATTAATGTTTAGAATTGGACATTGTGCTTTGATGGAGACCATTGAATTTAAACTTTGTGTTAATTTTAATTTTATGCTTTGTTTAAGTTTTAATTTGCATTCATTTGAATTTAATTCTATAGTAGTTTTCTTTTTTTTGTTGGTTGAAAATTGGTAAAAATGTCAAGAAAAGGTTTTGGGTGATTCTTCATTGCAAATGAAAATGAGGCTAAAGCCTCTATGTCATGTGCAATTTTAGATGGGGGGTGAACAAGTGAAACTAAAATGAATGGATGAATACGGGAGGACAACAAAGGTGGGAGAGAAAGGCCTTAGTTAGTAAAGTAACAAGAGAGTCTTTGAATTGAAATTTCATTAGTCAACATTATTATTATCATTGGATAAATTAAAGATTCTCTAATCTCTATAATAGATTAGTATTTGTTAAATGTTTATGATGAATTCTTACGTGGGATTCATATTAAAGGCCAAGAAAATTAGCTCAAAATTACATACACCTGAATTGACCCGAATTGACCCGTATTGACCCGAATTGACCCGTATTGACCCGAACCCTATTTGATCTGATTTGGCCCGACCCAAATTGACCCAAATTCATCCGAATTGACCCGAATAACCCGAATCTAATCCGAACCCTATATAACCCGAATCCGATCCTATCCGAACTCCACCCAATTTTTTAATTCGGATCGGGTTATAAGTTCGGGTGGAGTTCGGATGGATTTTTATCCAACCCAAAACCCGATCAGGTTGATCCGAACCCAACCCGAACCCAAATTTGCCCACCCCTAGTCATAACGGCTTTAACCTCTTCATGCTGTTGTGGTGAACTAGTACTTGTTTCATGCACTCTTTTAGGATTAAACACTGGTTGACTTGGGAATTTACCTTTCTCAACAGTCATTGCCAAAGTTTGAATTGAAGAAGCAAGTTGTCCCACCATCTTTTCGAGATTTGAAACTGATTGGGATTGTGAGTTGAAGCCTGCTCTCATCTCATTTCGCAGTTCAACAATGGTGTGATTTTGTTGCTCAATTGTGGAGTTAGTAGAATTCTTGATATTCTGTAATGCATCCTCCCATGGTCTCGGTTGAGAATAATTTTGGTTCTGATTATATGGTCTAAATGGTGGTTGTGAGGCTTGAAGAACTTGAGGAATTGGTTGCATTGGTGGAGCTGGAGCTGCTGGTCCATTCTGTTGGAATCCTTGAGACTAAGAAAAATTGGGGTGGTCTCTCCATCCAGGGTTATATGTGTTGGAGTATGGTTGTAGTTTGATGGCTTTCTCATGACACTGATGGCATTGACTTGATCTGTGTATGAGTCATTGTCATGTGGCTCTGTTGATTTAGCAGTCGTCAACGATGCTATTTGTCGAGAAAGACCTTCAACCATCTCTTTGACTTCTTTGATTCCCGAACTAGACTCGCCAATGTGAACCTCATTCACTCCTTTAATTCTTTTAGTATTCCTGAGTGATCGACTCCGTTGTTGGGAATTATCCGCTTGTGTCTGGAAAAACTCCCAAATCTCTGATGCACTTTTTGACATTGGCTCTCCTCCACTTGTTGCCATTAGCCATTCTTGCACATGTGACAATAATCCCTCCAAAGAGTATTGGCATTGGTGCCATTTCTCATACCCATGATGTGGACACTTCAAGAGTAGCCTATTGAATCACTCCCATACTTTGAAAAACTGCTCGTCTTCTCTCTGGGTGAACTCTGAGATTTCCCTGCGAATAGCATTGGTTTTATGCACTGGAAAATATTTATTTAAAAATTTTGTTACCATTTGTTCCCATGTTATAATGCTATTAGGAGGTAATGTATTAAATCATGAACGAGCTCTATCCTTTAAAGAAAATATGAATAATCTAAGTTTAACATCCTCATCTGAAAAATTCTCATATTTAAAAGTTTTACAAATAGTATGAAAATCATTCAGATTATTATATGGATCCTCATTTTCTTGGCCATAGAATATTGGGAGACAATTTAGTACACTAAGTTTTAACTCAAAACTCCTAGCAACTACATTTGGGTATCATATGCATGATGTGCTCAAGTTAGCTAAGAGACTGAAATAGTCCTTAAATGGTCTCTCCTGTGGTTCTGGTTGTTGGTGTTACAAATCCATTTCAATTTTATTTTTAAATGTAATGTGCTTGTGTGTGCGAAGTGTTTTTTCTAGTTCAAGGTCTATAGGCTCAAGATTAGGTAATAATGACCTTCGACCATGCATGCAAAGAACACAAAAAATTTGATAACAAAACAAATAAAAATAAAGAAGAAGGAGAAATTATAATACTAACCTTATCGCGCTATTACAACCTTACTATAAAAATTATCGCGCTGTTACAATCTTACTATAAAAACACACTAAAAAAATATGTGAAATAAATTAACTAAAATTAAAATAAATTAATAAGATAAATGAAAAATTACAAAAAAAATAACTTGAAAATTAAATTACAGAATTTTAAAGAAGAGAAAGATAAAATAAATTCTTACCTCTAAATGCGGATTCACTTTTTTTCTTTTTTTTTAATAAAGAACAGTGACATTTTTCCTTTTATGCTCCTCCTAAGGTTTTCGACTGTCTTGAGTTCAAAAGTGATGTCTCTTTTGCCATCTGATCTCTCATTCATTGTGAAATGACCATGATGCCCCTAAAATACATAAAATACTTAATTAAAATAAAGCACACATAATTAAATCAAAAGAAGCTTAAATACATAAAAGTAAGAATGTTAGTAAAACTTGAAGTATAAAATAACGATTTTCTCCTTTATAAACATCAAACATGAAACATTAAAGTTTCATGTTTGATGTTTTGTGTTCAGTGTTACAGACGTACTCATATTTTATGTTTATTGTTACATATTTTAAGTAACGTGTTTCATGTTTATTGTTACATGTTTCATGTAATTATTTTCCAAATACCCCAAAATTTTTATTTTTTGCCCCTCGTTTCATGTTTACGTTCATGTTTCATGTTGCAAGTTCAAAGTTTCATGTTTGATGTTTTATGTTTACTGTTATAGAGGTATCATATTTTATGTTCATTATTGCATATTTTAAGTAACGTGTTTCATGTTTATTGTTATATGTTTCATGTATGTGTACGTTCAAGTTTCATATTGCAAGTTCATAATAACTTATTTTTATGTTTGTTGTTTATTGTTTCATAATTTATGGCAAGTAAATTTCATTTTATTCATGAATGATTGCTTGCAAAAGTAATTAAGCCAATGTTAGTAACAATGATGGTTGTGGTAGTTCTAAGTTAGCTCGCTCAAGTAAACAATTTTCATTCAACACTAGTGAAGCATCATATGAACTTGAAACCCAAAATGAATGTGGGAGCAGTTCTTAAGTGTTCTCAGAATCCAATAATTATTTCTGGAATAATTCATCAATGTCACCATCACTAGTAAGGGTGTTCAGAATCCAATCCGATCCGCTCAATCCGTCCGATCCATATAAATCCGATCCGTTGATTGATGGATTAGATATAGATTTACTTCTGTAAATCCGCAGAAATCCGTGAATCCGTAAAATATATATATATAATTAAAAAATTATTATAAATTTAATTAAAAAATTTATAAATGTGACATTACATAGTTACATAAGCATTATAACATATTTTAGCCATTACCCAATAATAATATAAAATGAAAAATAATTAAATAATCAAATATACAAATATAACTTGTAAAAATCGTAAAAAAAAATAAAAGCAAAGTCACACGCACTAGTAAAAGCAAAGTCACACGCACTAGTAAAAACAAAGTAACATAAGTCACCAACAATTTGCAAAGTCACCCAAAAACAAAGTAACATGACGCTAAATCACCAACAATTTACAAACAAAAAACCCTAAGCTTCCCTACCGCCACACACACTAGCAACACTTGATACTGGTTGAATACACTCTCAACAAGGATTTGAAGGACATCGGCCGCACGATTTCGGCGAGAGCAAGCCATCTTCTTTCCCAAGTCCATCGAGCCACTACACATTCACTGGTTCCAGCTGAACAATTTCACTATCACAACCTTCAAGATCGCCACCCGTACGACGTCTCATGGTTCCCATCATGGACTGCTCCGTAATCACCACTTTTCAACAGGCGCAAAGCCTTGGTGAAGGATTAGACTGTGTTTGGTTTCCGAAACTTCGTCATTTCAATTAATTGTGGCTTTATTTGAACAATTAATGTCGATGTTATATTAACGTATTATTGTAACTTTATTTGAACAATTAAACTTAGTGTGTTATATTTTGAAACTTTGAACGTATTATTGTAGCTTTATTTGAATAATTAATCTCGATGTGTTATATTTTAAAACTTTAAATGTACTATTTTAGCTTTATTTAAACAATTAATTTATTTAAATTTTATTCAATTTTAAATTTAATTGGTAGTAAAATTATTTTTATATTAGATTTTTTTATTTCATTAGTTGGAGAGAACTAAAAATTTTTAATTCGAAAACTAATGCGCAAAATGGTGGATTGGATATGGATTGAGTCAAATCCGCATCCGATCCGCAGACGTATGGATTGGATATGGATTGAGTCAAATCTGCATCTGATCCGCAGATGTATGGATTGGATTTGAATTGAATTTTATCAATCCGTGTATCGGATTGAAAAATTATAATCCGCAAAATCATGGATCGGATATGGATTGATGTCCAATCTGTAAAATCCGATCCGCGAACACCCCTAGTTAGAGGGGATACCTTTACATTTCTTCCATATCCCAACATGCACTCTAATTAGTGGCCTCATGACAATTCATTTGACTAATTGGAAAATGTAAATATTAATTGTATTTGACTTTGCAAGAGTCATGCTTTAATTAAAGCTTTTGTTAGTGTGTTACTATTTTGTTTATACACTCATAATATGGGATTTATAATCGCTTTAACTTGTTTTATTTCTTATCTTTGATTATTGTTGAGATATACTTGAGTTTAACATGTTATATGCTTAAATTTCTGCTTTTGGATGTTCATCATCATGTCTCATGCATAACAATTGCATTTGAAATTTTTCGAAATCACAAAATGGTCTCGGAATTGATCAAATTTTGGCCGGAAAACAAAACGGTTCAAATTTCAAGGGAGTTGGCTAACCACTCTCTTTAAGCAGCTAGCCGTTATTCAATTCCAAAAAGTTAGCGGCTAGCAGCTTGAACCAAGCGGTTAATCGCTTCAGTTTCAGCTAGCCGACTACGTGCTTGTTCATCATCTTTATCACTTGTTCTCTCTCTCTCTCTCTCTCTGCATTGTTTCGTTTCCATCTCTCTCTCTCTAAAATTCTTCTTTTTCCACTTAATTTCTTGCCAAAGCGAGTCTCCAGAATCATTTTTCATTTATTAAACCTCACCTATTCACTCCTAAAACACTATTTTCTTGTTTATTTTCAAAATTCTCAAATCTCAAAACTTAGTTTACCCGTTTCACATACCCTCGCTTTTGAGTCACTTTTTGCTCATTCTTGACCAAATATTGTGTGTGCATTATATTTCTACGCTATATCATTAGCAAATGATTTTCCTTAAATACAACAAATTACAAATCTAATAACTTTAACAACTCTTTTTGAAAAAAAACTTTAACAATTACAAGAATAAGTTTAAAGCTAAGTAACCTCAATGAGAAGAGTGAAAGTGAGAGCCGTGAGCAGGAGCGAGAGTGAGAGCAAGGTAGAGTGTGAATGTGAGTTAGACCAAGAGCAAGAGCAAGAGCAACAGCGAGAGCAACAGCGAGAGCGAGAGCGAGAGTGGGAACGAGAGCGTGAGCAGGAGCGGGAGAGTGAGCAAGAGCGAGAACGAGGTAGAATGTGGGGATGGAGAGAGAGAAGAGGATTTTCTGGTTCAATGTTCCAGGGGGGAGAAAGAGTGGGAGATGAAAATGCTTTTCTTCCAGTTGCCTTTTTTTTTTTTTTTAATTCACGTTTTCTTTTTTTTTTCTTTCAAATTAAAACTCCAACCGTTGGATTCAAATATGCTGAATCCAACGGCTCAATGACAGCCCTGCACCATACAGGGATTTTAGGCCCTGCATGGTAGCTGAGGCCAAAATTATGATAATCGGTGGTTGGAGTTTGTCAGACGGCACGTGGTAGAACTCTCTGAACTCTGGAATATCTAAGAACTCGAAAGCTTTTTGTCTCTCCAATCTAGCATTTTGTCTTGATTGATAAAAATAAATAAAAATAAAAAGAAAAAAAACCGGTTCTCGCGTTCTATCGCAGATTTACAGAAACCATGATCGTAGTTGGGTCTAGCATCGCCGCCGAAGTCTGCTTCCGACATGAATTTTCCAAAAAATCAAAGTCACGTCTTTTTGTTTCATTTTAATTTGTGATTTTTTTCTTTTGTTTTTGTTCACTTAACTGTTTGTGTCAATTCAATTGCAGGTTCTTAGTCTCATTGCCTGAGAGGAAGGGTTTCCAGCCAGTGACATTGAGTTCGAGCAGAAGCAGAAGTAGAAGCTTTGCTGTCAAAGCTGCAAAATATATTAGTCCATGTAAGGATGATTATTTATGTATTTTATTATTTTTTTTCTTGAAAGGATAAAAATATAATTATTTTTTAGACCCCTTAAGATTGATATTGATGTATCTGTTTACAGACATCAAATATAAAACGGTGTTGAGCGAAGCAATGTGTAATGAAACTCTCAAGATAATGGATTCAAAAGAGTCTAGAAAAGTAAAACTCAAGGACTTAATAGAAGGGATTAAAATGGCAAGCGGGACAGTGACCGAATACTTAAGTAGCAGAGCAAGAATTATCTGTAACTCCGAAGAAATTGCTCAGGTTTGCACTCTGATTTGTGCTTAATTAGTTTAGAACTTGGGAGGATTGTATTGACACTGGATATAATCTTATTGGTGAAGTAATGCAAGTAAGTTGACTTATTTAATGAGATATAATCTTATTTTTCTATAAAGGTTGCAACAACCTGGACAGATGGGGACAAAAAGATTGGCAAGATCATAGCCAAGGCTTTGGAGATAATTGGAACAAAAGAGGGCCATATTTTCTTCTCTGTAAGTTGTTGTTGGATATTTACAATCCTTTTCTATATATTAAATATGAATGATATAGTTTTTTTTTTAATGAGTTGTTATCCATTGGTCGCGTTGTTTTATGGGACTTTTCTTCCTCAACAGTCGCAGGAATGGAAAAGTTCATGTGTTAAACTACTTTTTTGCTCTGGATTGAAGTTAGATTGGGGATATATATCCCCTAGCTTTGTCACCAATAAGACAAAAAGTTTATGTGTAAGTGTTTTAATATATCAGTAAGTCTCTCTTTATATTTTCATTGATGATAAGTTTTGCTGCACTGTGTATCTCTTTTATTTATTTTGTTTCCCCAGGTTTTTGAGTTTCCAAGAATTTTTGTTTTTGAAAGAAAACTTTTGAATATTGATGTTGTAATGGAAATATTGAGGATGGCTACGCGGGTAAGTGGACTTGTATGCAGAAAATGAAAGCTAGTAGTAGTTTCATTGCTTCTAGAAAGTATAATTTTACCAGACAAATACATTGGTTTTCCTCAGACTCCTGTGCTGATTGTTGCTGAAGATTTTGAAAATGATGTGCTGGATACGCTTATCACGAATAAGCTTACTATTGGAGCCAAGGTAATCTTATCTATGCTAAAATCGATCAGGAATATGAAAATATTCAGCTGTCAAGAAACTGCACATTGTGTGTTTTATGCAACATTAATGTATTGGTTTATTTTCAATGAATTTACCTTGTTTGAAGGTTTGTGCCATTAAAGCTCCTGGGCATGCTTTTATGAAGGATCTACGTCATCTCATAGGCAGCAAAGTAAGTTCATTTCACAATAAAGTTCCCAGCTCACTTTGTATTATGATTTGAAGCAGAATCTGTGTTTTCCTTTTCTTAGGTCATCACAGAGGAGGATTGTGCAAAACACATTGATCCATTCGGAAGTGTGAAAATAGTGCCTCGGCTGGCTGTAATGGCGGGCAGTTGCACGACGGTGGGATAGACCTATCTTCTTGGTCTAAAAACATGTCTATATTAGTACTTGTTCTAACATAAATATTAAACCTTCTCTTTCTCGTAGGCTATAGTATCAGAGTATGACACCATTTTACTTCGTCGAGGTCCTACCATGGATGAGATCGAAGAAGAAATATCTAAAGAGGTTTGTATTTTTGTCCATGATTTTTCAGCAAGCTAGTAGGCTTTTGATTTTGTTTATTAGTTAAATTTGCCTGCGATGTTGAATTTACAAGCTGTAGATTTTTTGAGTCGGGACCACCTTTTGTGAATCTAGTTTCATTACTGATTTACTATTCTTTTGGCTTCTTCTTACTGCTGTTACAGTTGAGATTGACGTCTAAAAGCATTACAGCCGATGATCAGTTATATGCTGTTTTAAAAGTGTGTTCTTTGAAACTGTTCAATGAGTTGTGTTAAGTTTATTTTTGTGGTTGTAACCACCTATTAATGGAGGTTTGCTCTTTCCTTAGGTTGGAGGCCCTAACAGTGAAAATGTGGATAAGAAATTGCGTATTCTTACTCATGCTCTTGTTGCTGCCAAGGCTGCAATGGAAGAAGGAGTTGTACCTGGTTAGCCTTCTACTGGAGAATTTTATTTGAATGGTGAATCACATATTATCTGTTTATATATATATTGCAGGTGCTGGTATCGTATTTCTAAATGCCTCAAAAGAATTGGACAAATTGCAAACTACAACTTCTGCTGAAATGATTGCTGTTCAAATAATCCAAAATGCTCTAAAGGTTGTTTATTTGGGTTGCCTTTTATTTGATTTTTCAATATTGAGTGTGAGCTTAACTCAAAGGAATAATTTTTATAGCCTACTTTTCAGGCCCTCAAATTTATATCCAAAGGGCTCAGAATTATCTCCTATCCCTTTGATATTTGTGTGTTAGATTAAATAATCAAGAGATCTTTTTTTTGTAGCTTCATCACACAAAGTCAAAAGGAATATTTTTTTTTGCACACCCTTTCACTACTAATAGAATGCTTACTAAAAGCAGGGGTTAGAAGGGTTTCTAGTTAAATGCATGGGTTTAGGGTTTTGGTCGGCTTCTGAAATATGTGGGTTCAAGGGTTTAGGGTAATCAGAATGATGGATGCAATGAAATTTTGAAGTATATTGCATGTATTATACTCATTCCATCTACTAATTTGAGTCTGAATCCACAGATGCCTCTGTACTCAATTGCTTCCACAGCTGGAGTTGAGGGGTCAGATGTCGTTGGCAAGCTACTGAATGAGGATAATATTGACCTTGGATATAATGCTAGTACAGGTCTTTTTTTTCCCCCACAAATAAAGGGAAATTAATAATAAAACTTGTGCATTTCCAGCGTTAATCTTGTGAATTTTCAATGAGAATGTTTTGTATTCCAGGTGAATTTGTAGATATGATTGGGTATGGAATTGTGGAGCCATTGAAACTCATAAGAAAAGCATTTGTGGGGGCAACATGGTAATTTGATTCAACCACTTAGAATCTTCACAGGCTGTAATAATATTTATTGTTTTTATTAGACTATGTGAATTTTTTTAATGTTCTTTCAAGTAGCATGAATGGTAACCAAGTCAAATTTTCTTTTCTACTTATGTAAGTGAAGTTTGAGTCTGAGATCTCTTGTATTACCTAAAGACTGTGTGGATTCTTCTGTTAACCATGAATTACTTGTTTTATCGTGTAGCATAAGGAATCCCCTATATAACTAGAATTTTTATTACCCTGTACGAAATCTTTGATCAAGCTTGCACTCATTATTTCTTTGTGTAGTGTGTTTCTAAAGAAGTTATGTGAAGGCAGGCTAGACGAGGTAAAGGAAGGCCGCCGGTATTGTAGTAAGTGGGCATTGGAAAATGAAATTGGAAAAATACAAGGAAAACCAATGTAGGTCAGATCGGGAGTGTCGCTCTAGTGTTTAGATCAGGAATAAAAGCCTGTGTTGGAGTTTGCTTTTGTTGGCTGTGATGGTAGTAGAGGTTCTGATAATAGCAGGTGGGAGCTTGTCATGTAGATTGCCCTGCAAATTCCTTTGTACGAGTGGCTTTAGGTGTTTTTTTTATTAAAAAAAAAAAAGTTTTATGGTTTATTTTATTTCGTTTAGTGTTTTGTTGGTTCAATAAAGTATTTGACTTTTAGATTTGAGATTCTATGTTCAGGTAAACTATAATGCCAGTGTTGCGCGTTGTGTTTGGGTGCGTTTGGTGCCCGCTTTGTTGTATTGTACTAGATTGTATTATACTTAATAAATTACCGTTTTTATGCTTTAAAATTTTATAATAAAGTAATAGTATTTTTCTTTGTGATTAAGAAAAAAAAAATACAACCAGCGCTAGCCACCATCAACCACTACCAGCCACTGTCAGCAACTTATGAACATTTTGTTTAATTCATATTTGGTTGAGTTGCAATTCTAGTTTTGAGCTATTCCTACAAATATTGGTAATTCAGAATATTGTTTGTTTACCTTATATTTGACACTAATGGAAATTCTCATCTCGAGTTCTATGCAACAGTACAAATGTCATCGGGAATGGAGGTGTCATTTGTCAGATGTATCTATGGCGAACAAGAGCATTGTTGCTTATGATGTTAGTACCGTTGCGTGGTATTCAAGGGAGAGATTCATACAGTACTAAATTTGACGTCTAAAAGTATTAAAAAATAAGGTGAGATTATTTGAATCAATCAAAACGTTCAAATAATATAGCGTTGGGTAAAATAATATATAAAAAAAAATGCATTTTGACTTCTACATCATTGGTGAACCAACTGGTTTCTAATTAGTATCAAGCATATTTACATTCATTTCAAGTCGTTCAAGCTCCACCAAAGATGCAGAAGTGGCCCCATAAGTCAGTTCGCCCAAAAACCGACAGCATAAGCACGAAACAAAAATGGGGCTTTACCAAGAATCAGGTCGTGCTCTTGAAGAAAAGCTTCGATTCTAATTAGAAGCTTCAGGTCGATTAAATGCCCACAAACTAAGCCTTTTGCCAAATATCTTCATTGTGTATTTCAGCCTGGTTTTTGTTGTCATTTGAAAATTAACGAAAGAAAAAACTAGTGAAAGAAACAGAAGTATGTTCACTATTCGAGCTAAAAAGTTAAACGTTATATTAAAAGAAATGAGTCTGCTTAAATTCTGCAGTTAATTCTACTTGAACAAATGCTTGGTTGTTTAATATCAAATCTGTAAATTGAATCCGGTTCAATTCAAATATCCTACACTTTTGAAAAGAGCCTCATTTTAACTATTTATTTACATTGAGAGATATTTTCTTAAATAAAAAGGATATTTATCCATAATAGTTATAGACCAATAAGAGAAGAAACTTATAAAATCATATGGAGTTAATGTGTTTTTTAATTAGCATTTAAATTAGTTATCACACCATTATGATGTTAACGTGTTAGTTGTCATTATTTTTTAATTAACTATAACATTATATGGTGTTATTCTTTTTTAAATGTTATTTATTTAATTTGCAGGTCCAGCTACCTTGCCACGAGAGCAAAATACCCGGAACAGCCATTAGATTTTAACTAGAGAAATTAAATGGCTATATTTAGGCGTGAAGATCAATTTCGATGGAGGGATGATTACGGATATCAGAAATTAGGCAATAGAAGTATTGTTCAGAATTGTATTCTTTATTTGTAAATTTCACTAATGGATTAAATAAGAGTGATAGATAGGTGATTGGAACTTACGCAGCTAGCTACTCTTGGTTTACATGTGTAATGCGTTGGAAATCTTGGCCAGTTATACAATGTTTTCCCCATTTCCCCTGACTGTTAGTTTAAGAGTGATCTTATATTCCAATATTTTTTTTTTACAAAAAAATTCAATTCTTAGCTAAACTCTTTGCTCAATATTAAAAATTCGTACGTATTCTCTTTATGATCGCGTTCACCGTTACCGAACTTCATAGTTGTGAATTCTCGGCTTGTTAGTTCTTTTGTAGTTTTTATTTGCAAAGCAGTTCATACCGATAGAACAAAAAAGCGTCAAAAAATTAAATCATAATGAGGTTAGACCCATTTCAATATGCATTGTTTTCATCTTTTTATTTAATTTATCTGCATAGGAAGAGTGGTAATAGTAATTATTTTTCTACTCTACGATTGTATTTGAGCATAGGAGTTCCGAAGAGAGAATTATGTATATATAATTACAAATTTACATTGTCTTCCTCTTGATGGTTTGTCAGATTTCTCTTAGATGGATAGCTGAGAGCTTGAATTATTTTGTTTTATTTACTTTGAATTTCTTGCTCGTTATAGCAATGTGTTAAATTTCTTGATGTTGTTTGAGAATTGATTGATGAGATTTAATAATTATACTTAAATAGGGAAGGAAGCGAAGGTAAAATACCATTTCTCATTGTTGCTTCATTTTGTAGTTATATTTCCTGTAAAATTTCTATTAACTTGTGCCCAAATTTGTGAGGAGAGAAATGAAATCATGTTATGTATTTGTTAGAGTAATTATACGATTAATATGTATTTTTAGTAGCTTCATATGTAATTTTATGATTGTGAAGTTGTCATTGCTAGATGTTGAAATTGTTGAAAATATGATTAAAAAAAAAGTCAAAATAATGGGTGGTTGAGCCACCATCTTTAAATTAAAAAACAGAGGGTGGCTGGCCATTAAACAAGGAAAATGGGTAGGTGCCGCCCATGCAAAGAAGAAAAAAAAGAAGAAAAGAAAGTCAAAATTTGGTTATAAATAGAGGAGTTCTCCTCCTTATTTTTGGCATCCAAATCCCAGAGAAACAATCTAAGTTTTGGTGAGAAATTGAGAGAGAGAAAAGTTCTTAAACATGTAATTATATTGAAGGAGTATTTGGCTCCTCAATATGGATACTACGGGTTTGCTTTGTTAAGGACTATTTCTGGGGATCATGTATTTGGGAGGCTTGGATGAGAGAAAATTATTTCTAAAGGTGTGGTTGTAAAAATTTTCCACATAATGGATATTTTTCTCTAGTTGTCTCTTGACAACGGCCATGGTTATTCTCCGAATTTGGAGTTTTCTACGTAAATCTTGTGTTGTGTGATTGGTGTATTCTCCATTTAATTATTTTTGTTAATTTGTTGCTTGACAAATTATTTGGAGTGATCTTGAGAGGAAGCTCAATTTCCTAACAGTGGTATCAGAGCCATTGATTGAAATTTTGGTGTCGGGGCACTGTTCACGTACATGGTACTGTTCACGTATACAATATTGTTCACGTATATGGTACTGTTCACGTGAAGTAGTGGGAACCAAACCAAATAGTCTGTGGTGAAGAGTAAAGACTGATTTGTAAAGCATATATGTCAGCTGCTGGTATTTTTCAAACTTATTCAAACTTAGTGGAGTTTGATGCTATTGAAAAATTAATGGGAGAATAATTTTTGGCTTGTGAAGAATTCAAGTCAAAGGTGTATCCAATCTTATATGCACAAGAATTTGAAGGTGTGGACAATTTTGGCACCTTAAGGAAATTGTCAAGAAGGTGGAGCATATTACTCTAGAATCAGTAAAGGATATACTGATATTCTCGCAGATGGTGAGTTTCCTTTTGATAGAAGACTGGGTTAGTTCTTTTGGCATGTAGATCTCCAAGTTGTCATGAAAGAGAACATGATATTATCAGCGGGGTCCACAAGTTTGCACGCGGGCATTGGCTTGGTATAAATGCAAGGTGTGTGATGGAAAAGTTATGTCACAAGGTGTGTGATCATAAATTTAGCAAGATATTATGACATGTGCTAAGAAAAATCTTAGAATGGTTTAGAAACCTTTATGGTGGAGTATGATAATTCTCTATGTCGAGAATTATGAATGTTGGTGAAGACAGTGTTTTGTAGCAGTAGTTATGAATTTTTATTAATCATGGTGGAGATTGTTGAAAATATGATTAAAAAAAAAAGGTCAAAATGATGGGTGGTTGAGCCACCATCTTTTAATTCAAAGACGGTGGGTGGCTAGCCATTGAACAAGGAAATTTGGTAGGTGCCGCCCATGCAAAGAAGAAAAAAAGGAAGAAAAGAAAGCCAAAATTTGGCTTTAAATAGAGGAGTTCTCCTCCTCATTTTGGCATCCAAAACCTAGAGAAGCAATCCAAGTTTTGGTGAGAAATTAAGAGAGAAAAATGTTCTTAAGCATGTAATTATATTAAAGACGCATTTGGCTCCTCAATATGGGTACTACGGGTTTGCTTTGTTTAGGAATACTTCTGGGGATCATATATTTGGGACTTGGGTGAGAGAAAATTATTTCTGAGAGTGTGGTTGCAAAAAATTTTTCACATAGTGAATATTTTTCTCTAGTTGTCTCTTGACAACGGCCGTAGTTTTTCTCCGGATTTGGAGTTTTCTACGTAAATCTTGTGTTGTGTGATTGGTATATTCTCCATTTAATTATTTTTTTAAATTTGTTGCTTGACAAATTTCTTGGAGTGATCTTGGGAGTAAGCTCAATTTCCTAACAGAAATTAGGGTTTGGAAATTATATTCTAAGAGACCTCTAAAGCATCTTAAATATACGAAGTAGCCTAAAGTGATGGCAACTTGATATCGATTATATAGAGCATTGCTCATTGGATTCAACGGACCAATGGAGAGAGAAAAGAAAAAAAAAGTTAATTTTGATAATTCCTAGAACTAATTTTCACCACTCTAGCGTCTAAGGTTTTAGAAAATGGGCGTACAACTTATTAAAATCCTAAGGTGATGTTTGGTTAGGAGGAGAGTATGTGGGAGTGGAAAGTAATTCAAATTTTACTTTTATTTCCATTATTTGGTTGCACAAAATATAAAAAAATTTAATTTCCACTAAAATTTTATATCCCTTATAATATAGAATTTCAATTCGACACCAAAGAGTGAAGAATTCAAATTCCTCTTATGTTGAAAATCCAAGCTTCCAAATTTGCCCTCCAATATTTTCACTTGTTTAATGCTATTAATAACTATTATTTATAATTTTATTTTATCAATTTAATATTATAAATAATTTTATATTAATTAAATTTAATGAATGATTTAAGAAATTTAATAAAATAAATAAACTTATTTATTTATTTAATATGAAAATACACAAATATAAATTAACTTCACCGAACTTCCGCCGAATCTCTGTCAGACAGTCGCGGAGAGTTGCCGGACCCTTAAACATCATCGGAAGCCGCTGAAATTTCACCGGAAAGTCACCGGCCACCGTTGACCGACGTTGACATTCGTTGACCTGTGTTGACTTATGTTGACCGGTGTTGACTTAAGTTGACTGCTATTATTGACCGGCTTTATTTATACTATATTATATTATATTAAATAGTTTAGTATATTAAATTATTTTATATTTTATATTAAATATAAATCATGAATTGTTTTACAACTTTTTGAAATTAAAAAATTTTGTATTAATATTAAATTATATTTAATTACTAATATAGATAATTTAGTATTTAAGGCAAAGGATAAATCTGTCCAAAGAAAAAAAATTATAATTCCTTTCCTTATCAAATTTTATGTCAAACCAAACAATTAAATTTAATTTCGTTATTCTCTTCCACTCCTTCTCCTTTCCCCTCCATTAAATCTAGCGTTTTGTATTTGATTAATTAAAAAGAAAAAATTTATCTCTCGCATTCTATCGCGGATTCACAGAAAGAATGTTCATAGTTGGGTCTAGCATCGCATCCGAAATCTTCTTCAGGCATGAATTTTCCAAAAAAATCACAATCACATCTTTTTATTTCATTTTAATTTGTGATTTTGTCTTTTTGTTTTATTATTTGATTGTTCTATTTTGCTTGTGTCAATTCAATGGTAGGTTCTCAATCTCATTGCCCGAGGAGAAGAGTTCCCAGGTCGTGACATTGTGTTCGAGTGGAAGATATGCTGCCAAAGACATCAAGTTTATTAGTCTATGTAAGGATGAAAATTTTTATAATTTCAATAAATGGTTTTAGATTTTAGAATCTCACTTTTATAATTTATATTTTAGGCTTATATATCTATTTTAGCTAGTTTCTTCAGGTCCATCTCAATTATGTTGGATACCTGTGCTGTAGGAGTGTAATGGTTTAGAAGAAAGTTTTCCTGCAAACATTATGTAACGGGTCAAAAGCCCTACATGTGAACTGTATGAATATGGTGAGTGGCTCATATTTTGCAAATAAAACTCTTTGATTTGCTTTTGTAGACTATATACCCAACTTATTTATGATATTAATGATTTTACTTATTAAAGGAAAAGACAAAGAGGAGGAAAACTCTCTTTTCATATATAATAATATGAACTACAACAGTTTTTATATAGAAAAGAGCATAAGGCTCGGCTCCTAAAATTAAGAAGCACAAACAGTAACAGAAAGAAAGAAAAAAGGAAAGAGACTAAAAAGGAAAAAAAATTCAAAGGGAAATATCCTAAAATTTGAATAATTCAAATTCTAAATTTCCTCATTATATGGGATTGGAATTGGTGCATAGATGTTAATAATGCCCATCTTGCTTATCAGATGTTCAAGGTTAGGTCTAGCAAGCCCTTTAGTCAAGATGTCAGTTGTTTCCTGACTAAAAGGCATAAATGATAACCAAATAGTTGCAGCTTCAAGTTTTTCCTTAATGAAGTGCCGATCAATCTTGATGTGGTTTGTCCTATCATGCTAGATAGGATTGTGAGCAATACTTATAACATCTTTGCTGTCATAGTACGACTTCAGAGGTAGTTCCACAGTCTTCTTGAGCTCGTCCAGAATTCTATATATGCACAACACCTTACAGATCTCTTGAGCCATCACTCTAAACTCAGCCTCTGCGCTACTTCTCACAACAACACTTTCCTTTTTGCTTCGCTAGGTAGCCAAATTTCCCTTCACAAAGATGCAAACCCTAAGATAGATTTCCTGTCACTTACCGAACCTGCCCAATATGCATTAGTAAATACCTCAATACTCCTTTGATTGCTCTTTTTGAAAAACAGACCTTTTCCAAGAGTAGACTTCAAATATCTTAAAATTCGACAAACCGCCATAAGATGTTCTTTATAAGGTGCGTGCATGAATTGACTAACAACACTGACTGAGAAGGAAATATCAGATCGAGTACAGGATAGATAGATTAGTTTCCCAACTAATCTCTGGTACCTACTAGTATCAACGGGAACACTTTCCTCCTCCCAAAGTTTCACATTGGGATATATGGGAGTATCAGCTGGTCTACAACAGCTCATCCCGGTTTCCTTCAAAAGATCAAGAATGCATTTTCATTGAGAGATAACAATTCCTTTTTTTTTTTTTAACGAGCAACTTCTATGCTGAGGAAATATCTTAGCGCTTCTAAATCTTTGATCTTGAATTCTAATGCACGGCTTTTCTTTAGTCTTTGCATCTCAATCACATCATCACCTATGAGAATAATATCATCAACATAAACTATTAGCCCAGCAACCTTCCCTTCAGAAGAGAAATTGAAAAATAAGGTATGATCAGTTTGTCCTTGAGAATATCCTTGTTTTCTAACAAATTGTGTGATCTTTGCAAACCAAGCCCGTAGAGACTATTTAAGCCCATACAAGGGCTTTTTCAGCTTGCACATTTTTTAGCCAAATTTCTCTTCAAAGCCTATTGGACTATTCATGTACAACTCTTCCTCCAAGTCCCCATTGAAAAATGCATTCTCATCTCCTTCTACTTTGGAACTTTTAAGCCTCCTGTACACTATGAGGAACTTCTACACTAGACAATTGAGAGGTAAAAGCAAACAAAAGATGAAGACAATTTCGAGTATGACACAAATTTAGATAGTGGATGAATAGTATAGGATCAAACCACTTTTCAAAGAGTTATAGAAATGTCAAGATTAGAAGACTTATACTGACTATTAGGAAAAGAAAAGGAATTACCTGCACAAGACTCAGATTGTTGATTTGTCCTTGGTTCAGAATCATGGTTGTGCTGTTGACTCAATTCATCTTTCTTTTTCTTATGATTGTTCTTCAAGTAAACAATCCATTTCTAGGTTCGATCACCTTCCTTAAATATATTACCTAATGCTTTAGTAGAATTATCATGTTTTGGTATTATAGTAGGCTGCTCCTTATTTTCGATTTTCAAAAGTTGTTTTTCAGAATTTTGATTCTCAAATTGTTTTTCAAATGTAGGCCTAGATTCAAGAGAAACATCATTCGTTATAAAAGGTGTTTCAAGGAACGAATCTTTGTCATTTGCTATAGGTGCAGAGGTACTAGGCTCAAAATCTTGTGAGAGAAATACATCATTTGAGGAAAAGACATCGTCAAAGTTAACAAATGAATCTTCCTTAAAATTCTCTCCTTGAAGATGAACATTATGAAAAAATGATTTTTTTTTTTCAAAAAATGTGACATCCATTATGACAAAAAAAGAATTTCAATGTCAGGTTAAAACATTTATAGCCTTTCTCAGTTGGGAGTAACCAATGAATGAAATGCAAGTTATACAACCCAAGAGGAGGGGTGAATTGAGATTTTGAAACTTATGCTAAATAATTCGCACAACAATTTAATCTATTGCCTTAATCAAATCAAAAATAATAAATTCAATAAAGTACAATAATAAAATAGTAAGGGAAGATAGAGCAAACACAATAATTTTTATGTGGTTCGGCAATTCCCGCCTATATCCATGCCTCCAAGCCAACCAAGCTCGACGATTTCACTATCCAAGCCTCCCACGGCTTCAAGTTCTTTACAATTGACTTCGAATGTGTTAATAAACCTTTACAACTAAGAGATTATCTCTCAATTTCTTCACTCAAGTGTTTCTCACACTTAAACACTCACAAATTTGATGATAAAATAAAGATTACAACAATTAACTCTCTTTTAAAGTAAATGCACAAATGATAGCTCAATAAAGATTTAATCTATGATGATTTTCGAATTTGGAAGATCAAAATATGTTGTTTGCACTTGTTTATACTTGCAAGAATCTTAAAATTGAACTTGGAGTTGAGTTTTCATAGCTAAAGCCCAAAAACTAGCCGTTATAGATAAATTCCAACAAGCAAGTGGCTAGCCGTTTAAGGCTCCCTGCTTCAGAACAGTAAAGTTACCGTTAGATATGAATTTTGCTATAGTAATATTGTTCATAAAATTATATTTTTACCCAAAACTTTTAGTAATTATACTATAGATCAAATTTTCTAAATAATTATACTAAAACTTTTTGAAATTATGATATGACCTAAAACATAATAATATTTTTTAAAGAAGTCCTTTTCAAAATTTAACAAAATACTTATAAATTTCAAAATTCTGAAAATCTTTTAATTTAATCTAAAATTTGAAGATATGAGATTTTCCTCAAATGGCTAGCCGCTAGCCCTTAGGCGGTTAGCCGCTAACTCTCTGTCCATTTTGGATATGTACACTCGGGTCCTCAAACTTTCATAAATTATAGTACGAAACGTTTCAAATGTTTGCAAATAAGTCCAAATTTAGAACTCAAAATAATACTTATTAAAATCAAAGATTGCAAAACTTTTTCATTTTAGTCCACATTTTGAAAAATAACTAATTTCATAAAATACTTGGCTTATAATTGCAAAACCTTTGGTTTATGAAAAAGGATGATTTATTTAACAAAATCTTGAGCTTCTCAAATGCTAAATCATGCATATATTAAATCATACCAGCTTTACAAGAATTTTCTTATCTTTTGAGGTTAAGGATGAAACCCTATTTAATGAAATAGTTGTCTTTTTATTTAATTAATTCCTTACATGTGTATTTTAATGTTTATGATTTTTGTTTCACATGATTAATTGGATGTTATTAAATCTTTTCACCAATTGTCATGCATTATTGATTGTTAAGATTGATATTCGATTAAATTTATTGGGATTTATAAAGTTTATATATGATTTGTCTTTCATTAAATTGGTTAATAAAGTCATCTTGAAAACTTTGACTCTTTATTATTCAATATGTTTACATGGGATAGATATCATACTATTAAGGAGAAAAAGAACCTACATTAGATTAATTTTAATTGGGCTTAATTGTTATAATCATGAGATAATATAGATTGATTTCGATTTGTCACTCTAAAATTGGGGATTAATTAATAATTAGATGATTACTAGTTAAATAGTGGTGGATTTCAAACCTTGGTAATTTTTGTCTTATTGAATTCTCCTCATCGCTTTAATTATTTTCTTAGTTTAATTAGTTTAATTTCTCTTAAAGACTCAATTTGCTCAACTAGGTTAGAATTAATATTAATTTTAGATTTAAATTAGACTTTTCAATTTATAACAATATTTCGAATTTTCAAGTATCACTATTCTATCTCTAGACTTAAGTATATTAAATTTTTCACAACAATTATCCTTCAAGAACTAGTGAAATGTTGAAATACAATATTTATCATCAAGATTATATTATGTATAGCGCTTTAGGCTAACAATAAAGACATATTTTGTAACTATAGGCTCAAGTTTTCCAATTTTTCTATGTTCATGAACAAAAGTCGTACAACCAAATATTTTTAAAGGTAAATCAACAGAAAATCTAGCAGTTGGAAATCAATTTTTGAAAACTTGGAAAAGGAGTTTGAATTTGTAAAAAATTTGGAGGGCATTCTGTTTATTAAGTATACAGCAGTTAAAACAGCCTCTCCCTACAAATACTTATGAACTTTAGTTGCAAAAAGTAAAGCACGAGCCACCTCCAACTGATGTTTATTTTTTCTTTCAGCAGCACTATTCTGTTAGGGTCTATCGATGCAAGAACTGTGATGAATTATTCCTTTTTCTTAAAAAAAAATTGCCAACATCATATCAAAATACTCTTTCCCATAATCACTTTTGAAAACTTGTATGTTGGTCTGAAATTGAGTCTGCACCATATTGTAAAAATTTTTAAAAACCTATTCAACCGTTGATTTTTCTTTTAATAAATACACCCAACAAAGTCGAGTATGATCATCTGTAAATGTGATGAACCATTTCTTGTTAGAAGGTGCACTTATCTTATTTAGACCCCAAACATCACTGTGAATAATAGTAAAAGGTATTGATGGTTTGAATGATTGTGAAGGAAAAGATGTACAGTGATGTTTTGCAAATTCACAAATTTCATAATAAAACAAAGATAGGTCTTTGTTGACAAACAACTTAGGAAACAAATATTTTAAATATCTAAAACTTAGGTGGCCCAATCTTAGATGCCATAACATAATAATATTATTATTAGAAGTAGAAATAGATTCAAAGCAAGAACTTATTTGTTGAGATTTTTTTCTCGATTCAAATCCATCATCAAAGAAGTAGAGTCCTCCACTCTGTTTAGCACTGCCAATTATACTCCCTGAGGTCAAATCCTTGAACACATAGTGAGTTGGAAAAACATTACTTTGACAATTTTGATCATGGGCTAGCTTGCTGACAGACAAAGAATACAAGAAAGTCTAGGAACATGAAGAACATGGTGAAGAATGAGTGATGGAGACACTACAATAGAACCTTTTCCTGTAATTGCTGAAAGAGAGTCATCTGCAATCTTAATTTTCTAGCTACCGGCACAAGGACTACATGAAGAAAAAGGTTTGACAACCCCGTCATATGATCGGTTGCAACTAAATCGATGATCCAGGTGTGATAAGAGTTGACACTAATGAATAAAATTATATTTTATGTTATGTAAATATAGGGGTAAATGTCATTGCATATTCAAGTATAACGATTACTAAGAGTAAAGCATCTTTTCATTTTCATTCCTCCTTTTATGTTTATTTTTTAATTTCTTCTTCAACTCCTCAAGATTTTTTTTTCTATGAATCTCAAAAAGCCACCCTGGTGTTCGGATCAGAAGAATATGCTTAAATAAAAAATTGTTGTATCAACTCTAATAGTGGGGTATAAAGGTTTCAATGACCTTATATCGGTGGTTTTTATGTAGGTTCTACAAAAGTTTTGTAAGGGTGACTTGTGGTTTTTCTTTTTTGTATTTCTATTTTCATTGGTGAATTTTCTTTTTCTTATCTATGTGTTTTTTTTTTTTTTGTGGGTTTTGTGATCACTTCAGGTATTCACAAGGGAAATTATTTGAACGATATTGATTTTGGTGAAGAATTTGCATTGCATTTTGGCTTACAACTTGCTAGTGAAATTGTTTTGTCTCTATTAATAGTCAACTCAAATTCTTTGTGTGGTGTGCCAAAGCAAGATTTTCAGATTCATTACATCTTAAGGATTTAACAATATACTTTAAGTTGTTCAAATTATTTTATAAGGATGGAAGATTTTTCAATCCACTTGTAATCTTAATTTTTTTGATGATATAAATTATAATAGTTTCCATACACCCAAAAAAAAATACTCTTGGTAATTCAAACAAACATTACTCGAACTGATGATTTGTATATTTGCCACCAATATTATTAAATGTCAATAAAAAGACAAATACCCTTTTGTGACTTTCTTTTTTAATTGGATAGATTTTGCAAGAGAAGAACATATTCTTATACCCAATTAATATAGTTCAAATTCACCTAATAATTAAAGAAAGGATGGGACTCTTTGAAGTCCTCAAATTTCTCTTCAAACTTGTTTACTAAATAAACCTATAATTAAAAATTACAAAATTACTAATTTACCTTTTATGCGCCTAAGAATTTCAAAAATAACCCTTAATAGAATTTATGTACATTAATATTCTTCTAATTATTCTTGATTTGAATTAACAAATAGACTTGACTTTGTCACTTTGAAGAATGTTTGCATCATGCAAAGATAATTTTCAATTAATCATATTCAATCAAATCCTTTTTGAATTACGATAAAGATTTTCTAGGTTGATTTAAGGATCAACAAGTGTTTATTATTTTACATAAGCTCCATGAATTGAAAAATCATAAGATAGTTTCATCTTGTGACAATTTTTTTTTAAAAAAGCCCACAGAAATATTTTCAATATACCATGCATGCAAATAAAAGAAACTATTTTATTTGTAAATTTGAATTAGATTTCTCTCATCAACTATCATAATTTCAATATCAAACAAAAAAAAAATTCACATTTGTTTAAAAATATATCAATGCTGAATATGACGTAATTTTGAAACTAACATGTCTCTCTAGGTAATTCTATCAAAGGATAGTTTAGAGAAAAAAAAAATGGGTGACTAAAAATAAACTCGTTGGTAAATAAGTTCATTTTTTTAAATAGTAAACAAGTTAAATTTGATTTTAGAATTTTTTAATAAAAAAATTGATTACTAAATAAAAATAAATTTGATTTTGAAACATCCATATATTTTACTATAAAATTGACAAGTTATAAGAAGTGTTGACCTGATCAATTTAATTCAATTGAGGGGCATGGGGGGTTTTTAATTCAATAGTTTAAAGGTTGATGGCAAAATCTTCCACGCATTTGAAGTCTCATGGGGCCCCATCCCAAATGGGGTGAATTTTAAATAATTTTTAGAGAGTGGGTTGGGGAATGAGGGAACAATAATCCTCAAATTCTTAACGGGATGAGATTTAGTTTCGTTCTCTCCATCCCACCCTCACCCCAATCCCCATTATATATGAGTATTTTTTTTTAATCTTTGTTTAATAATTTTGTTTTATCAATTACAATTTTAGTTAATAATTTTTTTTAATTTTTATTTAATATAAATAATTTATAACTAAAAGAAAATCCTACATTATAATTCTTATTCAATCATAAAATATTGTTATGTTTTCTTTTCTCTTTTAAGGTATTGCTCTCTTCAAATATTTTTTAGTTTTAATATTATTTCTAAATATCATTTCAACCTTTTAGAGAGTTTTTAGATAATTTAAATATTATATAATATGGTAATGATTTACTTAAGTCTGTAAATTTTAATTTACTGAAATATTTATCCATGTCTACTATAAAATAAGTAAATGAAGAATGCGGTAGGGATGGAGAAATCATTCCCCACATAGAGATTCATCATTTCCACCTCACTAAATTTATTGGGGGATAAGATAGAGAATGAAGATAAAATTTTTAATGGGGTGAGAAATGGAGTAGACGTCCCCATCACCACCTCACCCCATTGCCATCCCAACAGGTTGCATGTGCGTGGCTTTACATGAAAAACAAATAGGTGAGTGTTGATATTTGTCAAAATATTTGGGTGCACACGAAAATGAACACTTCCAAATGTTAAATACCAGTTGCCCACAAATGATTTCTAGTTTTGACCTTTAGTCCCAACCATCCTATTTTAGTCTTTAGATCCAACGAATCAAAATGCATGGTTGTTAGTTATAGATCAATGTAACTTAGGTTGCATTTGTGTTTTTATTTAAAATCTAAATAGACCTGAATTAGTTAAATTATATATAGAACTAAATGCCTGAATCTAAATTTTTCTTTTTTATTTGAATCACTAAAAATAAGTATTAAGTTGTTTATTTTATAACTTTAAAAATTTGAAAATTAGTATTTTACATTTAAATTATAAATGTTAAACAATTAATAACATCTCAAAGAACATAAATAAGATAATATATTTTCATAATATAATCATGCTCTATTGAATGCAAACCTTCTAATATTTTAAATTAGTATATTATAATTAATTTTATTGTTGTTTAAGATGTTTTATATGAAAAAATCATTAAAAAATATAAAGATAAATAATACTAATATGAAGAAAATAAAAAAATAAAAATGATAATATTCTACCATTATACTATCATATCTTATAAATATGGATAATAAAGTTAATAGTTAAAGTTATTTAGGTAACCATTGGGCCTTAACCCATTTAGGTAACTATTGGGCCTTAGCCGATGGTGGGCTGAACCCCGCACTCACAATTGAAGACAATGTGATTCGAGCCCTCACGATGCATGTAGGGGTTTATTTCGTTCCTTAATTATTAAGTGAAGTTAATCTTCTCTCTTTTGAAATGTGAGTGGAGTAGACACCCCTCGAATATTAGAGAGGGTAAAATCTGGGCAGTGTTATATAAGAATTAATGTAAACTAGTCCCAGTAATTGTCTGATTGTAAATATCAGTTGTAAATCTCATATAATATGAGTTGTAATTTAAGCATTAGTCTCATGTAATTCAAAAAAAAGTTATTTAGGTATATATAAAAATTAATTAATTAGTTATGAATATTTTAGAGAATATTTTAAAATGATGTCATTTAGACTTTTTAGATTAAGTAAAAAGTTAAAAAATTAACATAATAACTTAATGACTAAAATTTTTTATTAAATTAAAAAATAAACAGATTTAATGACTTAGCGGTAAGGGTGTTCAAAATTCAATCCAATCAGCTCACTTCGTCTAATCTGTAGAAATCCGATCCGTGAATTGATAAATTGGATTAAATTCAAAATTTAAAAATTGACAGTCGGTACATTGAATATAGATTTACTTCTGTGAATCCACAAAAATCTGTAAATCCGTAAAAAAAAATATTTATTTAATAAAACAATTAAACTTGCAAATACGACATTATACTTATTAATAAATAAATAAGTTAAAGTATAGTTACATTAACATCATATTATGTCTTATCCAATAATAATATAAAATAAAAATAATTAAATAAAAAAATATAGCTTTCTAAGCAATTAATTTTCATATACTAATCTAAACAAATGAGATTTTTTTTCTTTTTAGTGTGTTATATTTTAAAATTCTGATTATTTTTCAGATTTATTTAAACAATTAATTTATTTAAATCTTATTTAATTTTGAATTTAATCGGTAATAAAATTATTTTTATAGTAATTTTTTATTTAGTTAATTTTTTATTTAAAATTTTGAACATATAAATTTGATTTGAATTGAATTTCATCAATTTAAAAACTAAACTGAATTAAAAATTTATAATTAATAAAATTATAAATCAAATATAAATTAATATTTAATTCACAAAATTTTATCCGCGAATAGCCTTACGCAACTAATCGTAATTAAATCAATTAAATGATCAAGTTTTTTTTTTAAAAGAAAAAAAGGAAAGAAAAGCCGCCCCTTAACCGCGACCAAAAAATTATGATAGACGGTGGTTGGAGTTTGTCAGACGGCACGTGGTAGAACTCTAAACTGTGGAATGTCTTTTTTTTTTTTTTTTGATAAGAACTGTGGAATGTCTTAAGAACTCAAAGGCTTTTTGTCTCTCCAATCTAGCATTCTGTCTTCATAGATAAAATAACCAGAAAAAGAAAAACAAAAAACAAACTGGTTCTCGCATTCTATCGCAGATTTACAGAAACCATGATCGTAGTTGGGTCTAGCATCGCCTCCGAAGTCTGCTTCAGGCATGAATTTTCCAAAAACTCAAAATCACATCTTTTTGTTTCATTTTAATTTTTAATTTTTTTTGTTTTTTGTTTATTTAACTGTTTGTGTCAATTCAATTGCAGGTTCTTAGTCTCATTGCCTGAGAAGAAGGGTTTCCAGCCAGTGACATTCAGTTCGAGCAGAAGCCGAAGTAGAAGCTTTGCTGTTAAAGCTACAAAATATATTAGTCCATGTAAGGATGATTATTTATTTATTTTATTATTATTTTTTTCTCGAAAGGATAAAAATATATAATATTTTAGACCCCTTAAGGTTGATATTGATGCATCTGTTTACAGACACCAAATATAAAACGGTGTTGAGCGAAGCAATGTGTAATGAAACTCTCAAGATAATGGATTCAAAAGAGTCTAGAAAAGTAAAACTCAAGGACTTAATAGAAGGGATTAGAATGGCAAGTGGGGCAGTGACCGAATGCTTAAGTAGCAGAGCAAGAATGATCAGTAACTCCGAAGAAATTGCTCAGGTTTGCACTCTGATTTTTGCTTAATTAGTTTAGAACTAGGGAGGATTGTATCGACACTGGATATAATCTTATTAGTGAAGTAATGCAAGTAAATTGACTTATTTAGTGACATATAATGTTGTTTTTCTATTAAGGTTGCAACAACATGGGCAAATGGGGACAAAAAGATTGGCAAGGTTATAGCCAAGGCTTTGGAGAAAATTGGAACAAAAGAGGGCCATATTTTCTTCTCTGTAAGTTGTTGTGAATATTTCCAATCCTTTTCTATATATTAAATATGAATGATATAGTTTTTGCTTAATGAGTTTTTATCCATTGGTCGCATTGTTTTACGGGACTTTTTCTTCCTCAACAGTCACAGAAATGGAAAAGTTCGTGTGTTAAACTACTCTTTTGCTCTGGATTGAAGTTAGATCAGGGATATATATCCCCTAGCTTTGTAACCAATAAGACAAAAAGGTTATCGGTAAGTGTTTTAATATATCAGGAAGTCTCTCTTTATATTTTCATTGATGATAAGTTTTGCTGCACTGTGTATCTCTTTTATTTATTTTGTTTCCCCAGGTTTTTGAGTCTCCAAGAATTTTTGTTTTTGAAAGAAAACTTTCAAATATTGATGTTGTTATGGAACTATTGAGGATGGCTACATGGGTAAGTGGACTTGTATGAAGAAAATGAAAGCTGTTAGTAGTTTCATTGCTTCTAGAGAGGATAATTTTAGTTACTAGACAAATACGTTGGTGTTCCTCAGACTCCTGTACTGATTGTTGCTGAAGATTTTGAAAATGATGTGCTGGATATGCTTATCACAAATAAGCTTACCATTGGAGCCAAGGTAAATCTTATCTATGCTAAAATCGATCAGGAATATGAAAATATTTAGCTGTCAAGAAACTGCACATTGGGTGTTTTATGCAACATTAATGTGTTGATTTATTTTCAATGAATTTACCTTGTTTGAAGGTTTGTGCCATTAAAGCTCCTGGACATGCTATTATGAAGGATCTACATCATCTCACACGCAGAGAAGTAAGTTCATTTCCCAATAAACTCCCCAGCTCACTTTGTATTATGATTTGAAGCACAATCTATGTTTTCCTTTTCTCAGGTCATCACGGAGAAGGATTGTGCAAAACACATTGAGCCATTAGGAAGTGTGAAAATAGTGCCTCGGCTGTCTATAATGGCGGGCAGTTGCGCGACGGTGGGATAGCCCTATCTTTCTTGGTGTAAAAACTTGTCTATATCAGTCCTTATTCTAATATGAATATTGAACCTTCTCTTTCACATAGGCTATTGTATCAGAGTATGATACCATTTTACTTAGTGAAGGTCTTAACATGGATAAGATTGAAGAAGAAATATCTGAAGAGGTTTGTATTTTGTGCATGATTTTTTAGCAAGCTAGTAGGCCTTTGATTGTGTTTATTGGTTGAATTTGCCTGCGTTGCTAAATTTACAAGCTGTAGATTTTTAGTTGGGACCACCCTTTTGTGAATCTTGTTTCATTACTGACATGCTATTGTTTTTGGATTCTTCTTACTGCTGTTACAGTTGAGATTGGCATCTGAAAGCATTCCAGCCGATGATCAGTTATATGCTGTTTTAAAAGTTTGGTTCTTTGAAACTGTTCAACGAGTTGTGTTAAATTTATTTTTGTGGTTGTAACCACCTATTAATGGAGGTTTGATCTTTTCTAAGGTTGGAGGCCCTAACAGTGAAAATGTGGATAAAAAATTGCGTATTCTTTCTCATGCTCTTGTTGCTGCCAAGGCTGCAATGGAAGAAGGAATTGTACCTGGTTAGCCTTCTACTGGAGAATTTTATTTGAATGATGAATCACATATTATCTGTTTATATACATATACATATAAATATACATACACACGCACACACACACACATATATACATACATTTTGCAGGTGCTGGAATTGTATTTCTAAATGCCTCGAAAGAGCTGGACAAATTGGAAACTACAACTTCTGCTCAAATGATTGCTGTGCAAATAATCCAAAATGCTCTAAAGGTTGCTTACTTGGGTTGCCTTTTAATTGATTTTTCAGTACTGAGCGTGAGCTTTAGTCAAAGGAATAATTTTTATAGCCTACTTTTGAGGCCTTCAACTTTATATCCAACGGGCTCAGAGCTATCTCCTATCCCTTTGACATTTGTGTGTTATATTAAATAATCAAGAGATCTTTTTTTTGTAGCTTCATCACACAATGTCAAAAGGAGTATTTTTTTTGGCAAACCCTTTCACTACTAATGGAATGCTTGCTAAAAGCAGGGGTTACAAGGGTTTCTAGTTAAATGCATGGGTTTAGGGTTTTGGTGGGCTTCTGAAATATGCGGCTTATGATGGATGTAATGAAATTTTGAAGTATATTGTATGTATTACACTCATTCCATCCACTAACTTGAGTCTGAATCTGCAGATGCCTCTGTACTCAATTGCTTCCAAAGCTGGAGTTGAGGGATCAGATGTCGTTGGCAAGCTCCTGAATCAGGACAATATTGACCTTGGATATGATGCTAGTACAGGTTTTATTTTATTTTATTTTTTTCACAAATAAAGAGAAATTAATAATAAAACTTGTACATTTCCAGTTTTGATCTTGTGAATTTTCGATGAGAATGTTTTGTATTCCAGGTGAATTTGTAGATATGATTGGGTATGGAATTGTGGAGCCATTGAAATTGATACGAAAAACGTTTGTGGAGGCAACATGGTAATTTGATTCAACGACTTAAAATTTTTTACGTGCTATAACAATATTTTATTGTTTTCATTAGACCATGTGATTTTTTTAATGTTCTTTCAAGTAGCATGAATGGTAACCAAATCAATTTTTTTTTTTCCCCCTTTCTACTTAAGTGAGGTTTGAGTCTCATATCTCTTGTATTACCTAAAGACTTTGTGGGTTCTTCTATTAACCATGTATTAATTGTTTTATCATGTAGCATAAGGAGTTACCAATATAATTAGAATTTTTATTACCCTGAATGAAACCTTCGATTAAGCTTGCATTCATTATTTCTTTGCGTAGTGTGTTTCTAAAGAAGTTACGTAAAGACAGGCTGGACGAGGTAAAGGAAGGCCACCGCTATTACAGTAAGTGCGCGTTGGAAAATGGAATTGGAAAAATACAAGGAAGGCCAGTGTAAGTCAGATCATGAGTGTCACTCTAGTGAATAAAAGCCTTTGTTGGAGTTTGCTTAATTTCGGCTCCGATGGTGGCGTGGAGGTTCTGATGATATGATGTGGGAGTAGCTTTAGTTTTTTTTTTTTTAAAGGAGCTTTATTGTTTATTTTATTTCGATTAGTGTTTTGTTCGTTCAATAAAATATTTGACTTTTAGGTTTGGGATTCCATCTTCACGTAAGCTATAATGTCAGTGTTGTGTTGTCTTAGGGTGTGTTTAGTGCGCGCTTAGTTGTATTGTTGTAGATTGTATTAAACTTAATACATGGCCTTTTTATATTTTAAAATTTATAGTAAAGTAATTCAAATTGGATTACACTACAAATCTAATATAGTGTAAGCCACTATATTAGGTTAGTTATTATCCGCTTTTTAATAACCAACCTTCGTTTCTATATAAGTGTATAGTTAACCAACCTTGTTTGGATTACACATCAAACAGGATTCATCATTCCTCGCCCACACATTCTTTGAGAAACCATGGCATATCCGGGAAGAAAATGCATCGGCAATTGTCGAAATCAATCAATTTCGACCAAGCATCCACTTCGACCATCGAGTCCCGAATGCCAAAGAGCTCTCAATTGAGCGTAAGAAGATCGGCTTCTTTGTAAACTTGCCTCACCCTCTCCAAAAATGGAATGCTTTTCAACCCAAGAAACTTGAAAAGAATGACTCGCACCATCCATAGGATTGTGAAGGGTATAAGAGAATCCTTCGGGAAAAAAAAGGCAAAAGGGCAACAAGACTTAAAAAATCGGTTCAAAGATGATATCTTTGCGAGAATGATCAAGGCAAAGAATTCATGCCTAATCATGAATGGTTGGAGTTCGATTGGTTGAGTGATCTTTTTCTTTGTAGAAGTCATACCACTTGCGGATCCGAAAGAAACCTTAATAGGGACAAAATTTCTTGGGATGCAAGCCTGCGATGAATGAGCACATTGCTCGATGTCGAAGGGCATTGAGCGACTTTGTGTTTCTTTGAGGGTTGAGGATCACCTTTATGTGTGGCGAAGAGAGGTGATGGTGCGGCCGAGGTTAACTGTAGAGGTTCTTGGATTTTGTTAGAATAGGATCATCATCGGTGTGGTCATCACTAGTAATTGATTCCTCATCGCGGTATGCGAGATGGAATAGTCTTATGGTGTAGACGACTCTATGTGGATTCGTGACCAAGTGTAGACTTCATCATCAAAGTCATCTTCTTTGTATTAGTTGGAGGAGTTTGGTAGTGCCTTCGTTTGGACTTGCATTGTTTAGCATAGTCTTTTTTTTCCCATGAAATGAAACATATGCCGAGCCTTTCTTTTGTTTCCGCTTTTTGATGAAGCGGTATTTCTTTCCTTTGTAAGGTTTTCATGGTCTTTTTTTTTTTTTTTTTGCCGAGTGTTACGGAGCACATTTTGTCTATCGTATACCGGCACCCGAATTTGTTGGGTTCTTCATTCTGAATTTCGAAAGAAGCACCTTGAAAATCACTTTGTTTTCAAAACCTTGTTCTTCATTTCTCCAAAATGGTATGATTCAATCTTTTATTCAATTTCGCTCAATAGACTTCAAAGCGCGAGAGAGAATTTCTAAATCATGGCATCATCTTCATCTTCATCTTCAACTCCTTCGAACCCTATTACTCTTTCTTCTATACTTTCTTTACCCAAATCTTGCACTTCATACTACCAATAAAATCAAAAATCTTGTAGAATACTCCTATATTCCCGAACCGCCCAAATCGGTGAATCCTCCTACCCTCTTATCGGTCCTTATCGGTTGTACAAACGACCAGCTTCTTTTACCCAAGATCGAAATCTTATATCCACTAGACGACCTCACCCTAAAGAATACATCCGCCTTTTAGACTTGATCGAGTGTTCACCCAAGCAACCATCTTTGAAAGCAATATGTAACTCTGTAAATCCCTTCGAGTTAATCTCAAATGGAAAAGAAGGTTATACTCATCTCCATCTCTGGGAGGAGTCGATTAATCCTCACCCTTCATGGGAGAAAAGGATTACTGGTCACACTCAATTGCTATGTTAGATACCTTGGCTCAAACAAGACAAGATTTGTTATAAGATCGTCCTCACAACCCTTCATGTAGGAAGTGTTCTACTCACTTTCTATCCAAATTTCAACCTTTTCTTCAAGATACCAACCTTCCAACAACGACCTTCAAGGTTCAAGTTCAAATTCAAGGTGCGAGAACAAATTTCTTCACCAAAATTGTTACTCTCCATCATCAATTGGTCTATAGGCTTCAAAACCATGCCTTAGATCTACCCACACCGAACATCACTCCGACACTCTCATGGTGTTAGCGAGAATCGATCGATCCCAACTATTATCCAGATCCCAAGACAAATTCCTCGACATGAACTCATACTGACTTATGCCTCTTGAATGGATCTCAAACTATGAAAGCTTGATCCATGATAATACGGCTCCTATTCGAGACATCGAAAGCATGTTTGAAAGACGACAAAGATGGAACAGTTCAGATGACTTTCAAACCACCTCCAAGTGCTCCACAAGAGCTTCCTCGGCTCTCTTTCACTTATTCTTCAATGATCACAGTTGTTCAAACAAGCTTCAAGAAGATCCGCCAATCACAAGGGTTCAATTCGATGGTTACCTGTTTATCCAAATCAAACAACATGGCCATTTTTGGGATGTCTCTCGCTCAGAATGTGTGACCCAAATTGTCCCTGTTGGGATGATTGGAAAGAGGACGATGATTACGACACCAAAAGAAACAAAAAGCCTAAAAAGAAGAAACCACCTGTCCCATGTAAACACTGTGAACCCAAACCACCAAAAGACCCTCCACCTCCACCAAGTCCACTACCTATTTACAAAAAAGAACTCAAATGGATTGCAAAACATTGCAAAACTGAGATTCCATCCCCACTTCCTAATCACACACCAATCGTACAACCATTGGCTTGTATGATGTTCTCATCTACCTCCTCTGACTATTCTTCATCTTTTCCTCCTCTTGACACTCATACTGATTCACAACGCAATGTTGTGTCTAAACCCTTTATTCCTTCAGCTATTACCTCAACCGGTCATCTTGAATCTCCTAAACCTTTTGAATCAGTCTTCAAAATGATACCTTGTTGAATATCCATTTCAAGGTTGAAAAAATCGGTTTAATCAAGCAGATTGAGACGAAAGTTGACTCAATTACAGCCCAAATGGAGCAGATCTACAAAAATCTTCAATCCAAAATTGTTCAGTTGGATTCAGAACTCCGAACCATGCTTGCTGAAAGATACTATGGCCCAGAGTTTGATAAAAAAGAAAGAGAGAGCTGAGCTTGCCCCGATTGAATCCGAAAAACAAAGACCTACCTTGTTTACCACATCACCACCCATACCCACCATAAGTCCACCTTATCACCCATTTGCCTCTATGCTTTCTCCAATTAGATCTTATGATCCATCCAAATTGTTTGGTATGACCCATACTCTATTCAGAGATCATCTTATTCCATCAGCACCTAAGCCAAAATCAAAACCAAAGTCCAAACTCACCACCTCCTCCCACGAACCTACAAATCATCATTAACTATTCCAGCACCACTTCCAACTTACACACCCACATCACCATAGCCGCCACCACCAACACAACCCAAAGATAAAATCCTTATGCATCAATACAAAGGTGCTCGGATAACAACCCATCTCCGTAAAATTGATGACTCCACTTCGATTCAAACCTACTGCTTTTAAACTTCACGACACAAAGATCCTCTTCACCATCCACCACCAGTGATTGATTCGAAAAGTCTTATCTTGATATTACGTAATCCTCATGGTGATAATTCACCCGAACAAGGTCAAACCTCTCGACCACCCGAACCATATTTTGACATTCCTCGATATTGAATGACGAACCTCCGGTGAATCTTCGCCACAACTCAACCCCCCGAGGTCAAACCGGTGAAAAACCATCCAATGGTCCATGGTTTACATTTGATGATATTCCATCTCATAAGTGGTGAGACAGAGAATCAAATGTCTGCTGATTGATCTCCAAATGCTACGGTTGGGCCGTGAGCCACTACTCATTCCGTTCTTGGGAATTTCTACTCGTTTTACGGGTGCCCCAAGAGGTTGGTTTGATTCTTTAGGCCAATACAGACAACCGCAATTTGTTCAATTACGGAAGTTTCAAGTGCTCTTGCAGATTATTCATGATCGATATCTCAGCGATCCAATTGCAGTTTTTTTTTAAGTCGCACGCCGAGATTATCTTAATATGAAAATCGCTTCTCAATGCTAAAGATCTTGAATTTCATTACAAACAAATGTCTCTCTTGTTCTACAAGCTTAATGGATTTAATGAGTTACATTCAAGCATGTCTTTTCGCTTCACTACCAAATGAACTACAACCAGACATCCAACGGCACTTCAAAACTCACAATCTCGGTCTTGACACTATATCTCTTGGCAAAATCTTTCGATTGTTAAGACATGCCTTGATAAACTTTGTGAGCAAAAACAGCTTTTTCAAAGACCTGTTAAAAAGACAGAGCCATTCAGTAGTGCTTGCAAAAGCCTTATCTCAGATCAGTGCAAAAAGAAAAAGGATTGTGATTGCATAGTTCAAAAAGAAAAGGCATTTCCTAAATTCAACAATTCAGAATATTCTTCAATGCCTCGCAAACCGGGAAGCCTTACAGATTCTCCGGGAAAAAATCAAGTTCATCGAGAGATCAAAACGGAGAAAATCAAGCAGATGTTTTATCTCGCAAGAAAAAAGGTCACTATGCCAAAGATTGTCCCAACAAACGAAAAATCTATTCGGCTAGTTGAACACCTTCAAGCCACCACCGATTATTCGAAAAAGAAGAGCTTGAATTCTATTTCTCTCGAAAAGAAGAACCCATTGATGAAACAGTGTTCGACCGAAAAGACTCATCTAGTGATTGTAAAATGATGAGCCTCAAAACATTTTCCATCAGACGGTTGTTGTCTTTAGACACTTCGTCCCCATTCCTTCCATTAAACTCTAAATTTTGCCTTCAAAATTCCACATGCCCATTCCAAAGAATTGGTCAATTGCTAGACATCTGAGCCGAGTAAGAAGTATGTTAAATCCAAACCATTCTTCCTCCCGAGAAATTTGGACCCATTATGAAGAACATTTCGGGTTGCAAGTGGAAAATTCTTCACTACCAAATTGATTACCAAAAACCCATTGGTATTCAAATTTTCCCAAATCAGGTCATTTGACCAAAGTCATCGGATCCAATCGCCTAATAAAGATATTTTGTTAGGTTTTGACATAATTCACCGATCAAACACCTCAGGATCATTCCCAATGGCATCCGAGTCAAATCCATGTTCAAACCTTTCACGAGACATCTTGAAACTTTACAATTTTCAAACACCCCATCTTATCATGACATTTCAACCAAGCTTTTACTATATTGTCGTAATTCCATTCTCGAGTTCACTCATCCAAACCCACTTTGGAAAAATCGGTCTTTCTTCATTAAGTTACCTTTCAAACTAAATGAAGATATCAATTCCACAAAAGCTACTCATCCAGAATGAGTCTTGACTTAGTCAAACCTCAAACAGAGTATTCCCAATTGTTACCAAGGTCTTATAGAACCTACCCATTCTCAATGGGCATCGCCTTTTATGTTGAAAAGCATTTTGAGATTGTCCGAGGAAAGAAACGCGCTAGTCATTGATTACCGGTCATTAAACATGTTTTTACAAGATGATAAATTTCCATTACCCAAAAGACAAAGCATGTTTATTTTAAAGAAAAATGCCAGGTTTTTCAAAATTTGATTTAAAACGGATTTTGGCAATTAGGCATTCAACCTTCGAACGGTACAAAGTTGATTTTTTGTATCCCTAATGCTCATTTCCAATGGACAGTTTTACCCGATGCCTTAAAACAACCCTTTCCATTTTTCAAAATCCATGGTCAAAATCTTTGAACCTATCTTGCATCATGCATTGATTTACATTGGCGATATTTTACTATTTTTCAGAACACATGATGAACATCGTAGGTTGTTAAATCAGTTCTTTGATATTATCCAAACACATGGATCATCACGCCGCAAGAAAGAAAAGCACCATTGCAACGGATAATATTGAATTACTTTGTATGATCATTAAAGACGGACACTACCAACCGTAAAAGCACATTGCCCAAGAATTGCTTCACTTTCTAGATCAAGAACTTTCCAAAAACAAGTCCAACAATTTCTTGGCATTATCAACTACATCGAGATTTTATCCCACATGTCGACCATTACACTCACCCCCTTTCGGCTTTATTGAAAAGAATCCTCCAAAGTGGAATTTCGACCACACAAGTGTCTTGTCATTACTCTAAAGCAACTTGCGCAAGATCCGCCACTACTAAAGTTGATCACAGATGGCAAACGATATTGCAGATGATGCTAGTGATGAATCATGGGGTGCCATCCTTCAAGAAGAAATCAATGGAAAAGAACACTTTATCGTTTACGTAAGTGGACAATTTTTCGACACACAAAAGCACTACCATAGCGTTTCAAAGAAATCTTAGCGGTAAAGAATGGTATCAAAAATTTGAGTTTCATCTCATTGGTCATCATTTTCTCATCCGAATGGATGATTCGGTCTTTCCCAATATCTTCAATTTCAAAGGTATCTGTTTCAAAAGATGTTACTCGGGTTAAAAGATTGGTTTTTAAATATGATTTCTCTTGTCAAGCATATAAAAGGATCCCAAAACCTCATCCCCGATATGCTATCCCGACTTTCAAAATCAACAACCCTAGCTCTTGTTTCCACAAAATATCACTTCCCCGATTATTCTCATGGCTACTTCCATTCCTTCCAAGCAATCACCAAAAAGACATTTCCCTGGCAAAACCTTCACCGCCTCTTTGCCCTCCAAGAATTTGGTAAAAAAAGGCTATGTTTCGATTCTTCATGAAAGATTACCTTTTAGCAGATTCATTTCCTTTCTCAACCTTTCATCCAAAAACATGTTTCTTCTTGGTTTAACACTGATCCACCCAATGAAATTATCAAGATGAGTTATGATACATCCGGTGCCTAATCGTCTTATATGCTACTAAATTGGTTTTTTACGAGTTCATACAACCTTGTCCCATCTCCTTAATCCCTAGAAAAATCCACCTCTTATCGGACCCTTCTCGAATGGTTCTCACCAATTCCTCGGTGGACAAAGAAATTTGACAAGAATTAATGTAATTATACAATCTTGATCGTATGCATGCATCTCGAAGCTAAAATGTTCACATCCTGTGTTCATTATTCATCGGCCATATTTCCAACATCCAGACACCAACCTTTTTTGGACCCAAGATCGTGATATATGAATATTTTACCCACCTCATCCCGCCTCATTGAAAATGAACTCCACCTCAACCTCAACAATTACCTTTCCCAACTCAATCACCAAACTCCACCGCATAAGGATATTTTCCATACATCTCGCCCTCAACATGACATGATTATGATTCCCACTCCATCAGCCATATCCAAACCAAAGTCTACCGGCATCATCATCAAGGAAGAAAAACCAGACTACACTGATTTCCTTTACCAAGACTCTCAAGACCCATGGGAAGACTTCCTTCCACTCAGCCAACACCTTCAACAGTTTCCACAACCATCCATGCATGAACCAGGATCATCATCCCAACCTTCAAAACCGACAAAGAACCCAAATACCAAGCCCCGCATCCAAGTCATCATCACCCAAGACTCTACCAACAAGCTAGACCCATCCACCTACTCCCGGTCCCCACGAAAATATCCCAGCGCTCCAAGCCATTTTCCCAGAAGGTGACCTGATCCAGTTGGTCATCCGAAGACGATTACATTTGAATCTCCGCTCTCCATAAAGTAGTTTGTCTTGTTGTAATAATTATGTCTTGCTTTTGCTTTTATAACTTTGTCTTGTTTAATCATTAAAGCTTGCTTTTACTTTAAAACTTTACTTTTGTAAAAGTCGTATCCAAGTCACGCTTTAAGTCTTTTTGTCATTGTAATAATTAAAGGAGTGTAATAAGTATGTTTTTACTTTTCCAAAGAAGAAGATAATGGTATTAGTCTCTTTTCCAAAAAAGCAGATCCATGAAGTTTCAAAATTAGCGGGTTGCGAAGGAAGGGTATTAGTCTCTTTTCCTACAGACCAAAGCCCTTTATCCATGTGAAAATGCCACTTGATGGAAGGCATCTCTCCTGTGTACACATATGCCAAGGAGAACAACCTCTTACAGGATCAGTAGGGTCCAACATGATTACTACCCAAGACCTTGATAACGAATTCGCTGGGATGTTCTGGTGGAATCTATGCCGCCAAACGGGTAGTAAGAAGATCCAATCAATTTGGTCAATAGAGAAAGCCTCAATTGGTCAAATATCAATCTTTGTAAAAATCGTGCACTAGGAGACATCATGGTCACCCAACAAATGATTCTTCGATTTGGCTATTATCGAAAAAACTAAAGAAAACAAGAAAACAACACAAGGTGACTACTAGCAGCGTTTTTGCAGAATCGCATGATAATCGAGAACTATAAATATGATAGTCATGACGGGAAAGAGATGAAGATGAAATGAAAAGAACGAGAGAGAGCTACACCGAAAAAAAGGTGTCTAGGCACTTTGGAAGAGCAAACCTACAAAACCATGGCATATCCGGGAAGAAAATGCATCGGCAATTGTCGAAAGCATTCGGAGAAGTTATGCTCCTTCTCCTCAATACCCATGGCCCTGAAGGCAACAGGATGGGAAAGCGATTACGAAAAAGTTATGATGACACGCCAAGTATCTTGACAATGATACTTTAAACCGAGAACCCTCCCCGCACTGTTCTTATGCAAAGAACTAATCTCGCAAATCCATTCTATGTGGATACAAGAGCAAGATTTGCCGCCTCAACACATGAGCAAGGACAGACTTCCAATCTAAACCAGCCCAACTCAACATTCGTCCGAACAACTCATTTTATCGCTCAGAATTCACCGGTCGCCATGAACCCCAACCAAGCAAAGATCGAGCAGAATCTTCTCATCCTGCAATGGCACTACACATTGACGAGGTGTCTCAGGGAGAAGAATGGGAAACCAGGGTGCAACTAGGACACTCAACAACTGGCAAGATGTTCTGGAACATTGATGGAATGAAGCCTAAAGAAAGAATGGCTTATTTTGAAAAAATGGTGGCTTGGTATGAAGGAGAATGTCAAAGGGCTTCTCAATTGAAGCGTAAGATCGGCCGCCTTTAAGACTTATAGCAGGATTCGTTGGATCACTCCGACGATGGTGGGGAAGAAAGCTTACAAGGGAACAGCGACAGTTTATCCTCAGCAGAGAAGATCCTTGTGGAAGTCTTTTAGAAAATCTATCTCTAGATTTCCTAGGACAAAACACCAGGAAGAAGAAGAAGTTGTAGACAAGCAATTTCTCCGGAACAAATCTTTGTGATGTACGAAAGATGGAAGAATACTATTTGGAGCAGGAAAGGTTATACTACACCTTTGATAAATCATCAAACACCATCCATAGGACATTTGTGCTGAATATGCCAGGACCAGTTGCAGAAATGATGGAGGCAAAACTCAAAGCTGATGCAATTACTGATCTCTCACAACTCAAGATTGCACAACTTTATCGATGGCAATGGAGTTAATCCGAGCCATTGCAGATCTCGGGATTTAAGAAGGCACATGAAGCAACTTTATCGATACCAAGAATGTGCTCTGTTGGGGACAATGAATATAGTGGTATAAAAGAGCACTATATTTGACAATGGAGAAGTACACCCCCGAGTAACCACTATATCCATTCATGATTACACCGGCAATGGATACACTATATTCATTCATGAGGAATCATTCGTCACACTATATTCATAACAATATCGATTTCATAATAATAGGGTGAAGTTTGGCTCGACTTGGAGAACAACATGACCCTTATTGAGTCCCGCTTCAATAGTAGTAATCAAGGCTTTTTCAAAAGTTTGCCATCTAGTGTCTAGGATGGCAATAAACATGTAATATCTTTTCGAGCTAAGAATAAAGGTTGTATTCCTATCCGGATAGCTCCAAGGTGCAATCCTCAGTATCCTCGCATCTTATACCTTGTAACCTCACCGGTGGAGATTATGGGAAGGTATGTTTCTTTTGAGCTCGAGGAGATGGGACCTAAATAATTTCGAGGATTTGTAGATGGTTTTTAGTTTCTACTGTCAGATAGGAATTATGGCTCAAGATGGTTTAGAGTGGGGCTAATATGGTAGTATCTATAAGGATCTAACGGATCAAGTCAAAGATCAACCGCTCTCACTTATTTTCATCCTCTTGAGTTTCATAATGGAAATTTATGGAGGGTGAGCTATCCATTGGGACTCGATGGTCGAAGTGGATGCTTGGTCGAAATTTATTGGTTTTTGCGATCGTTCTTGTTTTGGTTTTCTATGGCTAAAAGAAATCGAGAGAGTTTTCTTTGGGGTGATAAGCTCGAACAAACGGCAATCCTAGCCTTAACAAAAAGGGCGCCACACCGTATAGAATTACTCAGTAGTGTTTTAGTATGAAAAAATCACTACAGAGTTGAGATTTCGATCGAGAAGATTATCAACATGAAATGAGAGAATGCACCAATATTGCTATTGCGGAGAATGCACCCAAGAGGTATATCATGTTGATAATCGTTGGTAGCAAACATTGGATCATGTTGGATCCTCAGTTATGGATTTGATTCTCACACAAATATCACTTTCTGTGTGGTGAAATATTGGTAGTTTTTTCATAAAACATTCCAAGACTTAATGGTTGGAGTTCGATTGGTTGAGTGATCTTTTTTTGTAGGACTGGACAATACACCAAGGAAGAATCTTATGATGCCTCTACTCAAACTAAGGCTTTCATAATGGTTTTTAGTTTATAATGGCTGTTGTTTGAGTAGAACTTCATGGAACCTCTACTCAAAACATTTTGAAGAAGGTTGAGTGATCTTTTTCATAATGGCCCTCGGTGATAATAATCTTTGGTGGAGATTCTCGCGAAAATCTATCCCTAGACTTAATGCTTGGTGTATGATTTGCAATACTGATAAGAGGTTCCAAGACTCGATGCCTCTACTCAAATCCAAGGCTTCCTTTTATAAGACAAGGAAGTACTATTACACATTGTGTATGATTAGCATGGATTCTTTGCCTTTGATCATTCTCGCGAAGATATCATGTTGGGAATAATATAGTGCATTATTCCCAAAGATTTGTATTGTTATTCGTACACCAACCAAAGCATTATTATCACCGAATACACTATATTATTATCACCACATTATACAAGGATGATGAAGTCTAATTATGAGGCGCCAAATCTACCAATATTGGATCCTTCTAGATTGACAATAGTAATTACAGATTATGTTAAATATTGGCAGATTACTATGAAGCATTCTCTTAATTCATTGGTAGTGATTAAGTGATATTGCTATGATAAAATATTGGCAATAATATGGTCAAACGAGCATGAAATCTCAACCTTCACATTTGCATCTCGGATTATGGCAATATTGGTAGTTTTAAAAACTACCAATATTGCCATAATCCAGATGCACATGTGCTTATCGCTAGAGACTCGCACCACACATTGCCGATTTTCGAGATGATGTACAATAAAGAATGAGACTTAGAGGGCACGATCGTTTTAGATCCAGTAAGGCTTGGATCTCTATTTTGCTGATTCTTCATCATGGGGGGCATGCACGGATGAGAAGCCATTTGGTGAGGCATGGTCCATCCATCTTTATAGGGTAGAAAACGAAGTGTTGTTCTCAGCCCGGCGGTTAGGACTTCGCACAAAGATTCTCGATAGTTCTTGATCGAGGTTCATATTTTTGGATAGAGTAATTTTTATCTTTTCACCCTCTCCAAAAATGGAATGCTTTTCAACCCGTGGAACTTGAAAAGAATGACTGCACCATCCAGGATTGTGAAGGGTATAAGAGAATCCTTGGAAAAAAAGGCAAAAAGGGCAACAAGACTTAAAAGTCGATTCCCAACATGATATCTTCGCGAGAATGATCAAAGGTAAAGAATCCATGCCTAATCATGAATGGTTGGAGTTCGATTGGTTGAGTGATCTTTTTTGTAGAAGGTGTCTGGGTAAAACTGCGGATCCGAAAGAAACCTTAGTAGGGACATAAAAATTTCTTGGGATGCAAGCCTGCGATGAATGAGCACATTGCTCCAATATCAATAAAGTGATCAGAGCGACTTTGTGTTTCTTTGAGGGTTGAGGATCACCTCTACCAAAACCAAGAGGTTTTGAGTGAGACATATCAAAGGATGAAAAGATTCCATTGGTTGAGTTCGATTACTCAACCAATGAAATATAGTGTATTGTATTCTTTAGGCGAAGAATACAATACACTAAATTACCATAATCACTTGGTAATATACAAGATTGGTGCATATCTCATATAAACATGAGATTGGTTTATATGGCATATTCGACCATTGATTCTCGGACATATAGTGGATGAAAACATGCCTCAAAACCAAGTGCATTCTCAAGAATGGACTATTACACATGCAGACATTATGATCCTTATCATAAAGGAATTTATTTTACATTTCACTCTTTACTTTATGTCACACTCACTCTTACAAGTGTAAAGCAGAAAGGCTTCCTTTTATAGACGCGAGGAAGTACAATTACACATGTGTGTACATTATTGATGTGGAGGATCCGAAGAACTTCGCAAGCAACCACAGAAAGCATAATATTGTTGCACACCTGGGGGTTTCTTCCAAGAAGCAATCCGGTCGAGCCAAATCTCATCTTGGTAGGAGATATGACAAGGAAGATGGTTCGATAGGATGTTTGCCCCAATCTTCGAAGATATTTCGACGCTCAAACTCATCAAGCGGATACCATATCACTCAAACCACTATAGTGATTGTGAAGCTAAGCCAACAGACATATGGGGACGATACAAAAAGCCTATGGTTCAAGTAGTCCAAAGACGACCACTCTCATGAAGAAATTGATTCTATGTGGACAAAAGTTGCTAGAATGCAAGAAAGGCGCTTGCAGAAGTATATGGGGACATTCACATGTATAATACCCACATTCGGGGTATCCCTACAAGTCTCGCAATACACCGATCTTTACTATAGGAAGAGATCGAAATCTCAAGCTCCATGGAAATGAAGGAGAATTAGCCGACATACAACGTGCGGTATAATGACTATCTTACCCTAGGCATGGCAGACAAGAGAAGTCGATTATCTCGGATACACTAGATATTGATGAGATAGAGAACGAGCTTGAAGATATGGTGGCTGGTTAGATGTCCAGAATGGCCCCAGTAGAACTAGACCCGCAAAGAGAATGAAGATTGGCGAAGCTTGAGATGATATGGAAGCGGCCTTCAAGAACGATGGAATCACGAGTCAAGACAAGCACACCAACCAGTGGAAACTCGCGAGCGAAAGCTTAGTGGACCCTACAAGCAGAAGCATTAGTGATAATAATATAGTGTATTGTATTGTGCGCTCTCCTAGTAGAGCAAGGATAAGTAAAGTGAGTGTGACATAAAGTAAAGAGTGGTGTAAAATAGATTCCTTTATGATAAGGATCGATAATGTCTGCGGTGTGTAATAAGATCTTCCTGTCTTTTTATAAAAGGAAGCGCTTAGTTTAGTTGTAAAATAGATTTCTTTACTTTATGTCACACTCACTCTTTACTTATCCTTATCTCTAAGGAGAGCACACATAATTGATCTTTTCTTTAGGCTTCATTCCGTCAATGTTCCATTGGGGACATTATGTTATCTCGTGACATAACCCTCAAGCCTACTACATAACGTGGTACTTGGCCGAACATCTATTCAAGAGCAATCTGTTCGAGCCAAATCTCATCTACACCAAGAGGAGATATGACAAAGGAAGATGGTTCGATAGGATGTTTGCCCTAATCTTGAAGATATTCGACGCTCAAAATCATCAACGGATACCATATCACTCAAACCACTATAGTGATTGTACTGGAGCTATAAAATGACATCATCTCCATGGAGCTTGAGATTATTGTCATCCTGACACTAGATGGCAAACTTTTGAAAACGCCTTGATTATCGTTGTTGAAAGCAGGACTCAATCGTGGTCATGTTGTTCTCCAAGTCGAGCCAAACTTCACCTCGATATAAACAAGCCATCCTCACAGATGCCATTAAGGTGTTAATTCGGGTGAATGGGTTAACCATGAACCGATGAATCTCACCTTGGCAATTCACCACTCCATGACCTATAAAGTCCAAACCCATATGTTTCATGAGCAACACTGGAAGGCCAATTACTAGATTTTTCTTTGGTGATGGCGAGTTTTTCACCAAGGACTTATAGGCAAAATCAACTCATTTTTCCTCCACAATGGATTAATGAGTACGAGAAAAACAACAGGCCAAGCAAATCCATGAAGTTCCAAAATTAGCAGATTGCGAAGGAAGGCGGTATCGGTCTCTTTTCCTATAGAGATCAAAGCCCTTTATCCATGTACTGTTCTTATGCAAAGAACTAATCCCGCAAATCCATTCTATGTGGATACAAGAGCAAGATTTGCCGTCTCAACATATGAGCAAGGGCGGACTTCCAATCCAAACCAGCCAACTCAACATCCGTCTGGAACAACTCAATTCATTAATAGCAAACACTTTCTCCGCAGCAAATGTTTGTGATGTCCGAAAAATGGAGGAATACTACTTGGAGCAAGAAAGGTTATACTATACCTTTGATAAATCATCAGACACCATCCACAGGACATTTGTGCTGAATATGCCAGGAGAGTTTAGAAATGATGGAAGCAAAGTTCAAAGTCGATGCAATTATCGACCTCTCACAACTCAAGATTGCACAACTTTATCGATGGCAATGGAGTTAATCCGAGCCATTGCAGATCTTAAGATTTAAGAAGGCACAAGAAGCACCTTGAAAAAAATCCTCTGCGTAAATTCTATAATGAAGAACCCAACAAATTGGTGCCGGCATATAGGCAGAATGTGCTCTGTAACACTGGTAAAAAAAAAAAAAAAAAAAAAAAGACCATGGAAACTTTACAAAGGAAAGAAATACCGCTCATCAAAAGCGAAAACAAAAGAAAGGCTCGCATATGTTTCATTTGTGGAAAGAAAAGGCACTATGCTAAACAACGAAGTCCAAACGGCTACCAGTCAAACTCCTCCAACTAATACAAAGAAGATGACTTTGATGATGAAGTCACACTTGGTCACGTAATCCAATAAGTCGTCTACACCATAGAAGACTATTCCATCTCGACACGGCGACGATGAGGAATCAATCACTAGTGATGACCCACCGATGATGATCCTATTCTAAGCGGTCCCAAGAACCTCTACAGTTAACCTTGTTTGTACCATCACCTCTCTTCGTGCCACACATAAAGGTGATCTCAACCCTCGTGAGAAACACAAAGTCGCTCGATCGCCTTATTGATTTGGAGCAATGTGCTCATTCATCGCAGAAGCTTGCATCCCAAGAAATTTTATGTCCCTACTAAGGTTTCTTTCGGATCCGCAAGTGGTAATGCATGACTTGCACCACTTGCGGACTTAACTAATCGCCGATAAAAAGATATCTAATATGAAACATTCATAGAAGGTTTCATATTAGATATCTTTTTGATATCTAATATGCCCAATTGGTGAATTGAATAAAAGTGGTGATGAGTTCTTGGATAAGGTGTTAATAATCGCCCGATAAGGAACTATTAGAATCTTTGTGCGAAGTCCCCCATATTTCCCAAAAGGAAACCCCAGGTGTGCAAAAATATTATGCTCGTGGTTGCCGAAGTTCTTGGATCCTCCACATCGAAAGTTGTTGAATCTTGATCTGGCGAAAACTTTTCCATACTAAAACACTACAGAGTAATTGCATACGGTGTGGCGCCCTTTTGTTAAGGCTAGGATTGCCGTTTGTTTGTGGCTTATCACCCCAAAGAAAAACTCTCGATTTCTTTTAGCCATGGAAAACCAAAACAAGAATCGATCAAGAAACCAATCAATTTCGACCAAGCATCCACTTCGACAATCGAGTCCCAACAGATAGCTCACCCTCCATAAATTTCCATTATGGATAAGGCGGTAATCCCGAGATGATTTGTACACCTCATCCATTCTTTCCACAAATGAAACATCGCGAGCCTTTCTTTTGTTTCCGCTTTTGATGAAGCGGTATTTCTTTCCTTTGTAAGGTTTCCATGGTCTTTTTTCTTTTTTTCTTTTTTGAGTGTTACGTGAGCACATTCTATCTCGTATTCGCACCAATTTGTTGGGTTCTTCATTACTGAGAATTTCGCAAAGAGGATTTTTCAAGGTGCTTCATGTGCCTTCTTAAATCCCGAGATCTGCAATGGCTCTGGATTAACTCCATTGCCATCCGATAAAGTTGTGCACATCGAGTTGACCACTCTCCTTGACCATCGACAATTCTAAGCAATGGATATAATGCTCCTCTAAAGATTATTATATACATTGGTGTACGAGGCATCGATTATCATAACGCTTGGGCATTATGAGTGGAATGTAATGCCTTTCGCTTAAAGAATGCACCATCATAATTCCAAAACAGAATGGATGAGGTGTACAAATCTATCTCAGATTCTACCTTATCTACATTGACGATGCTCTTATCTTCAAAGAACAAAGTGAAGAAAAACATGCCGACCACTTGTCTCAATTCAAGGCTCTAACCTATAAGCATGAATTGGCTCTGTCGTAACCAAAGATGAAGATAGGCCTCGATGAAGTTGATTTTTGGGATTACACATCAAACGAGGATTCATCATTCCTCACACACATTCCGAGAAAATATCTCAATTTCCAAAAAGGTGTGTAACGCCCAAAAATTCTAGTAGGAATTTGGGCTTTTGCTTGGAATCGTGAAGGCCTTATAACTTTTTAGAAAGGAATATTAAGTCATTAATAAGGGTTAGTTGTGTGTTAAATGTTTTATAATGGGTTATTTTTACAAAGATATTAGGCTTCTTTAGAATCACTATAAATTCATATTTTTCTTATTCATATTTTTCTTTCCTATTCTATAACCCTAATTCATCAACGCTATTTTTTTCTTCTCTGCTGCTCTCAACATTCTCACCACACCCTAGGGCTTTAAACGTTTGTGTAGGAGAGAATTGGAGTGATTGGTAGGTCATTCTTTTCCCTCAATATTCCTAATCATGTTATCTAGGGTTATAATGCATGATTTCACATTGTGATTAGGTTTTATTTAGGGTTTTGATTAATTAGGAGGTTGGTTAATCAATTCTTGGCATAATAAGCATGTAGGATAATTCTGGACAGCATGATATCACGATTTTTAAATTATATTTTGTGAACGAATTTTCTTAGGAAGTTTTACATTCTGGAAACTAGACATGTGGAACTTCCTTAATAAATTTTATGTCATGAAATTCGATTTCGTTTTCAATTTTATGTGTATTTTCGAAATAGAACTCACTGCACTAGGAAACTGCGATTCCAGCATTACGATAGGATTCACAAAATTATTTTCACCATCAAATGAACTCGAAAAATCATGAAATTTTATACGGAAGTGTCTACATGTGTCTAGTATTCCCAGTTTAAATTTCATAATTTTCCGATTAGTATTTTATTTTATAAAAATCCCAGAACCCGTTCTGTTTGGTTTAGATTATGTGAAAACAGTTTCGAATTGGTTGAGAGATAAATAATTTTGAAAATGTTTTTGATATCGGAATTCCTTGAAAATTTTACATGGGGTACTCATGGATGTCCAGAATAGTTCCATGGAATGTTATGTCAATCTGAGTTTTAGATTAAGATTAATAATTTCGAGAATCAGACCTGTACGGGAATGATTAGAAAAACAGGATCTTAGAATAAGTTATTAATTATCATATCTTGTTTTCGTTTAAGGTGTAGAAGGTGTTTGAGGCTCTTAGAAGTAGCGGTGTGATTATTTGAATTCTCTAATCGAGGTAAGTGACTTCATTCCTAATATCTGGATATGTATAAGTATTTTGATATTATTATTATAAGTATAAATGTTTTTATACTACTTAGAAGATTAATGGATTTTCATAACAAAATTAGTTTGTGAAAATGTTTTCAAACATTAATTCTTTTTAACAAAGTATTTTATAAATGCTTTTGAATATGTAAGTTATTTTGTTACATTACCTTTATGATTTTATCTGTAAAATAATTTGCAAGCCTAATTGTTGTTATGGACATTTATGAACCGATACGAATGTTTTGTGGTATGTATGATTTCAATTATTTATAATTGTATGGGGCTACCTCTTGGGGACTATATGGGGGCCACCTCAAGGCCAAAGCGTCACAAAGTCGCCACATATAGTGCAAAGTGCCACGTATAAGTCATTATGTTTTGGCCATCATTGTCGTAGTTATTCTCGATTCGATTCGATCGTGATATACGATATATCTGTTTGGACCAAGATCTTGGGTTTCATTATGAATGTGCACACAATATTTCGATTGTCACAGTCCGGTCAGGATTTATAGTGACATTTATGTGACACGAGCTAACCTTTTGTTTTATGTGAATGCGTTATATGATTTGCTTTTATAAGTAATTATGTTTTGATACATCGAAATTACTATGAATTTATGATACTTTTATCGTGATATGATTATTTTATGAAATTATGGATTATGATATATGTATGTTTTTAAATAAAAGGAGAGGCTTGCAATATTTTATGTATCGATAGGCCTAGTGTGATAGGAATGGTTTTACTTATCGAAGTTGACTTACCACCCTCGTCACCACTTTTTTGCAGATTAAGTTTCTTTTGAGAGGCGATTAGCGTGGGAGTTAGAATTTTTGTTTCCGTCTCGCCATTAAATAAGAGGAGGAATAAACTTATGTTCCTTTTAGTTTATTTCTGTTGGGAACTTGTAATTTGGGTTTTAAGACTTTTGTTATTTTTATGTTTCTGGGAGATTATATAGTGTTAGACGTGTGAACTTGTGAATTTATTTGCTTAATAAATTTGAGGTATTCCAGTTTAAATTTTTGAGTAAGGATTACGATTTGTAAGTAACCTCCTTCTTCACGCGTCTTCCGCACGTGCTAGATTGGGGTGTTAGTCGTCATCCAGAAAGCAGATCCAGCAGTTCCTCGGGATAATTAATTATGCAGCAGATCATGTGCAAGACCTGAAAAAGATGACGAGTCAGATATCCAAACATTTAAAGAAGAATACCCCACAATGGTCGGAAGAAGCGACAAAAGCTGTGACAGACTTAAAGCAAAAAGCGTGGGCCACTTCCACCATTAAAGATACTCGAGAAGGACACTCATCTTGCAGATGGGATGCAAGTGATCATTATCGCAGCACTGGCCGATAGAGAATCCAAGGGAAACAGAGAATATGTGGGTTATAAATGCCGCTACCAATTGAAGCTCAAAGCCACTATCCTTCATCAAGAAAAAGAGGTCTTAAGAAATTTGTCAAAGTGGATAAAGAAATTCCAATTCTTTCTTTCACTAACTCCTTTGTGATTGAAATTGAAATGTACTATAAGTACCTCCAGGATTACTCAAGAAAAGAAGAGAAATCCTGCACTCGCCTTACACTGCGGTGGTCCGAGTCTCTCTCAAGATTCAAATTGAAGTGAGACATATCAAAGGAGAATCCAACACCAGAAGTGATTTCCTATCCGCACTCAATCAACATGGCAGAAGTGACCAATTGAGGGCTTTCTACTATTGGACCAAATTCGATTGAGATCCGGTGTATTGCAGACTTGTGGAGATACCGAATTGTGGGTATTATACATAGGAATAGCCCCATATACTTTCGCAAGCGCGCTTTTCTTGCATTCCAAAGAACCCGTCCACATAATCAATTTTTCATGAGAGTAGTCGTCCGGGACTACTTGAACCATAGGCTTTTTGTATCGTCCCCATACGTCATTGGCTCCACAATCACTATAGTGGTTTGAGTGATATGGTATCCGTTGATGAGTTTGAGCGTCGAATATCTTCAAGATGGGGCAAACATCCTATCAAACCATCTTCCTCTCATATCTCCTCTTGGTGTGGATGAGATTTGGCTCAAACAGATTGCTACTAGATAGATGTTCGCCGGTACCACGTTATGTAGTAGGCTTGAGGGTTATGTCACAGATAACATAATGTCCCCAATGGAGTTTTCATCTATCACATAGTGGAATGTACAAACTACTTTGAAGATCAAGCTGTTTCGATCCGATCGGGATTAGGATATGGATCAAAACTTTCGACACCTTTTGTTGTGAAAGCAGTTCGTGTTCTTGCATGGCCATGAGCCGCCAAACTCGCCATGTTAGAGCTTGATCTTCTCGGATCTCTTTTGTGGGTCGATGACTTTCTCAAAGATATCTTCCCGAACTTGAAGGAAGCAGGCTATAAAAGTGTTGAGGTTCTTGAGAAAGTGTGTCCTGGTCTCGTGAGCACTTGAACTGCCTTCTTCCCATTTCTTTGGAAGGCTTCTTCTTCTGATCATGTTGATTGGTCTGGATAGAAAATCCACTACAGTATTGGATTCTCCTTTGATATGTCTCACTTCGAATTTGAATCTTGAGAGACTCGGCCACCGTGTAAGGCGGAAAGTGGGATTTCTCCTTCTTTCTTCTCGAGTAATCCCCTGAGGTACTTATAGTCCTGCTTCAATCACAAAGGAGTTCGTGAAAGAAAGAATTGGAATTTCTTTATCCCTTTGACAACCGCTCTTAAGTAACACTCTTTTCTTCGATGAAGGATAGTGGCTTTGACCTTCATTCAATCGCGTATTTATAGCCACATATTCTCCTGTTTCCTGATTCTCTCTGCTAGTGACACTTAATAACGATCACTTGACCGTCATCGCAAGATGAGCCGCCCCTTGTCGTATCTTTAATGGTGGAAGTGGACTGCACTTTTGCTTTAAGTCTATCATGACCTTTGTCGCTTTTCCGACCATTGTGGGGCATTCTTCTTTAAGTGCTTGGATATCCGATTTGTCATCTTTGTCGTGATCTTGCATGATCTGGCTGCGATAATTGATTATTCCGAGGAATCGCTGGATTTTCTTTTCGATGACAAATTGTGCGAAATTGAGATATTTTCTCAAAGAATGTGTGGAGAATGATGAATCCCTGTTTGATGTGTAATCCCAAAATCAACTTCATCAAGGCGCCTATCTTAATCTTTGGTTCTCGGTTGCAGCCAATCCATGCTTATAGGTTGAGCCTGAATTGAGACAAGTGGTCGCATGTTTTTTCTTCATTCTTTCAAGATAAGAGCATCGTCAATGTAGATAAGCGCGTAATCCCGAGATAGATTTTGTACCATTCATGATATGTCGATATTGATAGTTTGAGTAGAGGCATCGAGTCTTGAGCCTCTTATGTATTGCAAATCTCTCATTCTTATTAATGAATTAACCAACCTTTGGTAGTTTTTAATTGGTATCGAGCCATATTTCCCAAAAAGGAAACCCCAGGTGTGCAACAATATTATGCCTGTGGTTGCCGGGTTCTTCGGATCCTCCACATCGAAAGTTGTTGATCGATCTAGCGAAAACATTTCCATACTAAAACACTACTGAGTAATTCTCGACGGTGTGGCGCCCTTTTGTTAAGGCTAGGATTGCCGCTTGTTGTTGGCTTATCACCCCAAAGAAAACTCTCGATTTCTTTTAGCCATGGCTACAAGAACTCGCCCTTATTGATTTCTTTGTAACCTTCGCTAGTGATGACCACACCGATGATGATCCTATTCTAACAGTCCAAGAATCTCTACAAAGTTAACCTTTACTGTACCATCACCCTCTTCTGCCACACATAAAGGTGATCCTCAACCCCTCGAGAAACACAAAGTCGCTCCGATAATCTTATTGACATCGGCAGCAACGTGCTCATTCATCGCAGGCTTGCATCCCAAGAAATTTTATGTCCCTACTAAGGTTTCCTTCGGATCCGCAAGTGGCATGCACTTCTACAAAGAAAAAGATCACTCGACCAATCAAACTCCAACCATTCATGATTAGGCATGGATTCGTTGCCTAATCATGAATGGTTGAGTTCGATTGATATAGTGTCAATATCCGACACTATTATTATGGTATCGCCCCTATTATTATGAAATCGGAAGAAAAGAACCACTATATTCATGCCTAATTATGCTCTGGTGTTGACACTATATTAATCGTACTCCACAATCGGTTTTGTCGGATCTTGCACATAATATGCCTATTGTATTGGATTCTCGTGACCAAGTGTAGACTTCATCGTAAATGTGAGGATCCTTATAGATACTACCATATTAGCCCCACTCTAAACTTACTATCATGAAGATTCTACTATATGGCATACTAAGGCTTTTATGTCCTATTGTACATATTGTTGATATGTAAACTTACTTATTGCTTCACGTGTGCCTTGGGATGCCGGATGATGAAGCATCCAGCCTTACATATCAAAGGATCCAATATTGGTTCATTTTAAACATGAGATTGATACCATAATCAAGCAAAGTATAGTCATTTAACATAATCGCCAATATTGGATCATGTTTGACAAAGAAGGTTAATCTTCATGATAAGGTATATCATGTTGATTTCATAATCTGTAGTGTTTTAGAAGGCACATGAAGCACCTTGAAAAATCAAGTGAGGCATGGTCCATCCATCTTTATAGGGTAGAAAAACAAACCTCTACAAGTTAACCTTGCTGTAATATAGTGTAATATAGTGTATTGTGTAATAGGCACATGATAAAAGGAAGCATATTAGAAAACTACCAACACAAGGTTGGTTAATTCATTAATAAGAATGAGAGATTTGCAATACAATAAGAGGCCAAGACTCGATGCCTCTACTCAAACTAAGGCTTCCCTTTTATAGGCACAAGAGAAGTCTATTACACATGTGTACATTATTGATCCTTATCATAAAGGAATCTATTTTACAGCTCACTCTTTACTTTATGTCACACTCAGGTTGGTTAATTCATTAATAAGAATGAGAGATTTGCAATACAATAAGAGGCCCAAGACTGGACGCCTATAAAACCAAGGCTTCCCTTTATAAAAGACAAGTGAGGAAGTATTATTACACATCACAGACAATAAGAGGTTATGATACACTAATATAGTGTATCATAACCTCTTATGTGTGGTTATGATACTTGTTGGTAGTATCATAACCATGAATCAAAGTCATGGTTTCTCCACCATGACGATTCTACACAAGACTTTGATATGTAAGGTTATGGAGCATGTTTATATGAGAAACCACACTTGGTCTACAATAGTATTTATACTTGATTTGACTCATGCATGAGTCAAATCTACTTGAATATATACACATGCAATGAAGGTTATGATACTCATTATGAAAAATCCTTTGATAAAAAGATGTCTTTTAAGTAGAGGTTCATAACAATAAAAACGAACGCTCTGAGTTAACCTTACCGTAATACAACAAGTCATCTTCTTGTATTAGTTGGAGGAGTTTGATTTGGTAGCCTTCGTTTGGACTTGCATTGTTTAGCATAGTATATTGTATGTTGGTCAACCTTTGTTTGATCAAAACAACGAAATCCAAACGAAGACTACTACCAAACTCTCTGCAGATTAACTCTATAATAATAATATAGTGTATTGTATTGTGTGCTCTCCTTAGAGATAAGGATAAGTAAAGAGTGAGTGTGACATAAAGTAAAGTGAAATTTGTAAAATAGATTCCTTTATGATAAGGATCAATAATGTACACAAAGTGTGTAATAAGATTTTTCTTGTGCCTATAAAAGGAAGCGTTAGTTTGAGTAGAGGCATCAAGTCTTGGAGTCTCTTTTATCAGATTGCAAATCTCTCATCTTATTAATGAATTAACCAACCTTGTTGGTAGTTTTTAATGTATCGTGAGCCATATTTCTCAAAAGGAAACCCCAGGTGTGCAACAATATTATGCTCGCGTGGTTGCCGAAGTTCTTGGATCCTCCACATCGTAAAGTTGTTGATACCGATCTATTTGAAAACTTTTCCATACTAAAACACTACAGAGTAATTCAGACGGTGTGGCGCCCTTTGTTAAGGCTAGGATTGCCGTTTGTTGAGCTTATCACCCCAAAGAAAACTCTCGATTTCTTTTAGCCATGGAAAACCAAAATAAGAACTCGATCAAGAAACCAATCAATTTCGACCAAGCATCCACTTCGACAATCAAAGTCCCAACAGATAGCTCACCCTCCATAAATTTCCATTATGAAACTCAAGAGGATGAAAATACAGAGAATGGTTCGGTCTTTGGAGACTTGATCCGTTAGATCCTTATAGATACTACCATATTAGCCCCACTCTAAACCATCTTGAGCCATAATTCCTATAGACACCAAACTAAAAACCATCTACAAATCCTCCTAAATTCTTGTTTAGTCCATCTCCTCGAGCTCAAAAGAAACATACCTTCCCATAATCTCCACCACCAGTAAGGTTACAAGGTATAAGATGCGGGGATACAAAGGATTGCACTTGGAGCTATCCAGATAGAATACAACCTTTATTCTTAGTGGAAAAGATATTACATGTTTTATTGCCATCCTAGACACTAGATGGCAAACTTTGAAAAAGCCTTGACATCTTGTTCAAGCGAGTGACTCAATCGTGGTCATGTTGTTCTCAAGTCGAGTCAAACTTCACCGATATAAACAAGTCATCCCTTACAGATGCCATTAAGGTGTTAATTCAGGTGAATGGGTTAACCATGAAACCTCGATGAATCGCTTGGCAATTCACCACTCCATGACCTATAAAGTCCAAACCCATATGTTCTCTATGAGCAACCTTTGGAAGGCCAATTACTAGATTTGCTAGTGATGGCAGAGTTTTTCACCAGACTTATAGGCAAAATCAACTCATTTTTCCTCCACAATGGATTAATGAGTATGAGAAAAACAACAAAGCCACAACAGATCCATAAGTTCCAAAATTAGCGAGGTTGCGAAGGAAGGTATCAGTCTCTTTTCCTACAGACCAAAGCCCTTTATCCATGTGAAAATGCCACTTGATGGAAGGCATCCTCCTCGTGCACACATATGCCACTGAGAACAACCTCCTGCAGGATCACGGGTCCGGCCAACATGATTACTACCCTGCACCTTGATAACGAATTCGTCGGGGATGTTCGGTAGAATCTATCGCTAAAACGGGTAAATGTAAAGCAGCCCAATCAATTTGGTCCAATAGAGAAAGCCCTCAATTGGTCAAATATCAATGCTTTAATGGAACAAAATCGTGCACTAGGAGACATCATGGTCACCCAACAATGATTCTTGCCGATTTGGCTATTATCGAAAAACAGTAAAGAAAACAAGAAAACAACACAAGGTGACTACAAAGTTTTAGCTAAGAATCGCATGATAATGCTTCGCTAAAACTATAAATATGATAGTCATGACGAGCAAGCAGAGATGAAGATGAAATGAAAAGAACGAGAGACACCTACACCGGAAAAAGGTGTCTAGGCACCTGGAAGAGCAAACCTACAAAACCATGGCATATCTGGGAAGAAAATGCATCTGGCAATTGTCAGACGGCATTCTGGAGAAGCTATGCTCCTCCTCCTTAATACCGATGGCCCCGAAGGCAACAGGATGGGAAAGCGATTTGAAAAAAGTTTTGATGACATGTGCAAGTATCTCGACAACAGATACTTCGAAACGAGAACCTCATGTACTGTTTTATGCAAAGAACTAATCCCGCAAGTCCATTCTATGTGGATACAAGAGCAAGATTTAACGCCTCAACACATGAGCAAGGACAGACTTTCAATCCAAACCAGCCCAACTCAACATCCGTCCCGAACAACTCAATTTATCGCCAGAATTCTGTCAGATGAACCCCAACCAAGAAAGATCGTGAGTATAATCTTCTCATCCGTAAGTGCACCACACATTGACAAGGTGTCTCAAGGAGAAGAATAGGAAACCAGGGTGCAAATAGGTACTCAACAATGGCAAGATGTTCTGGAACATTGATGGAATGAAGCCTAAAGAAATGCTGGCTTATTTTGAAAAAATGGTAGCATGGTATGAAGGAGAATGTCAAAGAGCTCCTCAATTGAGCGTAAGATCGGCCGCCTCTAAGACTTATAGCAGATTCGTTGGATCACCGCGACGATGGTGGGAAGAAAGCTTACACGGGAACAGCGACAGTTTATCCTCAGCAGAGAAGATCCTTGTGGAAGTCTTTTGGAAAATCTATCCCTAGATTTCCTTGGACAATACACCAAGAAGAAGAAGTTGCAGACAAGCAATTTCTCCGTAACAAATGTCACGATGTCCGAAAATGGAGAATACTACTTGGAGCAAGAAAGGTTATACTATACCTTTGATAAATCTTCGACACCATCCACGTGACATTTGTGCTAAACATGCCAGACCAATTGTAAATGATGGAAGCAAAGTTCAAAATCGATGCAATTATCGACCTCTCACAACTCAAGATTGTACAACTTTATCGATGGCAATGGAGTTAATCCAGAGCTATTGCAGATCTCAGATTTAAGAAGGCACATACAACAGACCTTGAAAATCCTCTTTGCGTAAATCAGAATGAAGAACCCAACAAATTCGGGTGCCAAAGATACGTATGAATGTGTTCCCGTAACACCGCAAAAAAAAAAAGAAAAAGACCATGGAAACCTTACAAAGGAAAGAAATACCGCTTCATCAAAAGCGAGTAAACAAAAGAAAGGCTCGGGCAGATGTTTCATTTCATGGAAAGAAAGGCACTATGCTAAACAATGCAAGTCTAAATGAAGGCTAAACCAAACTCCTCCAACTATTACAAAGAAGATGACTTTGATGACGAAGTCTACACTTGGTCACGTAATCCAACAGAGCCGCCTACACCATAGAAGACTATTCCATCTCGCATTAATCGACGATGAGAATCAATCACTAGTGATGACCACACCGATGATGATCTTATTCTAATGTACCAAGAACCTCTACAGTTAACCTTGCTGCACCATCACCTCTCTTCGTGCCACACATAAAGGTGATCCTCAACCCTCGTAGAAACACAAAGTCGCCCGATCGCCTCTTATTGATACCGAGCAATGTGCTCATTCATCGCAGAAGCTTGCATCCCAAAGAAATTTTATGTCCCTACTAAGGTTTCTTTCGGATCCGCAAGTGGCATGCATTTCTACAACAAAAGATCACTCAACCTATCGAACTCTAACCATTCATGATTAGGCATGGATTCTTTGCCTTTGATCATTCTGGCGAAGGTATCATGTTGGGAACAGACTTTTTAAGTCTTGTTGCCCTTTTGCCTTTTTCCCGAAGGATTCTCTTATACCCTTCACAATCCATGGATGGTACGAGTCATTCTTTTCAAGTTCCCAGGTTGAAAAGCATTCAATTTTTGAGAGGGTGAAAAGATAAAAATTACTCTATCCAAAAATATGAACCCTCGATCAAGAACTATTAGAATGTGCGTAAGTCCCTAACCAGCTTCGGGCTGAGAACAACACTTCGTTTTCTACCCTATAAAGATAGATGGACCATGCCTCACCAAATCGCTTCTCATCTGTGCATGCCCCATGATGAAGAATCAGGCAAAACAGAGATCCAAGCCTTACTGGATCTAAAATTGATCGCCCTTTAAGTCTCATCGACCACCTCGCTTTCTATGTCAACAAGCATTGTAACAGATACGTGGGAAAAAGCGATTGGTGATAGACTACGAAAGTTGAATGATTGCTTGCAAGACATAAGATACCCCATTCCACGGAGGACACACCTTTTAAAGAGAATACCGAGCAAAGGTGTTCTCAAAGTTTGACAAGAAGTCGCTTTTGGCAGATTGGAATCAAAGAAGAAAGACACACACAAGACGGCGTTTGTGGTCCCCCATGGGCATTATGAGTGGAATGTAATGCCTTTCGGCCTAAAGAATGCACCGCCGTAATTCCAAAACAGAATGGATGAGGTGTACAAATCTATCTCGTGATTCTCGCCTTATCTACATTGACGATGCTCTTATCTTCAAAGAACAGTGAAGAAAAAACATACCAACCACTTGTCTCATTCAAGGCTCTAACTTAAGCATGGATTGGCTCGTCGAACCAAAGATGAAGATAGGCCACGAAGTTGATTTTTCGGGATTACACATCAAACAGGATTCATCATTCCTCACCCACATCATTCTTTGAGAAAATATCTCATTTCGCACACCGTCATCCCAAAAGCAAATCCAGCAGCTTCTTCTAATAATCAATTTACGCAGCAGATCATGTGCAAGATCTCGACAAAGATGACAAGTCGATATCCAAGCACTTAAAGAAGAATGCCCCACAATGGTGGAAGAAGCGACAAAGGTGTGATAGACTTAAAGCAAAAGTGCACCACTTCCACCATTAAAGATACCGACAAGTGGATACTCATCTTGCATGCAAGTGATCATTATCGTGGGTGCACTCGCGTGACATAACCCTCAGGCCTACTACATAACGTGGTACTGGCTAAACATCTATCCAGTAGCAATCCTGTTAGAGCCAAATCTCATCCACACCAGCCGAAGATATGACAAAGGAAGATGGTTCGATCAGATGTTCGCCCTAATCTTCGAAGATATTTCGATGCTCAAACTCATCAACGGATACCATATCACTCAAACCATTATAGTGATTGTGAAGCCAATGAGACATATATGGGGACGATACAAAAAGCCTATGGTTCAAGTAGTCTAAGCACGACCACTCTCATGAAGAAATTGATTCATGTGGATAAAGTTCTGGAATGCAAGAAAGGCGCTTGAAGAAGTATATAGACTGTTTCTATGTATAATACCCACAAATCCGGTATCCCCACAAGTCTCGCAATACACCAGATCTTTTACTGTAGGGAAGAGATCGAAATCTCAAGCTCCATGGAGATGAAGGAGAAGCGGTGACATGCAACAAGCGGTATAATGACTATCTTACACGGCATGGCAGACCGGGAGAAGTCGATTATCTGGATACACTAGATATTGACAGATGGAGAACGAGCTTGAAGATATGGTCAAGCTGGTTAGATCTCCGTGAATGGCCCCAAGCGAGAACTGACACTGCGCAACCAGAGAATGAAGATTGGCAGAAGCTTACAGATGATATGGAGGCAGCTTCTGAAGAACGGTGGAATCACAGGTCAGGACGGAGCACGCCAACAAGTGGAAACTCAGGACTGTAGCAGAAGCTTAGTGGACCGTACAGCAAAAGCATTGGTGATAATAATATAGTGTATTGTATTAGTATGTATGATGTACTCTCCTTAGAGATAAGGATAAGTAAAGAGTGATGATGACATAAAGTAAAGAGTGAGTTGTAAAGTAGATTCCTTTATGATAAGGATCAATAATTTATACAGTGTGTAATAGTACTTCCCTTGTGCCTATAAAAGGAAGCGTTAGTTTGAGTAGAGCGCATCAAGTCTTGGAGCCTCTTATTGTATTGTAAATCTCTCATTCTTATTAATGAATTAACCAACCTTCCTTTGGTAGTTTTAATCGTGGAGATCCCGAGATCATCCGACGGATGAGAAGCGATTAGATCTCCGAGGAATGGCCCCAAGCAGAACTAGACCCATGCAACTGCAGAGAATGAAGATTGGCGAAGCTTGCAGATGATAGAAGCGCTTCTCAAGAACGATGGAATCACAGTCGGACGAAGCACACCAACCAGTGGAAACTCGGGATTCAGAATGGAAGCTTAGTGGACCGTACAGCAAAAGCATTGGTGATAATAATATAGTGTATTGTATTAGTATGTATGATGTACTCTCTTTAGAGATAAGGATAAGTAAAAAGTGATGATGACATAAAGTAAAGAGTGAGTTATAAAGTAGATTCCTTTATGATAAGGATCAATAATGTATACAGTGTGTAATAGTACTTCCCTTGTGTAGTGCTGTAAAGGGAAGCCTTTTTTAGTAGAGGCATCGAGTCTTGGAGCCTCTTATCAGACAGAAATCTCTCATTCTATTAATGAATTAACCAACCTTCGTTGCAAATCTCCACTATCAACACCTGGAGAGCACACAATACAATACACTATATTATTATCACCAATGCTTCTGCTTTGTAGGTCCACTAAGCTTCCGCTGCGATCCCGAGTTTCTACTTGGTTGGTGTGCTTCGTCCGACTGTGATTCCATTAAGATTTATCAAAGGTATAGTATAACCTTTCTTGCTCCAAGTAGTATTCCATATATTTTTCGGACATCACAAAGATTTGTTCCGGAGAAATTACTTTTCTACAACTTCTTCTTCCTTGGTGTATTGTCTAGGAAATCTAGGGATAGATTTTCCAAAAGACTTCCACAAAGATCTTCTTCTGCGAGGATATCTTTGTCGTTGTTCCCTTGTAAGCTTTCTTCCCACCATCGTCGCGGTGATCCAACGAATCTTTGACTAGTCGATTCGTTGTGCTCTTTATATCCATTCCGAATTGTTGGTAGGATTTTTGCAGATGCATTATGTTTCCACTTTATTGGTGTGGAAACATAATGAATATAGTAAAGAGGTTATACTATACTTATCAAATTTGAATGGGTGAGCTTTACAATTCGTTGGATCACTATATCGCGGTGATCCAACGAATCCAACAGAGCATCATATAGTGTGACGATTGATTCCTCATCGTCGTCGATTGTTCGAGATGAAATAGTCTTATGGTGTAGACAGCTCCTATTGGATTCTGTGACCAAGTGTAGACTTCATCATCAAAGTCATCTTCTTGTATTAGTTGGAGGAGTTTTTTGTAGTAGCCTTCGTTTGGACTTGCGTTGTTTAGCATAGTGTTCTTTCTTTCCACAAATGAAACATCCGCGAGCCTTTCTTTTGTTTCCGTGTTTTGATGAAGCGGTATTTCTTTCCTTTGTAAGGTTTCCATGGTCTTTTTCTTTTTTCTTTTGCCAATGTTACAGAGCACATGCAATCCGTATATCAGGCACCGACCGAATTTGTTGGTTCTTCATTCTGCATTTTCGCAAAGAGGATTTTTAAAGGTGCTTTACGTGCCTTCTTAAATCTCGAGATCTCGCAATGGCTCTGGATTAACTCCATTGCCATCCGATAAAGTTGTGCACATCTTGAGTTGTGAGAGGTCGATAATTGCATCGACTTTGAACTTTGCTTCCATCATTTCGAATCGTCCCGCATGTTTAGCACAAATGTCCACATGGATGGTGTCTCGAAGATTTATCAAAAGTATAGTATAACCTTTCTTTGAACCATAGGCTTTTTGTATCGTCCCCATATGTCTATTAGCTTCACAATCACTATAGTGGTTTGAGTGATATGGTATCCGTTGATGAGTTTGAGCGCCGAATATCATGACAGGGGAGCAATGGATTAAGATGAAATGAAAAGAACGAGAGACAGTTTACAGAAAAAAGGTGTCTAGGCATTGGAAGAGCAAACCTACAAAACCATGGCATATCAGGAAGAAAATGCATCGGCAATTGTCGAGAAAGCATTTCGAGAAGTTATGCTCTTCTCCTCAATACTCATGGCCTGAAGGCAACAGGATAGGAAAGTGATTCGAAAAAAGTTCTAATGACACAAGTATCTCGACAATAGATACTTTAAAACGAGAACCTCTTTGCACTGCTTCTTATGCAAAGAACTAATCCGTAAATCCATTCTATGTGGATACAAGAGCAAGATTTGCCGCCTCAACACATGAGCAAGGACAGACCTCCAATTCAAACCAGCCAACTCAACATCCGTCCAAGAACAACTCAATTTATCGCTTAATTCATCGGGTCAAAGATAAACCCCAACCAAGAAAGATCGAGTGTAATCTTCTCATCCGCAATGTGCACCACACATTGACGAGGTGTCTCGAGGAGAAGAATGGGAAACCAAGGTGCAAATAGGGCACTCAACAACCGGCAAGATGTTCGAACATTGATTTGAATGAAGCCTAAAGAAAGATCGGCTTATTTTGAAAAAATGGTAGCTTGGTATGACGGGGAGAATGCCAAAGAGCTCCTCAATCGAAAGTGTAAGATCACGCCCTAAGACTTATAGCAGGATTCGTTGGATCACCTGCGACGATGGTGGGGAAGAAAGCTTACAAGGGAACAACGACAAGATATCCTCAATGCAGAGAAGATCCTTGCCGAAGTTCTTCTGATCCTCTACATCGAGAAAGTTGTTGGATACCGATCTAATGAGGCTCCAAGACTCGATGCCTCTACTCAAACTAAGGCTTTCTTTATAGCACAAGGAAGTACTATTACACACTTTGTGTAAATACTGTTTCATCAAAAAGTGGAAACAAAAGAAAGGCTCAGCAGATGTTTAAAAAGCGGAAACAAAAGAAAGGCTCTGGCAGTTGTTTAAAAATGGTAGCTTGGTATGAAGGAGAATGCCGAAGAGCTCCTCAATTGAGCGAGAAGATCGGCCGCTCTAAGACTTATAGCAGGATTCGTTGGATCACCGACGATGGTGGGAAGAAAGCTTACAAGGGAACAACGACAAGATATCCTCGCAGAGAAGATCCTGTGGAAGTCTTTTGGAAAATCTATCCCTAGATTTCCTAGGACAATACACAAGGAAGAAGAAGTTGCGAAAAGCAATTTCTACAATGATTAGAAGCGTACTTTGGCCAAGAGTCTGCAAGTCCTCGGGGTTTCACCGATATATTCTACGAGCATCAAAATACTTAAAATAATTTTGTAGTTTTACAACCCAAAACAGACTTTCCTTTTAGTCTAAAAACAGGTACCAAACCAGATAAAAGTTATCAAGTTTTTCGATGCACATGTGATCTCTTTTGAAAGGCAAGTGCAGAGAGCATAGATACTCGAGATTTCAAAATGAACAGATAAAATCTTTATTCTTTTCTTTTCTTTAGAACTTCATTTCGAGTAAAGAGAAGAGTTTAGAAAGTCATAGCTTAGAAAACACGAGAGTTTTTATTGATGATTGTCGATATCTTACAATGAGGAGAGAAATCCTTTATATAAGGATTCCAGCGTAAAGATAGACAGATGGGACCCTATCTTCTTCTTTTGGAAATGTAAAAACATACTTATTACACTCCTTTAATTATTACAAGCGACAAAGACTTAAAGCATGACTTGGACATGACTTTTACAAAAGTAAAGCTTAAAGTAAAAGCAAGCTTTAATGATTACAACAAGACAAAGTTATAAAAGCAAAAGCAAGACATAATTATTACAACAAGACAAACTACTTTATGGAGAGCGGAGATTCATGTAATCGTCTTGGATGACCAATCGACCGATTTGGGTCACCTTCTCGGTGGGGAAATGGCTTGGAGCACAGGATACTTTTTGTGGGGACCAAGAGTAGGTGGATGGGGTGTGGCTGTTGGTAGAGTCTTGGGTGATGATGACTTGGATACGAGGGCTTGGTATTTGGGTTCTTTGTCGATTTTTTGAAGGTTGGGATGATGATCTGGTTCATGCATGGATGGTTGTGGAAACTGTTGAAGGTGTTGGTGAGTGGAAGGAAGTCTTCCCCAGGTCTTGAGTCTTGGTAAAGGAAATCAGTGTAGTCCGGTTTTTCTTCCTTGATGATGATGCTTAGGTAGACTTTGGTTTGGATATGGCTGATGGAGTGGGAATCATAATCATGTCATGTTGAGGGCCAAGAGATGTATGGAAAATATCTTTATGCGGTGGAGTTTGGTGATTGAGTTGAGAAAGGTAATTGTTGAGGTTGGGCTGGAGTTCATTTTCAATGAGGGCAGGATGAGGAGTGGTGAAATATTCATATACCTGATCTTGGGTCCAGAAAAGGTTGGTGTCTGGATGTTGGAAATATGGCCGATGAATAATGAACACATATGTAAACATTTTAGCTTCAGATGCAGGCATACGATCAAGATTGTATAATTCTTAATTGTCGTAATTTCTTTCTCCACCGGGAATTGGTGAGAACCACTCGAGAAGGGTCAGGATAAAAGAGGTGGATTTTTCGGGATTAAGGAGATGGGACAAGGTTGTATGAACTAGTAAAACCAATTTAGTAAAGCATATAAGACGTTAGGCACCATATGTACCATAACTCATCTTGTAATTTCATTGGGTGGATCAGTGTTAAACCAAAGAAGAAACATGTTTTTTTGGATGGAAGGTTGAGAAAGGAAATGAATCGCTAAAAGGTAAGCTTTCATGAAGAATCGAAACATAGCCTTTTTGCAAATTCTTGGAGGCAAAGACCGAGTGAAGGTTTTGCCAAGAGGAAATGTCTTTTTGGTGATCGCTTGAAGGAAGGAAGTAGCCATGCGAGAATAATCGGAAGTGATATTTTGTGGAAACAAGGGCTAGAGGTTGTTGATTTTGAAATTCGGGATAGATATCGGGATGAGGTTTTGGGATCCTTTTATATGCTTGGAGAGAAATTATATTTAGAAAACCAATCTTTTAACTCGAGTAACATCTTTCTAGAAAAGATACCTTTGAAATCAAGATATTGGGAAAGGTCAACTGTCCATTCGGATGAGAAAATGATGACCAATGAGACAACTCAAATTTTTTGATACCATTCTTTACCGTTAAGATTTCTTTGAATACGCTATGGTAGTGCTTTTGTGTGTCAGAAAATTGTCCACTAGAGTAAGCGATAAAGTGTTCTTTTCTTTAAATTTCTTCAAGGAGGATCGCACCCTATGATTCATCACTAGCATCCTGCCCGCACATGCGTTTGCCATCGTGATCAACTTTAGTGGTGGCAATCTTGCGCAAGTTGCTTTAAGTAGTAGTGACAAAGACTTGTGTGGTCGAAATTCCACTGGAGGCTTTTTTCAATAAAGCCGAAAGGGGTGAGTGTAATGGTCGACATGTGGGATAAAATCTCGATGTAGTTGATAATGCCAAGAAATTGTTGGACTTGCTTTTTGAAAGGTCGATCTGGAAAGTGAAGCAATTCGGGCAACGCTTTTCGGGTTGGTAGAGTCCGTCTTTAATGATCATACCAAGGAATTTAATATTATCCGTTGCAATAGTGCTTTTCTTTGCCGTGACAAAGATGATGCCATGTGTTTGGATAATATCAAAGAATCGATTTAATAATCGGCGATGTTCATCATTTGTTCCTCGAAAATATTAAAATATCGTCAATGTAAATCAACGCATGATGCAAGATAGGTTCAATGATTTTGACCATGGATTTTTAAAAATGGAAGGGGTCATTTTTATGACCGGAAGGTAAAACCGGCCCATTGAAATGAGCATTGGGGGATACAAAAAGCGTTTTTGTACCGCTCGAAGGTTCAATGCCTAATTGCCAAAATCCGGATTTTAATCAAATTTTGAAAAGATCTGGGCATTTTTTAGAAAAGTAAACATGCTTTGTCTTTTGGGTAATGGAAATTTATCGCCTTGTAAAAATATGTTTAATGGTGGTAATCAATGACTAAGCGTTTTTTCCTGACAATCTTTAACGCTTTTCAACATAAAAGACCTGTGCAAGCCCATTGAGAATGGGTAGGTTCTATAAGACCTTGGGCTAACAATCGGGAACACTCTGTTTGGGCTAGACTAAGTCGGAAGGACTCATTTCGGATGAGTGGCTTTTGTGGGATTGATATCTTCATTTGGTTTGAAGGTAACTTAATGAAGAAAGATTGATTTTTCCAAAGTGGGTTTGGATGAGTGAACTCGAGAATGGGATTCGGACAATATGGTAAAAGCTTGGTTGAAATGTCATGATAAGATGGGGGGTGTTTGCATAAATTGTAAAGTTTCAAGATGTCCGTGAAAGGTTTGAACATGGATTTGACTCGGATGCCATTGAGAATGATCTGGAGGTGTTTGATCCGGTGAATTATGTCAAAACCTAACAAAATATCTTTATTAGGCAGATTGGATCCGATGACTTTGGTCCAAATGACACAATTTGGGAAAATTTGAATACCAATGGGTTTTTGGTAATCAATTTGGTAGTGAAGAATTTTCCACTCGCAACCCCGAAATGTTCTTCATAATGGGTCCACTTTCTCGGAGGAAGAATGGCTGGATTTAACATACTGGCTCCAGATTCAATGAGACCAATTCTTTGGAATGGGCCTGTGGAATTTTCAAGGCAAAATTGGAGTTTAATGGAAGGAATGGTAAGGTAGTGTCTAAAGACAACAACTGTTGATGGAAAATAATTTGAGGCTTATCATTTTCTCGAATCACTAGATGAGTCTTTCAGTAATTTGTTTCATCAGTGGGTTCTTTTGTTCGAGAAATAGAATTCAAGCTCTTCTTTTTCAGGAGAATAATCAGTGGTGGCTTGAAGGTGTTCAACTAGCCGAATAGATTTTTCTCGTTTGTTGGGACAATCTTTAACATAGTGACTTTTTTTTTCTTGCAGATAAAACATCCGCTTGATTTTCTCGATTTTGATCTCTACGGATGAACTTGATTTTTTCCTGAAGAATCTGTGAAGGCTTTCTAGATTTGCGAGGCTTTCAAGAATATTCGAATTGTTGAATTCCGGAAATGCCTTTTTTTTTGGAACCGCAATCACAATCCTTTTTTTTTGCACTTGATCGGAGATAAGACTTTTTGCAATCACTACGGAATGGCTCTTTGTTTTTAACAGTCTTTGAAAAATTTTTGCTCACAAAGTTTATCAAGGCATGTCTTAGCAATCCAAAAGATTTTGCCAAGAGATATAGTGTCAAGACCGAGATTGTGAGTTTTGAGTGCCGTTGGATGTCCGGTTGTAGTTCATCCAGAGGAAGCGAGAAAGACATGCTTCAATGTAGGCTCATTGAATCCATTAAGCTTGTAGAACAAGAGAGACGTTTGTTTGTAATGAAATTCAAGATCTTTAGCATTGAGAGAGCAAAGATTTCATATTAAGATAATCTCGGCGTGCGGCTTCAAAATCGCTAAATTGGATCGCTAGAAATCGATCATGAATAATCGCAAGAGCACTTGAAACTTCTTGTAATTGAACAAATTGCGCTTGTTCCAGTCTTTGGCCTAATGAATCAAACCAATCTCTTAGGGCACCCGTAAACGAGTAGCAAATTCCCAAGAACGGAATGAGTAGTGGCTCCCGACAGTAGCATTTGGAGATCAATCCAGCGAGACATTTGAGCAGTTTGTCTTGCCACTTATGAGATGGAATATCATCAAATGTAAACCATGGACCATTGGATGGTTTTTCACTAGTTTGACCTCGAGGGGGTTGAGTTGTGGCGTAAGATTCACTTAGAGGTTCGTCCCTCAATATCTCGAGGAATGTCAAAATATGGTTCGGTGGTGAGAGGTTTGACCATGTTCGGGTGGATTATCACCATGAGGATTTCAGTAATATCGCATAAGACTTTTCAGAATCATTTGGTGGTGGATGGTGAAGAGGATCTTTGTGTCGGTAGAAGTTTCAAACAACAGCTAGGTTTGAATCCGAAGTGGAGTCATCAATTTACGGAGATGGGTTGGTTATCCGAGCGCAGATTGATGCATGTAGGGATTTTATCTTTAATTTGTGTTGGTGGTGGTTTGTGGTGATGTGGGTGTGTAAGTTGGAGAGTGGTGCTCTTGTATGGTGTCCGGGATGGAATAGTCTTCTATGGTGTGACACTGACTCCTATTGGATTCTCGTGACCAAGTGTAAACTTCATCATCAAAGTCATCTTTTTGTATTAGTTGGAGGAGTTTGGTGGTAGCTTCGTTTGGACTTGCATGTTTAGCATAAGTGCCCTTTTCTTTCCACAAATGAAACATCGCGAGCCTTTCTTTTTTGTTCCGCTTTTGATGAAGCGGTATTTCTTTCCTTTGTAAAGTTTTCATGGTCTTTTTTCTTTTTCTTTTTGCCAAAGTGTTTGTAAGCACATTCTGTCTCGTATACCGGCACGAATTTGTTGGGTTCTTCATTTGAGCATTTCGCAAAGAGAACCTTGAAAATCCCTATATTTTCAAAATCTTGTTCTTCATTTCACCAAAATGGTATGATTAAATCTTTTATTCAATTTTGCTCAATAGACTTCAGGCACAGAGAGAATTTCTAAATCATGGCATCATCTTCATCTTCATCTTCAACTCCTTCGAACCCTATTACTCTTTCTTCTACACTTTCTTTACCTAAATCTTGCACTTCATACTATCTATAAAATCAAAATCTTGTAGAATACTCCTATATTCCTAACTGCTCAAATCAAATGAATCCTCCTACCCTCTTATCGGCCTTTATCAATTGTACAAACGACCCAGTTCTTTTACCCGAAGCATCGTAACTCTTATATCCGCTAGACGGCCTCACCCTAAAAATACATCCAGCCTTTTCTAGACTTGACCAGTGTTCACTACAAGCAACCACTGCTGAGCAATATGTAACTCTGGAAATCCCTACAGAGTTAATTTCAAATTGGAAAAGAGAAGGTTATACTCATCTCCATCTCGGGATGAGCCGATTAATCCTCACCCTTCATGGGAGAAAAGGATTACTGGTCACAGCTCGAATTGCTATGTTGGATACCCGATTCAAACAGTACCAAGATGCTGTTATAGGTACTGTCCGCACAACCCTTCATGCAGGAAGTGTTCTACTACTTTCTATCCAAATTTCAACCTTTTCTTCAAGATACCAACCTTCCAAATGCCTCAAGGTTCAAGTTCAAATTCAAGGTGCAGAACAAATTTCTTCAGCCAAAATTGCTACTCTCCATCACCAATTGGTCTATTGGCTTCAAAACCATGCCTTAGATCTACCCACACCTGAACATCACTCTGACACCCTCATGGTGTTAGCAGTAATCGATCGATCCCAACTATTATCCAGATCCCAAGATAAATTCCTCGACATGAACTCATACAGCTTATGCCTCTTGAATGGATCTCAAACTGAAAGGTTCCATAATAATACAGCCTCCTATTCGACATTCGAAAAAGCATGTTTGAAAGACGACAAGATAGAACGATTCAGATGACTTTCAAACCACCTCCAGTTGCTCCACAAGAGCCTTCTACTCTTTTTCACTTATTCTTCAATGATCACACTGCTCAAACAGCCTCAAGAAGATCCGCCAATCAGGGTTCATTCGATGGTTACCTTGTTTATCCAACAAACAACATGGCCATTTCTTACGGGATGTCCTGCTCGTGAATGCGTGACCCAAATTGTCCCCCTGCTGGGATGATTGGAAAGAGGACAATGATTACGACACCAAAAGACACAAAAAGCCTAAAAAAGTAAAACCACCGCCCCATGTAAACACGATGAACCCAAACCACCAAAAGACCCTCCACCTCCACAAGTCCACTACCCATTTACAAAAAGAACTCAAATGGATTGCAAAACATTGCAAACCGAGATTCCATCCCCACTTCCTAATCACACACCAATCGCACAACCATTGGCTTGTATGATGTTCTCTTCTACCTCCTCTAACTATTCTTCATCTTTCCTCCTCTCGACACTCATACTAATTCATAACGCAATGTTGGTCTAAACCCTTTATTCCTTTGACTATTACTTCAACCGGTCATCTTCAATCTCCTAAACCTTTGAATCGCCCTCAATCGGGCAAACCTAAAATGCCGAGCACAATATGATACCTTGTTGAATATCCATTCTAAGGTTGAAAAATCGGCCATTTAACCGAATGATTGAGACGAAAGTGACTCATTATCGCCCAAATGGAGCAGATCTACAAAAATCTTCAATCCAGAATTGTTCGGTTGGATTCAGAACTCCGAACCATGCTTGTTCAAAGATACTATGGCCCAGAGTTTGATAAAAAAGAAAGAGAGATCAGACGCTTACAAGCTGAGCTTGCCCAGATTGAATCCGAAAAACAAAGACCTACCTTGTTTACCACATCACCACCCATACCCACCATAAGTCCCCCTTATCACCCATTTGCCTCTATGCTTCTCCATTAGATCTTGCGATCCATCCAAATTGTTTGCATGACCCATACTCTATTCTGAGATCATCCTATTCCATCAACACCTAAGCCAAAATCAAAACTAAAGTCCAAACCTCAGCCTCCTCCTCCAGTCAAAACCTACAAATCATCATTAACTATTCCAGTGCACCACTCTCCAACTTACACACCCACATCACCACAGCCGCCACCACCAACACAGTCCAAAGATAAAACCCCTATGCATCAATACAAAGGTTTCGATAACCAACCCATCTCCAGAAATTGATGACTCCACTTCTGATTCAAACCTAGCTGTTTCAGAAACTTCTACCGACACAGCATCTTCTTCACCATCCACCACCAGTGATTCTGAAAAGTCTTATGCTGATATTACCAGAATCCTCATGGCTGAAAATCCACCCGAACTAGGTCAAACTTCTCGACCACCCGAACCATATTTTGATATTCCCTCAGATATTGAGGACGAACCTCCAGCTGAATCTTCTGCCACAACTCAACCCCCTCGAGGTCAAACCAGTGAAAAACCATCCAATGGTCCATGGTTTACATTTGATGATATTTCATCTCATAAGTGGCGAGACAGACTTACTGAAATGTCTGCCTGGATTGATCTCCAAATGCTACTGGTGCCGTGAGCCACTACTCATTCCGTTCTGTAGGAATTTGCTACTTGTTTTACTGGTGCCCTAAGAGATTGGTTTGATTCATTAGGCCAAGATGAATAACGCAATTTGTTCAATTACCAGAAGTTTCAAGTGCTCTTACAGTTATTCATGATCGGTTTTTGGCATTCCACCAGCTTTTTGCTAAGCCGCATGCCGAGACTATCTTAATATGAAATGCTGCTCTCTTAATGCTAAAGATCTTGAATTTCATTACAAACGAATGTCTCTCTTGTTCTACAAGCTTAATGGATTCAATGAGCCTACATCAAGCATGTCTTTCCGGCTTCCTATCGATGAACTACAACCAGACATCCAACTACTCAAAACTTACAATCTCGGCCTTGACACTATATCTCTTGGCAAAATCTTTCAGATTGCTAAGACATGCCTTGATAAACTTTGTGAGCAAAAACAGTTTTTCAAAGACCGTTAAAAGACAAAGAGCCATTCCGTAGTGCTTGCAAAAAGCCTTATCTCCGATCAAGTGCAAAAAGAAAAGGATTGTGATTGCATAGTTCAAAAAGAAAAGGCATTTCCTAAATTCAACAATGAGAATATTCTTCAAAGCCTCGCAAATCCAGAAAGCCTTACAGCATTCTTCAGAAAAAATCAAGTTCATCCAGAGATCAAAACGAGAAAATCAAAAAGATGTTTTATCTACAAGAAAAAGGTCACTATGCCAAAGATTGTCCCAACAAACGAAAAATCTATTCGGCTAGTTGAACACCTTCAAGCCACCACCGATTATTCTCCCGAAAAGTTAAGAGCTTGAATTCTATTTTTCTCGAACAAGAAGAACCACAGTGATGAAACAAGTGTTCGACCGAAAGACTCATCTAGTGATTCGAAAATGATGAGCCTCAAAACATTTTCCATCAACGGTTGTTGTCTTTAGACACTTCGTCCCCATTCCTTCCATTAAACTCCAAATTTTGCCTTCAAAATTCCACAGCCCATTCCAAAGAATTGGTCCATTGAGATCTGGAGCCTGAGAAGTATGTTAAATCCGGTCATTCTTCCTCCCGAGAAATTTGGACCCATTATGAAGAACATTTCAGGGTTGCTAGTGGAAAATTCTTTACTACCAAATTGATTACCAAAAAACCCATTGGTATTCAAATTTTCTCAAATTGTGTCATTTGGACCAAAGTAATTGGATCCAATCTGCCTAATAAAGATATCTTGTTAGGTTTTGATATAATTCACCAGATCAAACACCTCCGATCATTCCCAATGGCATCCGAGTCAAATCCATGTTCAAACCTTTCATGACATCTTGAAACTTTACAATTTGTCTGAAACACCCAATCTTATCATGACATTTCAACCAAGCTTTTACCATATTGTCCGTAATCTCATTCGAGTTCACTCATCCAAACCCACTTTGGAAAAATCGGTCTTTCTTCATTAAGTTACCCTTCAAACTAAATGAAGATATCAATCTCACAAAAGCCACTCATCCAGAATGAGTCCTTCCGACTTAGTCCTAGCCCAAACAGAGTGTTCCCAATTGTTAGCCCAAGGTCTTATAGAACCTACCCATTCTCAATGGGCTTGCCAGCCTTTTATGTTGAAAAGCATTCGAGATTGTCCGAGGAAAGAAACGCTTAGTCATTGATTACAACCCATTACACATGTTTTTACAAGACGATAAATTTCCATTACCCAAAAGACAAAGCATGTTTACTTTTCTCAAAAATGCCCAGATCTTTTCAAAATTTGATTCAAAATCCAGATTTTGGCAATTAGGCATTGAACCTTCGAACGGTACAAACCGCTTTTTGTATCCCCAATGCTCATTTCCAATGGACAGTTTTACCTTCGGTCTTAAAACAAATTCTTCCATTTTTCAAAAATCCATGGTCAAAATCTTTGAACCTATCTTGCATCATGCATTGATTTACATTGACGATATTTTACTATTTTCGTGAACAAATGATGAACATCGCGGTTGTTAAATCGATTCTTTGATATTATCCAAACACATGGCATCACGTCACAAGAAGAAAAGCACCATTGCAACGGATAATATTGAATTCCTTGGTATGATCATTAAAGACGGACACTACCAACCAGAAAGCACATTGCCCAAGAATTGCTTCACTTTCCGGATCAAGAACTTTCCAAAAGCAAGTCCAACAATTTCTTGGCATTATCAACTACATCAAAGATTTTATCCCACATGTCGACCATTACACTCACCCCCTTTCGGCTTTATTGAAAAAAAGCCTCCAGAGTGGAATTCGACCACACAAGTGTCACACTACTCTAAAGCAACTTGCGCAAGATCTCGCCACCACTAAAGTTGATCACGATGGCAAACGATATTGCAGACGAGATGCTAGTGATGAATCACGGGTGCCATCTTGAAGAAATCAATGGAAAAGAACACTTTATCGCTTACGCTAGTGGACAATTTTCTGACACACAGAAGCACTACCATAGCGTTTTCAAAGAAATCTTAGCGGTAAAAAATGGCATCAAAAATTTGAGTTTCATCTCATTGGTCATCATTTTCTCATTCGAATGGACAGCCAACCTTTCCCAATATCTTCAATTTCAAAGGTAATACTGCATTCCCAAAAGATGTTACTCGGAGTTAAAAGATTGGTTTTTAAATATGATTTTCTCACAAGCATATAAAAGGATCCCAAAACCTTATCCCCGATATGTTATCCCGACTTTCAAAATCAACAACCTCTAGCCCTTGTTTCCATAAAATATCACTTCCCGATTATTCTCATGGCTATTTCCCTTCCTTCAAGGCGATCACCAAAAAGACATTTCCCTGGCAAAACCTTCACCTCGGTCTTTGCCCTCCAAGAATTTGCAAAAAGGCTATGTTTCGATTCATCATGAAAGCTTATCTTTTAGCAGATTCATTTCCTTTTCAACCTTCCATCCAAAAACATGTTTTTACCTGGTTTAACACTTGATCCACCCAATGAAATTACCAAGATGAGTTATGGTACATCTAGTGCCTAATGTCTTATATGCTACTAAATTGATTTTACTAGTTTATACAACCTTGTCCCATCTCCTTAATCCCGAAATATCCACCTCTCTTATCTAGACCCTTCTCGAGTGGTTCTCACCATTCCTGGTGGAGAAAGAAATTACAAAGAATTAATGTAATTATACAATCTTGATCGTATGCCTGCATCTGAAGTTAAAATGTTCACATCTGTGTTCATTATTCATCGGCCATATTTCCAACATCCAGACACCAACCTTTTCTGGACCCAAGATCAGGTCTATTAATATTTTACCACTCCTCATCCTGCCCTCATTGAAAATGAACTCCAGCCCAACCTCAACAATTACCTTTCCCAACTAAATCACCAAACTCCACCGCATAAGGATATTTTCCATACATCTCTTGGCCCTCAACATGACATGATTATGATTCCCACTCCATCAGCCATATCCAAACCAAAGTCTACCGGCATCATCATCAAGGAAGAAAACCACACTACACCGATTTCCTTTACCAAGACTCTCAAGACCTATGGGAAGACTTCCTTCCACTCACCCAACACCTTCAACAATTTCCACAACCATCCATACACGAACCAGAATCATCATCCCAACCTTCAAAATCGACAAAGCAACCCAAATACCAAGCCCCGTGATCCAAGTCATCATCACCCAAGACTCTACCAACAAAGGCTACAAACCCCATCCACCTACTCCCGGTCCCCACAAAGTATCCTGTGCGCCCAAGCCATTTCCCCACCAGAAGGTGACCCAGACTGGTCAGATTGGTCATCTGAAGACGATTACATGAATCTCCACTCTCCACAAAGTAGTTTGTCTTGTTGAAATAATTATGTCTTGCTTTTGCTTTATAAATTTGTCTTGTTGTAATCATTAAAGCTTGCTTTTACTTTACGCTTTACTTGTGTAAAAGTCATGTCCAAGTCATGCTTTAAGACTTTGTCGCTTGTAATAATTAAAGGAGTGTCATAAGTATGTTTTTACTTTTCCAAAAGAAAAGATAGGGGTTCTGTCCTATCTTTACGCTTTGGAATCCTTATATAAAGGATTTCTCTCCTCTTTGTAAGATATAGAAAATCATCATAAAAACTCTCGTGTTTTCTAAGCTATGACTTTCTAAAATCTTCTCTCTCTCTCTGCAAATGAAGTTCTAAAGAAAAGAAAAGAATAAAGATTTTATCTGTTCATTTTGAAATCTCAAGGAAGTATCTTTCTCGCACTTGCCTTTCAAAGCCAAGGATCTGTGCATCGAGAAAACTTGATAACTTTTATCCGGTTTGGTACTGCTTTTTAGACTAAAAGGAAAGTCATTTTGGGTTGTAAAACCTACAAAATTGTTTTAAGTATTTTGATGCTCATAGAAGTATATCTATTTGAAACAGGTGAAGGACTTGTGGGCACTCGCCCAAAGTAAAGTTCTAATTGTTGTAGAGACTGTGTAAACAACGCCACGTACTAATATGGTATCAAAGCTTTTGTTGAATGTTTCAATTCACCACACTATATTCTTCCTTGGTATATTGTCTAGGAAATCTAGGGATAGATTTTCCAAAAGACTTCCACAAGGATCTTCTCTTTGAGGATATCTTGTAAGGATCCTCGGCAGATGATGTACAATAGCAATGAGACATCCCGATAAGTACCTCTTAGGTGCATTCTCGCAATGGCAATATTGATACCATATTAGTACGTAAAGATTATTGCAGATAAATATTGTAATTTGAATATTTAGTAGTTATACTTATTGTACTTATAGATACTTGCGGATATATAAGTACATATGGTATATATAGCCCCACGTACTAATATTATCACCACACTATAAGCCTTAACATAATCAGATTATGACCATAATCGCCAATATTAATATGGTATCACGCTGCAACATAAGTCTTGATATACATCTATTACCAAGTGCTTAATTAATGAATTAAGAGAATGCACCAATCTTGTATCATGAAATATAGTGATTATCAAAGCATGAAAAATCACTATATTGGTAGTAATTATAAAACTACCAACAGAAGGTTGGTTAATTCATTAATAGAATGAGAGATTTGCAATACAATAAGAGGCTCCAAGACTCGATGCTCTACTCAAACTAAGGCTTCCTTTTAAAGCACAAGGGAAGTACTATTACACACTGTATAAATTATTGATCCTTATCATAAAGGAATCTACTTTACAACTCACTCTTTACTTTATGTCATCATCACTCTTTACTTATCCTTATCTCTAAGGAGAGCACACAATACAATACACTATATTATTATCACCAATGCCTCATTGTAGGGTCCACTAAGCTTCTGATCCCGAGTTTCCACTTTGGTTGGTGTGCTTCGTCCCGACTGCGTGATTCCATCGTTCTTGAAGTCGCTTCCATATCATCCGTAAGCACCGCCAATCTTCATTCTCTCGGTTGGGTCTAGTTCTCGCTGGGGCCATTCCAGAGATCTAACCGATTGGCCATATCTTCAAGCTCGTTCCACCATCTGTCAATATCGGTGTATCCAGTGTAATGACTTCTCTGGTATGCCATCAAGGGTAAGATAGTCATTATACATTTTCATTGCATGTCACCAATTGCTTCTCCTTCATCTCCATGGAGCTTAAGATTTCGATCTCTTCCTATAGTAAAGATCGGTGTATTGGAGACTTGTGGGGAGACGGTATGGGTATTATACACATGCAGTCCCATATACTTACGTAAGCGCGCTTTCTTGCATTCCAAACAGAACTTTGTCCACATAGAATCAATTTCTTCACGAGAGTGGTCGTCTTTGGACTACTTGAACCATGGGCTTTTTGTATCGTCCCGTATATGTCATTAGCTTCACAATCACTATAGTGGTTTGAGTGATATGGTATCCATTGATGAGTTTGAGCGTCGAGAATATCTTCAAGATTGGGGCAAACATCCTATCGAACCATCTTCCTTTGTCATATCTCCTCTTTGGTGTGGATGAGATTTGGCTCGAACAAAATTACTCTTTGGATAGATGTTCACCAAGATCACGTTATATAGTAGGCTTGAGGGGTTATGTCACGAGATAACATAATGTCCCCAATTGGAGTTTTCATCTATCACATAATGGAATGTACAGCCTACTTTGAACCTTTGTTTCATGCTTCATCGATCGATCGATTAGGATGTGGATCAAAAGCTTTCGACACCTTTTGTTGTAGCAGTGCGTGTTCTGCATGGCCATGAGCGCCAAACTCGCCATGTTAGAGCTTGATCTTACGGATCTCTTTTGTGGCTGATGACTTTCTCAAAGATATCTTCCGAACTTCGAAGGAAGCCGGGGCTATGAAAGTGTTGAGGTTCTTGAGAAAGTGTGCTCTGGTTTCGTGAGCACTTGAACTGCCTTCTTCCCATCTTTTTGGAAGGCTTCTTCTTGTAATCATGTTGATTGGTCTGGATAGAAAATCCGCTACAGTGTTGGATTCTCCTTTTATGTGTCTCACTTCGAATTTAAATCTCGAGAGAGACTCAGACCACCGTGTGTCGGTGGTCCAGGATTTCTCCTTCTTTTCTCCGGAGTAATCCCTGGAGGTACTTATAGTCTGTTTCAATCACAAAAGGGGTTAGTGAAAGAAAGAATTGGAATTTCTTTATCCCTTTGACAACTGCTAAGACCTCTTTCTTTGATGAAGGGTAGTGGCTTTGAGCTCGTTATTGGCGGCGATTTATAGCCACATATTCTCTGTTTCCTCGGTTCTGACGTGAAAGAATGCACGATAATGATCACTTGCATCTGCTGCAAGATGAGTTGTCCCTTGTCGGTATGTTTAATGGTAGAAGTGAGTCGGCACTTTTGCTTTAAGTCTATCACTGCCTTTGTCGCTTCTTCCATCCATTGGGGCATTCTTCTTTAAGTGCTTGGATATCCGACTTGTCATCTTTGTCGAGATCTTGCACACGATCTCTGCATAATTGATTATTCCAGAAAGCTGCTGGATTTGCTTTCGACGGATGACAAATGTCCGGAAATTGAGATATTTTCTCAAAGAATGTGTGGTGAGGAATGATGAATCCCTCGTTTGATGTGTAATCCTAAAAAATCAACTTCATCAAGGCCTATCTTCATCTTTGGTTGTGAGCCAATCCATGCTTATAGGTTAGAGCCTTGAATTGAGACAAGTGGTCGACATGTTTTTCTTCACTTTTCTTTCAAGATAAGAGCATCGTCAATGTAGATAAGGCGAGAATCCGAGATAGATTTGTACACCTCATCCATTCTGTTTTAGAATTCGACGGTGCATTCTTTAGGCCGAAAGGCATTACATTCCACTCATAATGCCCATGGGGACCACAAACACTTGTCTTGTGTCTGTCTTCTTCTTTGATTCCAATCGCCAAAAGCCCGACTTCATGTCAAACTTTGAGAACACCTTTGCTCGGTATTCTCTTTAAAAGGTGTGTCCTCCGTGGAATGGGGTATCTTATGTCTTGCGAGCAATCATTGACTTTCTCGTAGTCTATCACCAATCGCTTTTTCCCACGTATCATTCAATGCTTGTTGACATAGAAAGCGGTGGCCCAATGAGACTTAGGCTCGATCGGTTTTAGATCCAGAAGGCTTGGATCTCTGTTTTGCATGATTCTTCATCATGGGGCATGCTGGATGAAGCGTTTGGTGAGGCATGGTCCATCCATCTTTATAAGGTAGAGACACAAAATGTTGTTCTCAGCCCCGGAAGCTGTTGGGACTTCGCACAGCACTCTAATAGCTCCTTGATTTGGGGCTCATATTTTTAGATAGAGTAATTTTTTATCTTTTCACCCTCTCCAAAAATGGATTGCTTTTCAACCCAGGGAACTTGAAAAGAATGACTCGTACCATCCAAAGGATTACGAAGGGTATAAGAAAATCCTTCGGAGAAAAAGGCAAAGGGGGCAACAAGACTTAAAAAGTCTGTTCCCAACATGATACCTTCGCCAGAATGATCAAAGGCAAAGAATCCATGCCTAATCATGAATGGTTAGAGTTCGATAGGTTGTGTGATCTTTTTCTTTGTAGAAGTTCTGTACCTTCATGCGGATCCGAAAGAAACCTTAGCGAGGGGACATAAAATTTCTTCGGGATGCAAGCCTGCGATGAATGAGCACATTGCTCCAAAGAGTATCAATAAGAGGCGATCAGAGCGACTTTGTGTTTTCTCGAGGGTTGAGGATCACCTTTATGTGTGGCTGAAGAGAGGTGATGGTACAATGCAAAGTTAACTGTAGAGGTTCTTGGATTGTTAGAATAGGATCATCATCGGTGTGGTTATCACTAGTGATTGATTTTGTTCCACAAAGCATTGATATTTGACCAATTAAGGGCTTTTCTATTGGACCAAATTCGGTTGATTGCTTCTTCAGTACTACCCATTTGACGGCATAGATTCCACTAGGAGCATCCCAGCGAATTCGTTATCAAGGTCCAGGGTAGTAATTATGTTATTTGGACCCGTGATCTGCGGGAGGTTGTTCTCCTTGGCATATGTGTGCACCTGGAGGGATGCCTTCCATCAAGCTAGCATTTTCACATGGATAAACGGCTTTGGTCTCGTAGGAAAAGAGACTAATACTCTTCCTTCTTGCAACCTGCTAATTTTGAAACTTCATGGATCTGCTGTGGCCTGTTGTTTTTCTCATACTCATTAATCCATTGTGGAGGAAAAATGAGTTGATTTTGCCTATAAGTCCTGGGCTGAAAGACTCTGCCATCACCAGCAAGAAACCTGGTAATTGGCCTTTCGGTGTTGCTCATGAGAACATATGGGTTTGGACTTTATAGGTCATCAGTGGTGAATTGCCAAGGCAGATTCATCAGGTTTCATGGTTAACCCATTCACCTGAATCAACACCTTAATGGCATCTGTGAGGGATGGCTTGTTTATATCAAGGGTGAAGTGTGGCTCGACTTGGAGAACAACATGATGACGATTGAGTCGCTCAACAGCAGTAATCAAGGCTTTTTCAAAAGTTTGCCATCTAGTGTCAGGATGGCAATAAAACATGTAATATCTTTTGATTAAGAATAAAGGTTGTATTCCTATCTGGATAGCTCCAAGTGCAATCCCTTGTATCCCGCATCTTATACTTTGTAACCTCACCTGGTGGAGATTATGGGAAGGTATGTTTCTTTTGAGCTCGAGGAGATGGGTGAACAGTAATTTCGAGGATTTGTAGATGGTTTTAGTTTGGTGTCGTATAGGAATTATGGCTCTAAGATGGTTTAATCGCATAATAGACTATCTTGCCAATAGAACAACAAACAGGACATATTTGAGTGAATCATTTATTGTACAACAGGATTATGTGCTCTGTTTCTTTTCTGAGAGACCAAAGCCCTTTATCCATGTGAAAATGCCACTTGAAGGAAAGCATCCCTCCTTGTGCACACATATGCCAAGAAGAACTACCTCCTGCAGAATCATGGGTCCGATCAACATGATTACTACCCAGGACCTTGATAACGAATTCGTGGGGATGTTCGGTGGAATCTATGCCGCCAAATGGGTAGTACATGAAGAAGAAATCAATCAATTTGGTCCGACAGAGAAAGCCCTCAATTGGTCAAATATCAATGTTGTGGAACAAAATCGCACTAGGAGACATCATGGTCACCCAACAAATGATTCTTCTTGATTTGGCTATTATTAGAAAACGACTAAAGAAAACAAGAAAACAACACAAGGTAACTACCAAAGAAAGTATATGGCCCAAACGAAATCTAGTAATGCAATTATTGAAATAACTACCAACATTCCGATTCACCACTATAAGGTTACTAGATTCACCACTATAAGGTGAAATTGATGGCTTGTATAGTGTATAGATCCTTGTGATCATGTTGATTGTTCTATTGGACCAATCAACATGATCACAAGGTGACTACCAAAGATCTTGTGATACCATATTACAAGAAATCTAGTAATTGGCCTTCCAAAGTATTGCTCATGTAGAGAACATGTGGGTTTGGACTTTATAGGTCATGGAGTGATGAATTGCCAAGGCAGATTCATCAGGTTTCATGGTTAACCCATTCACCTGAATCAACACCTTAATGGCATCTGTGAGGGATGGCTTGTTTATATCAAGGGTGAAGTTTGGCTCGACTTGGAGAACAACATGACCGATTGAGTCCCGCTTCAACAACAGCAGTAATCAAGGCTTTTTCAAAAGTTTGTCATCTAGTGTCTAAGATGGCAATAAAACAAGTAATATCTTTTCCAGCTAAGAATAAAGGTTGTATTCTTATCTGGATGGCTCCAAGGTGCAATCCCTTGTATCCCTGCATCTTTACCTTGTAACCTTACTTGGTGGAGATTATGGGAAGGTATGTTTCTTTTGAGAGATTCCTATGATCATAAGAAGAAGCCTTCCAAAGAGATGGGAAGAAGGCGGTTCAAGTGCTCACGAGACAGAGCACACTTTCTCAAAACCTCAACACTTTCATAGCCCGGCTTCCTTCGGAAGTTCGGGAAGATATCTTTGAGAAAGTCATCAGCCACAAAAGAGATCCAAGATCAAGCTCTAACATGGTCCATCCATCTTTGTAGGGTAGAGAAACGAAGTGTTGTTCTCTAGCCCATAATCAAGTTATGAGTGGGGCTAATATGGTAGTATCTATAAGGATCTAACGGATGGTTATACTATACCTTTGATAAATCTTCGACACCATCACATAATGTCCCCAATTAGAGTTTTCATCCCTATATTATTATTCAGAATAATATAGGGATAAGTTGCTTTTGAGCTAATGAGTATGAGTAATGCCTTGTACTTGCTTTTGAGTGGTCACTTTATGAGAGAGACCCTACTTCCACAACCACCGCTAGCCATCATCAATCACCACCAGTCACTATCAACAATTTTTGGACATTTTAATTCATATTTGGTACAGTTGGAATTCTAGTCTCGAGCTGTACCCACAAATATTGGTAATTTAGAATATTGTTTGTTTACGTTATATTTGATATTATTGGAAAACTCATCTCGAGCTCTATGCAATAGTACAAATGTTATTGAGAATGGAGTTGACATTTGTTAAAAATATATAGAGTAATGATATAATGACAAACTCTTCGGTGTACAAATTTATTTTTTAAACTAATGTGGCGTGATAAAATTGGTTGAATTAGATATCTCTTGGCTCACATAATTCATTTATATTATTTTATATTTTTATTTAACCAATGAATGAATGGCTAAAACATCGGTTTGTATAAAATAAATTTGTACAAAATAAATTTGTACAAAATAAATTTGTACTCAAAATTTCTAAATGCAATTATATCATCACTCAAATATATATGGCGAACAAGAGCATTGTTGTTTATGATATCAGCAGTGACATTCTTGCAACATTTAGCACCACACTTAGCACCAAACGGTGCGTTTTGAGCTAAATATTAATTGTCCACACATATTACACACAACAGGGAGCTCTTGCTCACTGCGTTTTGGTGTGGTTTTTTGATCCCACCACACATGTTGCTCAGAACACGGCTTAGGAAATTGACTTAAAGCTCGAATCACCACATGTCGATTCATTTTCCGCTCTCTCTCTCAGTACTAAATTTGACGCCTAAATGTATTTGCATCATCTTCCACATCACTAAAATATACCCTGGATATATTTTGTTGCAATTTTGGTTTTGGTAACAATCGGCAAAAGATCAAGTTTTTAAATGTTCATATGCAACATATCATGTGCCTTAATTTGTTAAGTGTTAATCTTAAATGATTGTTCAAGGCGAGAATCCACGAAATGTACAAAATCTTTATATTAAATATATTTAATGTAAAATAAATAAATTGAATATGGTACAAGGGCACTCTTCTTTTACTTCACTCAAAATCAATCTAAATGCAATTACTAATCAATTTAAACTCACTTGACAATATAAATCGATTACAAATGCAAAACTTGACCATAGATGCAATCACCACAAGCAACACAATTCGGGTGAATCTTCACAAATTCAAGCCATAAATTTTCCAAATTTTCGAGGTAAGATTTGTGGAGAGACCAACGCCTTGAGAATTGTGAAGAGACCCACTTGGAAAGAGAGAAATTATTTATTCGATGAGTGTTATGTGGGTTTTGCCTCTTTTGCTATGGGAGTTGTGTGTGCGAGAGAGAGAGAGAGCCAACATTGGATGTGCATGATTACACCCACGGCGAGACACGGGGAGAAAGTTGACGGAGAGAGCACATGTATTATATTATATTATATTGCCAGCAGTATAGGAGGAGGAGGAAAATGAATTGCATTAATTTTGTACTAATGTGTTTTGGTGTGGGTTTTGCTTGCTCGATATAATTAATATTTGTATAATTTATTTGTGTGAGTCTTGCGTATGTGTGTGTGTGTGTGTGAGAGAGTTAAGCTGCCACAGTAACCCTTTTATAATTAGCACAAAACGCACCGTTCTGTGCTAACTTTTGTACTACATGTTGTAAGAGTCTCATTTTCCTTATGATATTGGTACCGTTGCATGGTATTTAAGAGAAAGATTCGTGCAGTACTAAATTTGACGCCTAAATGTATTGAAAAATAAGGTGAGATTATAACTATTATCATACAAAAAGAAAATCTTAGTTGTAGAAAAAGATGTAGATATAGAATTTTTTTATTCTTTATTAGAAGAAGAAAAAGTAGAAAGTATAAAAGAAATAGACAGCAATAGTAGACTAGAATTAGAAAATGACGTGCATGAAATAGAAATCTTAAATGAAGAAGAAATAAACAAGTTCTTAGAAGATATAATAAATGCAGAAAAAGAAGTAGAGTGGTTAGAATGTGAAAAATGGCCTGACAAAATTAATAAAAAGATGGACGAATTAGAAAAATTAGAAATAATAGGCAATATTAAAGAAAACATTCTGATCTCTAGGTGATTAGTCAACCCATCTGTAACATTGTTCACAATGATTGATGACCACTCGTTTTTCACAGACCCCCTGGTTAATTAGTATCAAATATGTAATTTGAATTGGGTTCAATTCAAATGTCCCACACTTTTGAACCGAGCCTCTTTTTAACTATTAATTTTTGTTGAGAGATATTTTCTTAAACAAAAAGGATATTTATCCATAATAGTTATAGACCAATCAGAGAAAAAAATGTATAAAATCATATAGTGTTAATGTGTTTTTTTTAATTAGTTTTTAAATTAATTATCACACCTATTATTTTTTAATTAACTATAACATTATAGAGTGTTACGCTTTTTTAAATGTTATTTATTTTATTCGCAGGTCCAGCTACTTTGCCATGAGAGCAAAACACCCGGAACAGCCATTTGATTTTAACTATTGAAATTCAATGGCTATATTTAGGTGTGAAGATCAATTTCGATGGAGGGATGATTATGGATATCGGAAATTAGGCAATGGAAGTATTGCCCAGAATTGTATGCTTTATTTGTAAATTTCACTAATTGATTAAATAAGAGTGATAGATATGTGATTTGAACTTTCGCAGCTAGAGCTACTCTTGGTATGTATGTGCAATGAGTTGGAAATTTTGATAGTTATACAATATTTTCCCCTTACTGTTAGTTTAAGACTGATTTTATATTTCAATATTTTTTTTTAACTCAATTCTTAGCTAAATTCTTTGCTCAATATTACAAATTGGTACCTATTCTGTTTATGATCGCGTTCACGGTTACCGAACTTTATATTTGCGAATTCTTGTCTTGTTTGTTCTTTTGTAGTTTTTATTTGCAAAGCGGTTCATACCGATAGACCAAAAAAGCTTCAAAAAGTTAAATCATAATGAGGTTAGATCCACTTCAATATACATTATTTTCATCTTCTTATGTAATTTATGTGCATAGGAAGAGTGGTAATAGTAATTATTTTCCTACTCTACGATTGTATTTGAGTATAGGAATTCCGAAGAGAGAATTATGTATATATAATTACAAATTTACATTGTCCTCCTCTTGATGGTTTGTCGGATTTCTCTTAGATGGATAGCTGAGAGCTTGAATTATTTTGTTTTATTTACATTGAATTTCTTGCTTGTTCTAGCAATGTATTAAATTTCTTGTTTTTGTTTGAGAATTGATTGATGAGATTTATGGAATAATTATACTTAAATAGAGAAGCAAGCGAAGGTAAAATACCATTTCTCATTGTTGCTTCATTTTGTAATTATATTTCCTGTGAAATTTCTATTAACTTTTGCCCAAATTTGTGAGGAGAGAAATGAAATCATGTTATGTATTTGTTAGAGTAATGATAAGATTAATATGTATTTTCAGTAGCTTCATACGTAGTTTTATGATTGTGAAGTTGTCATTGCTAGATGTTGAAATTGGGGTTTGGAAATTATATTCTAAGAGAGCTCTAAAGCATCTTAAATATACGAAGTAGCCTAAAGTAATGGCAATTTGATATCAATTACATAGAGCATTGCTCGTTGGATTCAGGGGACCAATTGAGAGAGAAAAGAAAAGAAAAAGTTATTTTTGATAATTCCTAGAATTAATTGAAAAATAGGGGATGACGAAGTAAGTTGAGGGGTTAATATCACCACTCTCTAGCGACTGAGGTTTTAGAAAATGGGCGTAGAACTTATTGAAACTCTGAAGTGTCTGAACTCTGAAGGAGAAATTTTTTGGTCACACTAAATCTAGCGTTTTGTCTTTGATTAATTAAAAAGAAAAAAAAAATTATCTAAAATTATCTCTCCCATTCTATTGCGAATTCACAGAAAGAATGTTCGTAGTTGGGTCTAGCATCGCATCCGAAATTTTCCTCAGGCATGAATTTTCCAAAAAAATCACAATCACATCTTTTTGTTTCATTCTAACTTGTGATTTTGTGTTTTTGGTTTATTATTTGATGGTTCTGTTTTGTTAGTGTCAATTCAATGGTAGGTTCTCAATCTCATTGCCCGAGGAGAAGAGTTTCCAGGCCGCGACATTGTGTTCGAGCGGAAGATACGCTGTCAAAGACATCAAGTTTATTAGGATGAAAAATTTTATAATTTCAATAAATGGTTTTAGATTTCAGAATCTCCCTTTTATTTGACAGCTTTTAATTTTATTTTATATTTTTACTATTTATTAATTAATTATGTTATTATTATTATTTTATTTACAAATATACCATGGTCGATGGGAGGTTCCCTGCCAAGAGTTTCCAGCCGATGAGATTTTCTCATTTCCATTATATAATAATCCCTCTCTCAATGATTTGTTATCTTGTTGCTTTTTTTTATGTTTTTTTTTTCCTCCCCATCAGGTTTGTAGTAGATTTAGATCTAGCAGAAACTATGCTGCCAAAGACATTGAACTGAAGCATACTCCTAACGTGAGTGACTTGGTGACTTTGGCTATTACAAAGAGAAAAAAAAACTTTGAAGAAAAAATTAATAGCTTGTGTATTATAACATTTAGTCTTTCATCAAAATTATTAAAATCTATATGGGCTATGTATCTTCATTGCTTTATTATTTTGAGAAATAAAATTGAAAGCTTTAAAACCTACTTGTATCGCTGTGTTTTGTGAGATTATGTTGAATCCTTAAAAGAGATATTGGCTGTGTCACACTATTGCTATGATAGAAAGTTAACGACCGCAGTTGCGCTGCTCACATGCTTATCATAATTTAGATTTTGGGATTATGCATGTGTTTTAGCTAGTTTCTTCAGTTCCATATCAATTATTTTGGATACTTGTTCTGTACAATTGCAATGCTTTAGAGGAAGGTTTTTTTACAAACATTATGCAGCAGGTCAAAAGCCCTACACGTGAACAGTATGAATATGGTGAGTGGCTCATACTTTGCAAATAAAACTCTTTGATTTGCTTTTGTGGGCTATATGCCCAACTTGTTTATAATATTAGTGATTTTGCTTATTGAAGGAAGAGAGAGAGAAGGAAAACTCTTTTTTTTTTTTTCATACATAATAATATGAACTACATCAGTTTTTATGCGAAAAAGAGCACAAGACTCGGCTCCTAGAATTAAGGAGCCGAAACAGTAATAGAAAAAAAAAAGTCGGACTATTAGCATTCTGCTAAAATCTTATTGAAACCTCTTTTTAATTATATTCCATTTAATTTCAAAAATATCCCTTTTTTTTTCTAAATGAACACTCTTTTCATTTATGAATTTTTCAATTTTTAATATTTTTCTCACTCTTTCAGTTTTAATATTTGTATTTATCTCTTCAAACTTTATTTATTATTTAATTTTTAAAGAAAAATCTAAAAAAAGTAAGAAAAACATTATGCTTAGAAAACAATGAATATTTTATGGGTTTAATATAATTTTATTCCATCTATAAATTTTTTGTTTAGCAATTAGTTTGAGAATCCTTAAAAAATTATTTGCAGTGGGATAAAATTTTATTTAGCTTATTTTTCCACTGTATTGTATCTTAATTAATTTGTTATGTTTATTATAAGAATTTTGTTTTGGCTTAGAGGATTACTTCTTAAATTCATATTATTTTAATGATAATAAAAGACATTTATATTGTGCAAGTAAAATAAAATTGAAGAGAGAAAGAAAATATAAATGGTTTAATTCTATTTATATTTGTCCTTGAATGTAATTGTAATATAATAGGGATTTTATAAAATTAATGGAGGGGTGCCAATAGTCTAACTCAAAAAGGAAAGAGACTAAAAAGAAAAAAAAAACTAAAAAGGAAATATCCTAAAATTTGAATAATTCAAATTCTAAATTTCCTGATTCTATGGGATTAGATTTCCTAACTTTCCTACACTCCCCCTCAAATGGGTGCAATCATGCCTAACTTGCTTATAAGATATTCAAGGTTAGGTCTAGCAAGTCCTTTAGTCAAGATGTCAGGTATTTGCTGACTAGAAGACATAAAGAGCAAACAAATAGTTCTAGCTTCAAGTTTTTCCTTAATGAACTGCTGATCAATCTCGATGTGCTTTGTCATATCATGCTGGACATGATTGTGAGCAATACTTATTGTAGCTTTGCTATCACAGTACAACTTCACAGGAAGTTCCACAGTCTTCTTGAGTTCTTCGAGAATTCAGTGTATCCACAACACCTCATAGATCCCTTGAGCTATCGCTCTAAACTCAACCTCTACGCTACTTCTCGCAACAACACTTTGCTTCTTACTTCGCCAAGTAACCAAGTTTCCCTACACAAAGGTGTAATACCCTGAGGTAGATCTCCTAACAATTACTGAACCTTCCAAATCTGCATCAGTAAATCCCTCAACACTTCTTGGCAATTAGTCTTTTTTAAAAAACAGACCTGTTCCAAGAGTAGTTCAGATATCTCAAAATTCGATATACGGCCTCAAGGTGTTCTTTATAATGTGTGTCCATGAATTGACTAACAACACTGACTGAGAAGGCAATATTTGATCGAGTACGGGACAGATAAATTAGTTTCCCAACCAATCTCTGGTTTCTACTAGTATCAACAAGAGCACTTCCCTCTTCCAAAAACTTCACATTGAGATCCATGGGAGTATCAGTGAATCCGCAATCGCTCTTCCCGGTTTCCTTCAAAAAATCAAGAATATATTGAGCTAATAAAATAAAAAATAAAATTAATAATATAAAATGTTTATTTTAATTATCAGCTATTTATGAAAAATTTAAAAATATTTTATATACATGTTTAAATGAATTTTATTCTAACATTATATCCGATTTAGTCACCCATATTCTTAGAATAGTTTTAACAATAACATTTACTGAAGACATGCTACTGTTTTTAAAAAATTAAAGCATTTTAAAAATAAATTTTACTAGATATATTTTTATAGCACAATTAATAGTAATTATTTTAAAAGTTTCAGTATTACCAAAATTATCTTTAAGAATCTTGTGAGATCTATATAATCCTATCAAATATAGGTAACTACTACCATTCAAATAAAAAAAAGTATAATAAATGATTACTATTCAATCATTTTTGTATTCTCATTACAGGTATTTTTTTTAATTTGACTAGTCCAATAAAATAACTTCAAAAGACTACTGTTTATATTATCCATTTTTCATGAGTAGTGCTACACATCCCAAATTTTTTATCTCAACTAACTATTTCAAATGATGTGATATTCATCAATTGATTAATAAGATAATATAATTAATTTACTTATATTTTTAAAAGAATTATCAACTAATTAATTAATGTTACATCATTTGATATAGGGTTATTATCATTTTACTACTTCAAAAATTGTCAAATTTCAAATAACTACAACAAGTATTGGTTCTTATCATTTTCCTACTATATTTTTATAAAAATATCATTTTACTACTTTTCCGTTATAACAGTTAGTTGACTAACAAAATACCAATTTCACCCTTCATGATTAAAAAAATTACTTGAAATTTATTTACAAAATAAATTTTTAATATATTTATCAAAATAGATATAAAATACCAAAAAAATTGTTTTTGCTGGAATTATGAAAATGAAGCTTATTTACAAAATAAATTTACCTTATTATTTTTTAATGAAGCATTTTTTTAATCATGAAGGATAAAATTGGTATTTTGTTAGTCAACTAACTGGTCAACTAATGGGTCAACTAATGGTTGTGACGAAAAAGTAGTAAAATGATATTTATTGTAACGAAAAAGTAGTAAAACAATATTTTTATAAATATATAGTAAGAAAATGATAGGAGACAATATTTGTTGTAGTCATTTGATATTTGACAATTTTTGAAATAATAAAATGATAATAACCCTTTGATATAATTATTTAGAATGGAAAATTTAAATACTTATCATTACTCTTTTCAAATTGCCTTTTATTAGATTTTTATACTCGCTCGAGCTTTATCAGGAGGAATAACATTTGTAAACCCCTTTGGGCCTTCAACAATAATATCTAAGGGACCCAAAAGATCTTTCATAACTTCAAATAAAAATAGCAAATATGGAATTTTTGGATAATTTTTAAAATTACAATAACTAACTTAGCTCAAACTTCATGAACTAGGAAGCATATTATTAACAAATTACTACCTTATCATATCCATGTTACTTCATTGTCACATGCTTGCATGAGGATTATACCAACACTTCAACAGTTTTGGGAACAATTTAAAATTCAATATTACAAGAGTTAACTAATCTAATTTGAGATTGAGATCTATTTGATATGAATGGATGAATTATATCTTCATTTGAGAAAATTAAAAATATAGGGATTCAAATGTTATTGGTTCGTTCATAACAACTTCGAAAGGGATTTGATCGTGGAAAATTTAAAGAATGTTTTTGTTCTTGTTAAGGTTATAACGGGGGCAGCAGCTTCTAAAATAGTGTGTTACAGACAAATCTTCTGTTAACCGTTAGACAAACCGATGAAATGACCAAAGGATGGACCTAATTTTGGAAATTTATTGGCGGGTTTCTTGGACTTTTGGGAAGTATACTTATTTATATAGAAGGTCGATTCAAAGAATAACAAACGCCAAAGGCTGTAAGCAAAATTGCCACTTTTATTAAGATTAGTGGACACGAAGATTCTTTTGTTGAGATAGACCCAGTCAAATTACTCGTATTAGGATTAGTGGGCACAGAGATTCTTTTAAATTACTTTCATTAAGTAACAATAAAACCATTCAAATTTTGCTTAGTTGGTCATAATACGTTCATAAGTTAAAGAAAACAAGTTGAGATATGTCAATTGGTCATAGGCTTGTGGCGCGACTGTTATCTGTTAGATGTTGGGTCAAGATTGAGGTGATTGTGACCAACGAGGATTCAGTGAACCTTTTTTGAGTTTACTTAGAATTGACATCTTCTAGACTGCTGATTTTTTGCTCAAATCTTTGTTCGGATAAGATAATAAAAATATGGGAAGTTGTTTTTCTTTTTGGTTGGAAGAAGAGAGGAAATTCTATTGAAAGAGAATAAATTGTTAAATTATTTTATAATATTAGGTGTTATCCTAATTAAGTTTTTTGTCTTGAAATTATCGGTAACCTAAGTGTAATATTTAAATTCGATGGCTTAAAATGTATCGTCAGATAATTTGATCATTTTGATACAATTTTAGTAATCTTTAAAAAATATATATACATAAATATAAATATAATTAAAGACCCCAAAAATACAAAAACAGAACGTTATATCAAAAAAAAGAAAAAAAAAAGGACAAAAAATCTTATCCTGAAGAAGAAGGATAATAACTAGAAGCATTCCAGGGTGGGGCCGAAAAATCTGGACTACTATCACTCTCCGATTTGGGTGGCATGAACTGAACCGGCGGCTGCGCGGGGAAAAACAAAGGGAGTGATGAAGGTGGGGGCGAAGTAGTTGAAGCAGCTGCAAATGGAGATGACAAATATGAAGTCGTTGGCTGCATTTGAAACCCGGAAAAATCCGAAACCAAAAAAGAATAGTCCAAGAAATCTGTAGAAACTTCAGCATTTGGCAAGTGGTCAAGTGCTTGAGAATGAACTATTGGCTCAGCTGAGGTAGAAACGGGCAAAAGGGTTGTTGTAGAATCCGAAACGGTCAACTGGGTCGCCATTGGATTTGCATTTGTTGATGGTGATGGTGATGATGATGATGATATAGCAACAAGCTTGACGTTTTCAGGGAAGTTGAGTTTGGCCTTGTTGCCTCTGAAACCCAAAGCAGCTTCATCGTAAGCTCTGGCTGCATCCTCGGCTGTGTCAAATGTGCCTAACCAAACCCTTGCAGCTTTAAATGGATCTCTGATCTCAGCCGCCCACTTCCCCCATGGCCTCTGCCTCACTCCCCTGTATTTCCTCCTCACCTCAGGCACAATACTCTTCTCATTGCTGCTGTATTCATATCTTGCTGTTGCTTGCATTGCGGTGCTTGTACTAGTGCTTGAACTCTCTGTTGCTGCTATTTGAAAAATAAAACAGAACAATCACCAATATGAATGCAAAAGTTTGCGTGTAATATTAACCATTCTCCCGAGTTTTAAAACCTAAGAGCATCCCAAATAAAAACATTTTTTAAGGTTGAACAAAGTTTCGAATGAACGGAAGAAAAAAAAGTAGTTTCTAGTCAGATCAATTGCTATCAAATGTTTTAGATTCGAACCTCACTCACATCAACTTTGATTTAAAACAATTACCAACTTATCTATTAACTTGTAATATAAATGCACCTTTAGTAAGATGTTATCAAATATTAACAAGATATCTATGCTTATTATGTGAAGACTCTCACCAGGATGGAGAAGAAAAAACGAAACAAGCTTTGATAAGGTCAAATATAGGTTTAATGCAGAGTAGCTTACCTCTTACACCACCGCCCTCCATTTCTCTTGCTCTCTTTTGCCCACTAGTAATCCCATAAGAAGAAGATGAAGAAGAATTTTCAACGGTTGATGTAACATTAGTAATAGCATTCATGTTATCGTGCTGTTGAATTTGTTGAGGTTGAGACACGACGGCATCAACATCTCCAGCCACCACATGCTTCAAAGCAGAAACCATAGCCGACATCTCCCTCTCCTTCCATCTTCTTCTTTGGTCATCGGAATATTGCATCAACGGTTGATAATTCACCCCTTGATCAACCTCTGATAACCTTTCCTCATGATGCTGATCACCCTGCTTCTTCTTCTTATCTCTCTGTTGATTCGCCACCTTTAGCACAAAGCAACACATGCAAAAGCCTTTAAAACTCTGCTGCTATAACAAAAAAGAAAAATAGTAATTTGCTAAGTGTGTTCGACAAGATCCTAGAAAGAAAGCAAGCCAGCAATATATATACATACAGAGAGAGAGAGACAAAGATAAAACGCCGACTTGTAACAAAATTTATTGCGGGTGATGAAGTTGATTCTAATATAACATCATATGTGTGAATGGGAAACTGGGAAGTGCTTCTGAAGTAAGTTAAGTCGATGGAGGTGCCTTTCTGGAAAAGGATGCAAGTTGGCAAAATGGTGACATATGGAGGTGAATTCGATTTGGAATTGTTTTATAAATGGGAGTCAAATGGGTTTGCAAATAAAATTTGTCAAACAAGTGGGTCGGTTTTGATGCAAGGGTAATGCCGGTGTTGAGGAGAGCTGAGACGAGAGAGAGAGAGGCACAAAACCGACACAAAGAATTTTGGCCTATTTTAAATTAGCCATTTATTAAGGATTTTCTTGAATTATATTTAATGTGACAAAATAACCTAATAAAATTTATTTATCCATTTTTATAAGAGTGAAGATACAGTCACAAACTCTTATATAAATTTATTTTGTACAAACCGATGTGGCATTAATTCATTAGTTGAATGAAAATATAAAATAATAGAAATAAATCATGTGGATCAAGTGATATTTAATTCAACTTATTTTATCATGTCACTTCAATTTGTACAAAATAAGTTTGTACAAGAATTTGTAACTATATCATTACTTTTTTTATAATTTTATTTAATTGTAAATTACAATAATTATAACTTGAACAAACTCAATTATTAATCGTATTATATTTGTATAATTTTTTTAATATATATTTTTGTTTGTATCATCGAATCAAACTCTAATCAATAGTGTCTTAAGTATAATTACTCTTTTAATCTCTACAGAAAATATCCCCTAATTTTTTTAAAAGAGTGATTGAATAAACAGATAGGCACGCGGTCGACCGATTTAATATATAATCGTATTATTTTAGCTCAATTCAAACTTATTAAAAAATTATCACCCTATCAGCCACCAGCAGCCTAATTGGGGAGTATAATTCAATTGTTTTTTCACAACAATAAATAAATAAATAAAATAATATTTTGGAAATTAGAATACTTCAGATACATGACTTGAAGGAATCCGAGTTGATTTTGTGTGCCATCCTCATCCAAAAGGATCAGAACCAAATTAATGTGTTCATCCAAAGCTTTGGTGACGTGGAGGGTTGTGATAGGTCCATCCTGCGGCGTGGCTTTTGAATTGCAGGAGGACAGACGTAGTTGTCAAATGTTGACGCTGGTCAACAAATCTGAACGTCAATACGCGTTGGACCTTTTTATTTAAAGCCTTAAAATAACTATTTTTACTGGCCTATTTTAATTTTCAGCGTTCACAGTTCACACCTCGAAAGGTAAACACTTGATCTTGAAACTTAAAGGTGGCGTTTGGCGGTTTATATTTTACTGCACTGTATGATATTAAAATATTTTTTTTATGTTAACTTTGATTTAGTTATAATTTCTGATTATATTGCACTATATTGAAAAAGTAGTCAATATAATAAAATTTGTATAAAATAAACTTTTGAGAGGTAAAATTTAGGTTATATTGCATTAAATGACTATTCATATTTTAAATATGATCATTTAATTCTTATTATTTTATAAATTATAATAAATTTAAATTTATGAAATATTAATTTACATTTATATAAAAATTAATTTAAATAATAATATAACATAGTAATAAACCTATATATTTAACAAATAAATAAATAAATAATACATTGTTTTACTTTCATTAGAGAAAATTACTTTAGTTATTTTACTTTAAGTACATAAAAATTATTTTAATTTTATTTATTCATTTATTATTTATTAAAGTACTAAATTAAATAATTATATTCGACATTAATAGATAAAATAAATTTATATAATTATATAGTATTATATTTTTACAATATAATACTAAATTGTACTATATCACAATATGATTAATTTTCTATTCTATAATAACTGATATATAGAAATAAATTATATTATAATATAATGTTGTTAATAATATAACATAATATTGTAATATTTTATTATTTATTAAATCATTTTTATACTAACCACTTAATTTCCAAATTTCATATTAAAATCCTAAGATATTAATAAGCTTAAATAACATCAATTTAATTTTAACATTAATATGAAATAATATTATTTTATGTAATACTGTCTATATTACACCAAATGTAGTATTGTATTCTGACTTAATGATACACATCTTAATGTGATACACTATAATTCAATACAATTAATATAATATGTCAAATATATCTTTAATGGTATGTTCACTTGTAAGATTGAAAAATTAATATTTGTAAAATTAAAAAATAGAAGGAAAAATGAGGGTCAAACATGATTGACACTCCTTATTTAATAAAATAGAAGGCAAAATGAGGGTCAAACATGCGATCTACACATATTTTTAGTATTCTCTTTAATAAGAATTCTCTCCATTCTCACATGCCAGCACATTCGCCTTCGTGCTACAATATATGTTAATTAAAGCTGGTCTTCGATAATTTTTTTTTTTCAATGAAAAGAGATTAATTTATTGTGTCAATTAATTAATTGGTTCTCATTCAATTCACTAATTAGTTGACCAACCATATGTTGTGGATATCATAATATTTTATTCAATTCAGTAAGCTACTCATTCTTTCATTCATTCATTCATTCATTCATTCATTCATTCATTAGTGTAGATATTTTATTTCTTCTTCCTAATTTATATTATTATTTATATCTAATGATCATTCGTTCGTGTGAATGCACAAAAGTGGAACAATTTGCATAAAATTGTAATAATAAAATAACAAACTTTTACGTGCCAAACTCTTACAGGAATCAAAATAGAAAATAAATGAGCTGTTCTATTTTTTGAATTCTATTTTTTAATGATACAGAAGTGTTTTGACCATTTGCCCTAGCATGACTGCAATTTGTAGATCAAATCCATTCTAAGAAGACCTTTTTAATTTTTTTCTAAAAGAAATTAATATTAATCTCACCGTCATAAGAAAATTTTGCACAAGTTTTCTTCAAGTTGCCGCACATGTGAAAGTATTTGAAAACAATATAAAAATGAACAACATGCCCTTGCAATTTGCTACATGTTTGACATACTACACTGCATCTCTCATGTACAAGTCATTACGATGCGTATTCGTAATAACTTTATATATTCGTATGTACGTTGTAAGCATGTGACAATAACACATATTAAACTATTATGATCTCGTGAGTAGACCGAACCCACTTTTAACCGGCTTCTTAGAGAAAAATCATAAGCTTATCTACTCATTTAAGGTAACTAGGATTAATGAGCAACAATTTACTTATGTAGATTTATTTGTGTTTTGAGCTATCCTATTAGAGATAGAGGATAATCACAAGGGAAGCCCTCATGCTATTATTTGCTTATGGTCGGAGGATAATTAATCATAAAAAAAAATTGCTTAGATTGTAGGATCTACTGCCTTTTTTCTTTCGTTTTTGTATACTTTTCGTAAGTTTTTTTGGATTTTTCTAATACGTATCTATATATTTTTATCTCATATATATATATATTGATAGAATATGTGTGTTTATATAGAAATTAATGAGTGATAAAAGTCAACTAAACGATTTTACAACTCCTAGAATTTAATTAGACTTACAATGGTCTTATAAAACTCCATTTAGAGAAGTTTCTGAATTATTCTTTATATTGGGCCGATTAAGTGCATCATGGTTGCCAATTCCAACATATAGGATATCTACATTATAGTAGTCCACTACAGTGCGCAATCTATGTCTCCAGCAACATATCATTTTTACTTAGATGACTTAGTCGATGGCATCTTTTTATGGGTACATAAACAAGCCCCTGCCAAGTCGTTTTTTCTATGGCAACAAATTAAAAGCCACATTAATATTGATCGATACCTAAGACGGTGTATAGATTTATGCCCATTGTCTATGTGGTATCTGGCTCAGTTATCGATTATTATGTGTACTTAGGTAAAAGTTACCCTTAGAGACATATTAGGTTGCACATAAGAAGTTACTCTATTTAAATTTATATTTCTATGCAATACTTAGGGGAGCAACATTATTACAACCCAAGAAGCCATCTATACAGTATAAATAAAACGCAATAATTCTTTTCAAGAAGAAGAAAAAGGCATGTCGATAAAGTTCTCCTAAGGATGATGTGTATTGTGAATACAATTAAAGTGAAGAGAAACCCACGTTGTGTATTGCCAAAATAATGTCAAAGGAAGAGTCGTAGGTCAGAGTTCAAACTAATCAAGTTGAGCAAATCTCGCTAATAAGAATTAGTAGATATGTGTTCGTGTATAAATGCTTTGAGTAATGATGAAGATCTTAGAAATTTTGGCTTTGTTTCATAATAAAGATAGTTGAAAAAACAAACATCATAACATGGAGTAGAAGCTACTTTTTTAAACTCCCTACGAAATGAGCTTCTAAAATCTTGAATCTTGACTTGTTTGATGCATATTGTCAGCGTTTATAGCAAATAATTGGACTAGGACATTCGTAAACAATGATAGCCACCATGTGTATCCTTACCGCACCGTACCGTATGTTTATTTAATAATTTATTAATACTAATTTAGTAATTTAAATATATAGTAATTAAAAAATTAATACCAGTACATGTTATTAATATTACTCTAAGTTAATTCAATAAGTGACATCTAATGGTATACAACACAAACAATTTGGATTTAATACTGATCTAAAGTTTTTGTTAATCTCTTAAAAAAATACAATTGATAGTTATTGTATCAGACTATAAAATTAATTGAATTTTAACTATCTCATTTATAAAGTGTCCACGTGAAAAAGTTAATTTTGAATTTAAAGAAGATTATAAAGAATTGAGCTACATTAGATCTAAATCCCTACACAAAATAAATTAAAATACAGTATCAATTAAAATCCAGTCCAAACATGTCTCGTATCATCCAATTCAATCCAATATGTAGCAAATGTGCCCTTAATATTATAATTCTTTATTTCATGTTAAGTAGTTATTAAACCCTTTTTTTTTCCTCCCCCCGGAGAGAAAGTAGCTATTGGACTTTGAAGTGATATCATCACATTCAAAGCAACAATGAAACTGCCTTATAATTATTCGTTTATGATACTACTTTTGTAAATTTTTCATTACCAATCAATTTTGCGTCACGTTTCCCAAATGTTTCATTTTATTCACCAAATTATGCTTTAAAAAGTATAATAAAAAGCTCATAGTCATTCCAACATATAACGGTTGTAGGATATTTTGATCCACGATAGCCAAAACCCTTTTCAACAAAGATGAAACGCAGACAAAGTCCAAAGCGCAGCACCGGCAAAGACTTGAAAAAGTTATCCCAGTTACCAAATTGCCGAAGAAATTAACGAAATATAGAATCAGTCAAGGGCTTATATGGTTTGCTCAAACAATTGAAAAAAAATTGGAGGTATCCTACTTGAAACTTATAATTTGACAAGTTATAGCAATCGTTTAAAGTCAACTGCATTTGGCATTAATTGCTAACCACCTGCCGAATTATCTGATTTTCAAAACATGAATTTTGCTTCAAGAAAGTAAATCATTATTTGGGAATTTGATTTTTCCCATTTTCTTTCATTTGAATAAACAAAACATATTTGAAATTGTGGACTTCGAAAGTTCAAAATATGAATTTGAGGTCGATATTGATGTCTAACTACAGTGCATGCAATATTCAATAAGAACAACCATCTTTATTTTAACAAAAATGAGGATGTCGCTGATAGACAAAAAAATACAGATTTTAATATACTAACAGATAAAAAGATATAGTCTTTTTAATATATTAAAATTTATATATTTTTTTAATATTTTAATAACATTTTCACTTTGATAAAAATATTCTCATTGGAGAATTACTTGTTAAATTATAACTAAAAAATGAAGTGATTGATATCAAATCTTCGTTCTAAGACACATGACATTAGCTCCTATTAAATTTTTACATAAAAAATTTAAAAAATAATATTTGTAAATAATTATAATGATAGATATATATATATCAACCACCCATGTGTGATTCGCTTTTAAAATTTATCTTTCAATAAGAATTATTTTCCATATATACATTGATTTTCTATAATGTCGACCAACAATTCAATTCCAGTGTTTCAAATCAATACTACGCTCTATTGGACCGGCATGATTTGCAAAATCTGGACATTGATAAATGACGTCCCATGTTTATTCAAGTAATTAAGAGCCAGAAATTATAGGAATAAAAGAACCTAACTATTAATCGAGATAATGACTGTTTCAGGAAAAATAAAAATAAAAAATCTAGTTTCACACCATAAAAATAGTCGATGGCCGGTCACAAACGTGAAGTTTTGACAGCGAAGTAGAGGATTGGAGAAGTGCAGAGTGCTTTGTCATTGAATCCACAACTTGAGAATTGTTGCGTAATCATTTTTTTTTTATTTTTTAAATCTTCAACTTGAAGATAAATTGTAATAGTACAAACTTTTAGGTCAAATAATGACTTGTAATTAATGCTACGGTGGACCAAGAAGTTTTGAATCGTTCCAAGTTAGCATTAATTTCTGTTTCCATGTTTTATCTTTGGCTGTGTTTGGTTTGTATCCTCTCTCACTGGTTCGGTTCAATCCACGCGACACAGGCTTGTTTGGTAAACAATCTTTCTCCTCCACTCCAATCAATTTTTCAACTACTAACTCCCTTAGGAAGCAAATTGATGGGAATGACAAAAGAAAATTACTTAAAAGAACTATTCAGTCAAGCCCTAAAGCTCCTGATTTCGTTTTGGAGTAAATGTACTCTCAGTATTGTTGGACATGGATTTAAGAGCACTAATATTTAAACAAAAAAAGACTAACAAAAACGCACTCAAAACGATATTATTTACTTATTTAGGGCAGGATTAAAATTTTAAAAAAAATTCAAAAATGAAGTTATTTTAAGGAAATAAGATCCTCTTCTAACCTGACCTTTACTGAATTTTTAAAAATTTTCTGCTATATATCTTTTAGTGATAATGTATAGATAAGATTTAACTTTTTTTTTTTATTTATTAACCACTGATCAACAATTGAATTATTTACTCAGGACATAATTAAATTAAGAGAAAATCTTAATCTTATTTTAAGTGTGCACTTGTCAACCTTTTGTCAGAATTTAGTTCCCAATCATTTTTTTAAACTTAATTGTATAAATCAGACATTAAGATACAGGCTATCAAAAAACAAATTTATTTCCTTATTTGCCCGCATATACATCGTGATAAATAACAAACAAATCTAGTAAATGGGATAATATTACACACACAAAAGAAAAAACAAAAGGGAGGGAGGGGGTGTGGGTATGAAATATCACCACCATAAGAATGTCAATAAGAAAACAAATTTGCTTAGCATTCCTGAAACTGCTAATTCAAAAACTCATTTCAAATTATAAGCCGGAGATGAAACCAATCTTCAAAGCATAGTAATACCAATGGGCCTCTGGCATTAGACCAATATTTACATTTTTATAAGAAAGCCTATTATTCAAATTAAGCCAATTCTGCCATTTGGCTAATCGTAATTTCGAGTCCCACGGCAACAGCATTTAAAATCACAATGTCTCACAAACCTCATCAGAAGTATCTACATTTTTTGTTCTCATTCGAGTCATTTATTGGCCGCATGGTTGTTACTGCAGAACCAGAATTTTAGTGAAAAATCATCGTTACATATAAAAAAAACGTCATAATGCCTCGCACAAAATTTCTAGAAACACATAGCGCACATTGCTGCAACCCTAAGACTACCCAAAACTTATCCTCTTGAACATGCAAATTTGCCATTCATAACCTGAGTTCCATAGCATTCAAGCTTGTGATTCATTTTCTTAGTACGAAATATAAAACTACATACATAAAAAGTATTAGCGGATAGCGAAGCTAATCTATACAGAGAATTGATGTTAACAAGGAAATAACATCATAATTATTGATCATGTTTCTAATTAGTAAAATACCATATCCCCAAAAACATGTTTGAATGTCGGCTGATGAGTAAATAGCCTCCAACCTATGCCAAATTTGTACACTCCCAAGATGCAGAGATGGGATCAAAGCCGAAAAACCTGTTTCTGGCAGCTCCATGTCAAACTTTTTAACTTCCACAAGCCATGCACTCTTCACGGTTTGTAAGAGAGCAAACCATTTGTGCCATCTTGGTATCGTCATCATCTGTCACCTTGGGATTTTCCTGAATTACAAGGAAATGGAATCACTTTTTTTTAAATGTGAAATGCACAAGTTAACCACAGCGGTAAAAATTATGGTAATCAAGAATCAAGATAAACCATTACCTTAAGAACAGAAGTATCAACCGTGAACTTTATGGCATCTGCTGCAGCACGTGATCGTAGATAATACATTCCAGTTTTCAGTCCCTTCAACAGAAGCAAACACAAAATTAATCAGCAAGAAACTTTTCTACTACTCAAATAATAGCAAGTAATAACAAGAAATTAAAAGTTTCCGGGCAAAATGACAGCACAAGGTTTATTGGAGTTAATACCCTCAACCATGCATGAAAGTGCAAAGAAGTTAGTTTTCCAAAATTTGGCTGGTCCATATGTATATTAAGGCTTTGACTCTGGTCTATGTAACATCCTCGATCAACGGCCATGTCAACTAATGTTTTCTGCTTGATCTCCCAAACGGTCCTGAATGAAGCCAAGGGACCCAAAAAAGAAAAGAAAGGATACATTTTAGCTTGTGACAGAAATAGGCAGAAAATGAGGCAGGGATGACACAGGTATGGGAATTCATACTTGTAAATCGCTTTCAGTTCCTCAGGGATTTGTGGGATCTTCTGAACAGAGCCATCATCATATATTATCTTGTTCTTAATAACAGGAGACCAGAGCCCCATCTCAGTTAAATCATGAAGAAGATGCTTGTTCACTACAACAAATTCACCACTGAAAGGAACGAGACATATAGGTTACTGGACAGAAAGAAATAACAGATAACCAAATTTAAAAGGAGCAAAATGTATAACCAGCATGGCAAACCTTAGAACTCTGCGACTGTAGATGTTAGAAGTATATGGCTCAAAGCACTCATTGTTTCCAAGAATCTGGCTGGTTGAGGCAGTTGGCATTGGTGCCACAAGAAGTGAATTTCTCACTCCATTTTTTGATATCATATCCCTAAGACCTCCCCAATCCCAACGATCTGAAGGAGTTACACCCCACATGTCAGGTTGGAGAATTCCCTGGCATCATTAAAACCATTTTAGCATGTACCTAGTAACTACAGATATGCATATAGAATCAGAATTGTTATTTCAGCCTAAGAGATTCTAATCTCTTACTCCTTGCTAAATGAAATCCAGTACTACATTTTAAGAGCAGTCATACAAAGTGCATCCTTAGTAGAATCTAGCAATCAGCCTAAGAATACATGCTATGTGCACATGGACATGAAAATCAGCAGAAGCTGACAGAGTGCAAAAGAACATACCGTAGTGAACAAATAATATTGAGAGATTCACATTGACAGACAAATGATCGAGGTTTTCACATGTACTTTAAAGAATAATCCTTTCGAGCTACATACCTTGCTCACAGGACTACCATGGTATGTTTCATAGGGGCCTTCTCGGGCAGCTATCTCCGAGGAAGTTCTCAGAGCATGGTAGTATATGGTTTCAAATATGTCTTTGTTCAGCTGTTGAGCCTGATATTCACATCCAGTAGCTTATCGAGTAAAAGCAAACGATGTTATAACTTTAGCTAAAAGTGGCATATTTGGAATGAACTTTACCTCTGTAGAATCAAATGGCATGCCAAGTAAGATGAATGTATCTGCAAGACCCTGAACTCCAATACCAATGGGTCTATGTCGCAAATTTGACCTTCTTGCAGTTTCAACAGGGTAGTAATTAACATCAATTATTTTGTTAAGATTTTCAGTAACAATTGCAGTAACCTGTCCCAAAAGGAGGAAAGTTAAATCAAACAATCATCTTTACAATCACCATAAAAACAAAGACATTCAAGCAAAAACAAATTCAGGAGGAATTCAAAAGACCCGAACCTCTGCTAGTTTTTCAAAGTCAAAGTATCTATTCTTAGAACCTCTGCTTCCAACAAGCTTTGATGGATGTGACTCCATTGGAACCCCCTGCAATAAACAATTCAATGCAATAACTAATATTACAATCACTTCTAAACATAAAATAAAATAAGCTATTTTAGTAAAAGTTCATGACATTCACCATTTCTCTGACATATCTTGGCAGGGCAATAGATGCCAGATTGCACACAGCAGTTTCTGTTGGACTCGTGTACTGGATTACCTCAGTACACAAATTTGAGGATTTAATAGTGCCCAGATTCTGCTGGTTGCTTTTCTTATTACAAGTATCCTGGAAGAAACAAACAAGACAATAGAATGATTCATCATGCCAACTACAGAACATGAGGGAAAAAAGGAGAAAAGAAAAATGTAGAGAAACAAAAAAAGAAGGAAGATATCTAGCACTAATTACCTTGAAAAGCATATAGGGGGTCCCAGTTTCTATCTGGGATTTCAAAATTTCAAACCAGAGGTTCTGTGCCTGAACCACCTTCTTTGCCTTGCCCTGAATACTCAATAATAGCTCAGTCAATATCTCAGAAGCTAAAAAAAGAATTACATTAAAAAATTAAAAAGCATACAGGTCAAGAAGGCTTACCTCTTTTTCATATTTGGTGTACAGTCTCTCGAATTCGGTACCCCAACAATCTGCCAGTCCTGGAGCCTCATTAGGACAAAATAATGACCATAGACCATTACTTTGGACTCTTTCCATAAAGAGATCAGGCACCCAAAGAGCATAAAACAAATCACGAGCCCGGTGTTCTTCCTACAGCAGACACATTGATGTTAAGTATATAACAGCTGATTACCGCATAATAATCCAGTATGCAAAAATTAGAACAACGCTGATATACGGAGAGCATTGACTCATTGAGCATTTATCAACTCTACAGCAGGGAAACATTAAGTTCTTATCGAATCATACCTTTCCATGGTTTTTCCTAAGATCAAGAAACTCAAATATATCAGCATGCCATGGCTCCAAGTACACAGCAAAAGCACCTACAAGCATCATAAATTATACTTCAAGGCAAAGTAACAAGAAATACCATATATAGCAACACAAAGTAAAAGTCTATAAGAGGAATTACCCTTCCTCTTGCCGCCTCCTTGATCAACATAACGGGCAGTATCATTAAACACACGCAGCATTGGCACAATACCATTAGATGTCCCATTTGTTCCCCGAATATAACTTCCTGTCGCACGAATGTTGTGAACTGAGACACCGATACCTCCAGCTGATTTGCTGATAATAGCACACTCCTTCAAAGTATCATATATTCCTTCAATACTATCATCTTTCATGCACACCAAGAAGCAGCTACTCAACTACCAAAGAAGCATCAACAACACCACATCAGATTATTGAAGCAAATAAATTACACTAGTAGATTGCAGTTTACAGCAACAAAGTTGTGAAACCAAATGAATTAAGAACTATTAACTAAAATTACCTGGGGCCTTGGTGTTCCAGCATTAAAAAGTGTGGGAGATGCATGGGTAAACCATCGTTGAGACATCATATGGTATGTTTTGATAGCAGAATCAATGTCATCCTTGTGCAACCCAACAGCAACCCTCATCAACATATGTTGAGGTCTTTCTACAACTTTTCCTTGGACCTTCAAGAGGTAGGACCTCTCCAGGGTTTTGAAGCCAAAATAATCATAGTCAAAATCCCGATCGTAGATAATCTCACTGTCCAAATGAGCAGCATTCTAAAAGGAAAGAATTCATCAAGAAGTTAAAATCAATTTTAGCTAGAAAAATGAGGAAAAACAGTAGGCAAATAATTTTAAAAAAGAATAGCACAGACTTTGGCACAAAATATAGAACACAAGAAATTTTGATACAAATTTTATATATGGAAAATTAAGCTAGTTGTCTTTTAGATTTATGGTGCAAAATATAGAACACACCACAACCAATCAACCTCGTACAACAGCATATCAACTTACTCCACATAAGTAACAAATGCACAAATGTCCAATACTCTCACTGTGACTTTCCACAAATTATTAGATGACAAAGATGGTCCCAGAAAACCAAACATATCCAAAATAACATAAATAATTTCTTTTTTATTGGCTACATAATCAAGAACTCTCTCACAAGTAACATCCAAACGAGAGCAGGTTTTTTTTTATAAAAAAAAAATTCCTACTTCAATACTCTCATTACTTGGCAAAAGTATTAGTAACCGTCACCTAAACTGAATGTAGAAAAATCATTAATTTATAAAAATCAATTTAAGAAATCATATTGTACCTTCATGATGATATCATAAATATCATCAGCAATGAGAGGAGCCTTAAGTCCAGATCTCTCATTGTAATGATTATACATGTCCTTAATCCTGAAGTTACCAATCAAACAACAGCATCAAATATTGCCTCAATTAAGGGGAAAAAAAAGGGGAAAAAAACCAAGCTAATTATGTAATCTGGAAAGCACTTACGTTTCTGAAAATGATTTCTTGGTGTTCTTATGCAGATTTGAAACAACAATTCTTGCAGCCAACTGCGTGAAACAAACAAATTTCAGGCATAAACAAGTGACACAAAAATTATATCTTCAGCTACCATTTTCTCTAAATTGATTAACAGACAAAATCTTGCAAAACCAAACCCAACTAGAAGGTAAAGTTAATGAATCTCACAGAGGCATAATCGGGATGGTTAGCGGTCATGGCGGCGGCAGTTTCAGCGGCCAATTCATCGAGTTGGCTGGTGGTGACACCTTTGTAGACACCGGTACACACCTTCTGGGACACAAGCACTGGGTCGCAGTGCTCGATGCTTAGCCCGTAACTCAATTTCTTCAGTCTCGCCGTAATCTTGTCAAAATGGACCGCCTCTTGCCTTCCGTCTCTCTTCACCACATACATCTTGGTTCTTGATTGGTTATCGACTTTTTTTGCTCACTGAGGAATTTTGTCGAACATGTAGTGTGCGCGAGGAGAAATGAGAAGGGGCGGCCAGTTAAATAGATGAAATGTTGCATTTCAAATTTGGCAGCAATTAGGGTTTTGAATTTTTGGTTTTTTTATTTTTTTCAATTTTCCCGCCGAACGGACAAACAGACAAGAGAGCGTCAGAGCGCCTTTTGTTTGTGACTTCGCGATTGTTTGTTGGCGGTAAATTGGGTAGTCCCAAATCTGTCTGTCCTTATTGTCGTGGGACCAGTGTCTCGCTTCAGATTAATTTTTCTTAAAAAAAATTTTTTATGTTTAATTATATTATTTAAATTTAAAAATCATTGATAGATTTTTTTTTCATTTTATTTCCTTCTCTTTTTTGTTCTCTTTCAATTTTTATTTATAAGAACTCATCGTCTAATAATATAAATCATAATTCTCACATTCCATTCAATTATTAAAAAATGGAAAAAGAAAAAGTTTTTTTACTTTAACTACCATCTTTTTCTTTTTTACTTAATTTTCTTTTGAATAGCATAGATTACAAGTCCGAAATTGACAATATTATCTTAATAAATTAGCTATATTTTTCTTTTACACTTTTCAATCATGTAGACTAAAGTCCAAAATTGACAATATAATTGTGATAAATTTGTGTTATTTTTATTTTTAAATGTTATGATATGTTATGTATACCAAAATAAAATTATAAAATGGAATAAATGTTAATTATTTGATTTTGAATTTGGTAAGTGATACAAACTAGGGATGGCAAAATGCGGGTCGGGGCCCGGGTTCAGCCTTTCTGGTTCCGGACCCGAATGATAATTTTGTTATACCAGATCCGAATATTTTAATTTTAGGTCCGGACCGGGCTAAACCCGGAAAAATCTAGATTTCCGGATTGCAGGTTCCAAATCCAGATATCTATTACAATTTTTTTTCTCTCGTTGTTACGTCCTCAAATCTCCAAATCTCAAATCACCAAAATCCCAAAACCATAGCTAAATGAGTGTCGAGGGATGATTGCTGAGTTTTCAGATTTTTGGTGGCATTAGTGTTGTCGTCGGCGTCGAGGAGAGCATAGTCAGAAAGTTGCTGTGGAGATTCGGCAGTTTCTGGTGACAAAAAACTAGCAAGAGTGGCAAAAAAATGAGGATCAACCTTAATGGGCGAATTCCTCTTTGTCTTCCTTTCAATACAAAGATTTTTCCAAGTCATTTGAGTGAATGAAAGAGAAATTAGAGAAGAAAGAAAGCGGCTGTAGTAGGTTAAAGAAGATGGAGAAGAAAGAAGCGGCTGCAGTATGTTAAGACTTAAGGCATTAGGGTTTTTTTTTTCTTTTATACTTAAATTATCCGGGTCCGGGTTTCGGATATCCGGATTAAGATAAAACCGGATCCGGATCCGGAATATATCCAGATTCAAAATATCCTTTCCGAATCCACATTGTATGTGAGTTAAACCCGGATCGGATTATTTAGATTTGTCTGGATCTGATCCGGGTCCGAGTTAATTTGACATCCCTAATACAAACGAGTAAAAAACAACACAACTTTATTTTGAACGGGGAAATTAGTATTATTGGCGCCGCTCGTTTTTTCCCGCCGTTTGTGAACGAATGCCGGCCGTGTGATCATTGGACCACGGGCTGGATTTTGATGGGCTATTTATCACGGAGTGCCGCAAGGCATTAATGCATTCACATGACAAAAAGTTTAAAGAAAAGTGAAAAGTTTGTTGTTGACCTCGCATCATGCTTCGATTATGGCGGGAAGATTTGTTTAAAACTCATTGTAATAACGTGAAAATTTACCAATATTTTTTTGGCAGGCTGGCAGTGTTAACTTTCTATTATAACAAAGAAAAAGATCGAAATTTTAATCATTATGATGAATAATTGATGTTGATTGTGATTCATAACCTGACTTTTTGAGGTCCGGAGGTGTATTTGTAAGCTTTTGTGAAATAGCCGGGTTAATTCGTAATGTCCAAGAATGTCTTGTGGGTATATTCATTTAAAACTGAGACTTCCGTATTTTAGCGGGAAAAGCTGTTAAGGATTCGCTGCCAATGCATGGCCAACAGCTTTCGTTGACTTAGAGTTGACTTTCTGGGTTTGTTAGTTGAGCGATAGGCAATCTTTGTGAGGCTTTAACTCTATAAATACTCTAGAGTTAAAAGGCAAATGAGGTATCAGATTAAAGCTTGTAATACACCTATAATTCTGAGTTAATCTCTCTATCTAAGAACCAGTGTGAAGCTCTCTTCTCGTAGGATCAGTTTGCTTGTTTCTGTACAGTTCTTGTAGTGTGTTCTTAGTTTCTTGACCATAGATCATCGATTGATCATCAATCAATCCATCTGGGTGCTAAAGTCAAAACAATACAATGTTTTGTAAAATCATTATAATTGACAGTAAGATTAAAGAGTCATAGGATGCAATAGTCAACTTGGGCTCCCAATTACTTGCCATTATAATGCAGCCTGCTTAAATTTAAAAATGCAGGGAGACAATGCAGGCAAATGTCAAAGGCTGAAAGCTCAAATGAACCTTTGGAAAAATCGACTGTCACCAATTTTAGTGACCAAGAAATCATCTTCAGAAGTCGTGGAAGCAGAACCAATTTCACTAAACATCTTCAGATACCAAATTCACTAAATTAACTAACAAACAAAATCTTGCAAAACCAAACCCAATTAAAAGATTAAGTTGATGAAACTCACAGCAGTCAATTGCAAAGAATTCCTGAGCAGAACTAACCTCGATTGATGGGTGAAAAGTTACAAAGAGTTAGGAATGAAGTTGGTCAAACGACTGCATTGGTTGAACTGAAAATCAGATAACTTTGAAATCAAGCAAGGAGTGTGCACAGCAGCAAGCAAAGATAATGTCACAGCATAATGGAGGTGATAAGAATAACAATGCCAAATAAAAGCAGCAGCGTGAGCAGCAAGCGTAAATTATTAATTCAATTCAAAATTGATTAGCAAGAATGCGGTGTGTCTGATGTAAGAGCTGCAAATGAATTGAAGAAATTAAGAAATGAGTACAATTCATTAGTTTTCAGATTAAACGCTACTTCCCTATACTGATCCACAACCAAAAACTATTCAATTCAACCCAATTAGAACAAAACAAGTGATTCTAACGAATAATTTACATTGAAAATCACAGCAATCCGGTGCCTGCATATATCCTCCGACTTTCCAGACCTTTACTGAATTTTTCAGTTTTGATCTCAATGTCTCCTGACGAACTCTAGAGATTTAAAACTGTTGTTCCCATCTAAGTTTCTCTACTGCTGCCATGCGCTCTGTAATCCCTGGAGAAAGCTTAGTCATCTCCTCTTGGTGGTAGCCAACGTGGCTGAGCTGGAAAAATTCAGGATCCACGTCTTCTTCACCAAGAGCTCATTCGCTTCAAACGTTCAAAGACAAGTTAACTCTAATCCCTGCTCGCTGAAACATTATGGAGTGCAGCCACCAGATGTAAATTAATTAATGGGTGATGTCCTCAACCATAGTGTTGCACATGCTCTACAATATCCCACAGAAGTAGAGAAGGAGAAACGACTTCATCCCTTGGCTGAAACTGCAACTGGCACCGATATCCCCATGTCTGTTGATCAAGTTTTGAAGAACTCCGGCCAGCTTCGGAATCGATTTGTAATCTCTGACATAGATAACTTGAGACTCAAAATCATCTGGGTTTAAGAAATACCACGTTCCCATTTCAGCTAGCTCAGAGGAAACTGGTGGACAGGGCTCTAAGAAGTCTTCGGGGCCAGTCTCAAAGGAACTCGTACGAATCTCTAACTTTCCAAGATCAAGTTCTAAGGCATCGAATTCTTCTGCTTCCTCCTCAATGAAGGAGTGTGTAATATCGTGGATGGTTAAGCCTTTATTATCAGTACTCTTTTCTATTGATAGTTCTCAAATGTGCATCGTGGGTCTTTTTCCGCAGAGCAAGCATTAGCAACCAAGCGACATGAATTTGTTAAGCCTTAACCTAAGATGATGTGTAGTTGCAGGAGTAGTACAGTATAATGGTTTGAAAAGAAAATACCGTGTGTCTGTGTAAAGGCTTACTCCGAGACCATGCATTCAGATTCTGCTATCAAATGCGTTCAGATTCTGCTATCAAATCGCATTTTCACAATAATAAACAGCTTCTTCTAGGTTTCTTTCCTCCTCGCAAACATCACAAATTTGTTGACCATATTTATCAATAATTTCCTTGTGTAATTATCATTCTTTTGCTTCCAATAATTTCCAAGTCCAGGCTTTTTCCATAAGCCCATTCACTGCTGGCTTTAAAATTTTTGGTCCATGTCCATGGCCTCGTGATGCAGGAACTTGACAGTGCGCTTTATTCTGGAAAACTGACATTATCGTTCGATCCAGCAGCCTAGATTTGAGATCATTCTTCACAAATATTGTCCACTGCTGGATTTCCCACACAGTCCTCAGTGAAATACAAAGAAAAAATTATTAAATTTCAAAAACCATAAAAAAAGGTGTTTAATTTAATTAGCCTATGGTAAAAACAGAGAGAAAAACAAACAACATAATTCATCGTTGAACATAATTGGCAAGTTAAGTTACCACTTGAGCTAAAAAGCCTAAGTTGATAGTTAATTGTATTTAAGCTGTAACAATACAAACCTTAGAACCCTGCGACCTAGATATTGGAAGTATATGGCTCAAAATGCTCGTTGTTTCCAAGAATATGGCTGGTTGAAGCAGTCCGAATTGGTGCCACAATGAGTGATTTTCTCACATCATTCTTTAATATGTAGAGCTCCTCAGTCCCAAAGATCTGGAGTTGAAATCCACATGTCAGTTGGAGAATTCCCTGCAGAATTATTGACAAATTTATACATCAAGAATTGCAACAGAACCCTGCAGAGCTATATGCCTTGCTTACAGGACTACCATGATACTTATGTTTCAAATGGTTTCAAATATAACTATGTTCAGCTGTTGACACTGAAATTCATTTTCAAAGGGTCATCAAACAGAAGCAATCCAGGTCCCAAGTTCAGCTAAAGTGGACGTGTTTTTGGGATTAAGTTTACCTCTGGAGAATCTGCAACTATGTTACCAAAATATACCTAAGGCCTTGTTAGTGCGGCAATCAAATGTGCAGGTCAATAAACCATCGTTGAGACATCATAAGATATGTTTTGATAATAAAATTAATATCATCCTTGTGAAAGTGAGTCTCAACAGCTTAAGAAAGTGAATCTTAACAGCAACCCTCATCAGCATAGCATATATTTTCAATCAAAACAACAAATTCCAAGGCAGAAGTCATTATCCGAATTCAACCAAAATACCTCGATTGGTATGGTGAAAAATTACATGTATAATTGAAAAGAGTTAGATAATATTAGTCAAATAAATGCAGTAACTAATTAATTAGTAATTTGGAGAGAAAATAAGTTAACTTTCAAGTTAAGGCAGCAACAAGCAAAGATCAGCAATGGCAGATTGCAGATGAAAAGCAGTAGAGTAAGCAGCAAGCCACCTGTAGTTTGTCTCTTTTAGCAGCAAGTATATAGTGCTTAAAATTTAAGAGCTGCAAATGAAGAACTTAATAAGAAACGAGTACAATTCATTCTTCAAACACTATGAAGAATTATTCAATTCATCAACCCAATTAAAGCAAAACAAATGATACCAACGTGTAATTTTAAACATTCAGTGGGTGAAACCAAATAGGACAGTCGAATGATAAAACTGTAAATTAAACAAATGTGTCGAGACACCAAGCAATTGCGAAAAAATCAAAGCAATCCAGTGTCTGCATGCATCCTCAAACATTCCAGAGCTGTACTCAATTGTTCAGTTTCTAATCGCAATGTATCCTGACGAATCCTAGACATTATGTACTGTTGTTGCCAGTTAAACTCGTCCATTCTTGCCGTCCGTTCTTTAATCTCTTGAGAAAGCTTAACCATCACCTCATGGTGGTAGCGAATGAGGCTGAGGTGGTAAAACTCAGGATCGACTCCGGCTTGACGAGCTAGAGCTTTCATTATGCGCTTCAAATGATCAAATAAAAAGTCAACTCTAAGCCCTGCTCGGTGAAAAATTATGGCGTTCCACCACCAGCTGAAGATTAATTCATTGGTGATGTCCTTAAACAGAGTGTTGGACATGCTATACACAATTGCACAGAAATAGACTAGGAGAACCGACATTGTCCCTTGGCTGAAAGTAGTGCAACTGCCACCAATATCCCCATATTTGTCAAGCAAACTTTTGAGAACTCCAGCAAATTTCGGAATCGTTTTATAATCTCCCACTTTGACAACCTCAGAATCAAGATCCTCCGAAGCCATGAACTTCGTCTTGTTCCATATTTCCTTAATCTGAGATGGAACTTTCCAAACGAGCTGTAAGAAATCTTTATCCGAATAAGGAAACTTCTGCAGGGAACTGCTTATTAAATTATGATCATCAGTACTCTCTCTATTGCCAGAGTCAGAAGACTTCATCATCCGAATCTCTTCCTTCATTATCCGAATCTCTTCCTCTTCCTTTTCGATATCATGTTCTAAGGCATCCAATTGGTCCGTTTCCTCCTTGGTGAAGGAGTCTATCATATCCTGGATGGTTAAGCCTTTATCTGTGCTCTTTCTATTGATAGTTCTAAACTTTTCATCTTGGGGCTTTTCTCGTAGAGCAAGTGTTACCTATCAAGCAACAAGAATTAATTCAGGAAAAAGAATTAGGCAGTAGTAGTATGATCACTCTGGGGTCAGGAAATCTCAGATTTTATAAAATCCAAGGAGAATTGATACCGTTGTCAAACAGCTTACAACTTTGTAAAAGTCTGTTCACACAGTTCTTAATTTATCCATAATGTTGAAACAAAAATATCTACCAGTCTAATTAATTTATACGCTTACCTCTGCAAGCACACAACTAAATTCGGCTATGAAATCGCATTCTGCACAACAATAAACACCTTCTTCTAGGTTTCTTTCCTCCTCGCAAACATCACAAATTTGCTTCCCGTGATTATCATCAACATGACTATCCTTTAGGGCCAGCGGATGATGGTGACTCTCAATTTTGATAGCTTGGGGTAGTGGGGAATGCAAAAGATGGAGATTGAAGTTGCATTTCACACAACGCTGATAGGATGCCCCATGAGTAGTGAATCTATACTTTTGGCATGTCGAAGTGTGAGACAACTTTTCAAAGAAAGAAAGAATATGCTCACCATCGCAATCACCACCTTCAGATTCGACTCGAAGTTGCAATGTAAAGCAGTCGGCATCCAAACTGAAATCACATCGCCTACATTGATAAGTGAGGCCATTTGATGAACTTCTTTGACAAGCATCGCATTGACGATACCTTTTAGAATCTTGCGTCCTGGGTGTGGCTGTGAGAGGATGTCGGTGAAGGAGATGTTGCATTTGGCTTGGCAACTCGGCACAGGATTTATGGAGATAAAAGCTGCACTGGGCGCAGCCATATGCCGAGTCATCAGTTTCGATCAATTTCTCACACAAATTGCACAAAATATCATCATTCCTTTTGTTGTCAAGTAGAAACAAGAAATGGGCGTGCTCGAAATGTCTCAGCTTCTTTTCATCTTTCGGTATCTCGGTGACTACACAACGAACATGTGCATAGCACTCACATTTCGCACAAGAATAGGAAGGATGCTCGGGATTTATTTCTTCCATGCATACATGACAAGAAACAAGATCAAGATCATCTTTGAATATCTGTTGATCGGCAGAAAGAATGAGATCATGACCATGTTTCTCATGCAGAATAGTTGGAGGCAGCGTGGTGAGGCCACACTGGACATGAAAATCGAGTTGACACTGGATACACCGTACAAAGAAAGTACCCTCAATTTTACAGAGGCATGCTTGGCATTGAGTTTGATAGGACATATTCTCAACTAGAAGAAGAAGATGCTGGTGACCTTCGTGCTTTATATTTGTCTTCAAAGACACACATTGAAGATGCAAGTTAAAGGTACAGAAGTGCTCATCACAACTGTAGCATATGCCTGGACCATTAATATAGAAGCTACACGCATCACAACGATACTCCTCCGAAGATGCAATTAAGCGGAGTTTCAAGCACTGATGTCGATGGAAAGGGTAATGTTCTTTTTGTGGCAATTCGGCACATGATTTGTGGATATAAAACATGCATGGGGTGCAACCGTAGCTCGGACCATGGATGTTTTTGTAGCACAACTTACATTCCATTTCCCAATCAACCTGCTCCAAGAGGGTCAATTGATGAAAATGACTATAATGTCCGATGTTGTCTCCACCTTCATGGTATTTGCACTCGTCCCTGAAGTAGGCATTGCGTTTTGTTGAGGGTTGTTCCCAAGCACAGTCAAGATCCAGATAGAAATCACAAAAAGATTCACAGCTGTATATAAAGCCGTTTAAATCTTTATCACAAGCGTTGCATGTGTCGTCGAGGAATATCAAATTTGATGATTCTATAAGAACGAGATGATGTGGGTGGAGACGATGTTGGATCCGCCTAGGTAGCTCGGCACAGCGTTTGTGGAGATATACTCTACAGGCATCGCAGCCATATGATGGTTGGGCTTGGATTAATTTGTTGCATGCATAGCAAGCAATATCATCATCATCATCCGTCTTCTTGCCAACAGGAAACAAGGAATGATCGTGACTGAAATGATTTAATCTCTCTCTTTCATGGAGTGTTACTTGAGTAAGTACACAGCGCGGATGCACGTAGTACTCACATACAAAACAAACATAAAAGGGTTGCTTTCGGTTTGTTTCTTTCTTACAGACTTCACAACAGTGAACAGATTTAACGTACTCTCCTGGAATGAGGATGAGACGATGGGTATGATCTTTATGATCGACAAATAGTGGCAGTGATGCTGAGCCTGAGTCACACTGGACATGAAAATCGAGTTTACACTCGACACATCGAACAGAGAAAGTACCCTCAATCTCAAGACAACAAGCTTGACAATAATGAGAGAAACTATTTTTCATTAGAGTAAGAAGATGCTGATGACCTTCGTACTTAATGTTTGGCTTCAGTGATATGCATTCAAGATGCAAGTTGAAATAGCAATTATCACACCGATAGATGAACTCACCTCGATCGATATCGAAACCACACCCATCACAAATCCAAATCCTCTCCGAAGGCTTAATATATTTTACGAGTGTCAAACGGTGGCGTGGATGGAATTCATCATGTTGGATTTCTCGCAGCAATTCACCGCATGATTTATGGATATAAAACTCACATGGTGCACAACAATAGCTAATTTCCCCATAAAGAATATCTTTCCAGCACATCCTGCATTTTTTAGCCTCCACCATCCCCGCCGCCGGCAAAGCCACCAACGGATGCCGGTGACTAAAATGTTGCAGATGTACATCTGATTGATGGTATTTGACGACAAGTGCAGCGCATCGAGCATCAATCTGGAAATTGCAAAGGTAGCAGCAGTACCTATAGCCTGTGTGTGATTGGCTACAGATATCACAATCAAATGGTATGTTCCGCATGAAAGAGAATACACTCGATGAACTAGTGTACTCTTCTTTGAGGTGGAAAGAGCAGTGGGGACGATAGGCGATTTTGAGCTGTTGAGGTAGTTCAGCGCAAGATTGATGAAACAAAGGTGACTTGTTACTAGGCCAGCACCGTCTGCAGATATACAAACTAATACCAGCTGAGAGTCCGCCGTCGCAAGCAAAGCATCCCTGGGGGAGTTTCTTCCCACACGACTGGCAGCTGTAGGATTCATCCAAGTAACCGCTGCACGAAGGGCACGTTAGCCTACCTTTGTCCTCAGCAACGAGTGTTAAAGAATGCTCGTGGATATGGTTCTGTTCAATATTGACCATCTTTTTCTGTGTCCCTCTGGCTCTCTCTCTCTCTTTTCCTCTTGCTATTGCGGTTTACATTACAGCCAAACTTAATATTTTGATTGAAAAAAAGGGCAGCCGTTAGATAGAAGTAGGTACATCCATTTAATATGTATGATTACTCCTCTGTACTATGAGCAGCGACGGTTGTAATATGTGACCTGTGGGGCTTAGATTACAAAATTTCGATTAGATTATGTAAAAATACTTTGAGAATAATTATAAAAATATAGCTATAAGATAACTGTTTAGTGGATTCTCCTAGAAACTCACCCTTAACTAGCACCATCACCAAGATTGTTATTGATGTTACTGATTTTTTTCCCCCTCGACTTACGAGTCATGCACGTTTCTGCATGCACAAAGTAAATAAGAGAAAAATATAATTTTTTTTCTAAATAACTAAAATTTAATTAATTAGTTAGACAACCTGACAAGTGATTACTTAATTTGAGAAGCTTGTATCAAATATTGTGCCAAGTATTCTAAATTAACTTACCCCTTTTTATTAATTTTTTTTAATTATTTAGCCCGTATTTTTCTTTTTTTAAAAAAAAAGAATGAAATAAATCCATGTTTACAAATTACAATAGTTTATAGAGTATTTTAAGGATCGTCATCTGTAACCTAAAATTAATACTACTAAATATTTGAGAAAATTATCAATTTTATAGCTGTTGTTTAATAAAAATTAAAAAATTTTTAAATTATGGACGGTTTACCTAAAGTTTGAAAGTGTATAAACTTTCCACAACCCTTAAACTATATTATAACGTTAAAAGACTAATTTATCTTTGGACAGTGACAGATTATGTCAAGAATTGGAATGGCTACACTAGTTCACAAATTAACTATCGCAAATGAATTAATTAACAATATTAGAATCTTTTAGAGGAGAATTGATCTGGTGGGCGAGTCGCTCGTCTTAGGTTGACCGACAATCTACATGTCCTGCTTTTATTGGGAGAGCCGTTTAATGAGACCCACAGCTCTGCCACTTGACATATAGACTGCTCATTTCACCCACTATATTAAAGCCTCTTTTAGAGAATTGAAGTAAAATGACTGTTTTATTACTAACATTCATTTTAAAGTGAAAAAATAGAATTACCCATGAAAATGACAAAAAGAAACCGAGCCAAAAATATAAATTTTAAAATCGATAAAGGGCTACAATTTTGAAATCGTTAGTTGTTTTTGTTAATTAATACAACAGATATAGATGTCATCCTGTTCTAAAATGATAGAACTTTTTTTCTTTTTTCTTTTTTTTTTAATTTTAGTTTTTCGACCAAATGGTAGAATAATTTGTGCCTTAATGTGATTCTTAGTTGCCTTTTCATTAACGTAGTCGATGGATAAATTTGGATTACGGAGTACGGACTTCGATTAGTTTATGTTCATCAATTAGAAGGAAATGAACTTTTCAAATTTACTTAAAAGGTAAAAACAATTCGTCAATCTTTTGTTTCCTTTTCTTAATTGATTAGTGGGTTGTTCCTCGAATCTCATCAATTCTGACTTTTCCTCCTCATTTTACGCGTCACGTCACGTGAATAAATTATATAAAGTATAATTAAAAAGGCAATCTCTACCTCTAGAATTAATGTAAGATACACTCTTATACTGTTCATGATATCTTATATTAATTGTAAAATGGGAGGATCCTAATTAAAACTTAATTGATTGGCCGTGTGACAAGTCAACTCAGTGATTACTTAATTGAGAATTTTTTTTAATCTTTTGCAAATACAAATCAACCTCCAAGGATTTTTTTAAATTACATTTGTACCTAACATTAACTTAAAAATTAAAAATTTTTAACCACTCATTTGGTATTTATTAAATAATTAAAAAATCATGAAAAATTATTTTTGGGTCAATAATAAATTATATTTTATGTAACTTAATAGCTGCAAAATCTCAAATCTAATCATCCACATTCTATAATTACAAATTTATCAAAAAAATTTCCTAATCAAATTGAGGTATTAAGGGCCAGTTCGGGATTACGGAGAATGATGAAATAAATTACTTGTGTTGTGCAGATGAAATAAGTTGTGCAGATGAAATAAGCTGCTGATTAAAAAAGTAGCTTGGTGTTTGGTAAATTGTGTTGTTGCGGTTGTTATGAGTTTGAGAAGTAGAGTACATGCGTTTGATAAATCTTATTACGAAAGTGTTGTTGTATTATATAATGACCAAAATGGACATATGTTTTAATTGTTTTTTATTTTATGTTTAATAAATTGTTTAGATTTTTTTTCTTAAATATGTAAAATTAATTAAAAAAACTCAATTTAGAAAAATCTGAAGAACTTCATAATCTATTACATAAAATATGATAAAAAATTATACTTTTACATAATCTCAATAAAATAAAAAGTAATATGTATTACATTCACAATAATTTTTTTTGCAATAAAACTATGGCAGTAATATAATATCTAATGATTTATATATTAGATTTTATGGATGAGTACAATATAATTATTTTTTTACTAAAATACTAAGGTTATATTAGATATTTTAAAAATGCATAGTAGTTTGTTGAATAAACTGCTTATGAAAAGCAACCATCTACTTGCTTTTAAAAGCTGTTAACGAAATGGAGAAAATTATGAAATAATCTACTTTTACAAAATTTATCAAACACTATTTTTATCAAACATTATAAAATAAGCAGCTTATTAAGTTTTAAACTCAATCTCAAACGGGGCCTAAGTATCACATTTAATGACAGGAAGAAGGAACTAATATTATCTTGCAGTGCACCGTCTTGATGGTAATACATGTGGGGGTGGTGGAGAGTAGTTTGCAGTTTTTATGAAAATAAAATTTAATATTAGGATAGAGTTATTTCCGCTTTAGGAATTACTCTTTTCATAAGATTTTAGACAACTATAATATCTCTAAGTTAATTTGTTATTAGAAATATTTTTTAAATCTAAATACAACCTTTAAAACTTTGACAACTACTCACCATCAAACTACTAGCTCCATAAATATTTTTTAATTTTAAAATCTTAACAATACCAATCTTGTTTCTTTCATTTTGGCAAACTGATTATGGTATTGTATTTGTGGATCCAGCTGTGGTACCACAGTTGCACGGTACCACAGTTGTATCATGTATTTGTTATTTGATTTTAAAAAAAGATAGTTAATTTGTTAATTTTTCAAAGAATCAACTATGCAAAAGTACGTAGATGATAATGAAATCTGACAAAATTGATCAAAGAGTAACTGGGAGAAAAATATTATGCTCAAATGGTATTCGGAAAATGAGAATTCCAAATAAAAAGATGAAGACATGGCTAGATTATGGTGGGAGATTTCAGAGAGAGAATCGTTTTAAAACTTATTTTCAGAAAAAGAGCATAAATTTCTTAATATTTTCTAATTTCAAAAAAATTTTGTAAAGTGCCAAATTATTGGGACAGCTCAATTTAGAATGAGTAAATGCCTACTTATTTTAGATATTGAATTGAGACAGTTACTGATGTAATATCATATTTGTCATCCATGGAGTGGATTATAAAAATACTAAGTTAATATAATAATAAAATCAATTAGTACCATACATATAATATTAAATAATTGATAACACATCATTAAGTTGTTAGAATAAAAAATCTTTTGGTAAAAATCATCATCTATAATCCAAGAATATTCATGTTATATTACCAATAATTAATAATAAATTATATGGAAGCGTACCTAAATCCATAACATTGAATTACTCTCTGAAGTTGTATGGTTGGTTTTCAAGATTTACACGTTATCTTAAAGAATCCTTTAAATTTTTCTATATTCTCTCTCTGATGATGGGATATCAGAAAGAATATAAAATTTGTGTGACCTGCGTGTTAAGAATAAACTTTGAAATAAGCTTCCAATGTCAACAGATTAGTCAGCAAAATATTAAACCATTTGCTGCGTCATCAGTAGCCATGTCAGCGGTCAGTTATGCAGCTGGTTAATTGCTTAGATTTTGTTATAATTTTCCCACTCAAAGTTTGTTACAAGGAGCAAAGGTCACGCTCATGCATTTGTTGCTGATAGAATGTTCTCGACTTGTAGATATAAACCTTTGTAATTCTTTAGTTTCATTGTGATTAATAGAATGAATTCAGTTTAATAATTTTCTCTCTACACCTTAGAATTTTCTCTTCAGCCAAACACAACATTATCTTTAAATTCGGGGACTATAACCACTTATGTAAATAATTTTTTCTTGTTGTCATTAGGTATTCATAATTCTGCCCATCATAGAATTAGAATATCATTAGATCTCTACACATTAAATGCCAACAATCTATTAGATATATTAAAGCTCAAATGACTGAAAACCTTAATGGATCACTTTTAATTAGACCTAACCTTATATGACAATTCACAACACATAATTATTCATATATAAGTCCAACATTGGATTAAAGATCTAACAATACTAGATTAAAAAATCCAACATACGTATCTTAATTAAATATCTAAATTAGAATATTCAGACAACTATATTTTTTAGGGCGTAATCTTTTATGGGATATTCAATTAAGATATCCCCAAAAATTGGCATTCATAGCTGAAAATGATGAAAAATACACCTTATCTAATAAGTAAATGAACTATTATGAAACAATTATAATTTATGTGGATGTTCATCAAAGCAATCTTTTATCTCCTCACAAGCAACTTTTCACCTCTTATAACTCCCATTATCTCCCTAATTTGAGGGTTGTTATCTCTTATAATTATGATGTATTACTTACTACTTTATGGTTGTATCACTATAAAAGGAGGTTTTTATTCCTTATTTGTATACACTTGAGATTGAATAAAATTTCTCTGTTGACATTGTGTCTCTTATTTGCTTTATCTCTTTCTTTTAATATATCATTGTGCCCCTAATTAATAAATAATTTAACATTTTATCAACACGAGTTTCTAGCCAAAAAGTAGTATGGCAAATTTCTCTCTTATGATCTTAATCATAAAGGTATGAATTGAACTATCTGCACTTTGTCTACAATCATATTTATATGCTTTCCGTAATTTAGGAGAATAGATCTGTGAATTCGTTCTATTATTAATCATTATATATTTTTTATGGGAATTGTAGCAATGTTTATCTAACGTTCCATTCATTGATATTGTTATTGTTTGATGCTTCTTATTATAATATTCAATTGCTATTATACATTTTTTATTCTTAGAATTAAAAAAATCACCCCGAAGTGTGAATATTGTAATATACAATGAAAGGAAATTAAGAATACTTCCTTAAAGGATTGCACTACACATAATGAAGGTTTTCTTTCAAAATATGTTCCTAAAGACTATTTCAAAATTATGTTATCATTCACTAATATCGTATTCATGAAGAATTTGCTGTAAAAGTGTATATTTTACATGTCCCTAAAAGACTACAAATATTATGAGTTCATATACATGTCATGTAAGACTATATACAAATTTCCTTCTCCATATCTCCGAAAAATAGTTGCAAAATGAATTTATAAGCAAGGCATAATTGCTTCTTTGAAATAATTTAAAGGAAAAATATGACAATAAAAAATGTTTGAGTAATAAATGTGGTCATTAAAAAAAAATTGTTTGTTTCTAGTTTGAATAGCTTTTTGACTTCGTTGGCTCATTACTCTATTTTCAATCTCTTAGACTTTTTGTTGTGTAATTTTTATTGAACTCGCAAGCGCACGAATCTATTGTAGAATAAATTAATGGCGACGAGTGTCGATCCCACGAACAGGTGGATTTTAATTGTGTGTAGAATTAATTTTTGAAATGGATGGTTGGATTGAAATTGAAGTGAATAAAATTTAAATTAGAATGACGAGAATAAATTAAAGCGAAAGTCTATTAAAATTGAAGTGCTTTGGTATCTGGATCTACATCAACATGCCCCATGGGCTAAATATTCCTTATTAATGCCAATTAAATCATGAGGGGGGATTCCACACCTCATGAACCACACTCTAATTATTTTATACTAGATAATTTTCAAAAATAGTTGACATATCTGTCAAAAAAGTCAAAAAATTAGAGGGGAAGAGAAAGTAAATTTAGTTGGAAGTTCAACCCAATCTTAAAAGAAAATTATGTAATTGAAAATGAAAATTTATTAAAATTGAAAATACAAGATAGAGAATGTTTTTATAAAAAATGAAGGTATCAAATTGATGAACGGTTCTTTTGTAATTATTTTGAATTACTAAAGTCTAATTAGTATTCACATGTTTGAGATCATGAATAATACTAAAAAAATTATGGAAGAAATCAATCTCTGAAGGATTATAAAATATTATGATTTTTTTTCATGATCATCTCCTTGAAGGAGCTAAAAATTCATTTTTTCTTTTATATTCCTAAGGTTTTTGACAATAATTTCCGATCTTTCATTCATTGTTAAATGACCACGATGCCCCTAAAATACATAAAATTGATTAAAATAAAAACACATAATTAAATCACAAGAAGCTTAAATTTAAAAGTAGGAATGTTATAAAATAGTACAAAAGACAATTTATAAATAAAAACATATTAGAGGACACATGATTTATATTAGATAATTTTCAAAAATAGTTGACATAAAAAAATATAGGAATTAGTTGGAAGTTGTATATATGTACTTGACCCTTTCAATTGATGCGGTTCTTTTGTAATTATTCTGAATTATAAATTAATATTATGTTTTCATGAATAATGCTTTGTGGAAGTTCAAAGGATTATAAAATATTATGATTTTCTTTCATGATCATCTCCTTGAAGGAGCTAAAAATTCATATATAAGCTTGACAATAATTTCAAAAGCTCGATTGATTCTGTCATTTGAAATTATATAGAGAGAATAATATAAAAGAAAACATATTAGAGGACACATGATTTTATAGCTTAAATATGCTCTTGTAGTGGCAAATCAATTGTGCCAATATAAATTAATGTTATGTTTTCTTTTGTTAAAGATAAAAAATGAGTTTTTGATTAAAAGAAAAGAAAATTAATTTTTCAAAATTATAATGGCTGAGCATTAGATATAACCATTATTAAATCGTTTTTCAAAATTATAATGGCTATAGATCTTATTATTAAAATCAACTTCTGAATACTATACCATCAAAAGTGGAATGAAATTGAATTAATATTGCTAATGGACAAGAAGTTCAAATCCAAAATCTTCACTAATTAGGCTTAGCAAATTTGCTATGCAAGTTTAAATATTTTGTGAAAGTTCTCCGATGATTAGGGAGAGCAAAGTGATATATATATTTGATAGGCAATAATTTCACTTTTATCCTATTTTGATCTTTATATGAGTTAATTTATTTGAACCTGAAGTTTAACAAGATTATTGCACAATGCACATTATTGATCAATTACTGAATGAATTTATTGGTATGTGAAAATGAAAAATCACAAAGAAAGTATGATTGTTGGTTGATATGATGTCCTTGTAGGACGAAATGGTGAGCCAAATAAATATATGAATGCTTGAAGCATGTAACATATCAACTGATGCAAAAATTTAATTCATGGGAAGTTGAAGTGAAAAAATTTAGTGTCTTGAAGAGGCCATGTTTGCATATAAAGCAAAATTTTTATCTATATTAAACTATTGAATATATTGCCTTTAGAAAGGTATAATGTACCAACTAGAAAAATAAATCTTAAATACCCTTGAAGAGTAGATGGTGAGAAATAAAGAGATTCAAATTGCCCTATAAAAGACACACATGCAATTTAAGAGAGAGATCTTTAGCCCTTGCAGAGGCACGTGTATTAGAATATTTGAAAGATCTCATTGGGCATATATATTGAAAAATAAAAAATATTTGATCAATAGTGTTAGTACTTGGTGCAAGAGAAAAATTGAAATTAACATAAGATTGGTAGCTTGAAAATAATGAAAGGAACTATTTTTCATTACAATAAGAAGACGCTGATTACCTTCATACTTAATGTTTGGCTTTAGTGATATGCATTTCAAGATGCAAGTTAAAGTACAATTATCACAAAGATAGATGAACACACCTAGATCAATATCGAAACCACACCCATCACAAAGTCCTCCCCGAACATTTAATATTTTCTCAAGTAGTATGTTTTTTTGATCTTGTTATTCTTTCCTCTTAATAGGTGGTTGATTTTGGTGGTGTTGCTAATATTATATGTTGATGAAGTTGTTGATCATTAATTGAGGAGCTATCGGGAACCAAATTGAGAATGGATGATGTGTTTATTTAGTTGTTAATTTTTAATTTGATTTCATTTCATTACTAAATTATATTCAAATAAGTGTTGTGGATGAATTTAAGAAGTATGATTTATAAATTTAATTTATGAATTATGGTTTATGAGATTGTGTTAGGATTATGGATTATGAGTTATGATAATTCATAAAACATAAATTCATCATAACGCATAGGATTTTGAATTGAATAAATTGTTGACAAGTTATGTTCTTTGTTTAGGTTGGAGTACTCTATGAAAATTAGGGCATTTTATGAAAATATCAGAAGCCCTGCCCGCCCTTCTCCATTTAGAGGGATTTAGGATTCAAAGCTTCCCGGACTCTTAACAGACAGTTAAGAGCAAAAAGAGGATCAATAGTCTCTGCCGTTGCAGGTCCTTCTCCTTCCGCTGGGATGACTCGCTGTTGGTTAGCTGGAAATGAATGTGAACCAATTCTCCCCACCTGTGAGCGAGTTCAACTTCTAGAAGTTATAGTCCCTAAGTAGCAAGAACAAGGTTTAGATTTAGGATTGTTCATTGATATAGAATTGAAACTAATTAACGAATGAAGAAATGCACGTAATATCGTTTTTAACTAGAAATTAGACAACATTTGACTTAATTCATGGGGCAAAGCAATTTTTCATAAGTAGATTCAATTCATAAATTTTCTCAAACAAGGCTTTCCAAAAAATGCGACTCTTAGATATATATAAAATTTACCTTAATTATTTGACTCGAATAAGAGCTTTTAATTAGTCTGATTATATTGTATTACATACAAGCAAAAAAAAGAACCACGAAGCATCTATTTGCTATAGGGTATGGAGGGCTTTGAATTCTCCCGTGTATATTGATAAAAAAAAAAATTATAATTTAAAAGTAGATTCACTCTATTATAAACATTGATATTCGAATTACCATACAAATTACATAATGTATACATCTTCTAGATGTCTTTTCCTTTGACCCATTGCAAGTGGTCATTTAATTAGGAGTGAAAGAGAAACAACAATTTATTCCCCTCTTCCTTACAATGCCATAGTTTAATTCACGGAATAATAAAAGGTGAACAAAAACAAAGGTGGGTGCCCTTAAAGTACGGATTGGGGTACATCTAGTCATCTACCGACACTATATTCAGCCGACAAGACTATATTTATTTTTTAGTGACAAGATAGCTCAAGGGGTCAATGCATCTCCGCCAAGAAAAAAGTTGATTTTTTTATTACAACTTAGCCAAGTAATTTAATCAATCAAGCATGAAGCAAAGCTAGCTCCTTTCGTTATTAATAAACCACTAGTCGCCTTTTTCTTTACTTCTCAATTACAACACGATTGTCTCTCCGACAATTACAGCACTATTAGAAATTTCAACGGCAAAAATGCAAAAGTCACATCAGGGTGCAATCCCTCTTCAGAGTTCAGTCATTATTGCTTGATAAAATGAAGTTGACCCAAGAATTTAAATCTAAAAAAATAAGTTATTAAAAATAGTCTACCAAGAATTTATAGTAATTTTACTAGCTGGTTTTGTTAAATATATTATTCAAATGTCATATTTACCGAACACAATTAGTTTTTATTACACAGAACCTCAATACTAAAAGGAGCCTACAATTCCTAGTTATCTAGGCTAGCTTCACATTTTGTGGCCACAACACTGTAGGACAGGAAGACGCAAAATGCAAAACATTAATTGAAAGGAATTCGTATGTATTATTGTATAATTTGTTATATGCTGATGGTCATAAAATTTGGAAGTTATTGTGTGTTAATAGTTTTGGAATAGTTCCAATAGCTTTGGAATAGTTCCAATAGCTTTGGAATAGTTCCAATTTGGAATCTACTTGAAATAATACAAAGATCAATATTATATAGACTATACAATATTTGTCATGAAAATTAAGTATATAAATATAAGTTATCATCAAAGCATTAAAACAATTTTTTTCTTAATCACATCAAATTATTATTATTATTATGTGTAATTATGGTGGAGACATGAAAAGTAAGTGCAAGAGTAAGAAGAGAAGGAGGATATATATTTTTAAGTTATGTTATTTTATGCTATATTAGTACTTCATTTTGGATGACTGTAACTATAATTTTTCTTTAAATGTGAACTTATGTTTTGGCTGCCTTTTTTAATTTTAATTTCTAGTTGATTATATTTGCTAGGGTTTATTATGCAAATTGATTTGGAATGGAATTAATATAAGATATCACAATCGCACCTAAGATGCTAGGAAATGGTCAATGCATAACAATACACAAACAAGTTTATTTATTTATTTATTACTATGTTTTGGAATTATAACATATTAACCTTAAGTTAATCGCCACCCTAAACTTGGAGCATCATAACAAGCCATTCATAAGCTACAGTATATATATGATAATGAACATCAAAGAAACCATCACATGTATGTTCCTCTGTGTCAAATTCTTTCTTCTTTTGTGTCAACCAAAACTACAAGTGCCTATGCAACAGTGGTCCGGCAGAAACATTTCCAGCCGCTTCTACAAAGCCATTTACCTTCTATATTTTTGCTACACTGTTAAGCTCTTAGCCTCATTTCGCTACTAGGAGCTTGTTTGAGTGAAACTTCTACGACGCTAACTTATGCATTTTACAAAATGCGGACTTGAACATGGTTGGTACCGGAACAACGGCGTTTTACTAATTCCATGTATATGTATTATATGTCTGCACGAGAGACTTTGACTTCATGTAAATTGTGTATCTCTAAAGAAAAAAGGACTTTGCTTGGTTGACCCCTTTTTGTAAATTACCTTGAAGTCAACGTAGACCATTTACATTTACCTACAACACGAAGATGCTGCTAAGAACAAATTAATTATTTAATACACTGTTGTACAACATTGTACATGTAACAAATGTTTTAGGTTACACAGACATATATATTTGAGGATGCAAAGATGGAACAGGTGAGTTAAGGTGCAAAGTATACAAATCCGAGTATAAGCTACGTATTTTTAATTTCACAAGAACTGAAATTTTACTACCTAATGTGTTTTGTGGATTAGGTACAGTCTATGAACATTGTTAAACATATCCACGTCAAGAATTTTTACCTCCATCTTTTGATAATATACAATCACCACTTCAGAAATCTAGCTGTTCTGCTGCAGTTTTGATAAGCTCTTCAATGTTTTGCGGAATCCATAGCACGATTCCATGTCTTCTGCTCTCCTCAGCATCCCATGGATGGAATGGCGACACTGTGCATTTCCTTGTTGGGTTCTTTTTATCTATAATTGTCAACAAACACTATGTTAAATTGAGTTGGAGATGTATTCGTTTAATAGTGTTTCGACATGCATCAATGCTGCGTCTATTAACTGCTAATATCGCAGAGCAAATTGAGTCTGATGCCAATTGTGGCACAACTCTTTGTCAACTAAAACTCTCCTCTGGTTTAAGTGACAAGATCAAACTGGTAAAAAAAAATTTCCGGAGAAGCCAATCTGTTGAGTAGGTAGTTTCAGAAAGTACTTCTGATATTTCAAGTAGTTGATCGTTTGATTAGCAGATAGTATTTTGGCAATACCCGCTATATATGCCTTGAGAGCCGTGAGGGAATTCTGACGATTGGGTAGAATTTGCATCTTCAAGTAGCTGGATCAAATCCTTGTTTCCACTCATTCGGAGTTCATCAAGACCTGTTTTCCCCCATCTGCAAAGTTTAAGTATCCAAACAATGCAATTGTCAGACTAATAAAGGATACTAATTAAATGAAAATGAAAGTTTTTTTCCCCCCAATCATAAAATTTGTTCTAATAGAATGATGCCAAAAGGATTAGTGCAGTTCCAATTAGGCATCAAAAGAGTAATTAACTACACAACCTTAATTAGTGCATCAAACCCGAATATATCCAAATCAAAGAGGAAAAATGAATTTGAAAAAACACTGGATCCAGCTTCTACAAGTAACTTTGCCGTCAAACATATGTGGGATGGTGGAGAGTAGTTTCTCAGTTTTTATAGAAATAAAAATTAATATTAGGAATTTTTTTTATAGAAATAGATGTCATTAGATATAAAATTAATAAAATTAAGATTAAATTGATGGTAGTACATGTGGGATGGTGGAGAGTGGTTTCTTAGTCTTTATAGAAATAAAAATTAATATTAAGATCGATAGAGCTATTTGCACACTAGGAATTACTCTTTTAATAAAATTTTATATAACTATAATTTCTTTAAGTTAGTTTACCATTAACGACAACTTTACTATCTAAATAAAACCTCTACTCTTTAACACCTATTCACCATCCAACGACCAGTTCCATGAATATTTTTTAATTTTAAAATCTTATCAATACTGATTTTGTTATTTCATTTTGCCAAAACTGATCATGGTGTTGTATTCATTATTCGATTTTTAAAAAAATAGCTAATTTGCTAATTTTTCCAAGAATCGGCTATCCAAGTGCTGTGATATAAAATCTTAACAAAATTACTCAAAGAATAACTGGAAGAAAAATATTCTATTCAAGATGGTGTTGGTAAAGTTAGAATTCCAAATCGAAAGATGGAGATGCAGATGGCAAGATTGTAGTGAGAGAGTCTAGAGGGAGAATTGTTCTAAGAACAGAATTGAAAGAAAAAAAAATTATTTTCAAAGAAAGAATAAAAAGTATGTGATGATGAGCATTTAATTTTTAAAAGTGTCTTGAGTAATACTTTAGTTTCAAAATATTTTCGTAAAGTACCAGGTATAATAGAATGTTCAAAGTATTTTTTTTTTTTAAATGCAGATAACCCTACCACTATGAGAAAAAAAAAGAAGTAATAATTGATAGTTCAAAATATTGTGTAAACTATACTAGTGATACGATTATGTCAGGAAATTTTGTTTAATCCAAATTCAAATTGTAATTTTGGGTTAATTCCATAATCCCCCTTGCTGTTTGGTTATTAATTGTTGTCTAGTATGGGTATATCTGTTGTTCAAGATATATTCTTAAGGTAAATGATCCATAAGCCGTGTAAATATAGGGTAAATAAAATCTTTTTAGACTGGCCCTCAAGGACTTGAGTGGTTTTAAATACTTTTATTCAATTAATCACTCGAATTCAAATTATGAGAGAGAAAAGAGGTATTAATTTGAACTTTACTCACCCTCTATTTTAAAAACGGATAAAAAAATATAGTTTGTTTGCAGGGGAAACAAATTTCTTATAGCCTTACAGATTGCATCTAATGAAATCATGTGTAGATCTTGTTCTGACTCAGCATTCTAGAGGTCGCACTTTACCAAGACTTGATAAAGGTATACTCTAAATTTATTAATTCAAAAGAATTATAATTAAAGAAAAAAACTCAAATTTATTGAGAAATCATGGTGCGAAACCAACATGGGCAATATGAATTTCTGTGCATTTTTCTTGTTTGCTCGAATCCACCAACACAAGCCTCTACTATAAGAAGTTATTTTGCAGCTATCAGAAAATATAATAAACTGCGTACCATTTGAGATAAGACAATGCTATTCTCGCAGAAGAAGCTAAAATTTTAAGTGGAGAAAAGAAGTAACAAGGCTATTTAACGTTCAAATAAAATCCTCAAAAGAAATTTTTATGAATAAATGAAAAACCTCACTTGATGTAAGCTTCTTCAGTATTATCGTCACCTTTACCTCAACCCAACATATCATCACTCAGATCTAATGATTAAAAAGCAAAAACTAGAAACATCCATTCTGTTCCAACTCTTGCAATATCTTCACCAAATTTCCCTCATAAATGTGAGTTTTTTTAATAAAAAAATTATTTAGCCTAACAACAATTCAATTATCTTTCACCTATGTGATCAGGTTTGAATCACAAACCTCTTATTTTTAATATAAAAATTTTTATCATATCAACTAAATAGCACCCACTTATTTTGAGATTTTGGTATGTTCATTTAGCATTGATCACTCTCAAAAATCAAAAAGCTTCACTGATCTCTTCAATAACATGATATCATAACGAAACATTGCCTCTATTTTATCTGCAAAATGAAATCACCTTAGCTAAATTTATTATCATTCCTAAAGCAAACACCTACCCAACATTTTTGGGTTTCTTTATTCGGAAACTGCCTCAGCTTCTTCCTCCGTACACATCAAACGGCCGGCACCTGTTTCGTGGCCCGATAAAGGCTATCAAGTGACCGGTATCTCCGCTTTTTCGGCCGATACAATACCTCATCTTCTTTCCCAAAAATCTCCTCGATTATTGCCCAGTAAGTACCCTCCTCTTTGCTCTTCTCGCCGTTGTTCTTATCTTCATTATCGCTTTTGCTTACCTGCATAAGCTGCTGATCCTTCGTCAACTCTGAGTCTAATAACAGCTTTTGGGGTGGTCCACGCGAAGATTCTGATGAATCCCCCATTGGAAAAATGAAAACCAATTCGGAGAAAAGAGAACTAATCGCACAAAAAGGATTGTATAAATTTCAAGAAACCCTAATCACTCTTTGTCTTCGTTTCTGTTTCTTTGTGTTATAATTTGTGTTCTGTATTGTCTGCTGTCTTTACGTGTAGCATGAGTTTTCAAAGAGAAACTGCAGGGGGGATGCTATGAAGATGGCTGGAAGATGTAGTGTGCTCTTTATTTCTTTTGATTTGAGAATTATTTAACAACTCAATAACAAGTCAATCTCAATCCTGCACTTCCAGATCTATTCTAACATCTAGATCAGAGAGATTGAAGACCTACTGATATTGTGATCGTTGCATCATTGACTTGGTTGACCTACTACCTTGACTCTCCATCAATCAAACGGTGATCAGGGAATTTTTTTTTTTTTTGCCCTTTTTTTTTCCTACCTTTTAAAGTTGAACATCTTGTATAGAGTACCTTATAGTCCAAACAATTGACTTATTATTGGTCCCACCAAATCTTTTAATCGCAGTCAATCTGTTTTTTTATGAAGATCAATTTTGAGCCGCCTTCCATTTTTTGATTTCCTCATGAAAATGAATTGATTAACATCAGAGTCCCTAAAAATGTTTTATTCTATGCGAAGTGTATAAGTTTTATTTTTGTATCAAATGGGTTATTTTATTTTTGCATCAAATGGGTTTCTTCACCGAACTAAAAGAATTATGCTAGTAATAAAATATTCTAAAAAATTATAAGATAAGAGTTATTTCAACAAGATTTGGAACCACTCCGTAGCTTAATGATAATATAAGAATGGGGTTTTGAGTTTTTTAGTATGTATTGTGTAAGATGATTTTCTTCTAAATATTTAGAAGTAGATATAATTTGTTCTAACATGAATGTAGCTCAACTAATTGTAGATTCACTTTGCCCCTACATACGGTCTCCCGAGTTCAAATGAAAGTAGAGGACAAGGATTATGTTTAGTGAGTGAGATTTTATAACTTCATTTAGAACTTATAAAAAAATAAAAATTTAATGTTCAAGCCCTAGACATTCAAAATGTGTCGTCGCAAACCTGATTTACAAGGTTATGTTAGATTTTTTTAACGTAAATATTAGGAGATTAATTCAAAACAAAACGTTTCATTATAGTTTTTAGGGACCTATTTGATATACGTAGAAAAAAACATTTTTATTTAAGAAAATGTAAAATTTCATGGATTCAAACGTTATTCACCCGTTGGCCAAACTTTGTATTGAGTGTTGGTAAAATTATTTCATTAATTCGTGTTGACTTGACCAAGCTTTCTATTGATTATTGGTAAAATTATTCTTGTCTTTCTGAATAAGCCTTTCCAAGCGGGTTATGGTGTGCAAATTCTACGTTTTATACTTTGTATAAGGAAATATCAGCAAAACTACAAAAGCCGAAAGTATTTACAACAAACAAGTATTGTCTTCTTCTGATCATTCATTTGAATTCTTTCTTTATGTGCTAAAACTAGCAAATACAGTGTGAACAATTTTAAAGGATATCGCAAATATATATTTTGTGGAGGGTGGGTAACTCTTAAAAGATTATTCATAGTGAATTAGAATTTTTTTTTTATCTAATCTCTCTAAAATTTTTTAAAAATTTCACATCACGTATCGTGTAATGATAAGGCATGTATCTATTAGTGATAATATAAAAATTTGAAGAGATAATTATTTTTTTTTTTGAAAAGTCTCACACATAATTCATTAATTTTCTATAAATATAATTTAAGAAGCCAAACAATTGATAGATTGGAAATATATGTAAAAGGTCTCTTTTACTAAATTCAAATACAAAGTAAAATAACATTAAGCATATATTTTTATTTCATTTCAAATTTTGGACATTAATATATTGCAAAAAAGAAATTAATTCTTTAACTATTCATTTTTTATTTTTTTTTTGCTTTAGTTATATTACATGATCATGTAACATACATGATTATTCCACAACCGTTGAATTTTCATCCAACGGTTGCAGAAATAATATGATATATTATCTTATATTTCCACAATCGTTGGATTTTCATCCAACGACTGTGGACAAATCATATTTCTTACGTGATAATGCAAGATAACAATATCCCTATTTTATAGGTAGTAAAAAAGAAATAAAAACAAAAATAAAAAATGCCATCATTGTCAAATCATTGGCTGTGTTACTGATTGGCACTCACTAATTCGCAGCCATGATCAAATATCATTGGCTGTGTTACTGATTCGCACTCAGTAATTCGCAGCTATGATCAAATATGTACTATTTTGGATTTTCGCTTGATCGGAAACTCCATTTTCACGGATAGCAAAATTTATACAAAATTTCATGCGGTTATTATATCTGTGGCACATCCCTGATCTCCCCACCGGCGCGGCCGCGTTAAAAAAAAGAAAGAAAGAAGGAACATAAATAAAGTTTTTATTTATTTCTAATGTTATTGTTTTCTATTTCAACGTATGATATTTATAATCTGTAGCATTATATTAAAAATAACAATTATCCATGATATTGTATGAGAAAATGTCTCTAAAATAAGAGTATTGCTTTTTTTTTTAATATTTTATACCATGCAATTTGTAAATATGCCCATGAAAACTCATCATCAAAGATCATCAACGTCCATCAAAGCCTAATATCAGTCTAAAGAAATACATAATTAAAATCCAATATAAAAGACAAAAAAAATAAAAAAGGAGAGTATCTCTCAAGATTAGGGAAACTTGAATCGTCCACTACCTTAAAGGCAGGGAGTAGATACCAACCACTCCAACCAAGGAGTTGTTGGCCAAAAAAAGAGTAATTCTAAGTTTGTTTTGCATCTTAGTTACTCTTTTAAGCAGGCTGTTAGTGTCGATTTTCATATCATCTTTTTAACTAAAGATTGGAATTTTGTATCCCGAAACAGTTTCAACATTGCTCCTTATATAATATTGATTTAAAATATATACCCAAAAAGAAAAAAATTGTAGAGTATTTTCAAAATGCAAGTTTAGCATGTTAATAAATAAACAAGGTAGAAGATATAGTATCTGTATCGGAGTTCCAAGCTTTAATTAATGGCTCAAAATGTTACTATTTGTGTAAAAGTTGAATAATATTAGAAACAGAGTCTATGCACAAGATGCTGTCACAACTCACGAGCAGGATCATACACTACATATAGCCGACAAATTTAAATTCTCCTCTTGTACTCCATCTTAGTTAAAGGCAAGTTCATTTAACCATTTCGGAATTGAAAAACCTCCAAACAATCATTTTGTAAAGGAAGCTTAATATGAATTTGGTTTCAAGACAAATTTCTATGGATCATCGGTTCTATACTTATTTAGAACCATTTCACCGAAACTAGATCATGAAAGCAAAAGTTCCAATGTGAAAAAAAAAAAAAAAAACCTTTTATTGTCACAGGTAACAATCGAACTCATTAGACACTATAATGGAACGAAAAACTAACTTCAATTTTCTTTTCCTTTTCATTTTCATTTTCATTCATAGGGCATGATTCTAAAGGGTGTTATGGATTGATTAAAAATGATTAAAACTTTTCACAACAAATTTCTAACACGTAAAAACTAGAAACATGTATCAGCCAATCTTTCTTTCATATACTTCTAATCAACACAAGCGGAATTTTCAAAATTCCCATGACAAATTGAAACTAAAATAGTGACTTGATCCTCAACAGAAGTTAGCATTTGTATAACTATTAATATGAAGAATGAAAGAATGTACTGCTCTATTATTCCTATCAAGAAAGGGGAAAAAATTGTACAACTGTCTTGGTATGTGAAAAAACCTGTCAGCAAACAAGTAAGAAAATATTCCTAGGCCACAACCTATAGTTACTTGTAAACAAAACTGGCAGCAGCATGATGGCTGCAACACTTCATTCATGACTTGAAATGAAAGACAATGCCCATAATTGTCACCAACACTTACATGTAAACACAAGCAGAGCAGGCATCCACATTCATTTTTCATCCCCACAGCATATATTATATCTTCAGCAACATCTACTGCTCATGTAGCCACCGCTTGAAATGGGCCACCCGACCTGGGATTACGACCACGCCCACGCCCACGGCCCCTTGCCCTGCCTCGACCCCGGCCTGGAGTCAAAGCAATATATAAGATAATAGAATCAGCTTCAACAGCTCAACAAGCTTCAGAACGAAAATTGCACAACTATGCAGTATAAAACTTTATTACTAGCGTATTTCTCTTTAAGTACTGTATTACAGAGAAGCACAAAAGGAGATTAATAAATATGCCTGACTAGCAGAAAAATCAGAAAGTCATTCTTCTCTCATAAAAGTCAGGTGGATTTCAGAACCATAAGCAGGGCCCCTCAACAGCCAACTACTTCATAACTTCTCTTTGATAATTAAAGTCTTGATTGGAAAAATAATACAATGATCTCATAGTTTAAAATCATATTTAGCATTCCTAAATAACATGACACCTACAAAATGCAACTTCTGAAACTCATCAAGTGCTCCAAAGACTTACCGCGACCGACAGGCGGAGCTTCTATCTCCCCATAATCATAATATCCACCTGACTGACTACCGTAACCCCATCCTCGACCTCTGAAAGAACGACCTCTACCGCGTCCCCGACCGCGACCACCAAAGCCACGTCCACCATCCCAACCATCAACATTATAGTCCCCTGCTCCATTGTAAAAACCTGAAGACAGATTAGCACAAGAGGATAACCAAGTGAGCAACTTTATTAGGATGTCAAACAGTGTAGGACTTCTTATCCATTGAAAGCTGTGCATTCCAAATGATCAGGAGAGATTCCCATTAATCGTATTTGACCTCCTTTCCCTATTTGTCTTTTTCCTTGGACAGCTTAAATTAGTGACAAGAATCTGAAAATGAATGTGATACTATTTTGAAATCAAATACCGACAAGAAAAACAAAACATTTTCTTTTTTTAAAAAATCTCAGTCTAAATAGTCTTAACTGTAAGTGCCTAAAACCTGCTTCAAATTAGTTATAGTCATATTAGAATCTAATAAAAAAGAGCATGTATATCCATGTTTATGAAGAACAAAAAAGAGCATGTATATCCATGTTTATGAAGAAAGCCAAAACATATTCTACTTCATGTACCATGAAGGTAATTTAAGTCAATGAATTATCGAAGATAAGTAATACCTCCTCTACCCCTACCCCTTCCTCGACCACTGCGTCCTCTACCTCGTCCCCTTGGTGAACCCTCTGTAAAGAAAATGGCATTAAACTATATAAATTAGTTCAGTTTTTCACTACCAGAGATGACAGATACAATTATGTACAAGAAATATTCTTTCACCTCCTTCATCTTCAAATTCATTCCAAGGTTTCACTTGATCAGCAGGAAGAGGAGGTTGGTAACTGCAATCATTTACATATGTTCTTAGCAAGTATACCAAGGTTTAATTTCTAATCAAAGAGTATACCCAAGTTTAAGATCAGCTGAAATGGAAAAAAATATGTGGCTCAAGGCGTGGTTTTTTAGCCTTAAATTGGAACTTCTTTTGGTTTCCTATGAAACTAAATGTGCAAAGTTCACCATACAGAATGAAAAACAGAGACAAAAAAAATGCAGACCCAAAAAGACAAACTAAACTAATATCAAATCGCCACACGTCACCTTTCTTAAACTCATTCAACACACTAACTCAATGCACCAAATATTATTCATATACGAAAGTAAGGTTCCTCAGGTACATTTATAAATGAATAAGAAATATTATATTTTAACCAGCATTTTTTCCTTCGAAGGTGGGGAAAAAAATGGATGTTATTTAACTTAACCATGGTTTTGCATCTAAGGTAGTCCAGATATAACTTTAAGTAGAAAAATAGGCAAAGAGAGGGCATAATGCAAGTACAAGAGAAGTTAAGTGCAAACACAATTTACCAAAATTAAGTCATTATATATTAAAAGATATTACCTTGAGAAATTATAATACCATTGGATCCTGAACTAAAACCAGATTCTCATTCTAAAATGTAATATAAATTGACAGGCAGATATCAGGACTAGTTGGGTTTAAACTCATGGAAAACCTTGATATATGCAATCAAATTAAACTCGGATATTATATATTGACACCAAAATTCATGACAGACATAAGTTTTACAGAACAAAAGAAGAACCTATCCAACTATTAAACCAGAAAGAAAGCTTTAAAAAAAAAAATTCAAACCACAAACTCAACCAAAGATACCCACTGCCCACCCCCACTCCATGCACAAACATAATATCCCCTTGAGGTTGGTATGGGGGGTTCATCCAATCAGTTACTGTATTCTGAAAAAGGAGCAGATCAATTAGGCACCTATCCTCAATTTACTTATATCATCTTCTTAAAAACACTGTAGATTACAGTCTTCATAATAGCTTAAGTTCTTATAAAGTCACAAGTTACAGTCTTGTAGCTATTGTAAAATAAACACAGGTGATAAACACAAAGTCCATTATAACTACAGGAAACCATCTAAAGCCATTCAACATCTAAGAGAAATCAAAATGATATGATTAACCACTAAATTTAAAGCATCTCACATGAGTTTATACTATTCATCTCTAAGCAATAATTAGTGGCACAAAAATGATAAAGAAATTGTATAATTTCACATGCAACATTAACATTTGATCACATTATGTAGAATATTTTTATAATAATCTAGACATAGAAACCAAATCTAAAAATATTCTGGCGTGTTTGGTTCATGATCCAAAAATGAGTTTTCAAAAACTAAGATACAATCTAAAAGAATGAGTTCAATTAAATATTTCTAACATCAGAAAGCATGTTTGGTATAATATAAAACTGCAACAGTTTTATTTTTGAGTTTTCAAATAAGTTCTCACAGAAAACGGAATAAGACTTTTGTTGCCTTATTCCCAAATTCAGGTTGTTTCAGGATTATTGTTGAAAAACCCCTTTCTGGAGACAGCCCAACCAAACACCTGTTTTTGGGATCCTTTATATCCCTTGTTTTCAAAAAGAATAAATCGTATCCGGATTGGATACCAAATGCCACCTTCATTACCCCGTTGATGATGTATCTAGATCCTTCTTTGACAAAGTGATTGTGATCATTGAAACATGGCGAGTAGTTTCTAGGCTGCAACAGAACAGAAAATCAAGCAATCATCCAGTATCCGTGAAAACATAGGGCATTTGCAACAAGTACAGTTGAAGAGTCTATATTTCATACGGAAGAAGGCCTTCTTCTAATGGCTCCCACATATCTGTTATATCAGTTGATCCAATTGAAGTGTTCTGATGGAGACCAGCAATCCTTCTCTGAAAGAGAGAAATCAAACAGAACAAAAAAATGATGAGTAATAAAAACATGGCGCAGAGAGAGAGAGAGAGGGGAGGAGAGAGACAATAAAATGTCACTAGACCTTAATTAGTTCGGCAATCATTACAGTCTTATTGATAGCTCTGCCCATCGCTTTAAGAACAATTTCATTGGATCCTTTCTCCTACAAAGGAATACTTGGCCATAAGACACACAAAAATCCAAAATAGAGATGGCAGTTTAAGTCACACTTTCAAATATCCCAAAATGCTACACCCTGGTAGCCCAATCAGCCAAAGTCTAAATCTGGGACAGCAATATTTCAACTAGTTCCTTCTTACTCCAATACTTAAGAAGGCATCAGCTTTCATGTTTTACTCGTGCATTAAGCTTATATAAAGTCTCTAACATCAACAGATTCACAAATAAATAACCCAAGAACCCGAGACACCATCAAATTCTATAACCTACGGCTATAAAATCCAGGCATGTGTGTGCAATGGGGTCTCGACGTCTGTGACTACCATGGAACCCCCAGAATGTCTCATACTATGCAAACTCATAGGATATCAGCTCAATCGGTAGAGTAAAACCTCTTGTAATATTCAAAAATAACAATAACAATCACCATCATGAATTATATTCATGTTAATAAGCAATAAACTGAGAATGGAAATAAACAGGGGACACACCTGGAGGAGAGTGGTGGCGTAAGTAATATAGTTTCTCATTCTGCCTTGAGTTGTAATACGAATCTCGTTCTCATTTATTGGGGTTTCAGCCTTTGGCTTCTCCACTCTCTGATACCTATCCATTTCTCTGCACACAAACACACAGAAACACGAACAAAGAAGTAAATATAAATAAATAAAAATTCAAACTTTCAAAGAAAAAAAGTATTAGGGTATTAGAGCTAATCAGTTGTTGTGGCTACCTGAGTACAAAGGCTAAGCGAACGACCACTCTTACCAAGCTCTGGTTTTGGTTCCTGTTCCGGATATTTTTTGGCCTTGTCTTTTGATTTCCCAAATTAAGCCCGGAAAAAAGTCTTTTATACTTATTATTAATTAATAACTTTTTTTTTTCGCATATAAGTTTACTTTCAAGGTATGAAGAAGAAGAATTAACAATAGAAGATTCTATTATTGACTCACTATTGTATCGTTGTCCCCCTTTTTTTTTTTTTGGTAGTTTCAGTAACGATAATAATAACTAACAAAAATGATTAGTGGAGAGGATTAAAGCTAATTAACTCAAAACCAACTTGAGGGAGATTAGGGCCTTTTTGTGGCCCCGGTCTTTCGCCGATTGCACCGCTCCCGCGAGCTCTTATAATATTAGTCTTCAGCTATCTGCGGCCTTGTCCTCGGTTCGCGAATCATGGGCTTCGGACCTTCTCTACGACTCAAAAACGCCGTGTTTTTATTGTGCTCTCTTCATTTTTCTTTCGTACTCTTTTTAAAAACGTGGACATAAGTTCTAATGACTCGAATTTTCACCGTAAGATACTTGATCGAAGGAGGTTTGGCTTAAAGTTGCGACTTGTGGAAATATAATTTCTTCAAATATGCAACCATGTTTGTGTGTGTGTATTTTTTCAGTCCGGATTTTAAAGTGCGGAAAAATTTAAAAACCGCATGGTTTAAAACTATAAGCCTTTAAAGCCGTGCGGTTTTAAATCTTTCCCGAACTTTTCTGCACTTCAAAATCTCTCATCAGAAAACTACTGCACGCGCTCGCGCGCGCACACACATTAATTTTAACAAACTTCGATGATTTATTGAACTCAATTTACGAAATTATGATCTAACATTGAGAAAAAGAAAGAAAAGAACCCAAATTAGCTTCGTTTTGGCAGACGTGCAACATTAATTTGTTTTAATTTAATAAATTCAAAATTACAGTGAAACGTAAATTACAGAGTCAGCCCAGTGAAGGGTGGAAAAAAAAAATCCTGTCATCATAGTTGAAATTGCATTGTATACAAATTTAGGTATAATAAATTTCCAGCATAGAACGCAGAACAGGAAGAGGGGCTGAGAGGGAAGGGGAGATGGCCACACCAACATAGCACATGAAAATTTAAAGTTACCAGCAACACCAAAAAAAAAAATAGAAATAAAAATAAAAATCTCATCTTCGTTTGAGCACCCATTCAAGTTTAGCTTTTGAACTTGGCCTCGTAATCCTCTGGCTTCTGTAATGAAGAAAGAAATGCCACGTGAGAAGATTAATAGTAAGTGCAATCCTAAACATCAATTCCCAAACAACTTGGGAACAGTCCTTTCAAGTGCCGAGTAAATTACCAAAGCTTTACTGAAAACAATTCTCCAAACAGCTTGAAGCCTATATACCACTAGACTTAAATTTTTCTAGGTTATGGTCTCCACATGAGCAATTCAAAGCATATTTATGCCAGGAAGAAAAATGATTACCATAAAGATGGCTGATATCAGTCTCCGTGCAAACCATCTCATATGCATTGCACGTTGAGCACTAGCAGCTGCCTCCGTAGATTCAAACCGTAGATATACAAAACCAGCACTCTTTCTGCATGATAATGATAGATTAGTTATATGGAGATATTAACCTGAGCATAGATAGTTTTCAAACCCACCAAGAAATGTTTGTCTGTGTAAAATGTGCATTCTCATTCACCAACACAGCAAAGGTGAATGGAATAGTTAGCAGCTGAAATACAGCATCAATAACCATGTTTAGGCAGTCACCTCAACAGGAAAGGAGTTGAGGACTAAAGGTCATCCTCTTATTCTTTTCTTCACCAACGATATGATTCGAGGATTATTAACATAGAAAACTGATGACAATCCCAGCAAACAACATGGTGTCAAAATGAGAATTTAGGTTGTTAAGGTATTCATTTACGAGTACCTAATTCTCTCTCTACCTTGTTTGGGAATAATCAGGAATGAACTTGCATCAATAAAGATAACATATACAAGCAAATATATGGATCGCAGTTACAGGATAAATATTTCTTTGCAAGATTCTATTAAAATCCTAACATGTAAGACTCCAAATAAGCCTTAGCCAAGGTTTTCAATATTTTACCATTTCTTTTAATTTTCATCTATCTTTAATTGTTTACACAATTATTCTCATTCTCCCATCATCACTATTATTCCCACGAGTTTCTGCTTCATCTTGCTTACTTTTTCCTTCAATTGTAATTAATCCTGAAGATCAAATTCAAGTGTCTTCTTGAAACACTTTATTCAGAGACATGTAAGCATATATGGCTGTTCAAAATTTCAAACAAAATTTAATAAAACAAAACAAAAATGAATGATGAGTCATGCATAATAAGCATGCAAAACTGCAATCAACATTTATCAAACACTTACTTATCCACATATATATGTTTCACCCTGCCATATTTGGAACATTCTTCTTCCACATCTCCTTGTATTTCCAGATCAAAATCTGGGTCCGTCTGCATCACAAAACTGAAATCAATATTGCACACAAAAAATTGGTAAAACAGCTCAAGAAAGTCACAAACCTCCATCGCAGGATCAAACATATTCTTCAACAACAAACACTCGCTTGGAGATCCAATAAATTCAGCAGCCAGATTAGGTATAACTGGAGCAGTAACAGCCGGAACTGGAACTGCAGGTTGCCCGACAACAGGCAAGCTAATCGCTTGTTGATTTACAGCTGATCCATTAACCGCCGGTGCTACTCCAAGGGAGCCCGCAATACTGTAAAGAATAGTTTAATTAAACTTATCAAGTAAACTAAACTACTAAAAGATATAGCCAGTCCTATAAACTGACCTTGTGGCTATACCGGTGCGATCCAGCTTCTGCATAAGCAATGCTCTTGATTGAGCATTTAAAGCCTGCATAGATAGATATTATACATCAGCCAGACACAATCTCTGAAAATTTGAGAAGCAACACGAGACAGATTTCAGTCATACAAAAGAAAGCAACACACCCTTGAAATAATCTTAAAAGTGATTATATTCTAAAACCATTATCCAGAAGCCACCAAGCATGAAAGAGTTGAACAATGTTTAGCAGGCAAAAGAGACAACAAAAGTTGAAAACTTTTAGTGCAAACATTAAAATTAATGAAGCATTCAACGTTAAGCATCTCACAGAAGCCATCTCACGATCCATTTAACAAGCTCTATGGAAAGGTCATTGTTCAAATCTTCTCAAGAAGCAAAGAAAATTACTAACTAATAGTGCTCTTTAATTCCCATCTATAACCCATTATGTATTACTTAATTACCAGATTGTCCTTACTAAAAGCAATTTTCAATATTTTCTCATGATTAACAGATTATCCTTCCTAAAAGCAATTTTCGATATCTTCTCATGAAGCCAAATAAATAAACCAAACCAGAATTTTTGCTTCACTTTTGGCATCCACTTCACTGGATTTCCAAGAATCATCCCAAATTTTCATTCAGCCCAAAAAGTTGTAGATACCCTGGTCAGGTTTATTTAGCTGCCTGATTTCTTGGGAAAAGTAGCTGCAGAAGCTGGAATTTTTACCTTTTTGGCTAGTTTTAGTAGACCATGAGGCCAATTGTATCTTTTATCCCCCTTCCACGGTTGTTGGGGCTCTCCAGTGGGCATGTGGTCACTTTTATAATTCTTTTCCATACATAAATATAATTTTCAATTTCACACAGAGAGAGAGAGAGAGAGAGAGAGTTTACAACAGATTGTCAATTTATCAGTGAGTTTTCAGCAAAGCTCTACACAGAAACTTATTCTATGAAATTACTTGGCCCACATGTAACTGTCATTTCTAAAGTTCAAATGCTATTCTCTTTCAGGCTTAAAATATCATACCATTACAAGCTTCCGATAAAAACCAACACTTGAAAGAGAACTGCAACAAAATCTACCCCATGAAACTCTTCCCATTACCAATAGCTGGAACCTTATGCAGATGTTTTTGCATAATAACTGATGCTTGTATTAAAAAAAATAGCCAAGTCTTACCAAGGCCAGGACACTCAATTTCAGGTAATACTTAAGAACCAACACCAGTGCACTTGATGTGCAGTAACAAAGCACGAATAAGATGAATAATATCAAAAAGCAATATACAAACTATAAATTTGATAACACAATATGATATATCACTAACCAGTCCACCACCATCATCATCATCAAAGTCGGCAGATTTTGCTGCGGTATCTTGCGTGCCAACATGATCGGTTACTGATGAAACCTACATATGTATATATATATTAGTTGTAGAGACGATAACATGGGAATCTGGGATTCTATATTAAGGTGGGAAGTAATATTCACATAAGAAGACAAATAACTGAAAATGATTTCACCCCTTCAATCTACTCATCATATTTATCTTTACACTTTGAATTTCAAAGCATACCTTCAGAGTCCTACCAACAATCTCCAATTTCCCATTCAAAGCACTTTGAGCTGCTTTTGCATGTTCAAGCTGGGCAAACTGTCGCACAAATAAAGTAACATAAATGCATAATAAATGCACCATTCCTTGTTTAAAGTCAACTAGAAGATTTGACAAACCTGAACAAATCCAAAACCCTTGCATTGTCCAGTCTCAATGTCAAGGGGAAGTTGCACAAGCTCCACAGGACCAAACGGTTCAAAGAGCTGACAACCATTATGAAACAGAGTAAGAACACTGTAATGTAACTTGATGAAAAAGTGAACATAACCAAATAAAAGAAGTTAACCTTGAATAGGTGACTAGAAATCTAGAAACAGTAGGATCCCGAAAAAGATTCACTAAACTAGCAAAAACTTTTATTTTGCTTCATTGTTCGCTCAATCACTTTTCTATTACTATTCAATAGTACCTTTCTAAGCTGAGTCTCAGTCATGTTAAAGTGTAGATTTCCCACATAAAGTTTCCTATCAATTGCTCCATAAGGTCCAGTGGCAGTCCCTCCAGCAGAAGTATTAGATTGAACAAGATTCTTTTCAGCTTCAGAAGGTTTAACCATTACAGGTTGTCCAAGTAGAAGTTGACCTGATAGTGCTATTGCCATTGGCACTGACATCACATCATAAAATTCAATATACCTGCAGTTAAATCAGGGACAGATCATTATGTTTGCTGAATGCAAGAGACAAAAAGAATCACAAGCAAAACTTGCGGAGCATAGAGCAAATAGAAGGGTGAAACAAAAACTCCAGTGAAGAGAGCTCAAGCTGATTATCTTTTGGTCATCTGATTTCCTAATATAATAGAAATGGTTAGCTCATGATAATTAAATAAAGAAAACTAAAAAAAAAAAAAAAATCAGACACTGGAGGACTTGGAATGGGTGAAGAAAAGAAAGAAATAAACAGCAGTAGTCTCCTTGTTCACTTTGACATCCAAGTGCGTCTGTACAGAATCCCAAACACAATAAATGAGGAAGGCGCCAACTTAAAGATCAAAGAATCACTAACAGGGCACTCAATATTAAATGACGTCCTAAAAACTGTAAGATACCAGAACAGTAGCAGGGTCAAGGACCGTATAAGTCTCATCCCCCAACAAGAAAAACACCATGCCAACTTCAGCCATTAAGAAAAACTGCGATCATTGAACTACAATGAGCCAGTGTGTGACTTCTGATCCCAATAATAAACACTATAAAATAAAGAATTGGAATAAGGATCCCACACTCATAGATTGAGGACCTTCACAACAATTCAGAAGAAAAATGGGAAAAAGAACATAAAATTCAGGTTAATGTCATCTACCTTGATTACGCAGCATGAATTGATTAAACATGAGTGCAAGGTATTCCCATCATCCCTCATCATTATCGCATTGCTAGTGAATTTAAGAATACAGTTAAATGTGATACTTTAAAGGAAATACACTAATAGCTACTTTACAACAGTACATGCACACAAGTATAATACTGTTTAACATCAGGCACATACCCAACTCCCTTTGACCGCCTTGAATTCCGGTCCATGATCAGCCGGACATCCCTCACCTGAAAAAAAATGAAATAAAAAAATGTAAGATTAACCAAGGCATAACAAAAATATAAAGCACAGATGCAATGTCCAATATACACCGACCAAATGGTTATGTACAATGTAACTCATCACATAATTATAGAAATTTGAGACAAAACAAAGTCATAATACTATGCAGTAACTGAAGGGCAAAGGGGTACATACAACTGCAATACAAAGTCAACAAGATGCATTTACATTGTTATAGGCAATGCCCCGTGCAACAAATTAGAATTTTTTTTTTTACAGGCAGAAAATAGCAAAGAACTTTAAAGACATCTATATAGTGACTGAAAATTGCCCACCAACCTTGCCCGCCTTTGAGAAGAATTCGTAAACATCTCTCTCAGTCGCCTTTAGTGGCATCTGTCATCACCAAATAAATGAAAATGGAATTAGTAAAGAAAATGAAGGACTAAGCTTTCATTGCTTTAAGGAAAAAAGACAGGTCTCAGCGCTCAACCTGGTAAGCAAAAACAGTTCTCTGGTCCCTCTCCGGATCAGCTTCAGGTTCCACCACTTCTTTCTTTTCTTTATATCTCCTGCAGACAAACGGCTTCCAGGTTAAAATAGGAAATGTGTAGAATATGAATATCATTACATTGAAAGTGCTCACTTCAGTACATAACAGTTCAATAGGTAGAGTGGCACATACAACATAGCAAAAACCATATGCATTTTCTCTATTTGAAGACCATTGCATCAAACATCTGACCCATTCTGAAGATCCTAGCTAAGCATACAGCTATGTCAACCATTCTAGTTCAGAGGTTGAAGGCCTAAAAAAATAAAGTTACATTAGCTGATCATAATATCCAATAAAATATCAAATGTCGATGTTAGGCCAGAAGTTCTAAGCAAACAGCAAAGACCATAAAATATTTGACATAGATATTTGGCCAGAAATTCTAAGCATGCAGCAGAGACATTGAGCCCCTCAAAACTGACCAAAAGGAAGTGCTAGTCTGTTATAAGGTTTATCAATAACTTCAGTTTCAAAGAGTCTCTTGATATACAAGCAAAGTTATATCAAAGCAAGTTGGGTGACTGTACCACTAGAAATTAAAGTCAGTTACTCCAGTGGCACTCCCAGAGATAGAAGTTAGAACATAGAATACTCATCACAAATCATCCCATCACTTTCATGGTACAATTCCCCACTGGATTTCACTTAAGTTATCATTTAGTCCAATCCACAAAAAACAAAAAATTAAAAGAAGGCCAACCTAGCGGCTGTTACAATAACAATCCTAAGCATACATCACAAGAATATCAAATTTGTTTCACTGTTTTTTCACAAAGCCCAAAAGCCCAAAAACTTAGCTTGTTCAAACAGGAAATCTGTTCAAAGGGTTATTCTACAATACCATATCCATCATAATTCAATGGGGATCATAACTATTAGAAATACAAGAACAATAAAATGATGTATGTTCATAATGGCTACATTTCTACTCAATTTCGAAAGCACTGTTTAGCAATTTACCTGCTCTCTCTCATTTCGAGGTCCCGCTCTCTCTCTCTAAGCTCCCTTTCTCTCTCCCTCTCACGTTCCCGTTCCCGTTCCCGTTCCCGTTCACTCTCCCTCTCCCTTCTGGACCTACTGCTACTCCTCCGGGACCGGCTGCTGCTCCTCCGAGACTGGCTGCTGCTCCTCCTCTCCCCGTCCCTTTCTCGGTCCCTCTCTTTCTCCTTGTCTCTTCTCTCCGTCCTCTCTCTCTCCTTCTCCTTCTCTCTCCTGTCTCGACTTCTTTCCCGATCCCGCTCGGTCTCCCTTTCTCTTTCCCGGCCCCGGTCCCGGTCCCGATCCCTCCGGTGCCGCTCCTTATCTCTATCTCTGTCTCTGTCTCTGTCTCTGTCTCTTCTACTTCCATTTTCTTCCTCCTCGTCTCGCCGCGACCTCTTTCCGCTCCTCGACTTCTCCTCGTCTTCCTCCTCTTCACTGTCCTCGCGCTTTCGGTAACTCCGCTCGCTCTTCTCCTCGCGCTTCGCCTTCTTCTTCGACGACGAATCGTCGTCGTGCTTCTGCTGCCGCTGCTCCTCCACCGTCTTCTCCAAATACTCGTACTCGTCGAATTCCATTTTGATGAAATTAATTTAATCAATTTAGGTCTCGCCAATCGCCAATTTCGATTCGAAGATAGGATTTCAGTTGTGTATTTTAACCTAGGGTTTTGTTGGGTTTTGATAGCCGAAGCGCCAGAAACTTCGATTAAGTTTTTACTTTATTTATACCTCATAATTTTTTTTTTCATTAATATATCTGGAATGGGGACTTCGATGTCATATTTTGAAACTATTGTGGGCCATTTTTGAAATGTAGGGTTCTCAACCGTCGGCAGTTTACGCTGTGATAGAGTAGTTGGAGCCTGGACAAGTACGGTTAGAGACAAAACTTGTGTGCCTGGCAAAATCTAAAAGGTTATAAAATAAAAATCAATAAAAATATTTTTATCAATAAAATGAATACTATTGAATAAATTTATTTTTATAAATTCATGATTGCATATATTCATTGGAAAAACTATTATTTTATTGTAACCATCATTTGTTGCATATTACCGATTACAAGATTCGATTGTAACAGATGCATATCGTGCGATTTTGGGATGCGACGCGCAAAATTTAACTAAAACTTTTCTTTACATTTATAAAATAAATCTATGCCTTAATTTGGCGCGCGTAACTCAAGATTTAATGAAAACAATAACCAAAAAAAAAAAAAAGTGATGGTCACATTACATCCTCCACTTGGCATCGGTGTCTTTAAATTCATATTAATGTTTATATTTCGCTGTAATTTTAATTAAATAACAAAGTGAACAAATAATCTATTTATTTTTTTAAAAAAAAACTATGACAAGATCGTCGCCCGATAAATAATAATCTCCTTTGTCAGATTTAATGCAAGTTGCTTATTTTTATAGGATCTATAATGCCAATTCTAAACATCACTCCCGAGTTACAATGTGAAATCACTTGGCGATAATAACAATAACAAATATTTACGTTAATTCACCCCCTTTTCGTGAATCTCTCTAAAAGGTTTCAAATCCAAAATCAAAGAACTCGAAGTATAAAAATCATAACCATGCAAATGTCACAGTTTCTGCTTTGATAAATGGAGGCTTCTTGTTGAGATCAACAAATCGTGAGATCATATTAATCAACACAATATTTTTCAAATATTAGAGAGGATGAAAGAATAAATGACGGGAGAACACACTACAGAACATATCTAATGAGAAATTCTATCATTTTCTCTCTTACAGTAGTAACAGGTACAGGGTTGCATCAAGGAAGCAACCTCACAGAACGTATAGCTGTAATTACAAAAATCGAAGCAGGCACATTAGTTTCATACTCTTATAAGGTGAGACAACCACCTAGTCTCAAGCATACTGACCCTTTCGAAGGCTTCCAACGCATGCAATGGTAGGGATTTTTAAGTAACTGCAGAGTTAATCAAAACACCTGTTCTCTGATGCCATCACATTATTCTGTTCAGAGGGATTCTTTCGCCCTGACGAGCAACCCTTTCGATAGGAGAAATCACTTGTGGCATTGTCATTCCTCCCGAAACAATGATCTCTGCATTATTTCCAAACATGTAAGGCACTAGATGTCTACAAACCCCCAAAAAAAGCCGTAAAGAAATTTATGTTTAACCATACTATGTTTAGAGTGATTAGCAACAAATACAAACTTTTCACTAGGCAGTGTAAGTTAACGTCTACTTGTAGTTACATACTCCATTTGCATTTCAGCTGGGTGTCTACTAAATTGCTGAAAAAGTCCTTAAAACAGCATTGTTAAAAACATAATCCTCTACGTTGATTCTACAGATTGATTGTTTCGAATAGGACAGCGGGATGTTATATACAGATAGTACTGAATATTTAAATCTTAAAACTGGATACCTTTTATATAAACAGTTTTATCCAATACAGAAGTTAGCGAAAGAAACAAAAAAGGAAAACATTTTTTAAGTAAACAAGCACTCTCTGCTTAATACAGAAATAGTAATAAGAAGAAAAAGGTTAAAGGTAGCCATAGCAATAAGGAACGCCATACCTATGCCTTCTCGGATAGACAGATTTGGCCTTATGATTTCCTTAGAGCTCACCAGGAAGATATCACCAATATATAGATGGTTTGTTGGGACAAAAACACTACATAACTCCTCATCTCCATTATCTTTCTGCAGTAATCAGCTTACAAGCATGATCAGTAATTAAGCTCGAGGAAATATAGTTATCAAAGGTCAAAACAATCTAGAACTTAATTATGAACTTAATTACATAACTCGATATTCTGGCTCAGGCAATGCACAGTTTGACAAGAATACATGGAAGAAACTGCAAATTCTCAAAAGCGATACGTGAACAAAGTTCGACAATACTTTGCAGGAGAAGAGTATACCACATAAACCACAACTACCTGAAGTGTGACTGTTGATGTAATAAAACCAAATGCATATTCCCCAACACGTGGATGACGGATGATCGCCACCTCTTTGAAAGCTGTTGTATTCTGATCTGCAAAGAAAATATCATATCGGTTTAAAGCAAAATTATCCAGTCTCATAATTTAATATAAGAATGATCAAGATGTCAACATGTGTGTAGGAGATATGAATAGCCTTTTTTGGCTGATTTGGAATGAAAGAAATAGTAGAATCTTCAAAGAGTCAGTAGGGGTCAGTTATGATAGCTTGTCGGATAGAGTTCACCTTTTAGCTTCACTTTGGGTGTTGGTGACTGAGGATTTCCAGAAAACTTCATTTTTCTTCATTCATCTTAATTGGAGAGGAGTTTTAGGGATTTAGAGCGTATCCTGCTCATTTTGCATAGGGTTAGGCAGTCTCTTTTGGGTTAAATCAGACTTTTGGAGTTTGATACTGTTTTGTACAGCTTTGTCTACTAAGGTGTATTCTGTCCATTATTTATTAATACAAATACTCATAGTTTCATATTAATATATATATATATAGCCTCCTATACAGCCAAATCAATGTGACCAGTAATAAAAACTCACCAGCTTAGTATATTGGAAATATTGATAAAAATACATCATTTATCTTTTTCAAAATATGCTAGCAAAGAGAAGTTTTAACAAAATCAAAGTTATTCTCATCAGTCAGCTACCATAGAACATTAGAAACGCATTAATAATTATAGAAAGTATTAAGCTGGCACATCATAAGGCGCCGACCATTTTTCAGATTGCCGTCTTAAATGATCACAAGCTCACAACCTAATAAAATATTTTTATCGTCCTATAACAAACCATATACAACATACAAGTATAGCAGCCAGTTGTCACACTCATTCCTGTACAAAGAATGAGTACTTCATTGACTGACTACTTTCCAGTTTCCAGGATGCTACTAAGGGCACAGAAGAACATAAACATCTGTCAGTCACTTTATGCAACTAGATTTACATGCGATAATGGGAATAACTTATCAAGAGATAACCTGGAGATATAGCAGCACTAATTTGCTTGGAGGCTGAGTATAAATGCCTAACAAACGGCATGCGCTTAATAAACCATTCTCCAACCCAGAAAACTGTAGAGCCCAACCAAGATGAAACAAAAACACCAATGAGGAATACAAATACCAGAGATGTGATAAATCCGAGCCCTGCACAATAGATCAAGAGCATGAGAGTGTGATAATGAGGCCCAAAGGATAAATAAAAAGGACATCTAAAAGGAAATTTAATGCATTTAATCTAGAATAAAAGACCAACTCTCATTCATGGGGCCTGGATATTTAAACATAGATGAATTTTCACAAAAATATGTTTTTCTTTTCTTAAGTTTTTATTTATCAGAAGCAAAGTGTAATTCACAAGTTCTCCACATGGTTAGGTTGCCTTTTGCCTTGAACTTTTCAAAAATACATCCCAATTTTTGCTTTCCAAGCAGTTCTACAATAGATGTCAATGTAAAACCAACAAAAAAAAATCTTAAACATAAGAACAACTAATACAAGCCCATTTCCATCAAGTAATACTTCAGAACTACATCCATGCCAAAGGCAACTGTAAAGAAATTATGACTTACCAAAAATGTCAAAGCCGAGGTGCTTATACAATGGACTGAAGAAACCATCAACAAACTGAATAAACCACCACGTAACGAAAAATGTAATTGCCACAGGAAAAAGAACCACACTGCAATTCAAGAAGCCAATGATATGTCAGATTTGAAATACCAAATAATACAAGTAAACATTTGGAACATCACAGAAATTAGCAAAATTTCTTACCATCCAGTCATAAACTTCTTTGAAATCCAACTCTGAAGAACATAACAGCAAGCCTAAACAATATAAAGAGGCAGAACTATCATCAAACATGGATACTAGTATCATTTGTTTCTCACAACAAAAATGCAAATAAAATTTCAAAATATTTCTGCTCGTAGACTACCACACATTGCATATACGTGTATTAGTCCGTACAAAGTAATATAACAAAGACTCACAAATCCCAAATAGTACTTGATATACTCTTGTCACATTTTTTTGACATTTTCGCTTCATCAATATCTCAAAATTTTATAACAAAAACTGTATATAATATATTAAAATACAAATAATAAATTATAATACCGGCTCTTATCTTGTTTTTTTCAGCTATATTTCTTATCATTTAGTTGCCTACATTCGGTATTTTCCAAATTGTATTTTTTATTGTACAAATTCAGAAATAGAATTTACATTAACAATTTTCTAACATGTTTACGATTTCTTCCTTAATTTTACAATTCGAGACACTTTCGTTGTTTTAATTTTTAGAAAACATTTTCTTCAAGTGTTCACAAATTTTATGTTTGTTAATTAACAAAACAAGATCCGAAATATCGGATAATCAGACACAAATAGATCGAAAAATATCTAATCTAATTAAATTAATTTAAAAAAGGACGGTGGATATTAAAAGAAAATAATGAACCTGACGAGTGGAAGAAGCAGAGGAAGTGGGTGGAGATTTGACTGGATCTTCGGGATCTTCGCCGCCATTCTCAGCTTGACTCAGTGGAATCGACGTTGATTCTTTTTCTTCCGCCATTATTGTTCTGTCTGCTTGGTTACGGAGAAAATAAAAGATAATATTGACTGAATTTGAACTGAAAAATGAAAATTGGTTTTTTTCTGTGCTACAAAAATGGGCGGAGACTGCAAGCAAGAGAGAAGGAAACGACTCGAGCCGCGACGAGTACTGTGACTTGCGAGAGGTGACGTGTAACTATGAGAAATCGAAATATTTGATTATCGAGTAAATAACATCGAGATCCCTAGCTTTTTATTTTTAGTAAATAATGATATATTATTTTCAGTTTATTTCAAATAGGTTCCCCATTCTTTGCAAGTGACCAAGTTGTCCTTGGAGTGCTATTGAATTTTGAGTGGGGATGACAGTTTGCATTGACGGTGTGTTGTGCTAAAACTGACAAAACTATCATACGTTTAATTAGTTATGCAAAGAATCCCAAACACTAATGCAATCACGTGTTTCATGTGCTTTTAATATATAATCTTTTGAAAAAAATTACATGTTTAACATGTTTTTTAACATAATTTCTAAGATAATTTTAGTATTTACATACTTAAACCCTAATCAATTTTAGTTAAAATATAATCAAAAAGACCTTTAAACATAAAACAAATGTATCATAGTTATATAAAATAAAAAAGGAGTCAACACCATATAATTAATTAAATTTTTAATCATGTCATAAATTAGTTTGAGTTAAAAACTTAAATTAAAACTCGAGTGATTAGTTCACAAATAGTATCAATTCCACTGGATAACTAATTGTATCGTTTAAAGTTAACTCTAAAGTACTGACTCCTGTCTTCTCTCTTCTATCCTATGTTATAGTAAGGTAGGGCGGTTCGCTTGAGTTGCTCAACTGCCCTTTAGCCTGGTGCTCATGATACGCTACGGAACCTCCACCGTGCCAAGGGAACAAGCAGGGCATAGCTAGCGGCGTAGGAGCCGTGCCCTCCACTCTCCATTGGTGCCTCAATATATGTTGAGAAGGGCTCAGAGAAAAGAAGATATGGGGACTTACATGCATCTCTTTTTTGTGTTAGAAACGCGTTATACCGACGCTAAGTTCTACTTTTAACTAAACATTAACGGTCAGCATTGCAAGCAGGTAGAGAACCCTCGATATTTCAAATTTATGAGTCATGTTCTACCCATAAATTTGTGTCTCACTATATAAACTATAATACTAAAGGCTTTAAGATATTTTGATTATTTCAATAAGAGTCAAGAATCTAAATGACCTAATTAATATAGATGCAGAAATTACGCTCTTATATAATAAAAGTTCAAAACTTAGGGACCATACGTTAAAATATCTGTTTGATAAGTGTTTCTTAGAGAGCAAGATTAATGTGATTGGGTAGTGCCAAGTTGGAGATACTGCATGCTGAAGCAATGGACAATTGCTCGATAACTGTCGCACGAGTAAACTTTTTCATTAATAGTTCGTACCACCAGCCATTTTTCGTTAACATTTATCAAATGACAAGCGACATGTTGCATTATTATCCTAATGGCTATGGATAATAAGATCAACAAATACAAATACTGTATTAATTAATAATTAATAACACATCAGTTGAGATATAAATTAAAAATTATAAATATAGTTTAATTATAAAAAATTTTATTTTCTTATCTTTTACTTGTACTAATAATTTTTGTTAGAAAATCACACAAAGTCAAGTGCCAATATTATTATTGTGTTGATAAAAGTTACCTAATAAATTTTATTATTATTTAATAGTAATTTAATTCCTCCTTTTACCCCATGTGATGTGAGTGAGGTTTAAACATCTCTCGATTCTATTTAAAAGATTTACCAACTGAATTGGCACCGATCTTCTTTTAATTATGACTATTTAGCTGAACATCAAATTAATCCCCTCTTCACCTATGTCAGTAGCGGAGTTCAAACTCTAGATCTCGTGTCTCGAGCTTAAGAGATTTATCTCAATTAGATGACACCCACAATAAATATTTGCATTAATTTGTTCTAAAGAACTTGATATAACAAATACAAAAAAACTTTGATTTTAAGAAAAGCTATTACATATCCAGAAAGTACTGATTTCAATCAAGATTATTACACACAAAAAAAATGATGAAATGATTTTTTTCATCATGGAAACATTAAAGTTAAAAATTAAAAATTTTCAAAAATTTAAATGCTAATGAACTAATGGGTTTAATCCACATCATTGAATAAGTAATTAGTAACTATATATAAATTCAGGAGATTTTAAAACCAAATATTGCTATTAACCAGATTGACCAATGACCACTAAAGTGGACGTGTGCCATTGTGAAATAAACAAAACTCAGCCATTCACTTTTCAGGAGATTATCTAAAGACGAAGAATTTGATGTTGGACTCTCTGGAGGACAAGTATATTCTTTTTTAGTTGAGTGGCCCCAGGGACCACGACGCTAAGCTTAGCGTAACCAAAACCAAAAATTCTATTTCAATTTGAGATGGGCTAAAAAAATGACTTGGGCTGAGCCGAAATACAGTTTCGTCATTTATATTTATTATTCATTAGTCCATTTTCAGGCCCCAACTTGGTATTTCAGTATAAAGATCAAATTATGTATTGAAGTGAAATATTATCAACTAAAAATGAACTTCCAACAACATCCTAACAAGTTTATATCAACAGTCAATGTGCGTAACCAAGCACTTTCAACAATCAACATTCAACATAATGAGTTTATCTATCACCTGTCAATATGCATAACACACAACCCAGCCCAACAAATATAATCAACTAAAAGCAGTATTAAATAAATAAATAAAATCAAAACATAAATTCATCACCCAAAGATAAAAGTATACCTATAGACATTCAAAATTAAAGTATAAATATAACATGCATAGAACATGACATAAAAAGAAAAAAAAATTGATATCACATCTTCCATAGGTCCACTCCACTGTCTCTATCTACACAACAACTAAACAGAAAAAATAAAGAATTAATTTGTGTACAGTTTTTTCAACCGATTAGTTAAAAGTTGGTATTGCTTTTAATTTGTGTACAACTCTTTCATTAATGATGAATTATACATTCGCTTAAAGAAAATGAATAAATTATCTATTTTTATGGTACTCTATTATGAGCTCAAAAAGTCAAAATTTAAAAATAGAGAAATTTATGCACGCGTGTGTGTATATATATACACATATTCTTAATTAGTTTTAGTTTATGAATCATGAAAGATTATTTTATTATTATTCTTTGATAGTAATTATAAAATTTTTATGTTACGAAAAGTCATTACTTTTATTATGATAATTAATAGTGACAATAAATAAAATATTACTTCAAATAATATTTAATGGATAAAATGAGGGGAAAAAATTATTGTATGTTTTTATATTTTCATTATAAAGATATGGTTTGGGATACTTTAACTTAAAATTTTGACATAATATTTGAGCCACTAATATCTCATAGTCTAATGGTTGATATTAAAAGTCAAAGCAACATTTCATAATGTTATATCCTCCACCATTGAATTGCATGAAATAAATAGTTTAATTTTTGTTAAAAATTTAAATCAAAATATTTCTCACTCTATAGTAATATAAACACATATTTTTTTTTATAATAATTAGTGAATAAATATTTCTCATTTGTTGTGACTCATATAATATTATTAATAAAACACATATAAAATAGTTTATTGCAATACCTTCTATTATCATTATTATTTAGGTATTAATGGTTTGTAATTAAATTCATACAATACAAATTATTATAAGACTTTGTGTTAAATAACATACTTGGTATTATATTTTATACTTAATGGTAATTGATTTTGGAAGATTTATTTAAAAAAGATTATCATATTATAAATTTAAAGGAGGGCTGAAAAGTAATTTTAAATGAAATATAATATTTAAGTAAAATTGTTTTAAACCCTAAGAGTGATCACAATTATTTTACAAAAGTTCTCCACCCACTTGAATGGTTAACAAACTGTTAACATTATTTTTAAATTATTTTTTAATACAAATATTGTATACCATTGATTAAATCCAATGATTCACAATTAATATATTATTGATGCTGTAAAAAATTTACAGCATCATAGAGGAACCCATATTTTAAAAGAAATATTAGGTATATTAACTATAACAAAGTGGTTATATTATTAGAAGAGAGGAAAGGGTTTCGAAACTGTTATGTGGGACCATAACAGTTTCGAAGTGAGAAGAAAGATAGGCTAAAGAAATCACCCTATGGACAAAAACAGTCACCAAGGGCTTGGTTTGATAGATTTAGTAAGTCTGTTAGAAGTCATAGATGTTCACAAAGTCAAGCGGATCATACACTCTTCTACAATCATTTCAGGGATGGTAAGCTTGCTAATTTTATACACTAGATTTACAATCAGATCAAAGGAAGACATTTCAGTGTCCCGAGGAAGTATACATTAGATTTAGGGTAGATTTGAGATTGAGGTCTTTGTAACTTTTTTTCAAATTCTTTGTGAAAAAAATGTGACTATGAAACAAAAATTAATAATATGTAGTAAATATAAATTTTAAATAATTATTTTGACAAAATTATAAAATATATAATATATTTTCTATTATACAAATAAAAAATCATATTAATATAGCTTCCAAGGTACAGCAGCTAGTGTTTACCAAACACTTTAGTGCTATAGCTTAAAAGCTACAGCTGCCCAACCTCAATCCCAAACGCACCCTTACACTTACTCATCAATCTCTTTTTTTCCAACAGTCCTGATTTAGCAATTTTATACCGGCAATAGCACCATATATAGTTTTGTTTACTTGTTGCATGATAGAATCAGCATACGAAGCAAAATTGGTTTCAAAGTCTTTAGTGAAAGGAATCCAAATATGTGATAATGATCATCTTATTTAGTCTCTTAAGCATCTAATTGAGCCATGAAATTTCAGTTCGCCTAATCGTTAGCTAATAGCTATAACCAATTATAAGCACATGCTTGAGCTTAACCACACATAAACATCATAAAAAAAAAATCGAATACTATATTGTGAAATCATTCATGAGAATCAAAGAAATGTCGTAAGATTGAAAGATGCAACCTTTCATCAATTTTTAATCATAAAAAGCCAGTAAAGGAGGGAGAGGAGAGAGAAAAGAAAGGGTAAAATTGAAAATTTTAAGTTACTTTGATACATATTTTATTCATTTTGAGTTAAAAGGAAAGGGGGGGGGGGCTAATGAGATCAATTCAGAGAGCTTAAGTATCAATACTTAAAATTACGTCTATAATGGACCCTTCCACCACCCCCCGTTAAGTCATTTCTTAATTTTCTAGCTTTTAATGGAGAATATATAATTTGTAGTATTACTCTTATTTTTAAATATACTATTATTCATATTTATTAAAAGTTAAACATATCATATAAATGAATTTGAAGTTAAAAGTAAAATAATCACAAGATAGTACCTAGTAAGTGTCAAGTGTACGTCATTGTAACATAAGATGCAAATATGAGATTTCTGCACGGTGGAAGATTAAGAGAGGATTATTGATAAATTATGAAAGTTGTTCTCATATGTTGTGCGCTAGCTTGCATAAATCATTTTGTAATTATGTTATGTTTTGCTGGGTTAATAAATGGATGATGTCAAATATTTAGAAGTAATTTTAAGTGATTCATTTGTTATGTGATCCATCAAATATTATATTAATGAATTTAATTTTTGAATATACACACCCTATTTATGTAGTAGTTAGATTATAAACAATTATAATTCTGTATTGTATTATTGTAATTCATCATAAGATGTACAATTTTGTAACAATCACATAAGAGCCCTCTACACTTATCCATGTACATAAGTAATTTTTGTCCATTCGAAATTACTTTTGAGTCATTATTGTGTACTGGGACATGAGTGTCAATTATCAATTCATCGATGTTTGAAAAGCTCAACAGCAACTCACTCAGCAATGACATTTTTTTTGACATACGTGTGTGTTGACTATGAAAATGCATTACACATTAAAATTAAATCTAATGAAAAACAGAAGTAAAATATGAAGCTTCTGAGCAACCTCGGCCAATATTATTATTATTGTTTGCAAGAATTTATGTAAACCAAGACAAAATTGCTCCAACTTTTTTTCCTGATGACTAAATCTAATGAAAAGAAAATGAGAAGAATGTCAAACAGACTCAAGAAAATAATTAAACAAATTAAGAAGCTAACTTTAAAATAGGAGTTAGAGTGTGGGACCAGCGATTTCTTTATAAATTTTGAGGGTCTGATATCTGTTAAAAGCTACAGAGTATGAAAGAGCTCTAAATGCTAAGAAGGATTATCACTATCTTTAAAATGAGAATAACTTTGGCTATTAAATAGCCTTACATAACGAACCAAGCAACAAAACAGGAACCCATGTTTAATGATTCCTAAAGACATGGGAAGACTAAAAACAACAAATAACGTCATCCTTAACAATAGGGATTTAATTTTGACTAAGTAGTAACAAAATCAACTCAACATTTCCCCCCTTAAACTGAATGCTAATGCATCAGTTTACATCAGTTTTAGAGCAGACTCCTAATGATGCACACAGGTTTAAGAACACATCCAGCTTAAGTGGCTTGGTCATTATATCGGCCAATTGTTCTTATGTGTTGCAATAGACCAATTCTATAGTACCAGCCTTTGTAAGCTCCCGAAGAAAATGAAAATGCACATCTATGTGCTTGCTTTGACCATGCATTACTAGGTTCTTCGAAAGTTTGATTGCAAAACTACTATCACAATGAATAATAGTTGTCTTACCTTGCTTCAGACCCAAATTATCCAACACCCTTTTCAACCAAACTGTTTGACATGCACAAGAAGCCGCAGTAATGAATTCAGCTTCAGTAGTGGAGAGACTCACTACTGGTTACTTTTTTGATAGCCAAGATACTACTCCTGAGCTCAGCAAAAAAACGTAACCTGAAGTGCTTTTCTATCTTCTAAATCCCTAGCATAATCACTATCAGTGCAAGCAATGAGTTCATTATTTCCTCCCTTCTTATAGAAAATTCCAAAATCAAGTGTCCCTTCAAATATCTTAACACCTTTTTAGCTACTTGGAGATGAAGCTCAGTAGGATTCTCCATGTACCTACTGATAAGACCCACTACGAACATCACATCCAATCGAGTAGCTGTAAGATACATTAGACTACTCACAATTTGTTTGAAATAAATTTTGTCTACCTTAACACCACTTTCATCCTTCACTAGTTTACAACCTGGGACAATTGGATTTTGAACTGAGTTGCTTTCAACCGTCCCAAACCTTTGCAGCACCTCTAATGCATATTTTTTCTGACTGATAAATACACCTCTTGAATTCTGCAAGATTTCAAGACCAAGAAAATACCTCATTTTACCAAGATCAGTCATATCGAAACTCATGTTTCATGGAACTTTTAAATTCTGAGACCATCAATTCATCATTGCCAGTAAAGATGAGATCATCTACATACAAACTCAGAATAAACAATTTCTCTTCTTTCCATGTCTTGATGAACATATTATGTTCATAGTCACATTTCTCAAAACCCTCTTTCAAAAAATAAGCTTCTATGCGGTTGTACTAGGCACGCGGTGCTTGCTTAAGGCCGTAGAGTACCTTTTTTACTTTATAAACCTTGTGTTCATAACCCTTTTTCCCATAACCAAGCGGCTGTTCTACAAAAACCTCTTCATTCAACTCATCATAAAGAAATGCCGACTTCACATCTAGCTGATAGATAGCCCATCCTTTTTGAGCTGCAAGAGCTACTACCAAACGAATTGTTTCCATACGTGCTACAGGTGCAAATACTTCTGTAGAATCCACCCCATGCTGCTGAGAGTACCCCTTCACTACAAGCCTTGCCTTTTATTTGTCAACTTCATCATTCTCATTAAACTTGGTTTTGTAAACCCATTTCACTCCAATTTTCTTTCCATCTTCAGGTAATTCTGTCAGTTCCCATGTATCATTCCGTTTTATTGCTTCTATTTCCACATCCATGGCTTTCATCCATTTCTCACTTTTTATTGCATCGTCGAAGTAAATAGGATCAGCAGCTGCAAACATGGCCAACTGAACTTCTTCTTCAGATAGTCCATTTCCTGTCTCATAGTCTTGCATCCAAGCTAGTGGTTTCCTAATCCTCCCTTCATTCGACCTATGTGAGCTCTCCTCGGTTGGAGAATCAAAGGAAAAATTCTCCCCTTCTTCAATATTGGCATCAGAATCAGATTCACTCCTCCCTGCATTTCTATCGATCTCCACCACTTTTTCCTCACGATCACCCCATTTCAAATCACATGCAATTGCTTCTTCATACTTCTTATTCTAATCCCAGCTTTTGTCTTCCTTGAACACAACATCTCGACTTATAATAATCCTTTGTGAAATAGGATCGTAAAGTCGGTCAGCCTTCGACTCCTCGCTTACTCCCAATAGAACAAAAATCTGACTTTTATCATCTAGTTTTGTTTGTTTGCTATCAGGCACATGAACATGAGAGATGCAGCCAAAGACTCTGAAATACTGTACCGAAGGTTTGATTCCACTTAACGCTTCTTCTAGAGTCATATTTCTCACAGCAAAGATTGGACTTCGATTTAGAACATGTACCATCCAGTTGACTGCTTCAGGCCAAAAAGTTTTAGGGACTCTCTTTTCTGAAATCATGCTTCGTACCATATTCATAATGGTTCTGTTCTTTCGTTCCGCGACTTCGTTTTGTTGTAGTGTGTATGCTACTGTCAATTGTCTCTATATACCATTTACATCGCAAAAATTATTGAATTCTTGTGATGTAAACTCTTCTCCTCGACCAGTTCGCAAGGATTGAAGTAGTGTGTTTGTCTATTTTTCCACTCAGATCTTAAATCTTTTGAAAACATCAAAGGTTTCAGATTTTTCTGTCAAAAAAAAAAACCCATGTTTTTCTACTGAAGTCATCAGTAAAGGTAAGTAAATCTCGTTTCTTGCTGTTGGAGATTGGTCCGCATATATCAGCGTGTAATAATTGAAAATTTTGGGAAGCTCTCTAGTTGCTTCTTTTTGGAAGTGAATCCCTGTGCAGGTTCCCCACCAAACAGTCCTTGCATAGCCTTGAAGGAGTTTTAAGTTATGGTAAACCATTCACCATTGCTTTTTGTTGAAGAGTTTTTAAACCCATAAAACTCAAATATCCATATCTGCAATGCCAGAGCTACACCAGATCCTTAGTAATTGTATTGAAACAAACAAATATTATAGGTTGAGATATAGCTTGCAATATGAACATTCGATTTGCAGACATCTTCGTATCCATGATCAAACCTCTCTCATAATGAAACACCTTGCACCTTCTATATTTGAACAGAATAGTAAGCCATTTTTCCTGCAATTGCCCAATGCTCAACAGGTTACTCTTCAATTTAGGTACATAGAAAACTCTGGTAATAATTTGTGTTGTTCCATTCACTTGCAACCTGATGTTGCCCTTTCCCATTACAGCCATGCTTGAGTTGTTGCCTAACTTCACAGAATCTCTGAAATTTTCATTCAGATATGAGAAATATTCTTTTTTTTCCACACATATGATTGCTGCAGCCCGAGTCAAGATACCACATATCTTCCTTGTTGTCTTTGTTCATATCCACGCATGCCATCAATAACATCTCTTCTTGAGTTTCTGCAAAATTTGCTCCTGTCTCATTACTTGGGCACTCCTATTGAAAATGTCCAAGTTTGTGACAATTATAAAACTCCACTGTGGATTTGTCAAATTGTTATCTGCCCCGTCCTCTTTCTCTTCCTCGAAAACCTCCTCTATCACGACCTCTTACTCCTGAACTATTCTCATGTGTTATCTTCAGCGCCTGTTCCTCTCCACTATTCATATGAAATTTCTACTCACGAACAATTAATGAGCTTTCTAGCTCATCAATTGAAAGCTGATCAATGTCCTTTGACTCCTCAATTGAACAAACAATATAATTGAACTTCTCAGTCAATGATCGAAGAATCTTTTCTACCACTTTAACGTCCTGCATGTCCTCTCGATAATTTCTCATCTTATTAGCTACTTACATGACTTTTGAGAAATAATCAATAACACTTTCACCTGGTTTCATTTCAAGGGTCTCAAAATCTCTCCTTAGTGCTTGAATGATGGAACGTTTCACCCGAGCATTACCTTCAAATTTCTTTTTCATCGAGTCTCATATCTGCTTTGAGGTGTCCTTTAAAATTGTTTCAAGGATGGTCTTGTCAATTCCTTGAAACCAATAATTCTTCACTTTCCTATCCTTTAACTTCATCTCATGGAGGCTCTTTTGTTGTGCTTCCGTTACAGCAGCTCCGTCTGCAGGCTCGACAAAACCAGTCTCCACAAGATTCCAATATTCTTTCGACCTAAGAAAGTTCTCTATCAGCATGCTCCAATGGTCGTAATGACCATTGAAGCGTGGAATCGTAGGCTGAACAAAACTCCCTTCACTTGCCATCTCTTTCTTCTCTAGTTTTTCTTGAATACAAGTCACTCAAAAGCTGCAGCTTTCTATTTGCAGGTCCACTGGGAGCTCTGATACCAAATGTTAAAAGCTACAGAGTATGGAATAACTCTAAATGCTGAGAAGGATTTTCACTATCTTTAAAATGAGAATAACTTTGGCCATTAAATAACCTTACATAACGAACCAAGCAACAAAACAAGAACCCATGTTTAACGATTCCTAAAGACATGGGAAGACTAAAAACAACAAATAACGTCACTCTTAACAATAGGGATCTTGTTTTGACTTAGTAGTAACAAAATCAACTCAACAATATCAAACTCCAATAATATTTTATTTTATTTTTAAATTTTTATAACAATTAACTGATAATTATTATATCAGAAATATGTTAAGAGTAAGTCTAGAGAGCTTGGAGCTACAGCAGAGCATTTGCAAGACTTTAAAAGACACATGTTACAGAAGCATTTAGAAAGATCATGATGTTGTTAATTACTATATCATCAAAACTCATTGGATTTTAAATATTGGCATACTTTTTATTATTCCAGTAATCTCTCTTACTAGTTAATATATGTGGTCAAAAGCACACATTAACACAGTTACTTGACCAATATTTCTTGCAAAATTATTATGCCAAACAATATTTCATGATTCATGAGTTTACGTTTCATTAATTAAACTGAGCATGCAGGTTGAAATTTCTTTACGATATATTCCTCCATGATTTCAAATATATGGGTCCTTTTTCTTCATGTGCGAATCTCTAACAATGTCAGCTTCTATAAGAAGTGATTTTGTTGCATATGTTTGACTTCGAGACATGCCCTTGGCGTATAAGAAGAAGAAGAAGCAAACCTTAATGGCAAAGTCAACCAAACATGTATTGTCTTCGTAGACTCCAATACTGAGTTATCCATAAAGTGAGAATCACAGTAATGAGCACATTTAATGCTAATTTAATTTTCCTTTTTGGGGTCAAAATATTATGGTTTGAAAAGTTGCAATATCCAAGTAATAATGTTAGAGATTCCAACAGTTAATTGTCAACTTGAGTCATAATGTCATGTGTTATTTATCTATTAGATGATGAATTTTAAATTATTTAACTACATTCAATAAATGAATGTCACATCAATTTGAACTCAAATTGGAATTTAGATGTTGAAATGCCTAGCATTGTTCATATGTAAGTATCTAGAATGCTAGAATCTAAAACTAATTAATAGGGAACAACATTTAGAAGAAGTACTATAAATGCTCAAAAACCATGTTAAAATACAATTTTCTTTTATTTTTCCCCTTAAAATGTTAGATTATAACTACAAACTCCTACCAAACATATTAATTATAGTTAGTAATCATTTTTTTTGTTTTAAATCATTCGATTTCTGACGATCGCATTGGACCCCGACTAATTCGGATTCGGGGTATAGTCATAGTTAAGACTCCTTATCCCTTTCAAATGGTGTGTTTAGTGGAGATCAAACCCGAGAGCTCTTCCCAGAAACCCAACCTGCGTTGCCAACTGAGCTACAACTATTTGGTTATGGTTAGTAATCATTAATCAACCAACAAAATCTCTAACAGTAATATTAATAAGAAATTTTAAGCTTTAAGGCTTCATCCATATCACTAACACCAAGAAACACACTATGGAGAGGTTAAGTAACCAATCAAGTCTTCATATATATGTAATTAAATCCAGTAGCATGGCAAATTAAACAAAGAAACAAAGCCTTAAAATTGTATTTCCTCGCATAAGAAAATCGGCTAGTAATTGAATGAAAAAATTGCCTGCATTAATCGGAGGCCTAAACAACAAACATTTAAATATATAGAAATTAATATCCATTCTTTAATTTCATCTCTTCAAATATGTTTCACCAAATTTTGCTCACGTTGAGATTTTGGTAAAATAATTTTTCATTAAGCATTAATCATAGTTCTCAAAAAGCTTAATTGATCATCTCTTCAACAGCATGCAAATTAACAAAAAGAAAGTATTAACTACATATCATTATCTCCTAAAGCAGCACCCCCATGCACCCAACAGTTAGGATCAATTACTTTCTTCAATAGTACCTCAGCTGCTTTCTCCTATAAACATCAAACGGCACCGGGTTTGTAGCCCGATAAAGACTATCGAGTGACCGATATCTCCTCTTTTTGGGCCGACGCATCTCACTTTCTTTCCCAAAAATCTCTTCAATCTTTGCCCGCTTAGTACCCTTCTCGCTATAGTTGTTATCTTCATCGCTTTCGCTTAGCTGCAAGAGCTGCTCAGCCGCGGCGGCCGCTGCCGCCACCTCTGAATCTAATAACAGCTTCTTGGGTTTACGTAAAGACTCCGATGAATCCCCCATTGAAATGAAAATATATCTATGATTTGTGTTTGTTTCTATTTCTTGTTCCTTTCAGAAACCCTAATCTCTTTTTTTCACTCTCTATTTCTTTGTGTTATAATTTGTGCTTTGTGTTGTGTTTTTGGTCGATGGGTTTAGGCGTAGAGCGCGTTTTGAGGGTACGTGATGAGTTGTGTTGTGTAGGCTGGTGCTATGATGCTTTGTTAGGAGGTGTCTTTCGTTTCTTGTATATAACAACTCAATCTTGATCTTCTACTCTCAGTCCTATTTTAATGTATAGATTACAGAGATTTGTGGGCCTCCTGATTTCTTGATCATTGCTTCTTTGACTTTGTTGACCTCTCATAAGTGGTCATCAACGTTGTTTGTTGGGTTGTTAATTCATAATATTAAATATACGGCATGGTCTTATGGTCTAAACCATCACCTAGTAGGTCCCACCAAATCCATGAATCGCAGCCGATTACTTTTTTTTTCAAAGTACATTTTTTGCCGTCGGATATTTGTTTGATTCCCAGATGCTAATTCATTCCCCCGTGAGTCACGAATGGGATAATAACGACAGGTTCCCTTGTTTTTTTATATTTTGTCAATGAAGGATACACTTTATTCATTTCATTTGTATCAAATAGATCGCTGAGTGGGTGATGCCAACTGAAATAATCAACTACATTAGTAATGTTATAATTTTGAGTTTTGACCATGATAATTAAGGGTTATGATTCTCTCCTGATATGATCTCCTCCTAAGTAAAAGTATAATTGATAGTTAATAAATAAAGAAAATAAAAATGTTAAATCATATCCATACGTTATCACTTAAAGACACGTGACATAAGATCTTTAAAAGCTTATGAGAGCTCAGATCAGGAGATGATCTTTTTCCGATAATTAATGCAAGCGTATGTAATAAATAAAATATTGTTTCAGATATTTTAATAAAACATACGAGAATCACTCATTAGTTGGGTGATAAATCATTTCCCTTCCTATATTGTACGTAATACTTCAAATTATCACTTCTTTTGAATATTTTAAAGTAAATTTACTCCATAATAATATCATATCAAAAATTGATCTAACCGCATTGACAATTTTATATGTTAAATATCAATGGACGGAGACGGTTGGTACTATTGGGTACTGACAAAAGACTATCTACCGATTAAGGTAAATACTAAAAGGGGAAAAGAAAGCAACTAGGGACTTATTTGTTATAAAAGGAAAAAAGGTATTCATTCTTAGAAAATGTCTTCTATGTTACTATTCCCCCAAGAAATTGTCAAACATTTACACTCTGAAGTTGACTTGACCAAGTTTTGTTGAGCATTTGGTAAAATTAATATTCCCTTGCTGAATAAGTCTTTGACAAGTTTTGCATGTTAATTGAGCGTGAAATCTTTGTTCTGTTGTAGCCAATAAGCAGCAAACTCCATAGGCCGAAGTTTGTTTTTTTCTCAACAAGTCTTTTTCTTATCTTTCTTTCTTATTCATTGAATTCTTTCTTTGAATTCTTTCTTCTTCGTGGGCCAAGACCTGCAAATAACAAAATGGCATTTTATGATATTACATTTGAAGTTAATTTTTGAGAAATTTATAAAAATAGCCTAAAAGTTTCTACGATCCATCTTATTTTTTGTAATATTCTTTGGTTATAAAAAAAATTATTAATTTTGAATTGCAATTAAATAAACTTATTTTATCAAAAAATGAATAAAATTTGTGAAGTCCAACAATTAATTTTAAATAATAGAGGTGAAAAAAATTATCATCGTTGGGGGGTTATATTTAATTCTCGTTCAAAGTAAACAACAGAGTAATGCTGCCATCAAATTTGAGCAGTCAAAGAATTTATAACAAGAATTGACTCTAGCGTTATGGTACAGTATGAGTCTCCTCCCATGTCGCAAATACAGATGGCAACGAGGAGAGAAGGGGAGCGGATCGACTTCTCGTACTCATCTCCAATATTCTGTTCATTTCCTTGAATCTTTCTTATCACCAGTATAGTTGATTCAGGAAAGAAGATATGCATATTCAAATAATAAAAGGCGATCCTCAAATGTACCTGATTCTTGAATAATAAATATTTTTATTTTTTAAATTTAATTTAATCGTATTAAAGTAAAAATATAAAATCATATTACTAACACAAAAACATCAAAATAAAATAAAGTAATCAATAGTTTCTATTAAACTAAGTCAATATCATCAACACTACAAGGTAATATATAACATTAAACAGAAGTAAAGCTTCAAATTTGAAGCACATTAAACAATAAAGACAATATCACTTGCATTGACATCAATTCATTACAATAGCCATGCGGTATAAGACAAAATAATCTCTTGTTATGAATAAAATAGTGGTGGTAAATTTCATTCAAGTGTTTAATTTTAGCTTTTGTTTATACTATAATTATAAATATTATAGTATCTGTTTTGATTATACTATTTTTATAAATATTATAGTATTTTTTATTTACATCAACATTGCTATAATTTAAATTTTAAAAATCTTAGTAAAAACTAAAGATATAAGAAAGGAAACGGGGAGCGGATGGGAATTTATCGAATTTTTGTTTCTTCCCTTAATAAGATATTGAATATTAAATATTCTTTGTCTTTTCTCGGAATAAGAAATTAAGTATAAATTATCCTCATATCCTCCCCAAATGGCTCCCTTACTCGTGAGATATGCTACCATTTCTACCTCAAAAAACCACACCCGAGTGGCTTTCAAACAGTTTTGCATTAAATTACTGCATTAAGGAAATCAAAACTGGAACATATATGCAAAACAATATCTTCTTTTAGATAGTTGCAATGGATAACATCATAATAGTTATATATATTTTCGACATATGATCTAACGTTCTACTTAATTCAGAACGAAGTATTCAACAATCTCTTATTATTATTGTAAATACCAATAATCAATAAACAACAATTTTTGTCCTTATGTTATTACTCGAACTCAAGTAACCACAGCTGAAAAGCTCAATCACTGACAATTGAGCTACCACATAGTATTGCTTCCTACATTCAAAGGTTTCAAAACTATTTACAGCCATGAATATTGATTGATCACAAGAACACTTACAAACAACCTGAGAAGGGTCCGCCTGCTATTTTGTATTGTATGTTATGTACACTTCTGACGCTACTCCTTTCTTTCTCCACTAAAACCGCATTTGTTTTATTTTCTTTCACAAAACCATTACAAACAACCTGAGAGGTGTGATTCATCCATTTTTACCGCAATAGCAATGACGTAGATAATCCATAAGCAACTTACAGTTTTGCGCCTATTAAAAGATACCAAGGTGAGACTTCTAAACACATTTTCATTTCAAATCCCTCCCAAGTGATGAACAAGAACATGAAATGAAACAAATTGGAGACATTACAAGGTTACCTGAAAGAAAATGTTGAATCTTCAGACAAACTTGAAAGCTGAAAATGGTATTCCAAATAAATATTACATTTCAAACTTCAAAAAGGTTTAAAGTGTTTTACAGTAGAGTGAACAATCAAGAACATAAATTTCTGGAATACCATACATTTATGACTCCAGAATATGAACGTACATACCCAAGTCTAAGTGTAATCATTGAAACAATTGAAGACATGAGATCTGATTGTGGAAACACTTATACAAAGAACCCGCAGGATATTGACAGGGGAATAAATATAATTCAATGCTCTCTTGCAAAATACAGAAACTCAAAATACAAAAAAGGAACCCTAACATCCATCGGAATATAATAAAAGAATTAATGAAAAACCACTGTAAAACAAATGACAATGTGTCAGGAACCCCCCAGCCCTCTGATATCTACAACATTCCCAAGCTACAAGCTTTGGTTTCACAAAATTTCTTTCTTGTCTATGACAAATCGGATCGTGCAGCACTGCATAAAGCAATTTGAGCTGGAAGAGCAATGTCTTCTGCAACTTCACAATTATGACCATAAACTGAAACCAAAATACACCTAAACGCTTTTCTTGTTCACGTATCCTAGTCACAGTTCAACCCACAAATTTCTAACACAGGGCCATCTTTGGAGACAAATGGGTTTATTCTGACCCACATGAGGGTCAAAATTGAGGCAAGCAGAATCGACCACACCAAGATAATGGTAGGCATCCGATCCTGCTTTCCTAGTAACCCCTTGAGGAAGGGGTAGAGGTGGATGATGACCCAAAGGGCAAAAAATAGCCTTCCAAAAAGTGGGCCCCATGAATCATATCCGTTATTGATGGCATCCGAGATCCCAACCACAACCCCGACTACATTAATGATAAACAATGTTGTGGGAGGGATTAGTAAGGATGTCCACTTGAAGAGGTAAAGCTCAGAAAATTCACCATCATCCGCTCCTTTAGAGGTAACTGTGAAGTTTGTACTGACACCAGCCAAAACCTTTAGTAGACCCTGGAAGAGAGCAAAAAAGTGCGACGATGCACCTCCAATCACCCAGAACTGCTCGTTTCTCCACCAATCATCTATGCCAACACCACCCCACTGCATCTCAAGGATACCGGTTGCAGCAATAGATATGAAGAGACCAATGAAGACGAGACTAGCATAGTTGCTAATCTGTAGATAGTAAAGAATGATGAGTCAGCACAAAAGTCCATTTGACTATGAAGCAAATACGAGGCAGAAAAAATGGTTATAAGTGGAAGATTTCACCAGTAATAACCAAAACTTTCCAAATTTGATGACATGTAGGCTATATATATGAACAAGCTAAGCTTAAAAAAAAAAAAAGACTTAGTTATGCACCTAGTTCAGCTATAAGCAACCTAGATTTTGCACATTGGCCTTGCAAGTTCAAGGGAAGATGACTGCCAATCAGGATTGCCTACCAATCAGGATACACTAATAAAATCAAAAGGATTTTAATCCCACAATTTAGGTGCATCTAACATGTTTATGATCCGTATTGGCAGGAACAGACAAGTATCACATTTGAGACATATGCAACTCATAATCCACATAACATTTCTCCTCAAACATGAAGGTCATAGTTTAAAAAACGTGGATTGTTACCTCAGGAACAATGAATTTCCCAGTGAGAAGGCAGAAGGCAGGTAGCGTACAGTAAACAATCAAAGGAATGGAGGTCCAAGGGTACACAACTGAGTTTATATATGAAAATCTCTCCAGCAATTTCAACCCACCCCCATAACCATACCAGATTGGGCAATGTCTACTCAAGAATATCTCAACAGATCCCAAGGCCCATCGAAGAACCTGGTGTAGACGATCTGAAAGATTGATAGGGGCTGATCCCTTAAAGCAAGCCCGTTTGGGAATGCAGTATACAGATCTCCAACCATGGCAGTGCATCTTGAACCCAGTCAGGATATCCTCAGTCACAGAACCATATATCCAGCCAACCTGGTACAACATTTAAATGTTTAGTCACAATGATAGAACTCACATATGATAAGTTCACTTTAAAGTCCTCAGTTTTTACTCACTTCCTTTCCCCATTCTGTTTTATCTTCATAACCACAGCTGATCACTTGGATTGCTTCTTTCAATAGTGAAGCTCGCTTGAGATCTCCAGTAACTCCACCATCTTCCAAAAGAGTAGAATCTACAAAAACCGGAGACTGCCCGAACTTCTTCTCCAACTTCATTCGGGACATATCAGACGGTTTCTCAGCATTTGTTTCTGCAACAACAGTTCGGTCTTAATTGCCAGGAACATTTGTTAAAAGTCACAAATATAATACAACTATGCGAGTACGAAGTTGCTCTTGCACATAAGCAGAGATTTACCTTCTACGCCCTCTTCAATATTCTCAAGAGCGTGTATTTGCTTCGATGCTTCCTTATTCTTTGACTTCTTTTTCTTATCCTTCTTTGGCTGCTTTGCTTTCTTGTTTTTTCTAGATCCACAACACAGACAGCACCACTTTGGCCAGCAATTGCAGGTCTTGCCAGGAGGCTTCTTCTTGACAGGAGCATCATAACCGTATAGTGCTTGCCTTCTGAAAACACACCCAGTTCCGACATATATTGGTCCTTGGATACCATCCAATCCTTTCATGTTGATCTGTTTGCATTAGGAAAATTAGCTTCTCTATAGTAACAGTAATTTTCTTGTTTTAAACTAAAGGAAAGAGGGGGTGTGGGGGAAAGAGAGAGAAATGAACATACGTCAAAGAATACAACATTCCGGTTTGAGTATCGATCATGACGATCAATACCATCAAATCTTTGTGGAAATTGCACATAGCAAATCTTTTTCCCCGATTGAGGGTCCATCATGAAGCACATGGCTTCTCTAAGTGCTTTGCTGTTGTTAATATAATGATCACAATCCACATTGAGAAGATAAGGAGCATTCGAGAGAACTGCAGAGACCCGTACCTTCAGAGACAATAGTCAAACAACACATCATTAGTCATGGCCCCAGCCTTTTTAAAAATATGAGAAGCAAAAGCCAGGAAATGATTATTCGATAAGCATTGATTACATTAAATTTTCAGCCTTACCAGTGCATTCATGGCCCCAGCCTTTTTGTGGTGTTCAAAACCTGGTCTTTTCTCACGAGAAACATAAACCAAACTAGGTAATTCATTTCCCTCTACATCACGGACACCACTTTGACCAAGGAAGACCTGTAAAAGAAACAACCATATTTGTTCACTAACTTGGTAGGGATTAAAGGACAGCAAATAATACATTGCTCATAATACAATGGTCAAAAGAGTTTTTAGTTGAAAGAGAAAATCATCTGACCTGAATCATGCCAGGATGGTCTCGTACATTGTTTCCAGGCCACGGAGTTCCGTCCTGCATTGTCCAACCCTCCTCAGGAACCTTTTGTGCCGTTGCAACCAGTGCATTTATCCTGATTTTGAATTCTTCATATTCTCTCTGTAACAGATAAATAATACAAGTGAATTACATCATTATTGCGAAGTCTAAGGAATTTTTTTATTAAGACTAGAAGATCAGTTAGGGACAATAATTATACAATAATATATAACATCTTTGATTGATTCGAAATGCATGAATTCTTGTGGAACTCAAATCTTCAGATAAGTAAAAAATAATGCTACATAAAAATAAGTAACAAACCTTCATTGCACGCCTTTCTCTAACAAATGCTGGATGAACTTTGTTTCGCAAATAGTCAATCTTCTGAGAAAAATACCACTCAGGAGCTCGGGGCTCAATATTAAACTTTTTACAGAAAGGTACCCATTTCCTAGCAAACTCAGATGTCTCAGAGAGTGCCTCAAAAGTAAGCATGGCAGCACCATCATCAGAGACATAGCATGCAACTTTATCGACTGGATAATCAACCGCAAGGATGGACAGAACAGTGTTTGCAGTGATCAGGGGAGGTTCTTTCATAGGATCAACAGTACTCACAAAAATGTCTACTTTGGCTAACTGCGATGGTTTCCCTTCTTTCTCATACCTGTAATTTAAGGTGTGACTAATGAGACAACGTTCTATAAACTAAAGGCGAAAAACAAAGACAATAAACATAGAGGGGAAAATTAGAATAAAGCCTAATAATCATCTTTAAAATATAAACAAAAGAACTAAATGACTCAGCTCCAAATACCTGAGTGATAGCCTGTCAAGGTATGTTTCTCGCGTTATTGGGTACCATTTTGGAAACTGATCTAGAATCCATGATACCCCAAACCATATTTCACAGATTACTGATGTCAACCAGAGGGCATATGCATCATTTACTGGATGGAGAATTCTATAGTGGAAAAATAAGCCAAGGATTACAAGGCGGAGTATGATTATCAATCTGTATGGGCTTATCTTGCTTGAAGGAATTGGTAACTTCCTTGAGAGAGGCTGCCTGCCCTCATCCATCCTGATAATGTGCATCAATAAAACTAGTCAGTACCATACATAAAATAGGCATCATAACATTAATTACAACTTATTTAGGCACAGTTACAAATAAAGTTTTAACATGATAATTCTATGTAACTCAACCATGTTCACAGAATGGAACTCTATCATGTCCATGGAGGCCTTATGGTATACACTGAAGACAAAAGGAAACACAGGTATTCTCTGGTAACTTTCTTACATTTGAAGTGGACAGCTCTCCCAAGAAGTCAAACTCGGCACAAAAAGAAAAATGAAAAATGGTTTATGCAAATGGTTAATCTATAGGAACTAGGAAGACAGGCCATGTTTACGTTGCGGAAATGAATAATAATCAGAGCACATTTAAGGCAGTTTCAACCTATTCAGTCCAGTCCAAGAGGCAAAGGTATAAATCTCTGAGCATTCGAGATCATGGAAGATGATAAAGTCCAATGCCAAAAAAATTTATATAGCAGGCATTTAACTTGGCAGTTCTCTAGAAGGCACCTCAACTAAGGACAGTATAAAACAGCAAACTTGCTTCTGAAGAGGCCAACATTTTATCCAAGCATTCTTCTGCTAAATATGCACAAGCTGACCAACCATGCTCAAATATACTTGCACAACTTTAATTCAGATTATAAGGATGCTCAAATCTTCACTTTACGTACAACTGAAACTTCTTTTAAACAGAAATTGTAATTTTTCCTCTTTATCTCAGTCACAGCGCTGCACCCCAAGGGCTTCAACTTCTAATAAAAGACCAGGTATGAACAAAAGCGTCATTTCTTTGTCTCCTTATTTCTCTTACTAGCAGTATTGACACACCCAGCAGCCAGCAAAACTTGACACAGCTAAACCAAATCTTTATTTTAAATTGCTGCCAAGGCTAGTCAAGGCAGAAATCATCAAAAAAATGAGTGCAAAATAGGGAGGCCTGATATCTGCAGCATGCAGAACTTATTTCAATAACAAGGAGTTGTATCCACTTGTTCTGAGAACAGATAAACTTCAGGCAGGATCTGCCCCCTCTGATTGGTCTACAAAATCCTTTGTGTCTTACCTAAGATTATGTGATATTATGCAAAATCTCTAGAGTTTCTCATTCCAACAACCAAAAAAAAAAAAAAACTCTTAAGACAAGAAAATAGTCAAATAATACATCAGATTAAAATGGTCCCAAGTATCACTTACATGGGCAAATCAGAATCATCCAGTTCACCACCATCAAAGTTTCCACCGTCGTTTCCTCCTTCATGCTTAACCACCTGAAGTTTTTCGTTCTGCCTTTTCTTCCACTCTTCCATTCGATCTTTCCAGGCAACACTCCCATATCCATATACAGCAATGTCTTTCTGAGGAACCATCGGTCTCGGTTGCACTATGAGATGAAAATCAGCAATTTACCATAAGGCAATAAGTAATGCAACAGCCAGAAATCATAAGGATATGCAAATAGAGAACAAAAAAAGGACCTACAAGGTGTAGATGGATCAGTAAAAGGCATTGGATGAACTCTATTTCCATGACCCATATATGGGGGTACAATTAGGGCGTGTCGATCAGAAGAAATATCATCATCCTAAAACCAAGAAAACAAAAAGGATTCAGTATGATGTAATCATTGCATCACAAAAAAAAACATATGCTTGTGTAACAGTAGAGATGAAGATTCTAAAAAAGAAAAACACAGAGACACAGAATAGTTAATAAAATTCACCTCTTCTCCATAAGTCAACAGAGGAATATTAGAACTGAGAGGAGCGGAATCCAGCTCTGTGCGTGTGGGGATTCCAGATGTATTAAGGCGAGCAGAAAGGGCAGCATCGCTGACATGTTGTGGGCCAAAACCATCTAAGTTTCCATAATCAAACTCATGATCCAAATCGTCAATGTCATCTTCTTCCTCATCACCTTCAACCCTTGGGCTACCTGCAATTTATGTCATGAGTTAGTCAGCTTCTATGTACTGCAGGACTCATGGAAAGAATATCAGACAAAACTCACCTTTTAGGCGCTTGTATCTGGTTTTGCACTGTGGGCAGGCCTGATTCCCCTCTCTTCTCTCGTACTCATAGCAGGGCCTGCATACAGGAAAGGCACATTCATTGCAAGCAACAAATGGCTCCCCATTCTCTGTAATCTCAATTTCGTCCTCACATATCTGACAAGTTTGTCCACTCAATTCTTTCACGGACTTTATCTGCACACACCCAAAGAAGTAAGCTCATCAGCGTAACGCAAGTTATTGTGACTGCTCGGCAAACCAAATAAAAATGTGGAGGACAAACAATGCAATTGCCAATTGGGTGATGATAGGATACAAAGACATACCTCAGAAGAGCAGAATATTCAACTGATATTTAAATAGAAATTTAAACCGAGAATCAACTTATTCTAACTGTCCTTTTCAAGTTCAAATTTTCATGATTTTATTGAAGTGGCCGTCGAGTAAGCAAGCAATTTTATTACTACCACAAATAATCCAAACAAAATCGTAGTTAACTTATCTACTAAATTCTTTCTATTTATTGCAAGTTCCTATCCCCAGAACAGCGTCCTACGCTTCCTTTCAAGACTCAAATAATCCACTGCATTTGAGAACTCAGATCATGGTAATTTACATGTGGCTTCTATAACAGTTACAATCATTCCAAAAAAATATACAAATTGCTTTTGAATATCCAAAAAATTAGGAGATTCTTAAATAACAAAATTATGAGAATCAGCAAATGCATCAGAAGCACAATCGATGGCTTGCTTTCAAAATCACACCAAATCTCATTCATCTAAGCTAACATCAAAACTGAAACTCATAGCAAATCTAGAAACCAACAACAGGAAACTGGTAGCTTCACAGTTAACGTAAATCAGTAAAATTAAGCTCAAATTCGCATCAAAAGTCTCACATTTATTTAGAAATGGATCCATATTAGATTAAAAAAGACTGAAATGCAGCATAGCCAAAGTTATGATCCAATAAAAATGAAAACCAAATCACAGTAGAACATACATCACTTAAATCAGAAAAAAATGCAGTTAAAATCTCATCAAACACCAATTAAAAACTAAAAAATAAAAACCAACAAGATACATTTTTGGAACAAACCCAGATCAGAAAACAACAAAAAGATCCAGATGGGTGTACATCAAAATAAAGCAAAAAAAGAAGAGGGATTATAGAGTGCTTACTCTTGCAGTTTCATCAGCATTAATCAACACAAACTCATTTCTGTTATGAGACCCTGCAATGAGCCTCCCTCCAGTGGCCATAACTCACCACCGACACACCAAAAAAATAGAATAAAAATAATTAAAAAAAAAAGACCAAGCTCAGTCCTCAAGATCCAGTTTCGTTGGTTGCCCAAAACGCTACATACAGAGAAAAAGCAAAAACACAGAGAAAATGAAGAAAACAAGGCAATGCTTTATGGTTTGCTTGAGTTGGGCAAGCCCCGAGTTCTCTCTTAAGATTTTTAAGAGAGAGAAAGGAACAAAGTGCTGAAGTTTTTTTTTTTTCTTTTTTTTTTTCCCAAACGAGTGAGAGAGATGGTGTGGTGCCTATGTGTGTTAAAACTTAAAATGAAGACGCGTGACTATTTGTGTTAAAATGGAGACGCGTAATTGAGAAGCAGAAGATGAGATGTGCCAGAGAGACAACAGAAAAGAAAATCAATTCATCAAATTAATTATTTCCCATAAATTTTTTTTAAAAAAACTAATATAAATAAATTAAAGAGAAGAAGCGAAGCAGCGGCAGTGGTGGAAAGTTAGTGAAGATGGGTGGGGTCCAGTGGAGTGATGGTGACTCTGTCTGTATGATCTGCCCCCACCAAAGTTAGTGACAGCAGGAATGCATCTATTTTTTTTCCAGAGGGAGAAAGAGAAACAGAAGTGAAATTTTGATATTTGACAATTTAAAAAAAAAAAAATTTAGGGTTTTTTCTTTTGTTTTCTTTTTCAGAAAATTTTGTGAGTACAGTTTGGTTTGTCGTGTTCTTTGTCTCTGAGTTTTCAGTTCACTCCAGCAGACCCTCCCTTTTACTTTTTGTTTGTGGGGGATTTTCTCAGTAAGGTCCTTTACTTTTTATGTTTTCAGTATAAAATCATGTTTCGTTGCTAATATGACTAAAAGTGCCCTTTTGACATTGAATTTTAGTGTGGTAGTCTATCATATCATGACGTCCATTGGTGTAATCCGTGTAAAATAGATTAGGCTAGTCCAAATATGACATAAATAGCCCTCCTAATATGAATTTGTATGGATAATTAAAGAAAGTTGCTTAAAAGGTTAAATCAATCGATTAAATATCAAAAAATAATTATTTCAAAATAAATAAATAAATCATTGACAGTAATAGAAAAAGAAATTCATAGTATGTAGTATATTTTAATAATATAATTTTATTTTATCAATTATTTTATATAAATTGATGTAATATGAAAGAATTTATCGACTATAAACACTAAAAAGTCAATCTAATTGTTAAATAATAGTTGTATGATAACGTCGTGTCAATTTTATATTGTACTCCTCACACTTATTTATTGAGGATAATGTGGTCAATTTGTAGGATAGGTAAGATTAAGCGAATGAGGACTTGTTTCTTGTTTAGAACAAACTGATATTTTGTCTTTATATGGTGAAATATATAGGGGACCTAAATGATAAAAAAGTCATAACAAAGCTAATTACAATAAATTACTCGCATAAAGCATCAAACCACACCGTTTTGGCAAGTAAAGCAAAAGAGAGTGAAAAAGCAAACCGCGTAGTAGTTTAATGCGTATACAGAGAGAAGTGTTGTGTCGTGTCGCTGTAAGAGACAGTAAAAGAAGACACGATCTACGCGCCACGTGGGGAGATCCTAATTTTTAGGCACCTTTCTATTTATAACCATTTTGTGCTTTAATTGTTTTACTCATTTTCCTTTTTATCTACTAATTTATTTATTGGCTATAAAATATTTTTTTTGTTGTTTATTTTTATTTGGGAGTTGTAATTACTCAGTCCAACTGTGGGAGCGATACGCTCTGTGTTTTGTACGGAGTTTTTTTTTATTTTCTGCCTCCTCGTTAAAGCACTGTTGACTTATTGAGTAAGAAATGGCTCTGTGGGGTTCGGATCAGGTGTACCCAGTAATTGTTGTTTCTTCTTAGAAAGATTTTGATTTGCGACAAAATCTTACATGAAAAGAACAAGTTTTGCTAGGTCTAAAATGATACCATTAATTGTTGGACTTATATTACATGTATATCTAATATAAAGAAAAAGATTTTACCCTTAGTGGACGTAGATTTACGAATTATTATCAATAGACTTTTGATTTGTAATATAGGTGTACGTGTTTTATTTCGTAATATAATTTAAGTTGTAGGGTTCAATTATTTTAGAGCACATTATTATAATTATTTTAAATTCAGCTATAAATGATTTTGAAAGATATTTTATGTTGGAACTGCTCTAACGTATCAGTTGTCCAAGTAATAATATATACATATATATATATATATATATATATATATATATTTATTTATTTATAGATTGTAACAATTTGAAAAGAAAAAATATGATTATTCATTAATGTTGAGGATCTATAGAAAAAGTTGACTTATATTATATACTCATTTATATGTACAAACTCAGCAAAAATTATCATCTCTTAATCTAATATGATTAGTATTCATGTGGAATTAGTGAATGAGATTTTTTAAATAACTCAAAAGGAAGCCCGTAGCTATGGAGTTAAATGGCTTTTCATCTTTTTACCTTTAATAGCAAAAGAAAAAGAATACTTCAACATTTTCAATTAATTTATATATATTGTGGGTCATTGTGTAAAAAGGATGTGATGTTCGAAAGACAAATATCAGTCTTAAATGATTAACTTACCTTCGTTGAATAAAATAACATTTAAAAAAAAAATGAGGCACATAGATAGTTAGATACTCAACTAACAGATTTTGATTGTTACATTTGGGTTGAGCTTTGAACGCTTCAAACAACTCAATATTTTTGTGTTAAAATGTCAGTAACAATGAAATTGATTAAGATTTGTCGGTGTTCATTAATTAAAATAGACTAACTGATAGCATTTTGATAAGGTAGAAGATTTGAGCGGTTAAGCCCCAAAATTAAATTAAAAATAAAAGTTTGAAATGTGTCTTAATATCTTACCTCCAAACTTAAAAAAAAAAATGTGTTTGGTAACAATTTTTTTTTAAGAAAAAAAATTAGAACACTATTTAAATAGTTGTTAGACTATTATTTTGAAGCATTCAAATACAAATAGATCGAAACTACTCCTACTTTATTCTCTATTTTATTGAATTCACACAAATAACAATTGAACTTATTTTATATTATTACTAATTTTAAAAACACCCATCGAATTATTTGATAGAATTGAGATAAATAGAAAGTACACTTACCCACCAAATATACAATCAACCCATCTATTTCATCTATGGAGTGAAAACCAAATCCATCAAAATGAACTAACTCGTCTAGGGAAATAATTATATATATATATTAAAAAATTTGGTCATTAACCAAAACTACAATGAACTGTCACGTTTTGATGACCTAAACTTAGATGGGGACAAAGCTTTTGTTCCTTTATAGAACAACCTTTCCAGGACTTTTTTGACTTATTTATTGCATATTAGCTGGCAAATGAGCATCACATTCTCTTTCTTTATACAAATTACAAGACTTATAATTTTGCAAAGCTGTACCGTTTCATCTATGGTCAAATCATGTCGCAAGCCCACTTGCCACATCATGTGTGCTTTTCTATTCTATGGTAGGTGAAATGTATATACTCCAACGCCACATGGGCATCAAGCTGTCGGTGGAACGAAATCATACAATTTTCTCAACACAAATAGAAACATTTGACCCCTCCAAATTATATATAGACGAATTTAAAAGAAACTTTGCCCTAACGTTTTAAATTACCCAAATAGACTTTGGGCTCTTTGGAGGTGCCGCACACATCAATTTACTAATAGATAGATGGGTTTGGTTTAGTTTAGTAGTATTTGTGAAACATTAGTTAGAGGTGAAGTTGTCGGTTTTTATATTAAATTGCTTTTGATGTTAGGTTTCATCATTGATATGATTAGACGATAATGTTTTAGGAATTTAAAAGTAAAAGGGTGCTTCATTAGGATTTTTGCATATGTTTCTTTGATAGGCTATTTCTTTTATTATTACTTTGGTCTAAGTATGTATTTTTTTTTGTTGTTGAGATTTGAAGATTAAGACAAACCATCCACCTCTCCAAATAATATGAATGGAATGAATCAATATGTCCACAATTTAGATAGTTTGTTTTGAAAATATATTGATTAGTGGCTCTAAATGAGTAAATATATTGTTTGTTTGACATCATAGTGATTAAGACAAACAAACAAACTCTTCTATATATAAAATTAAGGATTACAAGATTTATTGATTAATGGCTCCAAAAAATACACATACACTATTGAGTATTTGCTAATCCAAAATGAAACGCATACGGAAGAGAGATTGATAAATGGCTTACAAAAATTGCAAAATTGAAGTGCTAACTAATCAAAAGAATATGTACATGAAACGATGATCACGAAAGATTAATTAATATGACTTACAAAACTTGCACCATTGTTGTCCTAGCTAATGAAAATAAAACTCATTCGAAATAATGATTTCGAGAGACTGGCTAATGGAATCAAATAATATACGAAAGATTCAACTTACTTAGCTTGAATATATTACTAAATTATTTATATGAACTTTTTATCCTAATGCATTTTCACATTAAAAAATTATACTAATTTAACTTTAATCTCTAATCGAGATTTTTTTTAAAATATTCATATATTACAGTTAGAACTCTACTGATATTTATAACTAGATAATAATCAGGATTTTTCTTTTTATGATTTTATTATGGCATAACCCGAACAATCACTCTCACTTAATTCTAGAGAGAAATCTATTCAACCTACAAAGCGGAAAGTCAAATAAACTCTTATCAGAAAGAAAGTCAAGTCTCAACCATGGGAGTAGCCATCGGCAATCTCTAATCGAGGTTAAGATAATGGCTTTAGTTACTTTACATAAATATAAGGTACATAATTCTTCCACAATCGTTTAATAAAAATCTAACAATTATTGAAATAATATGATTTTATTACTTTATATTTTCACAATCGTTGAATTTTTATCAAATGATCGTAAAAAAATTATGTAACTTAATTTTCATCAAATGATCGTAAAAAAATTATATAATTTACTTAATAATATAAGGTAACAAGCTCCTAAAATAATGATAGAAAGTTAACTTAATATATTGACCTGCATTCATTGGTCCAATATTACTTAAGCCGTAAACCAGTGATTATTATTATCTTAGCAGTTAGCACACGTGTTAATTCACCCATAGCCAGCTTTTTTTTTTCATCATCATGATTATTTCTTCCAATATGGACCTTCGTATATCGTGTCCTTTTTCGCTTTTCCACAACGTGAAATCAAAGGAATGAGAATAAAATTATCAACAAAAACTAAAGCACGTGACGCTGATTATAAAAATAACACCGAATCAGAACGGGCCACGTGGCAATTCCTAACGAACGCCAAATCTGAAACTAATCCATCTGGTTTAAGTAGGCATGATTAATGATGATTATGAGGATGATAAAGCCCAAAGAAAGAAAAAAATGTACATGGACCTAATCATAGACCGCCATGACGCCTCTGCTGCAGCAACACGCCACGTGTAAATGGCATGTGAACGGTGGGGTCCAGCGACAGCTGAGCAGAAAATACAAGCCGTGGGTCCGTCTTCGGGGCCCACAAAATTCAATAGTTCTTTTTTCATCAGTTTGGCCCCAGCGCTTCGAAGGCTACAGCTGGCAACTGTCATTGCTTTGGTGGAAAGTGAACTGTGAGCCACACGATTGAAAAAAATGATAATTTCGGGATATTTTCTTGTTTTTTCAGGTTTTTTTTTTTTTAAGAGAAGACAAAGGTAGCGAATGGAGAGCCAGCACGTGGACGTAAGATTTTAAATTTTCTTTTGTACTTTCTCTTTTTAATGCGTTTGGTGGGCAACGGTAAGTCGGTAACGGAGCCAAAGAAGCAGGCAGTCGGTAACGTTTGGCTTCTTATGAACAGTGAACATTCAGCCGTCAGATTACGGTTTCTAAAAGTTTAGTCAAAGCTCTGCCCAAAGCGGAGAAAAAGTAAACTAGGAGGCCATCTCTACGGCCTTCTATTTGACTTTGTAAAAAACACTAAAAATATGTTATGTATGTGAACGAATGTTTGAAGACTGAGACTGTATTATTTGTGAGAGACGCGGTAGGCTAATAGCTCTATATTACCCAGTTGAGGTTACACCTATGGTTAACAGTCCTAAGTTACTTTTTATTGATCCTCCTATCCTATGTAGCTATTGATTGACTTTATTAATAGAGTATATGTTGGAACATTTATTATTTACATATCATATGTCACATCAATACAGATATAAAGTATTTACTTGTACCAAGAATTCTTAAGTAAATTATGTATCAATAAATTTAAAGTCATTATAAATATATTTTGTATAAAATATGATAACATACTAACTCAATGGTGATACTAACACAATGGTGGTAAGCTATCAGCACTACCTGAGACTTTCATTTACATAATTAGAAGATGTGCAACTTGATAAAAGTTTTTATTTGGTAACATTAACACTATTTCACTTGTTAACACAATGAAAAGAATAAGTTTTATTTTCTTGAATTATAATTACTGGATTAATATTGATATTTATAATCATCTAGCATGACCAATTTAGGTGACATCATTTCTCAAGCCTCATCATGGAATTGCTATTATTATTTTTTTGAATGAAAATGGAAAAGGGACCTAAAATGTACATGAAGTAGAGGGCCCATTTCTGAAATAGAAAAGGCCTCTAATGGGCCCAAATTTTGTGTAGGCTGAGTAACAGAAGCATCTGGCTCATATTTTCATGGCAGAAGAAAGGTAATCATTTGAAAAAAAGCAATTCACTTATGTGGCTGCTGGGATTCGAGCCCAGGTCTCCACGGCCACAACGTGGAATTCTTACCACTAAACTACAGCCACAACTTTAGTTTTTTGACTTCCCAAAATACATTAAATAATCAAACCTTTGGGAGAGCAACGAACTCCCACACCAAAACCAACTCTTTCTGCAACCCCAAAAGGTTTCAGATATGATCATATGAAACGCACGAGGAGACTTGCATTCGGATGAACCACAAAACTGTTCATTTAAAACTGAAACCAGGAAGGCGGGAATATTCACTTATTTCCTTAAAACTGTACAGTGTACACGACTAGCAGAAATCAGAACGATAGGGTACGGTTGACTAGAAATCTAATTCTGTCCCAACATTAAACTAATCTGATGAAAAGAGAACGGTTGCCACTTAAGAATCTTGATTGCTTCATTTCTTCCAGACCCGGATGGTGCCATCAACAGAGGAGGTAATCATAGCATCGTCCTTTGGGTGATAACTCACACTTGTTACCTGCAGAAGACACTCAAAGGTGTTAAAGTAGTCTTTTGACAGAGAAAATGAAAGTGATTGACTAGAATACCCTACGCCAACCAAGAAACCAACAGAAGTACAACTGTATGCGTGCAGCACTTGACCCCACAGTGATTGCGGAAAAACAAATTGCGAACAACATTAAAGATGACTTAGCAGTAAAGTGGGATTGGTTTGAAACAAACAAAAATGCCTGGTCAGACCAAAACAAGAGCTAAAAATATTGAGAAAGTCATTTACTGAAGGCAGAACGACCGGGGACATGTCAAGTGCCATCACCCTACTAAAATAATTCACTCTTCTATCTCTTCTTTACTGAGAAAACTGTGCAAAGTTCAATAAACAAAAGCGCTGCTGTTGATCTAAACTGTACAAAGATCATTGCTCTTCTAAACATTTCACTCTTGGTCCAAATTTTGGCATGACTAGTTTAAACATGCTTCACGCTTCAGGTTAAAAGGATATGGAAATATGGAAATATGTAAATATGTACTTGGAACCTACAAGTAACCAATCAATTGAAGGCATTCAGAATTCAAGAGTACTACCCAATCTAGGAAATTAGTGATAGTGACAAATTAAAGAATGGCACCATGGACGCATTATTTAATGAAATTTGGGGATAGTGAGAATTCAATATGCTTATATAATATCATCCCACGTAATATATTAAGAATCATGATTTCGACAACAAAATAAACGACATGTTTTCAATTTGAAAACATATATATGGTTGTCCAAATTATTTCAAAGAAGAAGGTTAAAGGTTAAGGAATCCGAAATCCTGCAGTTGAGCATAAGGTAACTTATAGCATATATCTCCAATAATCAACACAACTCAAATAAATGCTGGACCGAAAGAAATTTAAAGAAGAAGCTTTACCACTAAAGAATGAGCTTTGAATTTTGCCACTACAGATGCATCTACCAGATCCCAGAAGTAAATATAGCCATCCTCAGATCCACCAGTTACATGGGCATCAGAGTTTGTAAGGCAGCAATCTGTTTTGAAAGACTGTTGCACATACCAAGCAGGAAGTATAGCAACATCAATATTAAAGAGTGGAACAAAAAGCCAAAGTGAAGTTCAATATAGAGTGCTTCATGATATACAGCAATTAGATAATTTGAAATTAAAAAATAAAAAGCTTGAAAAATTTGGAAGTACACCAAAAAGAATTGTCAAAAATTTTTAATTAAAAAAAGTGGAAAAAATGAAATAATAATCAATTTAAAGAATGCATCAACATTAATAGCCAAAAGCCCAAAGAAAGGCATTTGTATGCTAACTGCTAACCTTGCAAATATGGCCTTTATATTCTTGCAATAGTTCACCGGTAGATCTGCCATAATAGAGGACCCGTGATAATGAGAGGAAAATTCAGATAAATCTCTACAGTAAGTCATCTGGAAAGTGGAAACTATAAGAAATTACCTGTCCAAAAGACGTAAAGTAGAATCTAAACAGCTTGCTAATATGCAGTTGCCATCATTTGACATTGAAATACAGTTGACAGGTTGTCCCAAGTCATCAGACAATTCTCTGGTAGTATATAACAAGAAGAACATAATTCGAAAATGAGCCCAACTTATTTGAGATAGCTTCTTCAAGAAACAGGTTGAAAAACTAAAAGTGAATTTCACGAATTCTTCAATATAACTCCATATACCTTCCAACACGAATGTCAAATGTTCGTACTGTTCCGTCAACACTTCCGCCAATAATTTCAGTTTTTGTTAAGCAAACAGACATCACACTGTCTTGAAAAGAATCAATAATCTGCATATTCAGAAAAGCTTCAGAGAACTTAGTCAGTGCATACTTTGATAAACAAAATAGCACCCATTGTGAAATTCAGCAACCTGAATAGGCTCAGTGCTATGTGATCTGCAGTCCCAAGCTCGCAATGATTGATCATAGCCTGCTGATACTACCACTGATGAATACTCATTAAACTTTACTGCATTCACCTGGAAATTGGAATAGGAAAAGACACTCCCTTTATTCATGTCCATAAGTTATTTCGTCATCATTAAGGCTGCATTAAAAGTTCTTTTAGCAGTATAACAATCAAAAACGTTTTCTATATCTATTTTGTTCTGTTTGATTGAAATAGATCAAAACGTATTATATAAGATTGTGAACTTATAAAAAAAGCACGCCCTAAAAAAATGCAGCAAAGAACATCCCAAAGTCTTACAAAGCTCTCAAGAGTATTTTTTAGTACAATGGTTTAGGTCAAAGAACTTTCTACAAAATCAATTAGGGTATGTTAGTAACTACTATACTTCCTTGTAATTTTGAAAGCAAAACAGCTAAACTTAATCAGCAGCTAATATTTAAAAACCATCTATGCATTTATACTTCACCGCTAGAGATTTCATTCCACAACAGCAATGTATTAAAATCCAATACCTCAACCACAAGCATACAGTACAAAAAAGCACTTATTAACTGAAATTTGAAGATGCAGTTTCAAGTTCTTGTTTCTTTCACATAAACTATACATTCATCAAAAAAAAAAAAGGCACTCCCTACAAAAATGCAGCAAAGAACATCCCAAAGCCTTATGATGCTCTCGAGAGTGTTTTATACTACAACGGTTTAGCTCAATGAACTTTCTACAAAATCACTTAGGGTATGTTTGTAACTACTATACTTCTTTGTAATTTTGAAAGCACAACGGCTAAACTTAATCAGCAGCTAATATTTAAAAGCCATCCATGCAATTATACTTCACTGCTAGAGATTTCATTCCACAACAGCAATGTATTAAAATCCACAATACCTCAACCACAAGCATACAATACGAAAAAGCACTTATTGACTGAATCTCGAAGATGCAGTTTCAAGTTCTTGTTTCTTTCACGTAAACTATACACTCTTTAAAAAAAAAGCACTTTTTACGAATTGAAAGCGCTTTTTACCGGAAAGCACTTCCAAATTCACCATGGTCCCTAAAAACCGAAAAGAAATTCAAAACGACAGCTAACCTCGCCTTCGTGGCCACGAAACTTCCGAATAACACGACCAGTCGAAACATCCCAATAAAATATTTGCCGATCACCGCCACAAGATATCAACTTCGAGTTGTCCCTACACATCACAAAATTCTCACATTTTAAAAATTTATCTTAAATTTCAAAAATTGAGGGGCAAATAAAGTAAATTGAAGTAAATTCGAACTTACGGGGTAACGTGGACGTCGCGGACTTCGCGGCCGTGGGATTTGTAGGTCTTGATGTGAATCCCACGGTGAGGATTCCACAAGCGGATGGTGCGGTCCTTGCCGCAACTCAGGCAATAATTACCGTCGCCGTTGAACCGAGCGGCTAAAACTGCGCCTTCGTGGCCCTTGAGCACGTTAGCCTCTGTCCTCGGCAGATCCGATACGCTCATCTTTTTGCTTCTTTGGGCGGGAACGAGTTATCATGCGGAGTTGTGATGTTAAAAGCAAAATCAATTCGAAATTGAGGGCTCTTAATATTAGTTTGTTTCTAAAATAGAGAAATAGCATAGAGGCCCCCTAAATCTTTACTTAACTCTAATTAAAACCACAGTTTGTATTGATTGTTAACGTAGGTTCCTGATAGACAGAGATGGCAAAAAAACCTGTCCGGTCCAGATTCGGACCGCATCCAGGCCTTGTGGGCCGGGTATTACTCGGCCCGAGTATGAAAATGGGTTGGTCTTGGATATTACTTGATAAACTCAGAACTCAAATTTTATTATAAAATATATATTATTTTAAATATTTATATTTATTTGACTTATTTATTACACATATATAAAGTTTTAAACATTTAAAATTTATATTTTCATGTCAAATTTTATTGAAATAAATTTAAAACTTATAAAATTACTAAAAAAATAAAAAATTATATACATATATAATATTAAAAAATATAAAATTCAGGTATCTGGATTAAATCTCGATCCGGACCCGATTCAGGCAAAATTACATCTGAACAGGGTCTGATCATTGCAATACCCGAGGTTTTGATAGAGTGATATACCTGGCTCAGTTGAGGATCACCAATCATCAAATTGATGATTTGACCATTGTATCCCTGCAAATTCTGATGCAAATATTGATTTTATGACTTTCTTTTTTTAATTTTAAAGGAACAATAACAATACATTTATTTATAGGACCTTACTCAAGTATTGTTAAATGGTTAAAAGGTATATGGCAATGTTTAAATTATTGCGTTTTGGTGCCCCTATAATACTCCTGTCATAGTCTTATTGCTAATGTATTCTCTAGATTACATATTTTTAAAAGTATAGCAATAATGTAAACTAAATTCTTCTTTATGTTAACGAGGAATCTAACTCAAGACCTAAATACCTAAAAACCAAATTTAACCTATTAACGGTAACAACTCAACAAATAAACCAACAATAGGTTGCTCTTGTTACAGTTGGAACAAATCTTTTAACAAGTATCTACTAGGTAAAAACTCATATATTTATTCCAAGGAATATATTGATTATATACCTAAAAATTTACGAACAAATATACAACAATCTAATTATGATAAAGAATAATATTGTATACAAATTAATCACATGTCTATAAATAATTGAAACTGCATTTCATTTAAACATTTTACTGATTATTTTGTCTTATTTTTTGTCATGTATGCAAGACTTTGAAAAATATTTTATTGATTTCTCGGACGAAAAATTCACAAGGCTGCATGTCACTTCTTTTTTGAATTGAGAATACAAGCAATGTCGGTTCGGAATGGCTCCACCCAGACATTCGGGACTCTACTTCTACCAGCATATTTAGCAAGCCTGCGAGCTGTTTCATTGCTAGATCTATGGACATGCTGGAAAATAACATTATGGAATTCAAAACTCATGTCTTTAATTCCTGTTATCACCCAAAATATTTCAGTTTTGCTTCCTTTTTTATTGTTAACAAGATCAGCTACTTTCTGAGAGACTGTCTCAATAATAACTGATGCCAAATTTGCCTATTTGGCCACTTGAAGCCCCCATTCTGCAGCCTCTGTTTCTGCAAAAGACACACCACATCTTAGCCTTGAGGGCTTAATTGCAGCAGCCACAGTTCTTCCTTCATCATCTTTGATAACAACTCCTAAACCTGTTGCCTTAACTTCAGCATCTATAGTAGCATCCACATTGACTTTAAAGCTTTCATTTTGGGGTGGGCAATGGGCTTCAGCCCTGCCCTCACACATGAGGGCCTAGATAAGGGTTCAAGAAAAAAAAGTTCGGATAAAATCTAGATTCATTTTTTTGTAAAAAATAAATTTATAAATTAGAATAATATAATTAAAATTGAAAAGTAACTTAAAAATAAAAAAAAACTTAAATTTTTAATTTATAAATCAACGATGATTCAAAAAAGTTAAAATTATGATATTAAACTCTCTCTTTTGTGTTAATTAATTAAGAGAGTATTTGAATTAGAAAATCCAGTATTAAAAAAATTTAAAAGTTATGAGCTTTTATTTACTTTATTTATTATTTTACTTTGAAATATTTATTTTTTTTAATTTATCTATAATTATAATAACTTGTTGATCATTAATTTATTTTAAATTTATAATAATTTTAAAAAATTTTAAAAATAAATAAAGTTCAAGTCCGCCCCGGCCCAGACCCTCGTACTAAACTTAAAACAGGCTTAAATTTAGACTTGAAAAAGCTCGGCCCAAGCCCACTTTTTGCCATCCCTAGGGTGAGGGGAGTCCACTGCTGTTTCCTCTTGTCTTTCGGCTTTTCAGCTTGAGTTTTCTCCACATGCTTTACCCTTTGAAAGGCTTCTATTACTGCTTGGGCTTTTGCAGCTGAAATACTTGGGTTAACTTTCTCTCCTTCACAGATAAGACGATTCCTAGCATTCAAAGTGACCCACCAGATGGCTCCTAGTAACTTCAGGTCTGTTTTTCAAAGATTTTTGGACATCTCATACCACACCCCAAGTATACCATTGCCTTTATGCATCTCAATGCCTTTTTCACCCAACATTGTCTGTTTCCAGATCTTGCAGGCTAGTTTGCACTCCATCAGAGCATGGGAGATGTTTTCCATACTATTCCTACAGATTTCACATACAGGGGATGCAACCACTGTCCTTTTCCACAAGTTCTGACCCGTTGGCAACATATTTTGAGCTGCCCTCCACAAGAAAATTTTTATCTTTTCAGGTAAATCCAGTCTCCATATATCCTTCCAATAATTAAAATTATCCTCTGAGGTGCTAGGAATATCAGGGTATTTGAGTTTTAGAGCAATTTGATATCCACTCTTAACAGTGTACATACCTTTCTTATCAAAATGCCAGCAAACTTTATCCACTTGTGGGCTTTTAGGGAGAGGGATGCTCAATATAGCTTCTGCATCTTCTTTGTTAAAAAGATGATGGATTAAATCTACTTTCCACTGATTTCTAGTATCAATTAGCTCTGCAACTTTTGCATCATCAGACATAGATGGTACAAAGAAAGGTTTAAAAGTATATGGCCTTGGGATCCAATTACTCTTGTAGATTTGCAATATGTCTCCTCTTCCAATTCTCCACCTAACTCCCTTTTTTAAGATTTGTCTACCCCACAAGCTTCTTCAAATAAAAGAACGATTGGATCCCATGTTGGCATTCCAAAAGTATGATCGTTTGAAATATTTGGCCTTCAACACTTGGACAACTAGGGATTTTGGAAATTGAAGTATTCTCCACCCTTGCTTTGCTATCAAAGCTTGGTTGAAACTAGAAAAGTCTCTAAATCCCATGCTACCTCTACATTTTGCATGAGTTAATTTTTCCCATCTTGCCCAATGAATCTTATGATTGTCCTCCTTGGAGCCCCACCAAAATCTCGCCACTGCTTTTTGAAAATCTTCACATAGCCTTATTGGTAATTTAAAAACACTCATAGCATAGGCTAGAACTGCTTGAGCTCCTGCTTTAATTAAAACTTCCTTCCCTTTGCTTGAAAAAGAATTATATTGCCAATTAGATATCTCGCTCAATATTCTAAGCTTAACCTCATTAAAGAAACTCATCTTTTTCCTCCCAATCATGAAGGCAACCCCAAATACTTCTCGTGATTTGACACTACATTGAGTTGAAAATTTTTTTTTTATGATTTTGACTTGTTTCTCACTCACCTTGCCGTTGAAAAACATCGATGACTTCTCATAGTTGAAAATTTGCCCAAATACTGATGTATAACTGTCAAACAAAGCTTTCAGCTGATTACACTCATCTGTTGATGCTCTTGCAAATATTAAACTATCATCCACAAATAACAAGTGTGTGATGGAGATGTTTTGCCCAAACCGCAACCCATGGATCAAGCTTTGTCTTTCTACCTACATAAACAAATTAGTAAAAGCTTCCGCACATATAAGGAACAAAAATGGAGATAACGGGCACCCTTGTCTAAGCCCTTTTTGAGGATGAATCAGCCCTTTGTGAGTTCCATTAATGATTACAGAAAAAGTTGATGTTGTAATGCAATTCACTACCAACTTTATCCATTTATGCAAAAAGCCTAATCTCCCCATAGTTTGTTCGAGGAACCTTGATTCCACTCTATCATATGCCTTACTAATATCTAATTTTAAGGCCACCAGTCCTTTTTTCATGCTCTTATTGTGCCTAATTTTGTATAGACATTCATATCCAATAATGATATTATTGGTTATGAGTCTATTTGGTATAAAAGCACTCTGAGTTGGGGAGATAATTTGATGCAAAATTTGTTTTAGTCTATTAGCCATAGTCGTCGCCACAATCCTATAGATCACATTGCAAAGATTTATAGGTCTAAATTCTGTTGCCTTCCTAGGCTTGGCAACCTTTGGGATGAAAGCAATATAAGTGTGGCTAAGTGGAGCGACATGAGGTACCAGTTGCATGTCACTCCTCGATTAGCTAGAATGTCTCTCTATGAATGATTTTTATAAGGTGCGAGTGGGGTTATGGATGGTTTGTGGCATTGGGTAATGTTTTGTGCTGTCACGAGGCTATTTGTTGCTTAAGTAGGGTTTTAATGGTGGTTCTGATAGAAAGGGAGCCATTTCTTTCTTTTTTTTTTTAGAATGGAAGCTTTTCTTTCTTATTGATGTTGGTCGTAAGTATTTTCTTTTTTTCTTATCAATGGTGCTTGTAGGGAATGGGGTTGCTATTAATCGCAAGGAATTTGATGCAACAAAAGTTTAATGTTTTAATATTCCATTGATTCTAGAGAATATCATAATAAAGGAACATACTAAATTGAAGTTAATTAAAAAAAATACTATGAATCTAGAGGGTTAAGACTCGTTGATTCCGTAAAATATTAAGAATTAACCAAATTAAAAAACTCACATAGAGCTTCTCAAATCTAGAGTTTATTCCAATAAATAAATCAATAACAAGTAATTAAGGTATACTCGTAAAAGTTACAAGATACACTTATTTATATTAATTATGACTTAAACCTATTTTAATAAGACTTGTACCTAAATTAGGAACACAACTCAAGTAAGCAATACCTAAACAATAAAATTCTAAGGTTGCGTTTACTTTTTAGAGTGGGAATGAGGAGTGTGGATTCCTCTCACTCCAGTGTTTACTTCACTGATTTGAAAAAGAATTGGGAATCACACTCCGTGGGCTCCACCCATTTTTGGAGCCATTTTTACCCTTTTTCTTATTTAATTTAATATTTAATATTTTATATTTAATAAAATAAAATAAATATATTATATTTATTTGAATAATATTATTATATTTAACTAAATAATAATTTACATTGATTCTAAGTTAAAATTACTTAAAAATAATATTATTATATTAATAGAGAATTAATAAATATTACTATATGCTATCTTCATTTGAAAATATAATATCATTATATTTATTTTAAAAATAATAGTACTATATTTATTTAATATTAATAATTAATAATAATAAATAGTTTATTCTAAGAAAATATTAATTTTGTACTAAATCATATTATATTATTATTTTATAAAATATTTAAATTTAATATAATTATCTTAAATAAAATAAAATAATGTTTCATTTTATATTTGCACTTCTTTTTTACCCTCCTTTTATTAAATTTACTATAATTATATTTAATAAATATTTAAATAATATTATATTTATTTAAATAATATAATTATATTTAACTAAATTATAACTTGGTTTGATTCTAAGTTTAAATTACTTAAAAATAATATTATGATATTAATAGAGAATTAATAATATTACTATATACCATCTTTATTAGAAAATATAATATTATTATATTTATTTAAAAATAATAGTAATATATTTATTGAATTTTAATAATTAATACTAATAAATAATTTATTCTAAGAAAATATTAATTTCGTACTATGTTAATAGTAAAAATGTTTCATTTATATTGCCCTTATCAATAATTTTTAATTTATATAATTAAAATTAAAATTAATAAAAATTATGATGTACATAATTAAGAATATTAATAATTATTATAAATTTACAAATATAATAAAATAAATTTTTATTCATTAAATAATAAATATATTTTTATTAACTTTGTAATTAAAAACTATAATTCTTCAAATAAGGATAAAATTGTAATTTGAAATTATTTACTCCCAATCCAAGACAAAATAAATACATAAATTTGATTCTGATCTTTATTTGATACTTCCATTTCAGTGTAAGTAAACAATCTATTCTCACTCCCATTCCACACTCCCAATCCCAAGATTCCCACTCCTCAGGATTCTCACTCCAATCCAAAAAGTAAACGCTACCTAAATAGACAGCAAAATTAAATTAGAGTACAAATTAATTAAAATATTCTTAAATTTTGTAAATTTTAACCTAATTAGGATTTATTTAATTTCTTACTCTACATCAGAATTACTAAGGTAGCATTTATCTTTTTTTTTGTCTGAAATCTAAATGGGTATGAATTTGATTGAAGTTTGAATTGGCTTAAATGTATATATCTAAATGAAATGTATTTTTTTTTAATATCTGAATATAAGTGTTAAGTTGTTTGTTTTTAAAAAGAAAACAATTGAAATATGATATTTTGACATATATAACCTCATAAGTATTAAAAATAATTACATTTATTTGTTAAACACATGACAAGTTTTAAATAAATTATTTGATTAGTTAAAAAAAATTGATAATGTGCACCTTAACAAAGCATGAAAAAAAAATCTAATACATGTATTTTTTTGGCATTAATATATGATACTTATAATATTATTATTAAGTATATTATATAATATATTTTCTTGTTGATTACATAAGCTAACTAAGAATTATTTAATCATGTGAATTAAAATCAATGTGTTAAATAATATTCAAAATCTATTAGAAAAATAGTAATTATAAATACAAAGAGATGGACCTGTATTTAAAATTATCATTCATTAAAAAAAAAATGATAGTTGAATACGCTCACAACAAAGAAAATGGATAAATAAAAAGTAATAAAAGGATAATTTATATGGTAGGAAACAAATGTATTTAAAATAGGTATTAATGTGAGAGAATATTAAAGTTCTATTAAGATGTTTTGTCATTTAGATCAAAATCAGAATATTTAACTTTTTTTTAAATTTCGTCCTAAACTTCTTATAATCAGACATAAGTTATAGAAAACAAACAAATTAAAACTCTAAATATTTGAAAATAATTAAAATTTAGATTTCAGACAAAAATCAAACAACCTTTAAGAATAGATTGCTAGGATGTGAATTATTGAATGACGTCTCTTTTAACACGTTTTATATATGGTAAAACCCTAGTCCCATAGGATAAACAAGGTCTTCATAATATCGTAATCTTATTATATTTTAGTGGTAGGAAGATTAGGGTCTGTTCCATGTTGTTTTCGGACAATTGTTTTTGTTTTTGTTTCTAAAGTACAGTTGCAACAACTGTTCGGTAGCTTATATTATAAGAACAAATTATAAACACGAAAAACAAACTTTGGCTCGCCATAATAATTTGTAAAACACGTTTGACGTGTTTTCGATATTTTATAAAACAAATGACCAAATAAATTATAAAATACTTACCTCACATTTTCCATTAATTTACTCCACTTTTCTTATCTCAACCTAATCTCCTTATCCCAAACATTTACAGTGAACCTCTTTGTTGATTTCATTCTCTCTCAATTTCATCCTTTGATATTTTCTTCATCTTCCAAGTTTCTTCAGCGACCGATTTCTTCATGTTCAATCCACGTCAAAATCAAGTAAAAAAGTGTAGCTTTTGTATACTTAAGACCATAGTCTTTACCGGGTACCTGTTTCTTAAGTTAATTAATTATATATCTTTATTGTTTGGGTGGCTTCAGTGATCTTGCATTTAATTTCTAAAAATAACATTGCAATAGGATTAGAAACTGTTTGGTTTTGATTACCACTTAAGTGATATTGAGCATATTATGGTCGTTAGGCTTGGTGTAATTATAATCTGTACAATATTTAATAGTAGTTGATATATTTCATTTCTGATACTTGTTAAATATTTGATATGTATTATTCCTAGTTCCAATTACATGTTGTGTTTTACATAATTTTATTCGACAAAAAAATGCAAATGATAGGTTGTTTAAAGACTTTGACATGTAAGACATTGTTACCCATGAAGAAGGCGATATTAGTATACTACTTTTACATAGATGAATGCTACAAGAGATAGAATTGTAACTTCCATTTGGCATGATTACACATGTAATTCATGATATCTATCATGTAATTTGATAATTATTTTATTTAAATCATATATATTGTAATATTTGTCATAATTATGGTGTAAAGATAATGAGAATGTAAAACTTTTTTTTTAATTAGTGCTAATTCTAAATTATTTATTGTATGTTTGTGTATGTATTTATATAATTTAATAATTTGGTTAATTTTTTCGATGAATTATTTGTTTTAATTATGAGAGATTAACTAAATAAAAGTTTTAGTTAAAAAGTGTGAACTAAATGTTTAGTAAAAATTGTTTCAAAAAATGATACTGTGGAATACACACTCACCATTTTTACCCTTTTCAAATGTGTCCACCAAGAACATATTAATATTTTCAGTTTTAAAATACAAGATATAAAAAATAATAACAAATACATACTTAATTTAGAAATATAGTGACTGCAAAATATAGTTTTCATTGTTATTTTTATTTTAAAAAAATACCGAAAGGGCCTTAGACTTCTTTTTGGATAGGATTGTGCCTTCTTCCATCGACTCAAGTAAGGGCTTGTTCACCAATGGGCCGTATTGGTCTCTCATGGGTATTCTAATAATGGGTTCTTCACTAGCTTGCTAGATAAAGTATTATCTTATGGGCCAAGTACTCCTAAATGGACTTGACCAAAGGCTTGATGTACATTTGTGTGTGTGTATAGTGGCTTCCTGATTATAATTCAGGATGTGTTTATAGGATATGGAGTTCTCCTATTTCAGTTTTTTTATACTTATTTAAAGGTGGAATTGGGAATCCTAATATATGGATCTCACCTACTTTTAGAATACGGAGTGAGATTCCCACTCCCATGGGAGGTGAGAGTGGATTTTTAATCATTTTTTTTAAATATAACATAATTATATTTATTAAAATATAATATTAAATATAATATATTATATATATTAAAATAAAATAATGTTACATTTATTTATTAATATTATTTATCTATTTATTTATTAAAATAATAATTTACATTAATTCGAAGTTAAATTATTTTAAAATAATATTATTATATTCACATAGAATTAATAATATTACTACATAATATCTTTATTTGAAAATAAAATATTATTATATTTATTTAATTTTAATATTATAATATTTATTTAATATTAATAATTAATAATAATAACTAGTTTATTATGAGAAATATTAGTTTTCTACTTATTATTTATAATAATGTTTTATTTGTGTTGCTCTTTTCAATAATTTTTAATTTACATAATTAAAATTAAAATTAATAAAAAATTTGTGATTTACATAATTTTAAGAATATTAATAATAATTAACTTATATGATTAAAATTAATAATAAAATAAATAATTTATTTTATAAATATATTTTTTTATTCACTTTATAATTAAGAACTACAATTCTTCATATAAGGATAAAACTATAATTTGCAATAATTCATTTCTAATTCAAGACAAAGTATAAATGAGATTTTGATTCTTATTCAACACTTTCATTCCAATGTAAATAAACAATCTACTCTCACTCCCACTCCCACTCCTACTCCACACTTCTAATCCTAAGATTTTTACTTCTCAGGATTCTCAATTCAATTAAAAAAGTAAACGCTACCTCAAAGTAGATATACTAACACAATGGCTTGGATTCACCTATGGTTTGGTTTTGGACCTTTAAGCTTAGTGACAATTTTTAGGCAGTAATAGTACTCATTATAGCTATAAGGTGAGAGGGCCAAATAATATCAATTTAGGCATGTCCTAAAAACTAATGACTTGACCCTCTATGAGCCTAAAGTTCTTCTCAAATTTTTTTTGTTTTATTCTTAATTTTTTTAATGGGTGGGGCTATTGGCACCCCTCTAATATCTTTTTAAAACCCCTATTATAGGTACATCTCATTAAACAATGTCAGAAAATTTATCATTATTATTAACACCAACTTTCATTCCAAAACTGTCATTCTTCTAAATTTGATTTTCTCTCCAACACCCAACAATAAATATCAGCAATATTTATGCCACCTATCTCATGTCATGTTATTGGTCCTATCATTCATGCAATTCCCCGTCCATTTCTCGAGTTCTTCTTCTCTTGCAATTTTACCACTTGATAAATTCTTTTAGTCCGCTCCCTAATTTATGCCAAGGCATTAGACAATCATGAGGTTTTTCAAACAAGAGATGGTTGGGTGTATAGCATTTTCTTTTGGTTTTCTAGATGCAGACTCAAATAGTTCATTGATATTTAGAATGGGATTGATGATAAATGCCAAGAAATCGTAAACAACGAAAAATTGTATTTTTATGGGTTATGGGTGTGTTTAGACTTTAGAGAGAAAAAAATATAGTAGATTTACATTTATCCTTAACTACAATGCCAGAAAATAGGGGTTTTAAAAGTTTAATAACGGGGTGCCAATAGCTACACTATTTTTTAATATATTCGAGATAACTGTAGAAATTTTATAAGTTAAAATGTAAATAAGCAAATCCACGACTTCATTCTGAAGGTCTTCTAGCTCGTTATCAGCTTCCTGAACGCCATTATCCTCCACGACTTCGTTTTGAAGGTCTTCCAGCTGGTTATCGGCTTTCTGAGCTCCATTCTCTTCCGTTATTTCATTTTGAAGTTCTACCAGCTTGTTATAGGCTCCCTGACCTCCATTGTCCCCCGCGACTTCGTTTTGAAGGTCTTCCAGTTCGTTATCTCCTTCCTGAACGCCATTCCTCGCCACGACTTTGTTTTAAACGTTTTCCAGCTCGTCATCTGCCTCGTGAGCGCCATTCTCCGCCGTGACTTCGTTGTTGAGGTCGTTTAGAACTTGATCATTTCTGTTTACGATATGATTAAATGGGTTTGCTTGCATTTTATAATTTGAATTGTTTGAATGAAACAGAGGGATTCTGAGATCTATTTAACGCTAGGTAAGTAAGCGTAAAATAAACGAATTGTGTTTTGATCAAATGAACGAAGAAATAATTCTCAGATCTATTATAGGCTAAGTAAAATGAATTTTGGCGGGAGACTACAGTAAGAACTGCATGGAGAAAACACAATGATTGGTAACTAATTAAATTCTCTTTAAAAATAAAACAAATTTTTTAAAATAGTTTCTTTTAACATGACCTGCCGCTTACATATGGCTGAGAGATTTGACAAACCAATTTCTATCATTGGATTCATTAACACTGGAGCCAAGAAAAGTATGCTCAATAAGAAGATTGTATGTGGCTTGTTATACCAGCAATACAAACTGATCTATTCGCCATTCAGGATGACCATCAGAATATATGTCGTTGGTTTCCCTTGGTGCTTTGTCTTTTGGTATGGGTTGAGGTTTAGGAGTTGATTTTGGCAGAGATTGTGGATTAAGGACAGTTGATGGTTGTTGATAAGCTGGTGGTGGTTCTGGCTTGGTAGATTTGGCAAAGGTTAAACCACTCCTTGGCTACTGAATAGGATGAATTGTGGTTGGAACGCTGGAACTCACAGCCTAAAACTTTTAAAAACTAGGAGAAGCAGATGGCTGAGTATAATACATGTTCATGAAGTTCGAAAAACAAACTTCTTAGCAAAGTCTTGGATCTAATAAGGACTGGAAAAACTGAGATTTCAGGGAAAAGTCTTTTTTGTGAGAGCAGAATTTGGTAGAGAAGAAGTCATGAAGATTACTGGTATTGTAATAGAGGAAGATATGAGTGTAAGAGTAGCTGGAGGAGGTCTGGATAATAGATCATGAATGAGGTTTTGATGTCCTTTTATATGTTGGACTGAAAAATCATATTTGGAAAACTATGTCTTAAGATGAAGAAGGTGTTTGCTTGGTAGTGTCTTATTTTTGAAATTAAGAATTTTTAGAAAAGAGGAATTATCTAATCTGATAAGAAAATAATGGCCAATAAGATAAAATTCAAATGTTTGAATCCCATATTTTAAAAGAAGGTTGTACGTGGCTTGTTATACCAGTAGTGCAAACTGATCTAATCCGTATTCGGGATGACCATTAGAATATATGTCGATGGTTTCCCGCCGATATACAATAATATTCTAACCTTAAACTGTGTCATTTGGATTAAAATAGTTGGATCCAATTTGCCTGATAAAGACTTTTTAATCGGGTTTGACATACTCCACCTTCAGAACCCTTGATGACAAGATTGAGAAAATAGAGTCTCAAGTCAAACAGACTGACATCAAAGTTGACAAAATCACAGCTCAGCTTGACTTTGTGAACAAAAAAAAGTTTTCAAAGACCTGATGGAACACAAACAACCATTTAAAAGTGCTTGCAAAAAGCCTTATCTCTTCATCAAATGCAAGGGAGATAGAGATTGTACTTGTTCAACCAAGAAAAAATCTCATTTCCAGAAATACCAACACCCATACAAGAAAAACGGAACTTCAACTAGACCCAAAAAATCCTACCGATTTTTCAGGAAAAAAGATCCTACCCAGTCTTCTAAATCCAAAAGCAGCCGTTGTTTCATCTATAAAAAGAAAGGGCATTTCGTAAGAAATTGTCCTAATCGTCCTTCAAAATCAGTTAGTCTCATTGAACACCTTCAGCATTTTTAGATGCTTTCAGACAATCATGATATTGAATCTTTTTTCTCAGGACAAGAAAGTTATGACGAACAAACTGCTTTTGTTCTTGCTGAAGCAGAAGATCACTCTGACCTATAGAGTATTTCAATAATCCAAACAGTGCAACAAATCCAAACTTCTCAGCCAGTCATTCCAATTCCTTCAATCAAAATCCATCTTTTGCCTGAGAAATTTGATAAACCAATTTCTGTCATTGGATTCATTGACACTAGAACCCAGAAAAGTATACTCAATCCATACATCCTCCCATCTCATTTTTAGGAAAAGTATACAGAGTATTTTAAGGCAGCCAATAGAGAATTATTCTACACTGACCAGATTACCAAAAAATTAGTTGGTATTCAGTTTTTTCCAAGCTGTGTCCTTTGGATCAAAATAGTTGGATCCAATCTGCCTAATAAAGACCTTCTAATCGGGTTTGACATACTCCACCTGGTTAAAAAGCTCCATATTACAGCCTCTGGAATTCGATACAAATAAATGTTCCAGCCATATACTGATGTCCTGAGATTGTTTTCTATCTCAAACTCTCCTCTTTCATATGAATCGTTCAAAAACCGATTTCTTTTTCTTTGTCCTGAAAACCGTAGTCAATTTTTACATCCATCTTCTTTCTGGAAAAATGAAAACTTCTTCATTAAGCTTCTCTTTAAGCTTAATGAAGATATCAACCGCACCAAAGCTACCCATCCGGGTATAACACCATCTGATCTTAAACTTGCCCAGCAGAAATGCTCTCAATTGCTTCAACAAGAGCTTATTGAGCCCACAAACTCAGAATGGGCTTGTCAAGTCTTCTATATGGAAAAACAGTCCAAAATAGTTCGAGGAAAAAAATGTCTTGTCATAGATTACCAGCCTCTTAACTGTTTCCTCCGTAATGAAAAATTTCCTTTGCAAAAAATTCAATCATTATTTGTCCATATTCGTAATGCCAAGGTCTTTTCTAAATTTAACCTTAAAACTGGCTTCTGGCAACTAGGAGTTCATCCTGTTGACCGTCACAAAACTGTCTTTTGCATTCCAAATGCCTAATATCAATGGAAAGTAATGCCATTTGGCCTCAAAGTAGCACCTTCACTTTTTCAAAAAGTTATAATCAAAATCTTTAAGCCCATCCTCCACCATGCACTTATCTATATAGATGATGTGCTATTATTTTCCAAAGACCATGATTCTCATCAGAACCTACTTTCCCACTTTCTTAAGATAGTGGAATCACATGGCATTATGCTGTTTGACAAAAAGAGCATCATAGGCCAAGATTCTATTGAATTTCTTGGCATGATCTTGAAAGATGGACATTATCATCCTGATCCACACATAGCTCAAGAGCTGGTCCACTTTCTTAATGAGCACTTGTCCAGAAAGCAAATTCAGTAATTCCTAGGCATTGTCAATTATCTTTGAGATTTCTTCCCCCATGTGGCTGTCCACACCAGCTAGTCGTCAAAAATGCTTAGAAAATCTGCCCCACCTTGAGGTCCTTCTCAGACTGCTGCAGTTTAGCATCTAAAGAAGATTACTCAGCATCCACTTCCATTAGAGATCCCCATTGAAGGACAACGCATTCTCCAAACAGATGCTAGTGATGAGTACTGAGGAGCCGTACTTTTGGAAAAGCATGATGGAAATGAATCTTATTGTGCTCATGCCAGTGGATTTAATAGTGTACTTTGAGTTGTCAAATTCTTTTGTAAGGATGAAAGATTTTTCATTCAACTTGTAATCTTTAAGTGTTTTGATGATATGGATTATAATACTTTCCATAAAAAAGAAAAAAAAAGAAAAAAGCTCTTGGTAATTCAAACAATCATTACTCCAACTCCACATAATTAGGTTTTTAGTTAGCCTGGATGGTCAATAACAATTGATTGATGATTGTATATATTTTCCACCAATATTGTTAAATGCCAACAAAAAGACAAATACCATTTGGTGATTTTTTTTTAATTGGATAGATTTTGCAAGAGAAGAACATATTCTTATACCCAATTAGTATATTTCAAATTCACACAATATTTAGAGAAAGGGTAGGACTTTTTGAACCCTTGAAATTTTTATCTAAACCTATTTTCTAAATAGACTCGTAACTAAAATTTAAAAATTATTAACCCTTAATAGAATTTCTGTACATTGATATTTTTCTAATTGTTCTTAATTTGAATTAACAAAGAGATTTGAAATTGTCAATTTGAAGAATGTTTGCATCATGGAAAGATAAATTTCAATTAATAATCTTCAAAATCCCTTTTGAGTTATGAAATCTTTTTTCTAGGTTGGTATTTGCATTTATTATTCTTTTTGAAAGGGAGAGGAATTTGTGTACCCCCAAATATTCCTTCAAGAAGTTACGAACCAAACGAATTACTTCAAAGATCAATAAGAATTTCATGAATTGAAAAATCAAGAGAGAATTTCATCTTGTGACACCATTTTTTTTTTAAAACGCACAAAAATATTTTTGATATACCATGCATGCAAATGCAAGAAACTATTTTATTTGTAAATCTGAATTAGATT